>CM060686.1:61418973-62618973 GCA_030686995.1 Artemisia argyi
TGAAATGATTAACTAAAACTAACTACTATGCAATATTAATAATAAAACAGTAATAAGCAAAAACTAGTAGAGCTAAACTATAATGAACTGATTATGCAGAATCAACAAGCTTAAATGAAAACTTACAAAACAAAGCCCTCTCAGCTTAACAGAGAGGGTTCACTATGCGTGCCTGTCTTTAGACAGGCCAAGTGGCTCCTTCTTGGCTGCCTTGAACTCCAATAAGCTAAGCTTATTCAATTAAGCTTCAAACAATGATATTTTTTTTTTTATTTTTTTTCTGATTTTCTTATTTTTTTTGTTTTTTTTTTTTTTAGTATAAGAGAAACAGAAACTTAATAGAGTTATTCAGATAAGCTAGCAAGTACTGATGAAAACTAGATAGACAATTATAATAAGCAAAACTAAAGTTGAAATTAAAGATAATAAGCTATAAAAAACTAAATTGTATTAATATTGAAAATTTGAGTACAAAGCTTTAAAGGAAATTACAACTGAATTTAATTGCTGGAATTTAAATGACAATGAAATTAAAATGGTCAAAAGCTTTCTAATACATGAAAAACTGGACGAATGTACATGAGCTAGGAGAGGGGCTTATATAGCTGACTGAGGAGTGCTTCTAGGTATGCCCATGTCACCAATCCGTGTGATGTTGTGTTTTCTCTGAGTCCTTAGTAGCCCTTAGATCATTCTCTAGATACATCCCATCAATATCAGCCCTTGGATTGCTTGATGTGACATCCTTGATCCTGCGTGTGCTCTCCTATTGGTCCATGTACCCCTTCTAACATTCCCTGACATGTGCCAGACCTTCTAGAACCTTTAATCATTGGGGTAATTATTATTAAAGTGGGGTAATTGAAAAGAGGGTGAAACTAGGGTTCATAGCTACAGTAGATTTCTGGGCGGTAATAAAATTGGGGGGCGGGGTTTTTATGTTTTGGGGATTTTAATATTTGGGAGTGTTGACTGGGTTTGGGTGGGTTGACCTGGGTAAATAAAACAGGCCGGGTAAAGGGAATGGGCTTATGGGCTTGTGTTATTGAGTGGGCTGTACATACGGGGTGTTATTTGTTGGACTGAGAAGGTTATTAGTTTGGATCCGGTTTATTATTTTGGTTTAGGAGTAGTAAAATCAACAAGGACCAATGTTGTAATGATACAAAACATAAGGACCAAAACTGTAATTTTTCACACTTGTATTCTAAGGCTAAAATTGACTTTTCTGAATTCATGAAGGACCAATATTGCCATTCCTTTAATTTTACTTCAAAGGGCTATTTCTGACAAGTTTGGAAAGTTGAGGGACCATTCTTGTAAATTTCATCAAACTTCTTCCAAGGACTTTTCTTGACACTTTATGAATTTCCAAGGTTGAATTTGACTTTTTGAGCTTAGACTTTGACCATTTGACTTCCCTGGCTTCGGCTTTTGACACTTTCCATTCTCGTGCTCGTTTTTGTCGGTTTTGGCTTGTTTTTGTTCATTTTTCTCCTATCCGTACCTGCACATACACAAATACAAAAACAAACATTCTCTTGGCATATTTGGTTAGTATTTGGTGTATTTGGTCTGAAATAAGGCCTGAAAAGGATGAGTGATTAAGCAGTCATCAGGCCCCCACTCCTCTAGCTATGACAAAGCTAATTCTACTAAAAATATAATCGGCGGCACGTGCTCCAATGTCCTGAGTCAACGAGAATCTACGGATGCGTTTTAGTAAAGTCACCGCATCCTTCTCAAGCTCTCCCAAGGAAGAGAATGAGAAGGGGAGAAACCCATATCCACTGTACGCACATTTAGCCTCATACTTGGCCCGTTTACGTTGTGCAACTTCAACAACCGCACGCCCAGGAACAAAATCAACCATGTTGGTCTGTGTCAAGGGAGAAGCCCCTGTCAAATCAACACATGTGTCTCGCCCATCATCCCAAGAATAGAGTAACACATCAGCAGGGCGTATGTTTTGGTCCCTGTCTCCACATAGCCCAATGTCAACCTCTTTACGAGCCGAGATCCCCGCCCGGGAACATATGTTAATAAGGGTATCACGCACTATATTATGCCGATGCTTAATCCCAATAATACCAGCACATGAGACCACGTGGTCCCCATAGGTGTCCCCTGCAAACACCCTGGAACAAGCTGAACATGGCATTTGAGTGGAGAATAGGGGAATACCCAGCCGATAACATATCACACATCGGTAAGTTCTGGCATTCATGGTTTGTCCCATCCCAGAAATCGGGACCACCCGAAGCCAGTCTGAAGTGTGGTCCTCACTTTGCGATCTCCATAGAGCCATCTGTCTAGTTGATAAGCTAAAGGTGGATTCGGCCATTCGCGTGAAATATATGTCTGCCAGTTTCATCATGAGTTTCGGGGCAGCGATCTCACATGAGCTACCTAAAAGGTCGGTTTCCATTTGTAACAATTCACATTTTCAGGTTAACTTCTATTCCCGAAAATTTCACTATTCATTTTTACTATTCACTTTTACTATTCATTTCCCCGAAATTTGATTTTTATTTCATATTCTCGTGTGATAAATCATTTCCATGGCAAATTAAAAGCTTGACACTCATCAGATCATTTTCGCGAAAGTTATTAAGGAACTACACGTTTTAGGGTAAAACGTCATTCAAAAATTCTACGCACAACGAAACTCGACCGCGTTAATTTTCCCCGTATCAGAAAAATGTTTGATACACTCATCATGACTGAGAAAAACGTGACCAAATAAACCTCGGCCGTGAAAAACAGGAATTTTCATTTTTAAGCGTTTTTACTCAGCCGTAACCTTAGCCTATACCTGCACCGCGTTTCTAAGACGATTTGAGTTTTCACATTTTTGGAATAAGTGAACATATTTTTCCCTCCTCCTTTGACCAAAAATCATTCCTTGATTTTTAGGCTTACGGTTTTATGTCTAAAAGACATTAAATACCAACCGACACTAGACTGAGCCCAGTCTAGACATTATAAGTCATTTTAAATCATTATTATCGTATTAGAAAAGTAACATTTTACTTCTCTCAATTTTACACAATATTCGTACGTTTTACGTATTACGCGTTTTACACCCGTGTTTCCAGTTTTAGCAGGGTTTTAGCACCCCAATGGAACCTATCACTCATTTTATATTTTATTATGGAGTATAATGATATGTTTAACCATACTTTCAAGTTCCACATTTTTACGATACCCGGTTTTACGTTTTGAGGCTTAATCATTTACGGTTAGCATTTCCCGGAGTCAAAACTCATCCAATACTTAGGATATTATCAAGCAAGGCACACCTCACCCCCTAGCCCTTATGAAACCGCCAATAAGGGGGGGGGGGGAGTCATCCCTTGGTGTGGCTTGATCCTAAGCTAAGTTGGCTTGAGATGTATACATGTGTTAAAGCTTGTTAAGAAAGCTTTGACTATGTCCTAGTTCTAACCTCCTCAAAGCCATATAAATACCCCCTCCCCCTTGTTTTGCCATCCACCATCACACACCAAACACCATAACACTTAGCTAAAATACTCTTAGTTACAAGCAAGATTCAAGTACTTCATCAACATAGAAAACCTAGCTTGGTTTTAGGTAATCAAAACACTTCCAAACCTTATAAACTTTGGTGATTCTCTTGAGTTTGAATCCACTCAAGTCACCTCAACTTTCATCATCTCTCTTTCAAGAATACAAGAGTAGAAAGATTGCATGAAGTGAAGTAGGGTGAAGCTAAAGTCTATCAAAGTCCTTACCTTACATGTTAACTTCCTTTCTTAATTGAAAGTCAAAAGTTGTAAGCAAAACCCTAACATACTTCTTGTTAAATATTATAATCATGTTATTTATATATCATTCATGCTATATTATGTCTTGTGATCATGTCCATGATGTATAAAAATGGGTAAAACAAGTTATAATAAATGATTGTTAAGTTAAGTTATTTAAACAAGTAAACTAGTGACTTTCTTGGTGAAATCTGATCAAAATGGTAAAATTATGATATTGGATCATTACATATTGTAGTAGAGGACTTAACAAGGAAAACATAGCAATTTGAACCACCTAAAACGAGTACCCGAGTCAAAAGTTATGACCATTTGAAATTACCAAAATTTTACGGCAAATCTGCCAAAAGTTTCTGTGACAGAACATAAAACACGCAAAAAGAGGTCCTTTTGTTCCGTTTCATGAAAAAGTTAAAACACAAAAGTTGTCCGGAATCACGTTTTCTTCAAAAACTCAGGAGCACGTCTCCAGAAAACCAATAACGAATGAGATTTTCTTCGGTTTCTTAACAGCTATTTTATATATATAAGTCACTATATAATTGTTATTATTTAAAAAGAACAAGAGGTCTAATGACCTAGATTCAAGACCACAACCATGGCTAGAGCCAAGGTTGAGTCTCAAGACCATGGAACAATGACCAAAGGTCACGGCAAGGCCATGACTAAATGACCATATAAACTTACTTAGGCGAAAGCATGAGCTAAAGAGTTGGCGATAACTTAAACATACAATTTGGATCTACTTCATCTAAAGAACCATGTGATCTTACTAGTAATTATCATACAAGACTTAAGAAACTTACCCTAATAACAATCTTCATGTAAAAATAAACTTTCCTAAGTTTATTCAAATATTGGACATGTAACTTTTCGGATCAAAACTTATATATATATATATATATATATATATATATATATATATATATATATATATATATATATATATATATATATATTATCAACTACTACAATAGTAGGGAGCCTCATGTGAGGAGTTCATTAAGTAAGCCGTCGAGATGAGTTGTGGATTTGCGAATTAAAGTGTCATGGCTTCTCGAACGTTTACTACATGACTTCTGAATTATGTCGGCCCGAACGGTAGTAAACGATATATAAACTATACATGTTTCATGAACCATTTCTTTTCATATACTTACACTATACAAAGCACCACATCATGGACTAAATGCAAGACATATATAGGCAATTCTTTGTATTCTTAGACATTATTCCAAACCTAAGTTGCAACAATTATTCTAGGTTGCTCGTAGAAGTTCTCACGGCATTTCCATCATTCTCATTATACATCATCCAACTCACGGTGAGTTCATAGCCCCACTTTCCATTACTTAATTGTTTTACAAACCCTTGGGGGGAATACATGCTATTTTAAACCGAACACAATGCTTTGAAATTGTATGCTACCTGATTATTTTATTATCACTAAGTACCATCCTTGCCAATCCAAGATCCCTTATTATGAACCATTTAAACACTAGTAATAGTGAGCGCGAATATTCTTAATAGGCCTATTGGGATTGACGAATCCTATTTGTGTTGACTAAGTTCAAACAAATGCATTAATATTTGAAACATAGGTATGATGGCAAAGTACCTACCGGGATAACTCCGCCGATTGATATTGGTACCCGTTAACATTTTGGTGTCATAAGTTTAGTGTTATAATACCTGTTTTGTTTTCCAACCATTGGTGTGAGTCTATAGCTCACACTACCAACATATTGTGTTCAACCATTAAACAAACTCTATGAATATCACTCAACCTTTGTGTTGACCTCTTAAGCATGTATTTCAGGTCCATGATGATCAAGGATGGCACGGAAGGGCACGGATATTCAAGAGAGCTATAAATTTTATTATCATTCGAAAATTCATTTAAAGTAAATTTTAAACATGGAACCATCTGGGACCTCATTTTATAATCTCTGATATTTATACAATTTGAATGATAAATCTTTTAAAACGACTCAATTAGAGTTCGTTTTCTATCATTGTGACTATTGTGCCGTCGAGTAACACCCAGTTTGAATTCCGCTGCATCCATGAATTAGGGGTGTTACAGATTGGTACCAGAGCCATGGTTATAGAGAAACGGGTCTACTTGAGACCTAAACTATAACTACAATTACAAGCAAAAACATTTTTTATAGCCTTCCGCTCTCCGTGTCTTCCATCCTCCAGACGATTATGGACTTATTAAGCATTTTATACTACACAAACATGTTAGCACATGAATATATGTACCCTTAGCATAATTGAGCATTTCCCTGTAAGCATTTTATACTACATAAACATATTAGAATATTGATATATACACACTTGTCACATTTTGAGCACTTCCCATAAACATTTGAATTGTTTTAACATAGTAATTCTTCTAATAGAAATCATGTGCGTACCCATTTCTCCCGACTATGTTCCCACTCTACCTAATAACTTCCAAGTCTTACCACCCTCACCCGAGTTCGGATTTGACTTCGTAAATGCCTTCGCTTTTGATGACGAAGAAGAACCTTTCGAAGATTCAACCGACGAAGAAGAGGAGGAACCAGTGCCAACTAATTTTGCGTCAAATACTTCTAATTATTTTGAACAAAATTGGGTTGAGGCAGACTCCGAAGAGGATAATGAGTATGAATATGTACTAGCTCCATTACCACCACCACTAACACTTCCCTTTGATATCCCTACATGTGATGAATTGGATCACTCATTATGGATCGTATCACGACCACCATTGATCCAACAAGAAAGTCAGCATGGGAACTACAGCCTCTCAAACTTCATTGACTCGTACCCCTATGACACACTAAACCAAGAAGTTGCCGATCAATCAGAGCTGCTCGGACCTTCTAACCCGCAATAGACTAGTGTGAAGATACTAGTTATCTTTTGTACTACTATACTGATTAGACTCAGTTAGTAAATGTTATGAAATCCATGTAATAACCAGCGATAGTAAAAACGTTGTAATTACTAAACTGAAAGTATCAGTTAGTAAATTTTTGAAGAAGCTTGTAATAAGTTTCGATTTTGTAAATCAACCAACGTTGTATGAATAAAACTCTTGTTTTATACTATCATGTGTTATGCCTTTAAATCTTCAACGTAATTATTCTATCATTTCCTATCAAAAATCATGCTTATTTCACAACTCTCTACTCACGACGTACCTTTTATATAATAGAATCATGGCGCCAACAAAGAAGACACCACCAGCAATGACTCAAGCTGCTATTCGCAAACTAGTTAAAGATAGTGTAAATGCAGTACTCACAACTGAACGAGCAGCCGTAGCTGCAGAAGCTGTAGCAGCCGCTGAAGCCGCCACAGCTGCGGAAGTTGCTAGAGCTGCAGAAGCTGCCAGAATTGCCACAGCCACACTTAACACCGGAGGACCAAACCCAACTAGTCCTCCAGTGATAAATGTTGATTCGGTACCTAAGGGCTGCTCATTCATGTCCTATTTGAAATGCGAGCCCATAAAATTCAAGGGTACTGAAGGAGCCGTAGGTTTGACCCGCTGGTTTGAGAAAGCGGAGTCGGTATTTTTGGTCAGCAAATGTACTGAGAGTGATAAAGTTCAATATGCCACTAGTACACTGCTGGATGAAGCATTATCATGGTGGAATTCAATATCTCAACCAATAGGCATTGAAAATGCTTATAAGATTTCTTGGGATAACTTGAAGAAGATGATGATCAAAGAGTACTGCCCCCGCAGTGAAATGCAGAAGTTAGAAGTGGAATTTTGGGACCATGTTGTTAAAGGAAATGACATCATAACTTACAACCGTCGATTCCAAGAATCGAGGATTCTATGTCCAACAATGGTTTCAACCAAAGAGAAATTATTGGAACGATATATCTGGGGACTTCCACCAAGTATACAAGGGAATGTAACTTCAACCAATCCCAAGGAACTTGATGAAGCTATGCGGATGTCTCGCAGCCTCATGGATCAAGTGGTGCGTACAGCAGAAACCCGAAGACAAAACTTCCACAACAACACCAACAACTTCAATTACCATAACAACAATAACAATAGGAACAACAACAACAAGCGACCATGGGATGGTAACCGTGGAAGTAACAACAACAACAACCCAAATCAAAACAACAATCATCATAACCAGCAAAACAAAAGACAAGAAGCCGCAATGGCTTATGTTGCTGCACCAGCCAGAGGTAAATACATTGGGACTCTACCACAGTGTACCAAGTGCAACTACCGTCATGCAGGTCCTTGCTAGGCCAAGTGCAACAATTGCCAAAAGCCAGGACATCTTGCCAAGGATTGTAGAAGAAATACTGTAGCCACTGGTAGCAACACACAACCAATAGCTATATGCTTCGGGTGTGGAGAAAGTGGACATTACAAGAACGGATATCCCCAAAAACCAAGGCCAACAAGTTGAAGACATCCAGGGAAAAGCATATATGATAAGAGGAGAAGGAGCTTATCAGAATCTCAACAACACTGCAGAACAATGAAGTTTAGAACTTAGCAGTCATATTTATTTATGCACTATGTTGTACTACGTGTATGTCATCCCTAGTAATGGGAGTTTTTATGACTTAAGAATATTTGTTGTTCAATAAACAACTCTTTGTGATAATTCTCATCTATTGTACTTTCTATCTCCAAACCAATTTGACTGATTAGTAGACTATTACCATTCTATAAGATTTACCCAGTTATCCTATAAACCATTCAACAAATTTTACTTCGAGCTATTTTGTTACCACTTTATTGTTTCACATCATTTTACTCCAAGATATTCTACCACCATCTTAGAAAAATTACTTCGTTGATACCACCCTATAAATTGATATCATATCTTCTTTACCCAGCTTCATCTCAAACCACTAAAACTCATCAAACCAAAATGAAAAACACAAGCCTCGTTCATCTTTTCACCATCATTATCTTCACAACCGTTGCAACCACAAGCTCATTAACAGATCTTGATACACTTTTAAAGCTCAAATCATCCTTAGTTACACCACAAGCAACCTAATCAGCTTTACAAGATTGAATACCATCTAAAACTTTTAAGAAACACAATACTACGTGACTAAACCGAACATCACATTATCGGTCCTAAATTATACATAGCCTGATCACCTATGTCTAATTCAGGAGGGATCATGTTATGCTGGGAGCAGTCACCTGTATGTTTTCTTAGAAACAAACTTCTCACTTATAATCTTAAAACAACTTTCGTGTGAGTATAGGAAATTCATAAAGTATTCATATGATAGAATACGACAATTAATCACTCTTACTCTACCTTTCCCACATAAAAGTAAACCTCATCCTACGCCATACACTGAAACGACAAATCAAACTACATCACTCTAGTTCTCATAAGTAACCACACCTCTTCATCGACACCACTCCAACATATAACACACATAGAACTTCGGGACGAAGTTCCCGTAAGGGGTAGAGACTGTAACAATTCACATTTTCAGGTTAACTTCTATTCCCGAAAATTTCACTATTCATTTTTACTATTCACTTTACTATTCATTTTCCCGAAATTTGATTTTTATTTCATATTCTCATGTGATAAATCATTTCCATGGCAAATTAAAAGTTTGATACTCATCAGATCATTTTCGCGAAAGTTATTAAGGAACTACACGTTTTAGGGTAAAACGTCATTCAAAAATTCTACGCACAACGAAACTCGATCGCGTTAATTTTCCCCGTATCAGAAAAATGTTTGATACACTCATGATTTATTTGAGAATAAATCATGACTGAGAAAAACGTGACCAAATAAACCTCGGCCGTGAAAAACAGGAATTTTCATTTTTAAGCGTTTTTACTCAGCCGTAACCTTAGCCTATACCTGCACCGCGTTTCTAAGACGATTTGAGTTTTCACATTTTTGGAATAAGTCAACATATTTTTCCCTCCTCCTTTGACAAAAAATCATTCCTTGATTTTTAGGCTTACGGTTTTATGTCTAAAAGACATTAAATACCAACCGATACTAGACTGAGCCAAGTCTAGACATTATAAGTCATTTTAAATCATTATTATCATATTAGAAAAGTAACATTTTACTTTTCTCAATTTTACACAATATTTGTACGTTTTACGTATTACGCGTTTTAGACCCGTGTTTCCAGTTTTAGCAGGGTTTTAGCACCCCAATGGAACCTATCACTCATTTTATATTTTATTATGGAGTATAATGATATGTTTAACCATACTTTCAAGTTCCACATTTTTACGATACCCGGTTTTACGTTTTGAGGCTTAATCATTTACGGTTAGCATTTCCCGGAGTCAAAACTCATCCAATACTTAGGATATTATCAAGCAAGGCACACCTCACCCCCTAGCCCTTATGAAACCGCCAATAGGGGGGGAGTCATCCCTTGGTGTGGCTTGATCCTAAGCTAAGTTGGCTTGAGATGTATACATGTGTTAAAGCTTGTTAAGAAAGCTTTGACTAAGTCCTAGTTCTAACCTCCTCAAAGCCATATAAATACCCCCTCCCCCCCCTTGTTTTGCCGTCCACCATCACACACCAAACACCATAACACTTAGCTAAAATACTCTTAGTTACAAGCAAGATTCAAGTACTTCATCAACATAGAAAACCTAGCTTGGTTTTAGGTAATCAAAACACTTCCTAACCTTATAAACTTTGGTGATTCTCTTGAGTTTGAATCCACTCAAGTCACCTCAACTTTCATCATCTCTCTTTCAAGAATACAAGAGTAGAAAGATTGCATGAAGTGAAGTAGGGTGAAGCTAAAGTCTATCAAAGTCCTTACCTTACATGTTAACTTCCTTTCTTAATTGAAAGCCAAAAGTTGTAAGCAAAACCCTAACATACTTCTTGTTAAATATCATAATCATGTTATTTACATATCATTCATGATATATTATGTCTTGTGATCATGTCCATGATGTATAAAAATGGGTAAAACAAGTTATAATAAATGATTGTTAAGTTAAGTTATTTAAACAAGTAAACTAGTGACTTTCTTGGTGAAATCTGATCAAAATGGTAAAATTATGATATTGGATCATTACATATTGTAGTAGAGGACTTAACAAGGAAAACATAGCAATTTGAACCACCTAAAACGAGTACCCGAGTCAAAAGTTATGACCATTTGAAATTACCAAAACTTTACGGCAAATCTGCCAAATGTTTCTGTGACAGAACATAAAACACGCAAAAAGAGGCCCTTCTGGTTCGTTTCATGAAAAAGTTAAAGCACGAAAGTTGTCCGGAATCACGTTTTCTTCAAAAACTCAGGAGCACGTCTCCAGAAAACCAATAACGAATGAGATTTTCTTCAGTTTCTTAACAGCTATTTTATATATATAAGTCACTATATAATTGTTATTATTGAAAAAGAACAAGAGGTCTAATGACCTAGATTCAAGACCACAACTATGGCTAGAGCCAAGGTTGAGTCTCAAGACCATGGAACAATGACCAAAGGTCACGGCAAGGCCATGACTAAATGACCATATAAACTTACTTAGGCGAAAACATGAGCTAAAGAGTTGGCGATAACTTAAACATACAATTTGGATCTACTTCATCTAAAGAACCATGAGATCTTACAAGTAATTATCATACAAGACTTAAGAAACTTACCCTAATAACAATCTTCATGTAAAAATAAACTTTTCTAAGTTTATTCAAATATTGGACATGTAACTTTTCGGATCAAAACTTATATATATATATTTTATCAACTACTACAATAGTAGGGAGCCTCATGTGAGGAGTTCATTAAGTAAGCCGTCGAGATGAGTTGTGGATTTATGAATTAAAGTGTCCTGGCTCCTCGAACGTTTACTACATGACTTCTGAATTATGTCGGCCCGAACGGTAGTAAACGATATATAAACTATACATGTTTCATGAACAATTTCTTTTCATATACTTACACTATACAAAGTACCACATCATGGACTAAATGCAAGACATATATAGGCAATTCTTCGTATTCTTAGACATTATTCCAAACCTAAGTTGCAACAATTATTCTAGGTTGCTCGTAGAAGTTCTCACGGCATTTCCATCATTCTCATTATACATCATCCAACTCACGGTGAGTTCATAGCCCCACTTTCCATTACTTAATTGTTTTACAAACCCTTGGGGGGAATACATGCTATTTTAAACCGAACACAATGTTTTGAAATTGTATGCTACCTGATTGTTTTATTATCACTAAGTACCATCCTTGCCAATCCAAGATCCCTTATTATGAACCATTTAATCACTAGTAATAGTGAGCGCGAATATTCTGAATAGGCCTATTGGGATTGACGAATCCCATTTGTGTTGACTAAGTTCAAACAAATGTATTAATATTTGAAACATAGGTATGACGGCAAAGTACCTACCGGGATAACTCCGCCGATTGATATTGGTACCCGTTAACGTTTTGGTGTCATAAGCTTAGTGTTATAATACCTGTTTTGTTTTCCAACCATTGGTGTGAGTCTATAGCTCACACTACCAACATATTGTGTTCAACCATTAAACAAACTCTATGAATATCACTCAACCTTTGTGTTGACCTCTTAAGCATGTATTTTAGGTCCATGATGATCAAGGATGGCATGGAAGGGCACGAATATTCAAGAGAGCTATAAATTTTATTATCAGTCAAAAATTCATTTAAAGTAAATTGTAAACATGGAACCATCTGGGACCTCATTTTGTAATCTCTGATATTTATACAATTTGAATTATAAATCTTTTAAAATGACTCAATTAGAGTTCGTTTTCTATCATTGTGACTATTATGCCGTCGAGTAACACCCAGTTTGAATTCCGCTGCATCCATGAATTGGGGGTGTTACACCATTTTCGCAATAAAAGCATGCAAGGCCTCATCGAAGGAGGAACCAAAAGTTACGATGTCAGAATGTCAGAGGAGCCTAGTCTGTAAGCTAGCAGATTGGAGTCGAGATGCAAGGAAAGCATAGTTCAAGACATCACCTGCAGCATAAACACCAAGTCCCCCAAATTCGAAAGGTAGTGTGGCCTGTCTCCATTGCCACTCACCAAAACCAGGTCCAGAAGCAGTGACGATGCGCTCTAGAGAAGAACGAAGTGCCATATCAAAGGAAATCTGAGCCCTCTCGAAGACCTGAGGGTGACACGTGCGCATAAAAAAATATAACTTGGAGATTCCAGCACATGCCCGAAGGAGTAGCAACTCACATTGGGGGTCATTAAGTTTAGTAACAGCATCCATAAGCTCAATGGTTTTAGCGACCCTCTTCATAACAAGCTCACTGCTAAACACAAGGTCTACACTACCGGGTCCCCCCAACAATTTAACACCATGTAAAGGCAGGGCAATATTAGGCGGGAAAACACCTGCGAGCCTGCTTCGAGGATCCTCCCTTGGCCAAAAAACCTCGTTTTTATCGACATTGAGGTGCAACCCATATAGAGGTCCATCCATCATAATAAGCTCCAAAACCTTTCCAACTTTTAGAGTATCGCCAATGATCGTGCCATCGTCCAAATACCACGCTTGAAGGGAAAGACTAATGGAATCTCTGATCTTGCAAACCAATGGGTGTAGCACAAGGACAAAAAGGAGAGGTCCAAGCGGATCACCTTGTTGCACTCCTTGGTGTGACCATAAAGTGTGTTCACCATAGTATAATCTAGCTGGGCTGGAGTAGCAAAATTCAACCCAACGAGAAATGGCAGGACAACACAGGCGAACTTCTTGTAACATGACCTCACGATCAACCAAATTGAATGCGTTTTTGAAATCCACCAGTAGCATCGAAAGGCCTTCCTCGCCACCACGATCTTCAATGAACCTATTCAGTGCATGAAGAATAGCCTCACCTCCTCCAGGTACCCCAACGCCAAATTGAAGATCATGCAAATAGTTATCTAAGGAGTGGCCAATCATAGAAGCACCAACCTTGGAGACTAAATACCTCCAAACAGTACCAACGGCAATGGGACGGATACCCCCTCCGGGTTTGATCAGAGGTGTGAGGGGGGCACTAGCAATAAACTCACCCAACACCCGAGGACACTTACCACCAAGAAAAAGATTAACTACCTGGGTGATAGAATCGATCAGCTCGTCAGAAATCGCCACAACCGCACCGCTTAAGCAATCCAAAAGGTGTTGGGCGCGCAATCCATCTCGACCACAAGAGGTACCATGGGGGAAACTCTTGATCATGTCTAGAACCACAGCATGAGGTGCGATGAGGTTATGATGATCAATCCGTATATCCGGCAAAGAAGGAGCAGACTTGAAGGGATTTTTAGCCCTGAGGTCCTCAAGAGTGGTATCATTATAAGGAGCAACACCTGAAGAAGAGAGAATTCTGACAGCTGCAGTATAGTGGCCATCACAAACCTTCCTCTTACATTGTTTGACATTACGCTCCCCCACGTCCAAGTTGTCATCATCAATATTAGACCATGCAGGGGAGGGCTCCGCTAAAACCTCTTTAACAAGCTGTAAACCACCACCAGGCATACCCCACGAGCTAATGGCATTAGCAATATATTCTTCCTGGCGTTGGCGTTTAATAGCCGACCTGCACTCCATGTTACTCCTTGGGCAAAAGGTTTTCAGGAGACAAAGGGGCAGGACTAACAGGCTAACTCAACAAGAAATGTCCTCAGGTGTGCAGATCACCTTATCAAGAGCACCTTTCAGAACGCGAGCGAATCCCAAGCGACACTTTGGAGGTATGGATTTGACAGTATGTAACCCTTTGGAGAGTAAGGTGTCAAGCAAGTGTAAATCAAAACCAAACTGCTTCTCTGAAGTCGAACCCTTATTAATAGCAAGTTGAACAGAGGAAGGAACTTGTGGCTTCGCAAGATCAAACAACACGAACCTAACAACGCCATTACCACAGTCAGGGGGCGACACACAATCAGATCCATGCCGACATTTAGAGCGAAGGGTATGTGTTTTAAAACACACCCCACACAACCAAATCCCCATACGCTTCAAAGTGACCTCAGTCGCTTCAAAGATGGCAAGATTATTGGCCAGGGAATGTTTAGTGGTAGGTAAAGCATCCTTGTTGAAGTGTCGGTCACGTAGGTGAGCGATCAACGAGGTTTTGATGAGTCCATTACCACTTCCGTCCTGACAACCGCTTAAACCCGAGAAAGGACAATGAAATCGCGTGATTGCCATAACAGTGTCAAAACACCACAAGGCCCAAGGTATAAGGCACAACTTGCCCAACAATAAACCAATCAAACTACAACAAAGTCCAATAATAAACCCCAAGCCCACTAATAAACAACAAAGTCCTTTTTTTTTTTTTTTTTTTTTTTTTTTTTTTTTTTTTTTTTTTTTTTTTTTAATAAACAAAATATAACTACCAAGGTGGGGTCCACCAACAATACAAAAAGCTGGAAATATCAAAGGGGTGGATAGAGCAACTCGCTAAGCAGAGGTGGGGTCCACACGTCAACACACAAAACAATCCCAAAAACCAAACCGCTACCACAGCAAAACCAGGCCAACACGCTACAGGTTCAACACGCTGATATTTCCAGCTACAACACGCTACACAGTGGCCGCAACCCGCTACCACCGAGCACCCTCACAACCACCAGGGATGTTACGCTATCACCAAATACCACCCTACCCGGCAGGAGCAAGCAACTAACACACCTACGACGAATCTTGAAAAATAAAAGAGATACCAAACAGCCGTGTACCAGAGCACAGCTAACGAGGCGAGTCTCGAAGGGAGACCCTCAACGAGGAGGTTATGCAGGAAACAAGGAAGGTAAGGTGGAACTGTACAATGGGAGATGGTGCCGGTATGGCAGGAACGAATGGAACCAGGAGGATTCAAGGTGAATCCCTCCCGTCGCCATGGATCGCCCACACCAAACACCACATTGCGGATTATTATTATTATCATTATTATTATTCTTTGAAAACATGGAAATTACATGAAATTGGAGGGGAGTCTAGACACAATTTGTACTCCTACACCTTTTTGAATACAGAAACTAACTCGATGAAAAATAAAACCACCACTTTTAGCGTTATTGGAGTGGCTGCTGGCAATAGTCTTGACCCGCGAAAGTGTATTCAAAGCTTCCACATCGAGTTCCCCAAACGTAGAAAAAGCGAAAGGGACGAACTTGTATATATTGTCTTCACACTTGGATGCATACTTCTTCCTTTTCTTTTCCACAACATTACTCAAAGCAACCCCGGGGGCCCATGACGTCGCCCCAGACCCAGCAAATGGAGAGACCCTAGTCACATCCAGACATACGTCCTTACCTTGGAACCAGTTGAATAATAGTACATCTGCAGGACGTAATTCTCTCCCTTCCTCCGAAAGAAATCCCAATGTCGGCTTTGGAACATATATCAACAAGGATATCACGCACCAGATTATGCCTGAACTTAACACCCACTTCACTAGAACAGTGGACCGCGTGATCTCCCCATTGGTCCATACGGTGTACATTGCAACTCGGACAAAGGCTACCTTCAGAGAACATAGGAACCGCGAGCCTGTAGCACAACACAGACCGAAATTGGCGAGGGTTCATCCTTTGTCCTAGACCGTCGATAGGGATGGTGAAGAGGAAGTCCTGTGCATGTAGGGCGCGAATGCTACTGAGTATAGCCACTTGCCTTGGACTTAGCGAGTACTTGAAACAAGGTATTTCTCAATGACACCGAAATATTATTATTATTATTATTATTATTATTATTATTATTATTATTATTATTATTATTATTAGTTCATAGTTGATATTTTATAAAATGAATGATTAAAAGATGTTGATGTTATTGTTGAATAAGTTTCAAATAAAACTGGGTTAGTACGATTGTGATCTTTTATTTATTATGATTTTTGTATTAACCATGTATATTCATTTTTTTCGTATTTTACAGATTCATCTTATTCTTGCTCTTATTTTTTATCTGTATTTCAATCTGAATATTACAATTCGAACAGTTTGCCATTAAAAAATCTCATTACTATGCACAAATATTCGTCTAGTATATATATAAATCACAAATAATATCAAATGCTTATACTAACAAAGTACAAAAGAGCAGTGTCAAGTGAACAATTCTTTTACATCTTTTTCCTATATGAGATATATTTTCATGAACATGCATTGATTCTTGGGATTACTGTACTTGCAGAAATACCCATCAGTATTTATTTAAATAATTATTTAATTTGCAGAGGTTACGTAGATTAATAGTTATTGGACAGTGAATATAAGTATTTTCTAGTACTCGTCCTTTTTGTATTAATTAGACAAAGTTAATTAATACTTACCAGCCTATGGATCAGCGATGTCTAGGATCAAGCATACAGTACTATGAGCATCTTCAGCTGTTTACGGATTACTTCAATTTTGACTTAAAAAAATGCATCTTCTTGTTGTTTTTAGAGCTATATATAGTATTCTTTTTATATTATCGCAATATCTAAATATATTCATTTTCCTAATCCTTGAAACATCTTTTTAGGTAGAGTAATTTTTGATGAATCTAAGTTATCTAACAGTTCTTCTCTTACAGACATATTTCAATCACTTTTATGTTGCTAGATACTAGTAATTAATTAGAACTGTTTTGTAAGTTCTATTAACAAATACATAAGAAAAATATAAGAATGAAGAATATGAATATATGATTATATGATATTAATAGCCTGAAATAATATCAAATAAAAAACCTTTATTTATTTTACTCCTGAAACATTGTATCAATGTAAAATTCAATTCGTGATATGAATAAATAATAAATGTGGGTACTATATTTGTTGATTTTACGGCAAACTAAATGACATACTCCATATTCTATTCTATCAACATTCCCTGTAATTTTTTTCTCCATTTCATCAATCTCTCTCTCCCTCACTTTGTCATTTTCTTTTGAATCCTACTTCGCGGAATTCTATGCAACTTTGGGTTATATTTTGATTATTTATGCTCTTAAAAAACAATTTACTCTTTTATTTGATTAAAAAAATATCAAACAGCTTTAATGATTAAATTTCTACACTTAGATAAAAATTTGCTCTAGCCTAGGGTTATACAATATGCTTTGGTCAGAGATGTATTTTGAATTAAAAAAGAGATTATTGAATAAATAATCCATTTTTTTGTTCAAAGGCATGCATGGAATACATAAACATAGATTTGCGTATAATTAGAAATATTTCTACCTTGCTAAACCTTGTAAACATAATTGGTAGGAAAAATAAAACAAGAAATAGCTAAGTTATACGTTTGAGTTTAAAAAAAAAAATGCTTTTGGTGAGTTTGGTATGACAGTGGATATTCATTTGTCATTGTTATAACTTATAACTATTGATGAATTGAACCACTAAACGTTGTCTCATTAACTCATCTTAAGTATAGTACGTGTCAAGTTTTTGTATAATGAACTAATTACATGTTCTGAAAGACCAACAAAATTCTAGTTGTATACTTTACTCAACTAAATTTATATATTAGCTTGATTGACCTATAACAGCATTGTATTTGTGCATGTATGCTGGCGACGACGACAAATAATTTTAAGGGACCTTTTAAGTTTTTTTTTATGACAACGGAGGGCGGTTTCCGGTAATAGCCAATGTCCAAAGATGCATGGTGTAACATAGGGTAACATATATGATACAGCCTTGCTTGCTGGCTTGCTGCCAACTAGTCTTAGCCACGAACAACAACAATGCTCGATAATAGAAAAACTGTTTTCAGAAACACATTTCACAAGTTATACACTAATCTATTAAGCAATACATATATTATATATGCATTTGTTCCATAAACTTAAAAGTGATGTTGTTAATCACTTCACCCATTGGATACTGCTCGGCTTAATTAAAGTCATAAACTTGCATTCGTCGTCTTGAGTTTGATGGAGGCACATGATCACATGAATTTCTTTATCTCTACAAAATTTATATGTCATAATTATGTTAAAGTAATGCACATGGTAATCTTGGTCCACGTGAGTTACTTTATGATAAAACGATATATTTGTTTGAAAATTTGACATAAAATCATATTCCTTAATCCTTATACTCCGTATTATAGTTAGGAAAAACCTATATAGATGTACCTAGTATCATAGGGGGACCAGTAATTATATTGAATTATACAATGATAAAAAAATAAGTTAAAATCGAAAATATATATACTTTCTTACGAGAACCATTTTATCTGCGAGAACTGAGAGAACCACCAAAAACATACATGCACGCCTTTTAAAATAAAAGAAAAATACATGCAAATCATCAATAATCGTAAACATCCACCTATGTTCTTCAATATCATTATGAACTCATCCTCTTTTTTCACAAAAACTTTACACACGGCCGCAATATTGTCGTTGCACGTCTTATAAGAACATACATGCACACCTTCAAAGAAATTTTTTGTATTTCAAATTTCTTATCAAATTCTTTAGAATAACTATGTTTTTTGAAAAACATATGTGTTGTTTTGAAAACATACGTGCAAAAATACAATTATTAAAGGCGTGCATGTATGTTTTTGGTGATTCTCTCAGTTCTTGCGGATAAAATGGTTCTCGTTTGAAAGTTATATATATATATATATATATATATATATATATATATATATATATATATATATATATATATATATATATATATATTATAACTAAAACTTCTTACATAATTTATGTTATTGTTAATAGAAAATAACTGCTTATTTCGTTTTAAAATTATTGTTCAATCTTTTTATTTTATAATGTCTCAAGATAAACTTTAATTAGTTGCAGAGCCTAATAGTTTCACTTTTATTTAATTGTGTGTTTCTTATATATGGGTACATAATTTTGAGTCAAAAGAAGTACTGTAGTACATATGAAATGAGTATTAACCTCATAATAGTTACCGATATCATGTCCTCATGTTAAAGAAAAACTCATATCATGTCAGTTAACTTAAAGAGAAACGGTAAAAAAAAAAATAAAAAAAAAAAAAAAAAAAAAAAAAACCGAAAAATTGCAAAATTTATATGGAAACTGATCAAAGAATGCCAAATTTTGGCGAATGAAATTTGACATTACAAGCATCTAAAGTGCCTCTCTAAATTCCACTATTTCTTTCTTTGAAAACTTCATAAGCTAGAACTTAAACCTACGAAATTTTGGTTTAAAAATCTCAAACATTGACTAAATTGAATTTCGAAAACTAGAAAAGAGTAGAAAATTATGCTCTTTCTCCTTAACCACCCTAGCCATATCGACTTTATTAGATTAGTTGTCGATAATCTGGACCCATATGTTGGTGGATTAAGTAGTCGTCCCCTTTGGATACATCAAACATCATGTTCGGATGATGAAAGAAAGGTTGTTGGTGTGCACTTTGCATCTCCTTTTGCCTCCTTAGCTCAAGTACCTTACGGTGCGAATTTGAGTGTTTTGTCAAAACAAATGTGGGGCTCGCGGCAGGTCTATACTCTGGGACTAATCGTCCAGACTTGTAACGAACCCCACAAGCATTACAAAGTGTTTTTGGACCTAATGGTCCAGTACGCCACTGAGGAGTTTTATCAGTGGCGCAATGGAGACACCTTCTTCCGTCTCTATTGGATTCATTGTCATAAACTTCTTTTTTCTTTGATGGAGCTTTCACGGTTTTCTTGCCAATTGAGCTTGAGACAATGTCAGACTCAGACTCAGATGACATAGTCACGACGGGGATCATGGTAGGTTGAGAGAGATGAAGGAGACGAGAGGACCAATTGCATGGTGCGGCACGAGAACGTTTAGTACGAGCCTTGCCTGGGACCGTCATGTCAGTGTTAAATATTGGATTGTTGCTCCGATTGTCAGTCTCATGTTGGTATTGGTGAGTCTCGGATACACGATGGGCTTTGAATCCAGATATCAGTTGAAGTTTCTCCATGTCTTCAGTTGAAAATGATTCCTCCTCAAAATTTGATAGCCATTCTAGTTCAGCCATATCGTCATACTGTAAAAGCAAATTACAAAGTTGATTAATTCCATTATATTTGCCATAATTTCGGAATTAAATTTATCAAACAAAAAAATTTAACATGACTTTTAATAAATAACTAGTACAACTAATTTAGTTTTGAAGTAACTGAGAATTCATTTTATATATATCCTAGCTAGCTAGGTCTAGTTATAAACAATAAGTGATATGATTACAATTATATGTTCATTTTAAAAACGTTACTTAACATGTAGTATGTTCATATCGACTAAAGTTTTGTCTAAAACTTGCATTTTCGATGCGTGCTTCATACTTCGTAACATTATTATATATTGAAAAAAAAAATACGCATAAATATCAGATATGAATACCCGAAATGCCCATACATACTTTTTAGAATTCCCTTTATAGTCATATACTCCCTCCGTCCCTTATTAAATGTCCAGTTTTGACTTTTTGAGTCATTTTTCTTTAATTTTGACCTTAAATATTTTTATTTGTATTATATGATACTTGATAAAAATTATGTCAATGAAAAGTACATTTAAAACCCAATTCATTCATGTATTTTGCATCATGTATTATATATCATATATGAAAATATTTATGGTCAAAGATGATAAGACAAGACTTTGAAAATTCAAAGTGGACATTTAATATGGGACGGAGGGAGTACTAGTATTGTGTTTGCTACCAAAAAAAGTAAAGTGAAACTTTCTTTTTCGAGAAGATATCACTCCCATAAAAAGCTATAAATAACGTGACCTTTAATTTTGTAAATATTTATTGCTATTTTATCTTAATACTCTAAACAGTACGTTATGCGTTTTTTCATTTCTAAAACATACTAAGTTCATGTAAATTTGGACAAGTAAAATGATTATTATTAAAAAGGTACATAGAATTGTAACAAAGATTTATATAAATGTTATGTTAGCTCTATTGATATAATGTACGAAAGATAATTAATGTTTCCAAGTATACAATAGGACTAAAAAATGCATGGTAATGCATTATAGTAGCAGAAGAAAGCGAATATAGTGACTTACCGGGACACAAAGGTCATGAGAGAATTGAGTGTCGGGGAGGCCCCCACGACCGCCCTCCCCTGACGAGTTACAGCTGTCGAGGGCGGTGGTGATGTTGGAGGAGTCAGTCGATGTTCCAGCATTAAACACGTCTCCAACATCATCATAACTCTCAGTATCATCATTTGGAAAGTTGAGAAGGTCGTCGATGATGAAATGTTCGGTTTTGACATCAGAATGTCGTTTTTCAGGTGAGAATGATGAACCATTGAAGAATTCAGGAGTTTCCATTTGTGTGATTGTAGGGGAAATTATGGTAACGTAGAAAAAAAAGTTATGTTTTTAGAGAGAGATGAATAGTGTGTGGAGGAGAGAGTTGAGGAGTGAAGAGAGGTAACGAGAGAGTTTATTTGCGTTTGAAGGGGGCTGCCCGAACACCTAAAAATATGGAACTCTTTTTTGACAAAGGTTATTTTATACTAGTCATAATACTAAAAAAAATCAATCTAAAAGTAAAAAAGGCTAGACGATATCCAAATTGATTTTTTATTTTATTTTATGGGTTTTAGTGAGCATGATGTGAAGGAAAATAAAATACGGTTGTATGATATTTTTGGGAACGTTTTGTTCAGTTTTATACTAGACTGAGTTTTTGACATTTAAAATCATCAACTGTATTACTTTAAGAAAGCATTATGGAATTACAATACCGTAAAATGTACACCATGTTACAACATATATATAAGCAACGCATAGCAATGTTCGTCGAAGCCTGAGACCGACACTAATGTATCAACAGAGACTTGAATCATGGATCTATTATGGTTGTTTATTAGTTTAGTGACTCCTCGATCTTAATGTAAATGATTGTACATAACTCAATAGAAACAGTTGATTCCATTATATTTACTATTTAGTAATGATCTTCGCCTAAATTATGGCCTCCTTAGGCATCATATTGTTTCAAGAATAAGTGAATATATGTTTCGCTAGTATTATGGTTAAACAATACTCCGCATCTTCTTGTGAATTGATGTGCATATTTTTTATGAGAGAGGATAGCAGACCGATGGTATAACCAACAACTCATAACATGTTGATATAATTTATATGGCAAAAGTTTAATATAGATATTATATTAGTCATATATCCAATAAACCAATCTTGTCCATTCATTTTTCTTATTAAAAAAATAATAATAAAAGAAAAAAAAACCTTTTACTTTTTTTAAAAATTAAATATCTCGCAAACCGTTAATCGTTACGCGAAAAAAAAATTATATCATCGCGACGAGAATTATGCTATATACTTTCGACAATTTTTTTCCAAGAAAAATCATACATGATTTGTAAAAATCACATGTGATTTGATCACATATGAGTTTTACAAATCATGTATTATTTTTACAAATCACGTGTGATTTTTCTAGGCGAAAATCTTTAAAAAAAATAGTCGAAAGTATATAACAGTGCATATCTATAGATGGATAATTTAATTCACGTCGCGATGATATATTTTTTTTGTAGCTTGAAGATTCACCGTTTGCAAGATATGTTATTAAAAAAAAAGAAGTGAAAAGATTGTTTTATTAATTTAGATAAAAAAAAATATATATATATATATATGGTTAAGATTGATTATTTAAATTTATGACAAATATGAGATATGTATGGATCTCAACTCTAATCTATACTACTTATAAAGAGTGTATCAATTTTTTAGGAATTCGAATCTTAAAAATTAAATTAATATAGTTTGCTTAAATTACTCCTAAGTATCACTTAAACTTGATAACCTTGCAAACACCTGTCAACTTAACTTGTGTCTTCCTTGATCAATTTTAAACATAATAACTTTTAAAAAAATACACACTATATTAATTAAAAAAAATCACGCACACGCTTTGCATCAAGGGTTGAAAAAGAATCACGATTTCACAAATATAAATATTTGCCGCTATACACCGTTGCTTTACGCGGGTATTTTTCTAGTGATCCATGCATGACCGATAACCATACTAACAAGAGATTTGGGCACAATGGATTACCCTCGGCATCTCATGACATTTCAAAATGAAAATTATTGAGACAGTTAGATTATCAATTTTTCTTTGATATTTAAAACCTAGCTCTATATTTAGTATTTTAAAAATGAGAAATGATATTTACATATATACTTTTATTTTGCACACACAATTTTGTTTGTCCTACAAATCAATTTGCTTATCATCAAACATAAATTTATGGGTGCAAAGTAAAAATTTATTTGTTTATATCATCTCCCTTTAGAAATACATACTGTTAAATGAAAAGTAAACGAAACCTTGTATGAATCCCAATTAATGTTTCGTGCTCATTAGTTGTATTTAAAATGAATTGAAACATATTAAACGGATTTCTAAAACATTACTCGTATACATTTTTCTTTTCATAAAAACGGGTAAACATATGCCACGTAGGATTATCTGCATACATCAGACAATAGTGGGGCCAAAGGTGAATGGAACGATCCCTAGGAGTGATACCGAATAATTCTTGTAGTACTCACCTCCTCATTGGTAATTGTCCTTTGCATTTACTATATCTATCCCAATAACATTAGATTATGTAATGTATAAATGAAATACTTAATTATATATGCATTATATTTAGCGTGGATGCATTATTTCTCACTTAAAATAATAATTTTTGCTATAGTAACTAACAGTCGTCAGTTACTTAACGACTGTTAACTAATAACCGTTATTTTTAATATTTAAAAAAAATTATGTCCAAAAGTGGTCCTTCATCTCAAAGGTTCGTTGCAAATTTACTCCTCTCATAATTTAAATAATTGGTCCTTCATGTTATAACTCTATTGCAAAGTCAGTTCATGATCACTAATTTGACGTTAAGTAGCTAATGACCGTTATCTTCAACAATTTTAAAAACAATCCATACGAACTTCGTCCTTCATCTTAGAGGTTCGTTGCAAATTTAGTCCTCACAATGTAATATTGTATAATGCCCACGGCAACGCGCGGCTTTCATCCTCGTTTAATACAACCTCCGTTTATTGTTCATTTTTAATATGTTAAAAAATTAAGTTTTAACAATACATTAAGACTTTTTAAAACCTTAATAAGAAACATACATAATATCGTTAATCTGATTTACTATTAACACATCAAGCAACTATATTTGTTAACTACAACTTATTTACAATGAAGTGTATTGCACAAATCAACATGCCTAGTATAAAAAGACGATTTTGCTGAACGTAGCTTGTGAGTTATATATAGTTAAACCTACCATCATTACAAAATCACATTTAATAAACTCATGGTTGCTATATTTACACATGTTTACTGAATGTATACATCAAATGTGATGTTAAATAAAGAGTAAACTACACCGTTCGTCCTTGTGGTTTGCGTTGACCGCAGCCCTTCATCCCTTGACCAAAAAAATTGCACCACTAGTCCTTAACTCGGAAACGTTATGCGCCGTTAGTCCCTCCCTCTAACGGAGCCACTAACGCCCGTTAAATCCTGTTAACCATAAGGGTATACTCGTCATTTCGCATCCATAAGGACGAATGGTGCAAGGACGAACGGTGTAATTTTCACTTTTTTCTGTTTTTATACGATTTCGTTCGTTTTTTTACGTTTTCGTCCGTTTTTCATGTTTTCGTCCGTTTTTTTCACGTTTTCGACCGTTTTTTAACGTTTTCGTCCGTCTTTTTTACGTTTTGTCCGTTTTTCTTACGTTTTCATACGTTTTTTCCATTCTTATCCGTTTTTAAGCGTTTTCATCCGTTTTTTACGTTTTCGTCCGTTTTTTACGTGTTTGTATGTTTTTTTTACGTTTTCGTCATTTTTTTATGTTTTCGTCCGTTTTTTTACGTTTTCGTCCGTTTTTTTCGTTTTCTTCTGTTTTTTTTACGTTTTCGTCTGTTTTTTTACGTTTTCGCCCGTTTTTTTACGTTTTCGCCCGTTTTTTACGTTTTTGTTCATTTTTCTTACGTTTTCGCCTTTTTTTTACGTTTCCGTCTATTTTTTTTCGTTTTCTATTTTTTTTTACGTTTTTGTCCATTTTTTTCGTTTTCTTCTGTTTATTTACGTTTCCGTCCCTTTATTTACGTAAAAAAAACATACAAACACTCAAAACAACTCCCAACTCCTAATCCTTACCTACGACTACAACCTAACAGCATCAAATCCTTACTAATCTGCTTCCCAACATGAACCATAACAAGTCACTAACATCAAAATACCATCAACCCATAACAACAATAACAATGATAAGAACAACGAGAACACAAACGACACCAACACCGTGAGCTTATGCTCACGGTTCGAATCTAACTCGACACACACAAACACAACATTAATACCAAAGTTAGTTTTTAATCACGTTTTTATTTACTTTTATTCATCAAAACATTAAAACCCATTTGTTATCTAACACAAAAATCAAGAAATCACGAGTTTGACTCGTGGCCGAGTAAACTCACATGTTAAAACACGTTTTCCTACCTTTTTATCCAACAGATCTGCAAGTGTTAGGTGTTATAATGATGGTAGTAGTGGGTTTTAGGCGACGGCAGTGAACAATCAAGGTGGTGGGGGTTGTTGACGGCGTGTGTATGGTGGTATGTGGTGGGGTTAGGATGAAAGGATGGCGCGTGTAATATGAATAAGGAGTGGTGATGAGCTTTTGAGCGCGTGTGGTAGTAGATCGGAGAGAGGAGGTTGTGGGGAGTTGAATGGTGGTGGTGGTGTGGTGAGAATGATGGCGGTGGAGCTGTGGTGGGGATGGCAGTGGGTGGTGTTTGGGCGGCTAGGGTTTTGGTGAAAGAAATAGAGTGTAGTGAGGATGAAGATGATACACTAGGGTTTTGAAATGAAATAAATAATAATTAAATGGTTTATATATTAAAATGGATGCGAAATGACGAAGGGCTGCGGTCAACTGCTGGAGCATGTTACTAAGGGTATATTCGTCATTTTAACAAGATTTAACGAGCGTTAGTGGCTCCGTTAGAGGGAGGGACTAACGGCGCATAACGTTTCCGAGTTAAGGACTAGTAGTGCAAATTTTTTGGTCAAGGGACGAAGGGCTGCGGTCAACGCAAACCATAAGGACGAACGGTGTAGTTTACTCTTAAATAAAGCATGTTATATGTTGATTAATAGTTATTTTTTGTAATTATAATAGACTTAACCATTACCTATAGGCATGACCGTCACATGAATTTATAAAATTTTTGAGAGCTCTGAACGAAACTAAATAATGAGGCCTTTCGATAAGTAATGCTATATATAAAGTGTCATCATTTATAAGATATAATGCAATTAGTTAGCTAAATATTCTAACATATTACTCATTTAAGATATTTTCTCATCTAAATACTTTTTTGTTTGTGAAAAATATGCGTACAAATGCATATAATTATTAACGGAACAAATTTTGAGGCCCTTAAAAACTTTGGGGCCATGTACGGTCGCTCACCTTGCACACCCTCAAAGCCAGCCCTGCCCATAGTGCTATGATCAGTATAACCCAAAAACAAAAAACAAAAAATAGGACTATAGTAGTTTTTGGTTGATCCAATATCCATATATATTTAATAGTAACTCATGTTACTTTGAAAGAAACACAAAAATATAATTTAGTTACCTTGTATTATAACTAGGACAAATTAGATTTTAGTATCCCAATTTAGTTAACCGTGTCATTTAGTAATCTAAGTTTTATAAAGATGCAACACAACATCCTCATTTATTAAACTATATTTTTTACTACTCTAAATTAAATTTACTTAAAAAAAATAATGAGTTCTTTAATAAAACATGTATTAATTCAAGTCCATAAAACTCAAAACTAGAGCTTGATATTAAAAATATCTTGTCAAAAGATATTTTTCTTATTAATAATATATTAAAATAATTTTCTTTATATGAACATATTATTACTAGACTAACACGTAATTAATTAACGTACTACTTCGAAAATGTATCTATAGTTATATATATTTACTTCAATAATTTTGAGATAAACATTTGATTAAAAATTTGTAGATTGAATAGGTAGTTAAGATAGTTATTAACTATTTTAAACTAACTTTTTACAAACAATACATATTGATATATTTTAGCTTAAAAATTTCTCTTCTCTAATTTTTTTTTTACCGGATACAATACTTTTTTATTATGGTGTATAAACATATACTGAAAAAATAAAATAAAATAAAAATGGAATATGAATTAATCTAATAAAAGCAAGCTCAAAATAGAATTAAAATTAGAAAAAAAAAAAAAAAAAAAAAAAAGTATTGTTTAATATTATATAGATTGGACTAGAAATGATTTTCAATACTGTGGGTATGCATGCCGTAAGTAGTTGGAGCTAGTGCTGGAGCTTGTAAGAGTTGGAGTTACGAGAGCTGATGAAGGAGCTGGAGAGATATGTTTGCTATAGTAGCTGGAGCTCTAGAGGTGAAACTTATATATGTAAATGACATTAAAGACAAAATATATAAATATACAAATTTATTTTAAGGGTATTTATGTGTCTAAACACACCAAAAGTTCATGCTTCTTGTAAAAGCTCATCTTAGGTAACTTCTCTTTCAAAAGCTTATAAATTTTAAAACTCTTATAAGCTTATTTGCAAAATAAGACTTATAATGTAAATTGACTTTTTTTTTTTTTTTTTTTTTTTTTTTTTTTTTTTTTTTAACCATGGTTTCCAACTTTGTTGGCCGACTAATTCACAGGGTTTGAACCCACCGCCACACAGACTTAAATCAGGTAAAATCGTCCATTTTTAAGAGGTTGACGTGACCACTTAAGGGTTGTTTGCACCTAGCAAGAATTTAACTGACTTACTTTATAAGCTTTGGGCCAAACATACCCTATATACTTGGCTAAATTTATTTCTAATAAAGTTATATTTTATTAATTTTATTTAGTAAAGGGTAGTAGGAAATCTATTTTAGGAAGCTGAGAATATAATGATGCACAATTTTAAGTTGAGGGTAGTAAATAATCTAGTTAGGCATATGTTTGTGCTACTAAATTGCATGTTTCTGATCGAATTTATATGCAAAAGTTGTATTCGATAGACAAAATCATCAATAAAGTTAAAAAAATGCAATGAACTCAAAAGAAAAGAACATAAACATTCGAGAGCATTATGGTTTACAAAGTCTTACAATAAAATTACTATACCAATAATCACATTAGCCTTTAAGATGTTTATATAAATATGTGTGTGTGTGTGTGTATATATATATATATATATATAATATACAAGAAAGCTTGAAAAGCTTGATAAAATCTCGAGCTCGAGCTATTGAAAGCTCGGGCTCGAACTCGATAAAAGCTCGACTCGATTGAGTCAAGTTCGAGAGCAATGTTTTGTTTTTGGGTAAAAAATTAAGTGTAAAAGAAGAAGTTTATATCCTAGCTTGATTTCGAATTGCTTAATAAAAACTTGGCTTGTTTGTAACAGTACATATGAGAAATATGAAAATATCATCACCTAGATACCACCTTGTTCAAAAACCATATTTTTAATCTTTTTTAACTAATAACCTTGCAAATCCAAAAGATTTATTGCATCATTTTAATCTTCTACATTAGTTCTTTCAGTGAAAGATTCATACTTGTTAATTCGTCACTTATCAATAGAATCTTCAATCTTGATTATATTACATTATTTCTAATCCTGCTTTTCAAAAATTAAATAAAATACATTTCTAATCCTTACATTAAAAATGTAGAAAAAACTAATACAAATTTAAACAGTCCAAACAGCACGTGATAGTGGGTTGAGGGGAGTGTCAGCTGAGCATGTGAGTGCTTTACTCATGTTCAAAAGCCAAGAAGGCGGTGGGTCAATGCCACGTGTTTTTCTTTAATTGGGTGAGTAGACGTGCTTTGTATTAAAACCCTAATTTTTATTACAGAAAATTAACATTAAAAATGGTTTCTCTATGTAAATTTTATTTCTAATGTTTGGTTTAGTTTTTTTTTTTCTTGAACGTGAGAGCACATGTGTTGCTTCCGTCACGTGATTCGAGTGGGATGCACGTGCCGAATTCACGTGGAAGTTGGTGAAGAGATGTATAGTTGAGAGTTGATGGACTTTGTATTCTACGAAATGGAATATCCCTCTAAGAAAATAGTGAACTAAAGAGTCTTTTGCATAACCTTTTTTCTGATATGAATCATATACCACACATGATGTTAGTTAGCTTTAGATACTTTATAAATCTTTTGAGCTACTAATACGTATATGTTAACGGGTGTTCATGTTGTCCTTATTGATATTTGTACCAATAAAGTCGGGTTCTATAAGATTAAACTGTTTATATAACATGCTATAGCGTTTGGATTATTGGATGCAATCATTTCTAGCAGCTTGTCTATCAAGACATCACTGGGAGACACAGACCATGAGAACTCGTTCTTTAACTAGATGGTTTTCATGATACGTCATGAAAACATGTACATGTCAGTGTGTCACACTATAGGCCCCTGGTTAGAGGTGAAAAAAATAACCGAGTTAGGGTTGTTTTCTTTTTATTTGATATTAAGTGATGTGTGCACATAGTCATGTCTTGGTTTGATATTAATGTCTATGCGCAACAAGTGATCTATGACAGAATGTTGTTTCTTTTTGTTACCTCTAAACGACTGTAAATGATCATTTTAACCCTCAATATATAATTTGTGTTCCATTGAAAAATTCAAGCTTGTGAATATTTTCAATGAAGATTCCGAACAAACTTAAACCGCTTCTCCGAGCTTATGTGTAACACCCCAACCCGAAAAGGGCTAAAGTGTAACATTATTGGACATTAGAGTAAAGCAACCATTAAAATAAAAAAGGATCTTTCAAAATAGAAATTTATATAAATCTATGAAAGATTTTTTTTACCTAAGCAAGCTCCAAAAGCAAGGGATAATCACTCAAAGACATTCCTAGTTATTCACATGTTCACAATGATTAAGTCCTTTATGACTTATCAAGAATGAGATTAGTAAATCCGTAGGTAAAACTAAACATAGAGAAATGTTTGGAAGTATACTTGTTCTCACAACAAATAAATCCAACATTATGTTTAGTGCTTGTCTATGTGCTCGTTTTTTTAGAGAAGATCCTAAAACAACTCTTTCGAAAGAGCTTGTTTAGATTCATCATAAGGTACTACACAACTAGGATTATGGTATCCCAAAAGAACGAAAATAGAAACCATAGTGTATGCCAAATGAAATTATGTCCGTAATAAGTTGATAAGAAAAGCCCAAGTGGTACTTGCACTTTTATATCTACTTACCCATTGATTCTCCAAAACGCGTAAGGTTCTTATTTTAGTATCGAATGGAGAAGCACGTCAACAAGCTCCACTTGAACAAGCTAACTCGCGTCGACAACGGAATTTATTTTATCATCATTGTTATCCCTTCAACAAAGGAAGCATCGACTTCAGCGACAATTCAATCCATTATGTTCTTAATTGACATATTGTGATCCATCATCATCGCCTTGGTAAAAATGTTCATTGAGGAACATCTTAACTAAGAAAGTCTTATACGTTAACCATTCTGTCAACGTTTTCACGAAACCTCTTGAATGAGAAGCATTCATCATCCCTAGGCTTAGTTAAAGACTCATAAGACCTAAAACCTTAGTTTTGAACATTAGGATAAAACCACAAAAATCAAGACAATTCCTTTTGAATTTTTCCCTGCAGTGCCCACGGAACCCTGAGACCAAACTAGCGGAACCCTCCCTTTGGTTCTGCCTGGTCCGCTGAATCTGCAGCCTGTTTTATTTTAATTTCAAAACCAAACACTTCATTACTCACAACTTCAACTTACCAACAGCCATCCCTCACTCACAAACACCTTACCACACGAAAATTAGGGCTCTCACTTACATCTCCTTCAATCCAATCAACCTTGTAAGTATTTTTATCATAATTGCATTTTCAATCAAAATCTATCACTCTCATCTACATACATTAACTAGAATCTTAGGGTTTATGCATAAAATTGTTGATTCATGAAAAACCTTGGGTGTGAACTAATCAAAATTTTCATTTGTTAGGAATTGTATCCTTTTTATTATTATCTTGATTTACCAAACACACCAAGTTCATTGTCTTTTAAAAGCCACTAGAACACCATCTTTCACCACATTGTTAAAACAAATGAAAAACGTCATTGAAACATAACTTGAATAATGTCTCTTGAATGCTAAAGGAAATACATAACTAATATGTGTTTTCGAGTACATTCAAACGAAGCTATATTGAATTAGGAGCGTTTGGGTTATCTTTTGTTATGTAACAAAACTTGCATTACAAAACGTTTTAAGCATCAAAATGAGTCAAGATAACCGCACCTCTACAGTGTTTTCATATAGGCACACATTAGAACATTCACATTATAAAAGTCATTAATTTGAACTTAAACTTTGTGTTTTCTAGGAATCAGCATGCCTCCCGCAACATTCTCCGATCACAAAGAAACTTATAATTACTTACCCAAACACCATAGGACCAAAGGTCTTACTAAAGATCAAGTTGAAACCTTTAAGAGTCTAGAAAAACGCTATGTTCATGAAGGAAGAACCATTGATCCATCCTTCCAAGAGGGAACATCCATTCGCCAAAACTTTGCCGCAATCAACTTTGATTGCCTCCTAGACATCGATGAGCAAATTTGCCCTAGGTTCATCTTAGAATTCTATGCAACCTTAAGCCTTTTCTTCGATGACGATGGTGAATTCTCACTAACCTTTACAATCAATCAAATACCAAACATCATATCCTTGAAAGATTTTGCAACAATTCTTGGTGTGCCTAATGTTGGTACATGTCTCTACACGGATAAGTAGCCTCTTTCTAGTCTTGACTCCATTGAGCGTTTTTATCCATACGACACTCCTCTTGCGAATAAGGAAGCAATTCGTGAGCATCTATTTGTTAGAACCTCAACAACTAGGAAGAATCGTTCGGGTAACGAGGTAGATAAGGACCCTTTTGGTATGGAAATCAATGAGCTCAAACCACAATTTAAGAAATGGGAAGAAATTCTTAGAGCCAACGTTATAAGTTCCACAGGAAATAGAGATCATGTCAACACATGTCTTAGCTACATGCTCTATAGCATTTCCACCGGTCAACCTTTTAACTTAGCCTATTACCTCGCCAAAAGAATGGCTGACATACCCTTGGTAGGAACAACCGCTCTTCCTTATGGAATGCTTCTCACCCGCCTCTTTAGAGCAATCTCACCCATTCCTCCTAACGATAAGGGAATGTGCCTTGACTATTCTCTCATTCCTCACATTTTCATCCCTCTAAGTGATAAACGAGTCTTCAAAGCTAAGGGCAAACGTACTCGCTCACCTTCACCATCATCATCATCATCCGACATGAGCGAGGATGATAAACTTCCTAACTCTAAGCTACCCCCTTTAGACTACCTTCAAGAACTCCCCGTCATTGGCAATGCATCCAAAGAATTCAAGCAAACCAAAGGAATTTTCAAGTGCTTTGGAAGGTACCTAAGTAAGCTCAATAAGAAGATAGACAGGTTGTGAGAAGCGTGATTAAGGAGTGTTTGGCTTATGAAGGTTTTAGAACTTTGTATGTGTTAAACTATGTGATTTGTATTGTTTTTCACGTTCATGCTTTATTACGTTTGTCGGATTATGTTTTGTATGAGCCTTTATGCATAATGACAATATTTGAGGTGTTTGTCAATTTTTATGCTTATGGTAAATTTCACTAAGTTTAGTAAAAATCGCTAGCCCCCGGTCAAAGTCCTATGATATGAATGTCTACATGCCCAATTTTTGCATTTCCTAATCAGACATATAATAAATTTTCATTTTTAAGAGTTTACGAAAAATTTGAAAATCGTCTCGCGGGGTCATATTAGTGGACTGTCTTGTTTTTCAGACCTGGCGGATCTGGCGGCACCTTCAAATAGGTTCCGCCAGTGAAATTTCTGGGCAACCCAGAAATGGCCCAACGGACCAGACGGAACCCAAAACAGGGTTTCGCCTGTGTTTCGCGAGGGTTCCGCCAGTCACCTGCAGAAAATATTTGTCATTTTTCTTAAGTTCAAAACTTGTAAAGTGTTAAACCATTATCTTTAGTGAGAAACATCTCCCCTTACATCCAATAACCATATTAGGACAACTCTCACCCACTAAAACAATTAGGAAGTCACTTCCCGCCAAAAATTCAAATTCAAACATAACTAACCCAAGGAACCCTTTTAAAGGATCCTTCAAACCATTGGAACATTTTCAACCAAACCACTTCCCATGATCACAAAGCATTGAGTGCATATGTTGGTCTTTCACTCCACCCAATTCCATTGGATTGACATCCAATGATTTGACATGTTCATAAAAAATTTTCTAAATCATTAGAAACCTCAATCTTTGTATGGTAGAACATCAAATCCAAACACCCCTTCCAACATCTCTTCCACCCTATAAATGTGAAAATTTTGCAACACTTCAAATCACACCATCACCATTAAAATTTCTTCTCTCAAAACTTCAAAATCACCTTTGAAATGACTAAATCCAACACCTCATCCGAGTCATCAAAATCCATTGCAAAAAACGCTAGGATTAGTGTTAAACCTTGTTGCTTCAACAAAACCGTCAAGTCAAGCTCATCATCATCAAGTGATGCTTCACTTAACATCTCTTCACCTATCCAAGATTTCCTTAACCTTACTACCTCAACACCATCCTCAACACCTTGCAATACCAATGTGATCACTATTCAAGATTTGCTTAATCTTGCTACTCCAACACCCTCTCCACCACATTGCAACACCAACATAGCCACTATTCCACCACCAACTAGACCTTCAAGTGAGTCAACATCACCTTCTCAACAAGCTCAAACATCAAAAACTCCATCACCTCAATCACCAACACTTACACCAATGGAACTTTTCCGTACACCACCAACATGACCACTACCCTATTTGGAAACATTAGAAGACCTATCACCTAAATCATCAAGTCCTCCATCCTTGTCACTTTTTGACACCATTGCTCAAATGGAAACCCAACAACAACCTAGTGAGCAATTAGATGATGAACTCCATCAACCATCACTAGTAGAACGGATGGCTTACCGTTATGCTAGACCATCAATTTTTCCAAATGATCAAGTTCATACACACCTACAATCCTTTGTATTTCACCCCATTTACAAAGACCTTCCTGGTAATCCTTCCGGAGAACCAAGCTTCTGCCACTTTGTTTAACAACAAAAACAACCACCACAACAACAACAACCACCACCACAAGAACATTCTCAACACCTTGAATCTCTACTTTCTTCTTATAAGAAAATAGAAGCATCCATATGGGAAAAACCTCCAAACCTTAATGAGGAAATGAACACTCATTTAAACCACCTACGTGCCTTCAAACGTATGGTTGACTCTCAAATCAACCATTTTATGGATTTCCATACAGCATTACACTCAACTAGTGAAAGAAGCAAAAACACCTCTCAACCATCCACATTTGCTTCTTCAAGTTCAAACCATCCACCACCAACAAATCAAACCTCTCTTCCACCATCATTTCTCCGCCATGATTGCGGACATTGCGAAAAAACCGCTCACATTAGTGAAAGGTGTCGAACGGAAATTCGCGAGTTATCCGAAGAAATGAGGTTTATACTAAACCACATTTTGAACCGTCTACAATCCTTGTCTCACCCACCTCAACTATAGAGTCTCCAAAATGAAACAAAACCGTTTCTTTTGGAAAATGTTTCCCCTTTAAACCAACAAACCAAAACCGTGTCACCTTCTCAACCTTCAAAATAAAGCCCGCTACAACCTCCAACACATATTTTCATTCTTAAACAACCTTAGCCTTGTTTTTGGAAAATGTTTCTCATTAAAGAAAATGATGATTTCCTTGTAGCATTTTATGTTCTTAGTTTATTTTTAGTTTTTCTTTATTTTTAAGAAGTAGTATGTTGACGTCCTAATTTCTTGTCTTTGACTTTCTAAGAGTCAAAATTTTACATGAAATAAATTTTATTCTACTACAAGGTTTGCATTATTTTTTGCCCATTTAGGTATAATGAGTAAACTATACCTCGCTATGGTAGCATACATATATCTTGTGTTTTAGAAACTAACATTTCTTTTTGTAGGATCATTATCCATGTTTTCTTTCCTTGATACTCCATTTAGGGGAGTAATATTCAAGGGGGAGCATGAGTATTGCATTATTCCGCTTCGCAACTCTTAGTTATGTTTTAGACATGAAATGCTTTCATGACTTGTCTTGTGCGGCAACTAACATTTTTTCTTGTAGGTTCAAAATCCATGTCTCCTCTCTTGACACTCCATTTAGGGGGAGTATCGTCCAAGGGGGAGCAAGTGCATACTTTCGCTTCGCTACTCTTCTTTTTGTTTCGACAAAAAGGCGGAGAATTTATATATAAACTTGTTCTCATTTTTTTTCCTAACTCTTGCTTGTCACATCATCTTAGCAAAAACAAGTTTTAATACTAACTTTATAAGACTTAACACTAAAACTAGTGGCTTACTTATAAATAAAGTTTATGTTTTGTCATCAACAAAAAAGGAAAGATTGTTAATACAAAAATCGCCTAAAAACGTTATTTATATTTTACGATCTTTGCTAAGTTTTGTTAATGACAAAGTATAAACTTTAGCTAATAGTAAATCATCACTTTAGTGTTTAAGTCTTGTTTAACTAAGGTTTACATTTCCTTTTAAACAAAACATTGTTTTTATTTCTTTAATTAAAAAGTGTCTTGTCACATCATACATTTATGGCAAGTTTGTGTATTTGACTTGCCATAACATCTTACACATTTTTGGAAGCTTTTGACTAGTTGTTGTTGATGTGACTTTGGTTGGTTTGAATGATTTATTGCGAAACCTACTGCAAGCCTGGCGGAACCCTGGGGGTACACGGGCGGAACCCATCTGAGGGTTCCGCCGTATCCGCCAGACCTGCTGTTTGTTTTGCTATAAATACCAAGCCACTTGTTTCTTTTGAGTCATCACTTTAGGAAATATATTTTCATATACTCTCTCAACTAACTCAGTAACATTTGACTTGTGTGATCCTCTTATGTAGCAAGGGACTTCACAAGCTCATCCAAGAAGTTACAAGTTTCAACTCTAAAGTTGCAAGACTTATTAGCTTTGTTATGTATAAGCTTTGTTAGTTTATACTTCATTTGTATCGTGTGTGTAGAAGTGATCGGTTAGTATTTTAGGCCTCAAAATACATAGTGTGTCGGGAGTTGTTGTACCCTTGTAAAAGAACTAACGGGAGTGGTTGTACCCTTGGTAAAGAACTTGACATCTAGCTTAGTGTCGGTAAAAGTGTAAGCAACGATAGGAGTGGTTGTACCCTTGTAAAAGAACTCGACATCTAGCTTAATGTCGGTAAAAGTGTAAGCGACGTTGTAAAGGTTTCTCCACCGGGAAAGGAGCTTGTTGATTAGTGCTTATAACTCTCGAGTTGGAAACTCGGGGTGTGGATGTAGGGCAAGGAAAAAGAGTCTCATTATTAATAAGCGGTAAACTATTCAATGATCGTCTCATTATTAATAACTTGTTTTGAATCAGATTACTCATTTTAGTCGGTTTCCCATTTTTAGTAACTTTCCTTTTATAGCAGCTTTTCAAAAATAGTAACTTTCCTCTTTAAGTAGTTTAACGATTTTAAGTACCTTTCTATTTTAGGCAAGTTTCCCAATTTAGTAAGTTTCCATTTTTAGAAAGTTTCCTTATTTAGTAAGTTTCCAAAAAGGAGCCGGTTTCCATATCTCGTATCTTTATAGATTTACAGATTCTATAGTTAATAACCAAGGGTTACATTTATCATAATTATGGTTTACAAGTGATCACAATCCCGTTTACTTACTTATTATGGCTATTAATGTAATATTAGAGTTTCATGACAAAAATAATAAGTTTAGGATTTTATGCATCGTTTAACGTTCATAAACACACTAATCATGTTTTATATCAAATTAGGTTATGAGAGGTATTTAGTTATCTAAATTATATCCTTGAATGTCATATTAATGAATAAGTATAGCATAGGGTCAAAATACATCTTTTATAGTTAGGTTACACCATCCATTAGCTTATTATTTCAATTTCAGCTTTTATATATAATCAGGTCACACATCTACGAATTTTAGAACCAAATCAGAACTCAAAATTTCTCACAGAGTATTCAATGTCTTAAGAGTCTACTGGAATTTTCTCAGAATTTATTACCAAGTGAAAACCCCTTTCATAATTGTTTTCCCAAAACATGCCCAGAAAGTTAACTGCATATCTCGTATCTTTCTAGATTTACAGAAACACCCCGAAAGTTTGCATTTAATAGACATATCCAGACCTCTCAGAAAAATTCCAGGAAGTCCCACATGACTCAAATATTGCCCCTATAAAAGGAGAGACCTTAACTCTTTATAGTTTGAAAATTAAAAATCAAAAACTGCTACTGATTTTCATACCCGATTACTCAGCTTTGACACTTAATCTTATAAAATTCAAAAATCAACCTTCCCGACCTCTAAAAGTTAAGTGGCTTACTTTTCCAGAAAGTAGACAAGTAGTACTTATGTTTAGACTCAAAAATCACTTAAAAACACGTTAGTATCATCAAGATATACCCACTTCAATCCGGCACAAAATTTCTGTCAGCAACAACTCATACAAAATCACATCAAAACCCTAATCCTTTAACCCTAATCGACCCATAATAATTGTCTAGGGTTCTTAGCATGATTATCTCTTGTTTATTACTGATGTTGTGTCGAATGAAAACAGAAAAAAAAGAAGGAAATCAAAACCTTGTTGTCGACTTAGAATACAAATTGAATAGGATCAAAACTAGGGCTCGGTTTGGATGAATTCACCACCAACGACTTGTACTCCTTCTTAATTACCAAAAGTCCTGGATTCTCTTCTTCTTCTTCTTGATTCAAACGAGCTAATCATGAATGGTTATGGCAGATTTCAGGTTCGTTGTAGAGGAGGAATAAGGAAGCCGCCATTTGTTTCTAGAAAATGAAATACTGGTCTCCCTATAATCCTTGTGGGTTCTATTTGGGCCTAAAGGGCTGGACTTGGTTTGTGGGCTAAGTTAATTAGGTCCTTGGTTGGGTCGTGTAGCATAACAAAGGATATACGGCCCGAAACAATAATTAATGTAACGAAATTAGTGCCTCGTATTTATTTTATGTTTCAGAAATATTTTGGATTTCAAATATGTTCAAAAATTCCATAATGATGTTTTGTTTTAATTATTTGGATTAACGGTAAATTCGTTTAGTTACTTTCGGTTTTATAATTAATCGTATCCATAACTTAAGAAAATTTGAAATTAGACGTAAAATTAGGTATTTAGAATTTAGGGTTTTACATTATGGTTCATAAGCCTGGTGAAGGTTTTCTACTTGGTCTGTTAGCCCCACTTCTATCTCCTTTGGTAAGTATCTCATCATTTGTAGACTGGTGGATTAGGTAACATGTCAAAACGGGTAATGTATGGATTGAATAGGCAAGGTCGGATTGGAGTGACCCCCACACACTTTTTTCATGTCTACAAGTTCAAACTGTTTACAAAACTGTCTAAATGTACAAATTGAAGTAGTTTTTTTGAACAAGCATGTTTAATATTTAGGGGTGAGCATGAGGCGATTTTTGGCAAAAACCAAACCCCGAACCAAAAGTTCGGTTTTATGTTTTTTAAAACTAAACCTTGCACCAAAATTTAGGTTTGGTTTCTTTAGTTTTTGCTTTTTTTTTTTTCAGTTTTTTCATTGGAGGACCATCTTTTCTATAAGTTTGAAATCATTTTCGCAACAGTTGCCACATGAATTTAGACAAAGTTATTTAAAAGATAAAGATTTGTCAAAGTGATAAATACGATTTTGATAGTATTAAAGTCGTCTAATAGTTTTTTGAGGCCTAAAGTGTGAAGATGAAATAAGATAAATTTCAACAATAATTTTTTGTTGTTAATTTAAATAATTAAAAAGACTTGTCAATAGCTAGTTATATCACAAATTTGGATATCCGAAATTTGTGATGATTGTTTTATTTTAGACCTATTATTTTAGCTAAGTTTTTTCAATTCGGATATCCGAAATTTCAGATAATAGTTTTATGTATCCAAATATCTAAATATCTACAATTTTCTGAAAACTTTTTTCTGTGTTGGCAAACTGGCATTCCATAAAACCCAATTTTTTAATAAATTACTATCAAATTTTCGGATATCCGAATACGTATGTTTTTTAACACCCACTTCTAAATCAAGAAATCCTATAAAGAAAGTTGAATATTTTGTCAAAAAACAATAATATTACATAATATTTATATAAAGATGACATGTGCGAACATATATGAAATAAAGAAAACTAACTTTACGAATTTATTGTAGTATTAATTAGCTAATTATACATATTTTGGAAAGGCAACATCGTGACCCCTAGCCTCAATTCAGATCTTTTTTCTTTGGTAACTGCCGCTTCGATCAAGCATTAAACTACTACTTATGGCTTCGGTCGAGAAAGGTATGGGTCGGTAGGATAATGCTAGGGAAATTAGATCCACATCTATCCCGCTTAAGGTTATATACGCTTGCCTTGGGTCCACCACCTGGAAGAGTATTGAGATTTCTTGCTTTGAAGTGGAATTGTAGTTAATCAAGAAACACATAAAAAAACGATATAGACAAATGGCATTCCTCATCTCCAAACAAGACGGTTAAAGACAAGGAACCCGAATAATTGATTTGCCATTAGACTCGTTAGAGATAAGACACAATATATAATATCCGATATTGGTAAGTGATTAAAAATTGCGATCCATACCCATCATCGATAACATTCCATAGAGCGTAATGAATTGATTAAGTTACATGACAGTGTGTGCGCACCCATGAAGCCCATAGTTGTTACTGTTTGTCATGGTGTGACAATGTGGTTGGATGTAGAATGCACAGGACTCATTGCTAAATGCTCCACTTACAAATATGTGTTTATATACCATTTTAAAAACATATTATATTTCGTGAAAATCTTTGTACCCAGTTTAATCTGGCTCGAAAAGATGGATAGCAGGGTTTAGACAAAGTGAGCATCTCCTTACACCGTTTATCCTTCCTTCATATTGTATATTTATGATGTATAAGTAGAACTGACAAGTTAAAGTTAAATAATTATTCTAACCATCTATATGTTGTTGCTGCATAATAACCATTGAACTTAACAACTATAGAATACAAAAAACTTAACAGGCTCTTTTGAAGATACAATGGACTGGGCCAAGTCTATGAGCAACATAGCTTTGCCCAAGTAGTCAAGTGTCCTAACATTGGGGCCTTTTCCATGCAAACCAAGAAGCCAGTGTGAAAATAACAAAAATCTATTATCCTAATAAAAAAATAAAAAAATAAATAACACATAAATTCTGAATTATTTTAAAATAAAATTTTCACTTTGATAGTTGGGATTTCACTAAAAAAAATCTTAAAAGTAGCCATACTTCCCATATAATGTGTTGTATCTATCTATCTTTTTTTTTTTTTTTTTTTTTTTTTTTTTTTTTTTTTTTTTTTTTTTTTTTGTCATAAAAATTTCTCTTAGGAATGACTTTGATTATCGGTTCATTAGTAAAAAACATTCTCCGACCTCTATTTTTTTTTTTTTTTTCAAGGTTCATCACATAGCTTTAGGAATTAGGATATATCTGTAAGTAATTAATCTTGGAAATTAATATGTACATTGTGATATGTATGTGTGTGCAAGGAATAGTTTGTCCAATATTTCACAAGTTTTCTATAGCTAGGCTATTAGTTAGGGCTGCTAAGCTCGATCAATGCATATGAATGTTATCTTTGCTTTAGTTTATATAATTAATATAAAATTTTTCTGATTCAATACTTTTAGAGCTTTTTATATATATTGCTCAGAAAACCGAATTTCATCCAAAGTTTATAATAGATCTTGAAACCACATACAGAGAGCCATCCTTGGACTCGTAGTCGTAGAGTCACTTGTAAATATATATATAGTTTGTACCATAACCAATGTAAATATCCTCAGTGTTTGGCATGACAGTGATTTAGTACCTAATTTTCTTCCAAAGGGCACAAAACATCAAGAAACTGACATAAAGGCGCAAAAAATGGAAAATGGAATACACGAACAACGATTGGCCAAAACCACATAGTTTATTTCGTAGGTTGTTTACTAATCACATCAATCAACGCGAAGTAGGTACTAGGATAGATATTGAAGTCAAGTCCATGGACACTTTACATGGATTTGAGGTTGAAGTCGAATCTACCTACGTACTTCCCCATTAAAAAAAGTTACTCTCTTAAAGTAGTATCGTTGTGTTAGATGTGATGTTAGACACGGCATGTAGAGAACTGAGAACTAGCATTCAATTCTAACATCGTATGATGTAGTAAACTTTGTGCATCAGGCCAATAGCCTGGTTGCAAGCGTATGTACTACGTATTTGAACAATCTTTTACGACTGTTTGCTTAAATGACAAAGCTCAGCCCAAAGTCACAAATCATGGAAAGGAAAAGCAATGAGAAAAGAAGAGATGTGAATGAGACAATTTGTTCACAGAAGATTTGAAAAGTTGTGGATTAATGACCAATTAGAGCCATGGCACAAGGTTGAGTGCTGTATAATGAGCTTTGCAATGAAATTTATATTGTAATTATTGTATCTATATCAGATTAATTTATTAAAAGAAACCTATCAAACTGTATATTAAGTTTATGATTATATGCAATGAACCCCTTACTTATTATGAGAAACGATATGATGTAATTTACTGTCTCAGATTCACAGATGGTATACGGGGTCACGCGGTATCTCAGTTAGGCCGTGTACTTCTTTGTTAAAAACTCCCCTCCATGGGTTACTTGAGTAGGGATAACAATATAAAGAAATATGCTATGACTTATAGTCGTTCCTCTAGTAGGCAAAGTGCTATTTATTTTTTAAAAAAGAAATTTTTTACGGCTGGTATATTTATTACCCAAAAAACGTTTTTAGAACATAAAAAGATATGCAATGACTTATAGTCGTTCCTCTAGTAAGCAAAGTGTTATTTATTTATTTATTTAAAAAAAAGTATTTTTACAGCTGGTAAATTTATTATTCCAAAAAGTGTTTTAAGAAAATAGGATGTGAGCGAATCCAATATATCAGCCCGTTATATATGCAGAAAACAAACACATCATTTATGCTTCAAAATGTACCTATAATAAGAAAGACAAATCAAGCTTATAAACTACTATAAGGAAAACAACCACTACATAGATTACATTTGACTCGCCATGATACCAAACATAAACTAGTGTCTAATCTGTCATCAGAGAGTGATATCGAACGCATAACAAAATGCAAGTTGTATCCGTTAAATCCAATGCCACATCATTATATCTGTCATACAAGTTATACTCATCAAGTTCACGTAAACTAGGTTCATAATTTTCGTCACTATATCGCTTATATGAAGAGGCTATAAACTGCATAGCTTCATTATCATACTCTTCAACCTTACTGTCCGAAGTGTTTAATCAGGCCTGTGGTGTAAGTTGTGTTGCGTTTTGTACTTGTTGATCTAGTTTCTTGCTAGTTCTTCACTTTTTGGCTTTTGTTAACATTCTCTTAAATGTAATTAAACAACGATATAGGCTATGGTACGCTATAAATTACTCAGTAATGCACTTGATTGTTTACTTTGAAAAGGTTTAATCAAAACGTTTTATGATGAACAATAATTGTATTAGAAATTAGCAAGGAGCTACAGTATAAGACTGTTAAAAGTGCGGCTTTAACCAATATGAATACAACGAAAAGAAAAAACAATAAGTCGTCTTTAGGAGACCATATATACCGGTAGAATCACAATAATGACAGCATTGTTACACTTTTCAGAATGAGACCCAATCTGGGCTGACATTGTTTAGAAGATTCCATTCTTAAAGATGATGATAAACACAAAACTATAAACCTTGCTGACATGCATAACCGAGTGGCAAAAACCATCATGATTCTTGATTTGAAGTCGTGAGTCTTTTATCTTAAAAGCTTCAAAGATTTCAATTATTAGCTTGTTCTTGGAGACCATGCAAAAAGCTCTTTTGGTTCTTCAATCGCCTTCAAAAAAGCAAACTTTCAATTCACATTCTAATATCTTCTTTTAAAAGGTAACAAAGTAAAATGAACATCACTCATGCACAAAATTTTACTTTATAACTTTTTGATTTAACAAGTCAAATAGTGATATTCCATTTGTTGGTTTTTAAAGCTTATAAATTTCAAACTGGTTATATGTTTCATATCTAACCTTAAGAAGTACTCCACATGGTACATTTTTAGAGCTAGGATAGTTTATACTCCACATAATTTGTAAAAAACGGGCCTTGTAATTTGCAACAAATAAATAAATCTCTGCCGTTCAAAACAAAAATAATCTTTAATGTAAGCATTTGGTGCTTAAATAAACTAAAATCATATGATGTACGCCAACGGGCTTTGGCTCATGTAAGGTGGCTCAGGCATTTTTGAGGTTTCAAGTCCTATGGCGAACATATGTTTAAAGTGGAATGTGTGGTAATCTATCCGACAGAAGAAAAAATTGTTGTTTCGTACACAGTTGATGGTGATCTTACTCTGGAATTTTAGGACCACATTAATTATTACTCTTCTTTCATTTGAGACGAAACAAACTTTGGAATATAAGTGGGATGTTAGTGCCCAGTGCTGGACAGTAAAAAGTTATAGAACTCTTTGACCTCTTCATTTCTCATTTTCAAACCAATAAAAGCCACTTTTTACGTACGTTTGAAAAACAATAGCTTCCAACTAGAGGGAAATAGTCTCTTTAACAAACAGACAAGTTTATAGGGATCCTTAGTTTCTAATGCCATTAACTTGCTTCTTTTTTCAGGGCACAAAAACTTTAAGACTTCAAAACTAGTTAGGTTTTCATACTTTTTACAGTACTATACCAGCTTCGAGTAAATACAAAACTACACATTTGACATTTTATAGTAGCAATTTTGCCTAAAAGGGTTTGAGCCCATAGTTACGCCCCAACACCTTTATATTAGACCTGAATTTTACTCCGTAGCTAGAATTTTCACGTTTGTTTGTTTTTGTCTTTTTTTTTTTTTTTTTTTTTTTTTTTTTTTTTTTTTTGTTTGTTTGTTTGTTTGTTTTTTTTGTTTGTTTGTTTGTTTGTTTTTTTTTTTTTTTTTTTTTTTTTTTTTTTTTTTTTGTTTTTTTTAATTATTATTTAACTTTTCGCAATAATTAAAACCAGGTGAAATTAAGACAGTACTTATTTTTATTTTCATGCATCAGTTAGTAATTTAGTACAAGTGTTAGTTAATTAGTGTGCTTCAGTTGATTTAAATATTTGCTTTCCATACTTTTTAAATGCGATGATGAATTCAGATAATGGTCACAAAGTAGATTATATCAACCCACTTATATGTTGTATAAAACACAAACTGCACTTTTGGAACATACTTATGATTTGGTGTGCATATTTTCTCTAAAGTATAGATTGAAAGTACGTGTCTCCTTTAAAGAAAAAGCATCTGCATTTTACAACTGTGTGTATTTTATAATTAAGGATGTCAAGCCCGCACTTACTATTTTTATCACAAAGGCTCCATTAATGTTTACTTATATAACGACCATTAGGATTTTCTGCTTACAGGGCTACATAAGTCGTCACTATAAGTAGAAAATGTCGTCGCTACGTGGTCTCAACAAAAACCGTCTCCGCAGAGGCGTCGCTAAAAGTTATAATGACGACCAATTTGACCAATAGCGACTACGCATCTTCACTTGACTATTCAACTTTTTTACTATACCATTTTTACACACACTATACCTACGACATGAGCGAACGGGCTTGGTCACTTCCCTTGGGGGGAGGGGGGAGCACCCCTTCCTGCCCCTAGCATGCTCCGTCCTTGGACGACATGTCTTCGCTATCGTGGCTATAAATAACGTTCACTTGACCTTGAATTTGACTTATTACATCCGAGACTATTCAAGTGATTCATATGAAATGAACTGTCTTGCTAATTATTCAATCGAGAGAAATAGTTTCATTTTATTGATTGTATCGAGAGCACACATACAAATCAATATCTTTAGAACTATGAGAGTCAAATATGAGAGTATCGTCTAACTAAGCAAGTATTATCACATCCGTTACTATACCGGTGTTTCATATGGAATGAAGTATCTCTTACTATTCAATCGAGAGAGGAATATGTGGAAAACTAGAAGGGGGGTTAAATAGTTTACCGTTTAAAATCTTTTTAACTTGTTTAGTTAGCTTTGAAACTTTCCGTTTGATCAAAGATATATATACACAAACACAATATATAACATGCAAGTAAATGAAAGAAACGATCAAACCACAACACGAGTATTTATCGTGGTTCGGCTACAAGGACTCTTTTTCCTTGCCCTACGTCCACGCCCCGAGTATCCAACTCGAGAGTTTCTTTCACTAGTCAACAAGCTCCTTTCACCGGCGGAGAAAACCTTACACGTCGCTTATACTTTTACCGACACTAAGCTAGATGTCGAGTTCTTTACCAAGGGTACAACCACTCCCGTTAGTTCTTTTACAAGGGTACAACTACTCCCGATACACTTTGTATTTTGAGGACTAAAATATTAACCGATCACTACTGAAAATACACAATCAAATGAAGTGTAAACTACACAAGTCTACATAATGCTAAGCTAACAAGCCTTGCAACGTTGTGTTGAATACTTGTTACTTTTTATGAACTCATGAATCTCTTTGCTACAAAAAGAAACTTCACATATGAAATGTTAAAGAGTTAGATGAAAAAATGAATGAATGTGTGTAAATATGATGTAGAGTGATAAGCCAAAAATCAACTTGTGGCTTAGTATTTATAGCAAAGCCTTCTGCAGGCCTGGCGGATACGGCGGAACCCTCAGATGGGTTCCGCCCGTGTACCCCCAGGGTTCCGCCGGGCTTGCAGTTGGTTTTGCAATAAATCTTGCAAACCAAACAATGTCACATCTCATTACACCTAGTCAAACACAAAACTTGCAAGCAAACGTTAGTTAGTCAAACACACTTTCTTTCCATAAATGTATATTGACAAAACTTGCCATAAATGTGATGTGACATTTCTATTTTAAGAAATAAAAAGTGTTGTATTTTATGAAATGTAAAATGTAGCAAAAGTCTAGTTTATGCAAGTCTTTAAAACTAAGATTATGTTTTACTTAGAAACTAAGTTTACATTTTGTCGTTAACAAAACTTGGCAAAGATCGTAAAATATAAATAACGTTTTTAGGCGATATTTGTATTAACAATCTCCCCCTTTTTGTTGATGACAAAATATAAACTTCGTTTTTATGTAACTCGCGAAATCTTGGTGTTTAAGACTAAAAAAAATTATATTAAACTTGTTTTACTTAAGTGATAAAATCAAGTTAAGTTTTGAAGATTTAATATCTCCCCCTTTTTGTCAAAACAAAAACTAGAGTAGCGAAGCGGAATAATGCATTTGCTCCCCCTTGGTTGTTACTCCCCCTAAAAGGAGTGCTAAGATGGGAAACATGGATTTTGATCCTACAAAAAAAAATGGTTAGTTGGTGATATATATAGTCAAGCTTGTAGTTACCACACACATTGCAACCACAATGACAACACAAAAAATGATCAACCAACAATGCACGAAAGTAAGTAGAAAGAAATATCATTCCAAGTAAAATTTTGACTTTTAAAAGTCAAAAGACAAGAAATGGGAAATATTCTTCTACTTGTAAACAAAAACTAAAAAATAACCTAGAAAACAAAAGAAAATTAAATCCTACTTTCCTAAATGGGGCAAAAGGCCTCCAAAGGTTGTCTAGGATTTGTTTGGGTGGGAAAGAGCATCTAAACGTTCAATGACGTGTTGGAATGCAAAGCGGGTTTCATCTTGGAATTGGTGAAACAACATTTTGATGCTTTAACCCATTTGCTCACAATTTGAGCAAACATGGGGATGAGTGGGTAGAAATGGGTTGGTTTTGGTTTCTTGGTTTGAGGGTTGGTTGGTTTTTGGTTCTTGGGTGGAGGATGGGTTTGGAATTGAGTCAAGCAAGGTGGTTTGAAATTTCATTGCTTGATGGAGGTGATTCTCAACCATGCTTTGGATTTCCTCATATGAAGGAAAGAAAGACTCAAAGGTTTGGGCTTGAGAATGTGGTGGAGTTGGGTAGATGGGGTGAAACAACAATGGTTTGGGTTGATGGTACACTTGTTGTGGTGGTTGGGTGTGGTTAAAATGCTCATTGTGATCAAGAATTGACCTTGGTGAAAAAGGTGGTGGTTGTGAAGGTCTTGGTGGAAGATCATTTAGATCTTGGACAAAAGGGTGTGGTGATGTTGGAGGAGACCCAAATAACTCCATAGGTTCAAGTTTGGGTAATGGTGATGGTGATGGAGTTTTGGATGGTTGGTGATTGATGTTAAACCACCAACTTATATTGACCAGGGAATGGTCAATAAAGTCAAATAGCCTAGATCAATGCTCCGGGTAATAAAGGGTATCACCAGGTCGTTAAGTCCCGTTGAGGTGTAAATTGTAACTTTTAGCGTACTTGTGATCGGGTGATTATTCACAGAAGAGGGTTGTGATAAGAATTATTTGGAAATTATTAACAAATATAGCTTAGGAAAGCTACGTGATTGATTACGGGAATTGAGATTACAAAGATTTGAGCTAAAACCTAAAAACGTATGTTTTAATTAAAAACGTACACAGACGAACAAAACAAAAAGTACAACTGATGGACAGAAAAGGTTACAAGTGCAAAATTATTATTTTTACAATCTTAATAAATAAAGAAAATTTTAAAAAAAATAAAAACTATTTTTACACTATTTAATTATTAATTATTAATTAATTACTAATTATCTAATTATTAACTAATTAAACTAATTAGATTTTCTAAAAATACTAAAAAGGCTTAGAAAATTAAGAAAAATTTTACAAATCTAATTAACCATTACAGGAATCCTAATAAATTATAAAAAGTTTATTATATGTATTTTTAAACTAATTTACTAATTATTAATCTAATTACTAATTAATTTCTAATTAAACTAATTATATTATAAAAAGTAGAAAATGAGTAATATAAATTCTAGAAAAATTGTAAAAATGTTTTAACTTATATAAAAGCTAGAAAAATTATAAAAACTAGGTTATACTTTGTAAATTATAATTATGCTATTTAATTACTTAATACTACCTCCGACCCATAAAAACTGTCCAGTTTGACTTTTCAGAGTCAAACTGGATCAACTTTGACCTTATCTATTTTTGTGAGTATTATATAATACTTTATGAAAAATATATGAATGGATTGAGTTTTAAGTGTGGTTTTAATTGGTATAATTTTTCATCAAGTATTATATAAAACATAAAAAATATTTAAGGTCAAATTTGAACCAGTTTGACTTTGAAAAGTCAAACTGGACAGTTTTTATGGGACGGAGGGAGTATTAATTAAAACTTAATTAAACTAAAATTAATTATAAAAACCACTAAAAGACAAAATAAAAATCTGGGAAAAATTTCTAAAATTACTTTAACCTAAAAGAGAATTTATAAAAATATAAAAATGATATATTGCTTATAAATAAGCTAGAAAGAAAATTAAAATGATAAATCCTATTAAATAGAAGCTATCACTATAATTAAAGTTGTTTTTTTTTTTTTTGGTTTTTTCTTTTTCCAAACTAATTATACACTAAATACAAACACTTTTTCTGAAAACACTTTTTACATAACCCAAAAATAAGCAGTTGAGAGCTTATTGACCCTAACAGTTGACTTTTGTTGACTGTGGAAGGATTTTAGCTCAATTTGGAGTGTGTGGGGTCCACAATGGTAGATATAGGTTTCTCTGAGTTAAATGAACAAAGATAAGCAAGTTTAGCACAAATAAGAAGCTTCAATAAGCTACAAAACTCAAATAAGCAGTTTGCTTATTGAGAAACTGAGGCAGAATGGGACAAAGTTTGGGACCAAATCTAAGTGGGGTCCAGTGGTCTAGAGGTCAAACCAAAGTTCAACAGGTCAACTCTGGTAGGAGGGGGGTTGAGAGGACCCAAAGGTGAAGTGTGGGACCCACTGGGTTAACCACAAGACACCACCAAAGTTGGTTGGGTGGTTTGGGTCTGCTGAGACAGGGCGGTTACCTTGCCCTGCAGGTCACTTCCAGGGGTATTTAGGTCACTCAGAAAAAATCACAAAAATTAACCAAACATGAAATTCAAGAGTTCTACTGGTAGAGTCCTCACACAAGAACTTTCAGACCTCAACTCACAACACAAAATTCAGATTAAATCTTGCCATTTTGGCAAAAATCTGAGACTAACTTTTTTTTGACTTTTTCAAATAACCTTGCACTTTGACTTTTATGAGTTTAGATGCTAATTTTCTGAGTTAAGATGCACTAATAAGCTTAAATAAATTTAAACTAATGAGAATCAACCATATACAAACCTATGTGAATGCTTGTTGGATTACAAAACCAACACAGTTAACTGTGTTGGTGGATTTTGTATGATTTTGACTTCTGATTGAATAAGACCAAGTTTTTATGTTCTATTAAACCTATATAACACTACTGAGATCTAGTGGAACCAAAACAAACTTCAAATATCGACAAGAGCTATGCTTAAAAGCTTGTTCCAAACACCCCTAATCTAGCTGATTTAAAAGTTTTACAAAGAAAATCACAACTTTTACCAAATTAACTGTTGTACAGAGATCAAATATATTGAAATAAACTTATATTAGCACAAGAATACCCACAATTACAACTCAACTACTAAGAATTATTATTATACTAAGGTTGGCAGTTTCAATTTTACTAAAGGTTATACTAACTTCTAGTGAATAAGAGCTTAAATTCAAACAAGATTAAAGCTAAACTAACTTAAGTGACCACAAAATACTGAGATTACAGCTAATATACCAAAGATAAGATAAAAAACTAAAGTTGGATGATTTGCTTACAAAGTGCTCCAAAGTGGAAAACTAAGAACCATGATCCAATGATACTCCTATTGCTCTCCACAGAGCTCTAATACCCAATTCCCATCCAAGCTCAGCTCCAAATCATCTCTTCTTCCTTTTCTTCTTTATTTTTTATTTTCCTTGATTTATTTTATTTTTTTGGTATTTTTTTCTTACTTACTTAAAAAGTGAACTTGAATAAGGTTTGGTGACTAAAATAACTTATTAAAGCTTAATGAGATTGACTGTGGGCTAATGAAGCAATAGGAACAAGTTTTAACACCATTTCACCCAATCATAACATTCTAACTAAAATGTGAGAAAGTGGTATTTATAATGAAAACTTAGATTTCATTAACTGAAAAGTTAAAAATTACACTTCATAACACACTGAAAAGGCTAAAACAAGACTTGAGAATTAAAGTTTACAATAATTGAAAATTACAAAATAAGCTAAAAAAACTACACACTACACCACTGCTGCTTCTCTTTCTATATATATGGGATCATTAGGGTTTTGGAACCCTAAGGAGTGAATCGCAACTGCTTTCTGAGCCATTGGATTACCACCCATCAATCTTGACCTTTAAAAATTCTTTTGGCGCCATTTTCCTTCTTTGTCAGACAGAGGTTGAGTGAGGGCAAAAGAGAAGTAATTAAAACTTCTTGGAATGTTGTTGTTAGTCAATGGAGAGGGTAAGGAAGCTGAGGTGGAGGAGAGGGGGAGCAGGTTTGCAACTTGGAGGGGGGCTGTTTTGTTTGTTGACTTATTTTGACCAAAAGGGAAGGGACGGGGTAGTATTATTGGTTGTGGTGGGCTGATGTGTTGGTGTTGGGTTTGTTGGGTTATAAAACTATTAAGGTCCGGTTGGTATTTGTTGTGAACACAAGGACCATTTTTGCAATTTAACAAAACCCAAGGGCTGGAATTGTACATTTTGCCAAAGTATCACAAGGGATCAATATTGCCAAATTTGATATTCCAAAATCAATTTTTGCAATTTTTTTAATTTTCAAAATTCCCAGGGACTAAACTTGCAAATTTCCAAACTCCAAGGACCAAACATGTAACTTTTCCAAATTTATCACCCAAAGTCCGTTTTTGATAACTTTTGATTTTTTAGGGACTTGGGTTGACTTTTATTTCAAAATAAATGCATAGGGACTATTTCTGACAAATTTTGAAACTTGAGGGACTGAAACTGCCAATATTGCAAACTTTGATCGTTTTTCATTTGTTTTTGCTCGTTTTGCATTTAAAACACATAAAACACAATCCCTGGGATAATTTAAGTATTTTGATTACTTTTCGATTGTTTTTGTATGTTTTGGCAGTTTAAACACGATAAAAATGATGAGTGTTTGCGCACTCATCAGTTGGGTTGGAGCACTTGGTGGAGTTAGGTCAATGGGTGATTTAGTAGGTGGTGGAGTGAGCTCATTGGGTTCATTGGGTGATGGTGATGGAGATGCAAGGTTCAAAAAGTGTTCATTTTTTATAGGTGAGGTGAATTCATCCGAAGATGAGGAGCTTAGGTTGATGGATTGGTTAGACCATAGTGGTTTTACACTTATCTGGGCGGTTTTCCGGATGGGTCGTGATGGTTGAGAAGTGATTGTTGACTTGGTCATGGTTAAAAATGGTTTAGAGGTTAAGAAATTGTGATGAAGGATTGTGGGAAGGAGTGTTTGGATTTGATGTTAGTCCATACAAAAATGGAGGTTCCTAATAATTTGGAAAACTAATTGTGGGTTGTCATATCATGGAAGTCAATCCAATAAAAATGGTGAAGTGGGAAGACAAGGTTTGCACTAAATGCTTAGTGGTTTTGGTAAATTTGTTGAAGTATAAATCTCAGGGAGTTCAAGGAACCTTTAGAAGGGTTCCTTCCTTTATGTGTGAAGGGTCCTTGGGGTGGTTATGACTATTTTTGAAATTTGGCGGGAAATGGTTTTGTTTGAGTTATAAGGAATGAGAGGTACCCTATTGTGCTAAACAAATTGCAGGAAATAGGTTTCTATCTAAAAGGATTGTATTTTGTTGATTTGATGTTGAAAGGTTGAAAACTAAAAAAAAATTCTGCAGGCAACTGGCGGAACCTTCAGGATACACAGGCGGAACCTGTTTGAGGGTTCCGTCTGGTCCGTTGGGCCAATTCTGGGTTGCCCATAAAATAATTTTGGGTACCGCCAGATCCGCCAGGGCTGAAAAAATAAGCAGTCCGCGGTTTTGACCCGCGAGACGATTTTCAAAATTTTCGAAAACTCCTAAAATCAAAAAGATAATGCATTTCTGGTTAGGCAATGCAAAAAATAGACACGTAAACACACATATCATAGGACTTTGACCTTGAGGTCTAGAATTTCACTATACTTAGTGAAAATATCATAAACATGAAAATTTGACAACTTTGCCAAAAGATGTCTACCTGCATCAAAGTTAGATAATACATGTTTCAAATAGTATCAAACATTGTACCAACACACAAGTACATCAAAAACATTGTTTAAACGACCAAATTTGTTCAAATAACACCTAGTGCCAAACACTCCTACACACCCGCACTCATTGTCGGTCGATCTTGTTCTTGAGCTTTTCAAGGAATCTTCCAAGATTCTTAAACATCCCCTTTGTTTGCTTGAACTCCGCCGACTCATTAGGAATATCCAGAAGTTGGGATAGGTATTCGAGAGGTGGGAGCCTAGAGTTTGGCAAAGAGTCATCTTCACTCATTGAGGAAGATGGTGATGAGGTAGGAGGATGTGGACGTTTTCCTTGGGCTTTGTACACTCTCTTATCACTTAGTGGGACAAAGGTGTGTGGAATGAGAGAGTAGTCAAGACAAAGACCATTTGGAGTTGGTGGAATGGGTGAAATGAACCTAAAGAGACGGGTCAAGAGCATTCCATACGGCATAGCCGTTGTGCCATGCACGGGAATGTCAGCCATTCTCTTGGCCATGTAGTAGGCAAGGTTGAAAGGTTGCCTAACCGACAAAGAGTATAGCATGTAGCAAAGGCAAAGGTTTATATGATCTCAGTTTCCTATTGTGCTAATGACATTGGCTCTAAGTACTTCCTCCCATTTCTTGAATTGGGGCTTGAGTTCATTCATTTCCATTCCATATGGGTCCTTATCTACCTCATTTCCCGAACGGGTTCTCCTAGTGTTGGTTGTCCTAACAAAGAGGTGGTCACGGAGTACATCTTTTGACACAAGAGGTGTGTCATAAGGATGGATGCGGTCATGGAGGTTGTCAAGAGTTAAGAGGGAGTTCAAGTCGGAATAGATGCAAGTACCACGGTTTGGGACACCTAGGATTTGAGCAAACTCCTCAAGAGTGAAGGAGTATTGATGACCACTAGCCCTAAAGTTGACAGACATTTGACCATAATCATCCGTGGAGAGAACGGTGGATGCATAGAATTCCAAAATGAACCTAGGACAAATAGGCTCGTTGATTTCTAAAAGACACTCAAAGTTGATTGTGGTGAATTCGGCATAAAGGTTTGTGCCTTCTAGGAAAGACGGGTCAATGGTTCTACCCTCATGGACATAATGTTTTTCTAAGGCTTTGAAAACATTGACTTGGTTTGGGGTAAGGCCTTTGGTTTTGTGGTGTTTTGGTAGGTACTTAATGGTGTCCTTGTGGTCGTAGTGGGTTAGAGAAGGCATGATGATTCCTAGAACAACAAAATTTCACATTTTAGTTTAAGTAAACTACTATTATAATGTGGATGTTCTAGTGTGTGCCTATATGAAAACAATGTGGAGGTGCGGTTATCTTGACTCATTTTGATGCTTCAAAAACGTTTTATAATGCAAGTTTTGTTATAAAACAAAAGATAACCCAAACGCTCCTAGTTTAATGTAGCTTCGTTTGAATGTACCCGAAAATACATATTGGTTATGTATTCCTTTTAGCATTCAAGAGACATTATGCAAGTGATATTTTAAACATAACGTTTTGATTTTGTATTCTCAATGTGAGACGAAAAAATATTTTACCTATTTGTGAGAAATTTTTGGAAAAATTTGTCATTGGGTGTTTTAGCAAACATGTTTACACTAAGTAAGAATGCAATTCCTAACTATGGGGAACATGATTAGTTTTGTTAAACACCTAATTTTATGCATGAGTTTCTCAAGTTTAATGCATAACCCCAAGTTTTTGTTTTTGTGCAAAAATAGAATTCCTAGACTCAGATCAGGATTGTAATCAAGTTTAGAATACTTACAATGATGATTGATTTACAATGTGAGTGAAAGGAAGACCAAGAAATCGTAGGTATGGATGGATGGTAAAGTGAATAGTAACAGTTTGGAAGTGGTGGTATGAGATAATGGGAATTTGGTTTAATATAAACAAAAATATTGATTCTGCAGGTCGGCGGATACGGCGGACCCCTGAGATGGGTTCCGTCCGTTATGTCTGAGGGTTCCGCCGACCCTGCTGAGAAAAAAAGTTATGGATTTGTTTTGATTTTTATGATTTTTGTCTAATGTCCAGAACTACAATGTAGGTTCCATGAGTCCTAAGCCTAGCCTAAGAAGGTTAAAAGGTTCACGTTTAAGGGGTTTCGTGAGAATGTCGGCTATGTTGTCTTCGGAAGAAACTTTCTCAATTGAGATATTTCCTTTTTGAACGTTGTCACGAAGGAAATGATGACGGATTTCAATATGTTTGGTACGAGCATGTTGAACCGGGTTTTTGCTAAGATCAATGGCACCTTTGTTGTCACAAAGAATTGTGATGTCGTTAAGTTGAATTCCGTAGTCGACAAGAGCTTGCTTCATCCAAAGAGCTTGTTGACATGCCTTTCCGGCCGAAACGTATTCGGCTTCCGTTGTTGAGATAGCAAGATCCGTTTGTTTCTTAGAGAACCATGAGGTGAGACAATGTCCAACAAAAGTACAAATACCACTTGTACTTTTTCTATCGACATAGTCACCGGCATGATCCGAGTCGGCATACACTATGGTGCCTATTCCCGTTCCTTTGGGATACCATAAACCTAAATGTGTAGTGCCCTTAATATACCTAAAAATCCTTTTAACGGCTTCGAGATGAGTAGTCTTAGGATCTTCTTGAAAACGAGCATATAGACAAACACTAAACATAATGTCGGGTCTACTAGCCGTTAGGTAAAGTAGACTACCAATCATACCTCTATATTTAGTGCTATCTACGGATTCACTTTCCTCATCCTTGGTGAGTTTAGTTTCTGAGGACATTGGAGTTTTGATAGGTTTCGAATCCTCTAATCCAAATTTCTTAAGCATGTCCTTAATATATTTAGATTGGTTAAAGAAGATACCATCTTCTAGTTGTTTAATTTGGAGTCCTAGGAAAAATTTGAGTTCTCCCATCATACTCATTTCAAACTCGTCATGCATGATTTTTGAGAAATCCACACATAATTCTTGACAAGTTGATTCGAATATAATGTCATCAACATAGATTTGGACTATGATAATATGTGAATCTTTCTTCTTAGTGAAGAGAGTATTATCAACTAAGCCCATGGTATACTTATGGTCAACTAGGAAGGTTTTAAGTCGATCATATCATGCTTTTGGAGCTTGCTTAAGTCCGTAAAGAGCCTTTTTAAGTTTGTAAACATGATTTGGTTTTTCAAAATCGATGAAGTCCGGTGGTTGAGCAACATACACTTCTTCATTTAAGACTCCGTTTAGAAATGCACTTTTGACGTCCATTTGAAAGAGTTTAAAATTGTGTGCACATGCATATGCAAGTAAGATTCTAATTGACTCGAGCCTAGCAACTAGAGCAAAAGTTTCATCGTAGTCAATGCCTTCTTGTTGGTTATATCCTTGTGCAACTAGCCTAGCTTTGTTTCTAGACGCAATTCCATTTTCATCCATTTTATTACGAAAGACCCATTTTGTTCCAATTATAGTTTGACTCTTTGGTTGAGGAACTAATGTCCATACATCATTCCTAACAAATTGGTTTAACTCTTCTTGCATTGCAATTACCTAAGACTCATCTTTAATGGCTTCATTAATGTTTTTAGGTTCAATGGTTGACACGAAACAAAAGTAGTTGCTTTCATTTTGAACTTTTGACCTTAGCGTTCTTTCGTTAATGTTGCCTATGACACCATCTAATGGATGACTTTTAGATTCTTTGACATTAACAAGTTCTTTGTTTAATAGTTCATCTTCCTTGTCATTACCTAAAATCTCTTGATTTTCTATTGCTTGGCTTTCAACTAAGTCATCATCTACCAAAGGTGATGTCTTAGAGGGAGGTGGACTCTCGTCAAATGTTACGTTCAACGATTCCTCGACTCTTAGGGTTTCTTTGTTCAAAACAATGTAAGCTTTACTATTTTGTGAATATCCAAGAAATACACCTTCATAAGACTTTGGGTCAAATTTGGTGAGATAATCCTTGGTGTTAAGAATAAAACATTTACTCCCAAACACTCTAAAGTATCCTAATGTAGGATTTTTACCTGTATATAGTTCATAAGGAGTTTTATTCAAAAATGGTCTAATTAAGACTCGATTTAAAATGTATGTTGATGTGTCAACGGCATTACACCAAAACTTTTGTGGAATGTTTTGTTCATTAAGCATTGTTCTACTCATCTCTTGCAATGTCCGGTTTTTACGTTCTACTACACCATTAGATTGAAGAGTACGTGGAGCCGCAAAGTTATGAGTAATTCCATTAATATCACAAAAGTTTCCAAATTGAAATTCATTATCAAATTCATGACCGTGATCCGTTCTAATAGACACAATATTAGATCCTACTTGATTTTGAATTTTCTTACTTAGAATCTCAAATTTATCAAAAGCTTCATTTTTACTTTTCAAAAATTGTGTCCAAGTATATCTTGAGTAATCATCAACTATGACCAAAGTGTAGAAGTTACCTCCATAACTTTGTATAACGGATGGACCAAATAAATCCATTTGCAAAAGTTCTAGACACCTAGATGTAGAAACCAAGTTTTTAGCCTTATGGCTACTATGGACTTGTTTACCGACTTTGCAAGCTCACAAAAGTGTTGGTTATATTTCAACTTAGGTAGGTTTCAAACTAAGTCTTTGGAGGAGAGGTTTTGGATTAGTCTCATGTTAGCGTCTCCTAAACGTCTATGCCATAAAGTTGAAGATTCATCTAATGAGGTAAGACAAAGTTTGTCTCTAGATGTTGGATCCATCTTCATGACGTATACGTTGTTCTTAAGGGCACCTTTGGCTATGGTTATACCATCTTTAAGTATTTTACTTCCGTTTTCACTAAAAAGGACATTATACTTATTACGACAAAGTTGACTAATACTAAGGAGATTAAAACCTAAGTTATCAACATGAGCTACATCATCTATAAAAAGGGAGTCATGAGAGATTGAACATTTTCCGACGATTTTGCTCTTAGCTTTACTACCAAACGTAATATTACCTCCGTCACATTTGTGATAAGTAGTGAAGAGGCTTTTGTTACCCGTCATGTGCCTTGAACAGCCGCTATCTTTAATCCATTCATCCGGTTCCAAACAAACTTTGAGGCACACCTATGTTATGAAAAACACTCAAACATTTGGTCCCCAATTTCTCATGGGTCCATTTTGGTTAAGCATACCATTAACTTGTTCCAAGTATGACAATAGAACATAAGGGTTCCATGACATGTAATTTGGAGTTTGGTAATGTCTAGGAGTGTTTTTGTTCCAAACATGTTGGTAGTTTGGTCGAGCGTTGAAGTTGCTCTTTGGAAAGGGGCATTTGGGAATTGGAGTCTTAGGTCTTGGTTGAGTAGTCTTAGCTCTAAATTCGTTTTTACTAAGTCCTACTCCAGTTTTAAAAGCAGGTTTTGTTCCATTTTTATACGTAACTTTAACAAATTTTGAACGATCCGATGTGGATGGTGTTACAGCTGCAGCAGACCTGGCGGAACCTTCGGGTCCAACGGACGGAACCCTGGATTGGGTTCCGTCTGTTCCGCGGGCTGCTGTAGCAGTTTTGTTAGTTTCTTGTGCAATCTTTTCTTGTTTCGTTTTACCCTTTGAAGTTTCTATTTTCATGAATCCTAGTCCTGTTTTATCAAAGGGTGACTTTTGAATTTTCATAATTTCATCCGCACAAGAAATGCTCTTATCAAACTTCTTAAACTTTGTGGTTTGTTTTATTAGATCATTTTGAGTAATTTTAAGTTTCTCAACTTCAAGTTTAAGTTCTTCACATGATTTGCAAGATGTGTCAATACCTTTACTCCTTTCTAATCTCTTAGCTTTTTCTTTTAATTCATAAACTTCATTTTCTAAAAACTCCTTTTTAGTTTTCAAAAACTTATTTTTGTTTATGATTTTTAAGCTCAATTCACAAAGTTTGTTATATTCTTTTTGTAAGGTGTCATCATCAACAGAGGAGTAAGATGAGTCGGAGAGTACCTTATTTGAGTTGTGAGCCATGAGAGCAATATCATCATTCTTAGGCTCATCGTCATCTCCTTCATAGTCACTCCAAGCACCACCCACAAAAGCTTGTTGAGGTTTGCTCTTGGGTGATTTTGGACATTCTCCTACAAGATGACTTGTGTCTCCACACCTATAACATTTTCTTTCAACCTTTCCTTTCCTATCATCACGATCTTTTCGGAAAGTTTTCTTGTCATCTTTAGGTTGCCTTACAAACTTCCCTCTTCTACGAAAGAACTTCTTGAAGTCTCTAACGGCCATAGCATATTCCTCATCATCACTATCCGAAGTAGATTCTTCATCATCACTTGATTGGACTCTAGTTTTCAAGGCAATGGACTTAACTTTTTCTTTCTTGCCTCTAACTAGTTCCGAATCCTTTTCCATTACCATTTCATGAACTTTGAGGTTTCCAATTAGCTCGTCAAGTGACATGCTTGAAAGATCTTTGGATTCTTCAATTGCCGTCACTTTTGCTCTCCACTTCGGATGGAGTGCTCTAAGAAATTTCCTGATAAAGTTCTTACTACAAAAAGATTCATCAAGTGCTTTAAGTGAAGTAATAATAGTGTTAAACCTAGCAAAAGCATTATCAATAATCTCATCTTCGGAAATAACAAATTGTTCATATTGTTGAACAAGAAGATCAATTTTGTTATCTTTAACTTGTGAGTTTCCTAGATGAGTGACAATTAAAGATTGCCAAATATCTTTGGCGGTTTTACACATAAAGACTCTTTCGTATTCTTTCTTAGGCAAAGCAATGTAAAGCATCATTTTAGCTTCATTATTTTTACCAATCAATTTCTTTTGATCATCATCTTTAATATTAGTAACTATGTTATCACCATCAATGATTATGTACCATAAATCTATATCTTTAGATTTCACGTAGGTTTCAAAACGGTTTTTCCAATATATAAAACCATTTGCTTCAAAAAGTGGTGGTCTTTGCATAGATTGCCCTTCTTTGTAATTTTGAAAATCCATGGATCGTTTCAAGTTTTAAAACACAATATATTTTAAACGCTTGAGTAACGTAGCTCTTGATGCCAATTGTGGAAAACTAGAAGGGGGTTGAATAGTTTACCATTTAAAATCTTTATAACTTGTTTAGTTAGCTTTGAAACTTTCCGTTTGATCAAAAATATATACACAAACACAATATATAACATGCAAGTAAATGAAAGAAACGATCAAATCACAACACGACTATTTATCGTGGTTCGACTACAAGGACTCTTTTTCCTTGCCCTACGTCCACGCCCCGAGTATCCAACTCGAGAGTTTCTTTCACTAGTCAACAAGCTCCTTTCACCGGCGGAGAAAACCTTACACGTCGCTTATACTTTTACCGACACTAAGCTAGATGTCGAGTTCTTTACCAAGGGTACAACCACTCCCCATTAGTTCTTTTACAAGGGTACAACTACTCCCGATACACTTTGTATTTTGAGGATTAAAATACTAACCGATCACTACTGAAAATACACAATCAAATGAAGTGTAAACTACACAAGTCTACACAATGCTAAGCTAACAAGTCTTGCAACGTTGTGTTGAATACTTGTTACTTTTTATGAACTCGTGAATCTCTTTGCTACAAAAAGAAACTTCACATATGAAATGTTAAAGGGTTAGATAAAAGAATGAATGAATGTGTGTAAATATGATGTAGTGTGATAAGCCAAAAATCAACTTGTGGCTTAGTATTTATAGCAAAGCCTTCTGCAGGCCTGGCGGATACGGCGGAACCCTCAGATGGGTTCCATCCGTGTACCCCCAGGGTTCCGCCGGGCTTGCAGTTGGTTTTGCAATAAATCTTGCAAACCAAACAATGTCACATCTCATTACACCTTGCAAACCAAACAATGTCACATCTCATTACACCTAGTCAAACACAAAACTTGCAAGCAAACATTAGTTAGTCAAACACACTTTCTTTCCATAAATGTATATTGACAAAACTTGCCATAAATGTGATGTGACATTTCTATTTTAAGAAATAAAAAGTGTTGTGTTTTATGAAATGTAAAATGTAGCAAAAGTCTAGTTTATGCAAGTCTTTAAAAACTAAGATTATGTTTTACTTAGAAACTAAAGTTTACATTTTGTCGTTAACAAAACTTAGCAAAGATCGTAAAATATAAATAACGTTTTTAGGTGATATTTGTATTAACAGAATAATTTGCATTTACTGATTGCATCGAGAGCATACATACGAATCAATATGAAATTATCGCCTTCTTAAGCCCAGTGGCGGAGCTATGTTGGGGGTAAGGTCGGCCATGGCCAACCCACAAAGCCCTAAATGTTGTACATAGGTGTTATGTAAAAAGCCAATGTTGTAAAGTGTAACTAATATATATATATATATATATATATATATATATATATATATATATATATATATATATATATATATATATATATATATATATATATATATATATATATATATATATATTTGGCTCACCTTATAAACTGATGAAGTCCATGTAGGAATACTAATTGTTGTACATGCAAGTGATCCATCGCCCCTTATTAATTCTTCTATAAATACTTTACAAAACTTAATTGGCTAAATAAATAAGTAATCGTCAACATGTTTACATCAAGTTCTTGTCCAAACAGAATATAGTTACGTCGAATTCATCAGCAAGGTTACTGAACGTGCATTTTCAGCCATGAAAATGGTTAAAAATAGACTCCAAAATAGAATGGATGATGACTTCCTTTCTGATAGTTTAGTTCTTTATATTGAGAAAGATATAGCTAAGGATTTTAGTTTAGATTCACTTTTAGATGATTTTAATGGTGCGGGTAAACGTGGTATGCAACTAAAGCGCTAAATACAAATTATTGCAATATTTTTACATAGTTGTATATTATGATATTTTTTTGCACTTAGTAATGTTATTTAATTTTTTTTGGCCCCCCAAAGACAAATTCCTTGCTACTCCTGTGCTTAAGCCATCTCTGACTCAACAAAAAAAAAGGTAATAATACTAAATACTGACTAAAAAGAAAGAAAGTTGGAGAGTATAATTAAAAGGAAACATTTGTTACTTCATAATCTCTTCAAACTTATGCATCTAATTTACATCTTAAACCTATCCCATCCTAACCCCATCTCATGCTTACTTCACGGGCCACCACACCGCACATCATGCAACTATTACCCAATAACTACATGTACATCTTATGTTTGTGTTATTGGAAAAAGTTGGCCTTTATTCGAGAGCAAAAAGATTGCTAATGTTGTTCGTGCTTGGATTTAGGCACTTTTGATTATTGTTGTGATTTTTGGTCTGTTTACTTACTTGACGTGGTATATTAATTTAAAAAATGAACTAGAATAATTAAAATTAGTATAAATAATTTAAAAAATAAATAAAAATAATTTATATTCGATTAAATAAGTTAAATGATTAAGTTTTAAATCATTTATTTCTAATATAAATTAATTTAAATAATTTATATTTTTAAATCATATTTTAGATAATTAACTTAAATAATTTATATTAAGTCAAGCAATGTAAATAATTAATTCTTAAAACATTTATTGTTAATTTAAATAATTAATTTAGATCATTTGTATTTTTAAATTATTTTTGATTAAATTAGCCGGATGATTTTGTCTCGGAGATTATGGTGTGTTTGATTGCTAATGTTGTTCGTGCTAGGATTTAGGCACTTGTGATTATTGTTGTGATTTTTGGTCTGTTTACTTACTTGAGGTGGTATATTAATTAAAAAAATGAACTAGAATAATTAAAATTAGTATAAATAATTTAAAAAATAAATAAAAATAATTTATGTTCGATTAAATAAGTTAAATGATTAAGTTTTAAATCATTTATTTCTAATATAAATTAATTTAAATAATTTATATTTTTAAATCATATTTTAGATAATTAACTTAAATAATTTATATTAAGTCAAGCAATGTAAATAATTAATTCTTAAAACATTTATTGTTAATTTAAATAATTAATTTAGATAATTTGTATTTTTAAATTATTTTTAATTAAATTAGCCGGATGATTTTGTCTCGGAGATTATGGTGTGTTTGTTTCATTAAAATGCTTTGGATCTGAAACTGACTATCACATCTTACTGTTAAGAGGTGATTATAAAGTCTGAATCTGAATGAATAATGTTATTTGTTTTTTTATAGTTTTCTGAATGGTTTTATTTGTCTTTTTTTAAAAGTGTATATTAAACCATATCAATGCAATAAATAAATAGCTTGTATTTTTGGGTAAAGGGGAGCAATTCTGCACCCTGGTAAAATATATTAACCAAAAAAACATTGAAGTACAATGGATGAGAGTGAGTCCCTCATCTTAGTCCCTTAGGACACTAACCAAACCATTATATAAGAATGACACAACATTCTTATAACTTACAAATCCAAATACAACTAACAATGACTAAAGATAAAAATACAATACATCACAACTCAAATAAACACTTGAGTCTTCTTAGTCATCCTAGCGATCCAGATCTTGTACATGAAGAAACCCATACCAAGTTTCCCCGCCTTCCAAGTGTTCAATCCAAAACAAATCCATTTGCGTCTTCTATTAGTATTATGCATGAAGCATAATCTAATAACCTAATAAGAATGCATTCCATAACAAATCGAATTTGGAACATAACCAAGGTATAATCAACCCTAACTTCAAGCACATAATAACTTGAACCAATCTTCAAAACAATCACGAGTGAATCACATGAAGACAACCAAGGATCAAGTCACAATGAAACCACACCATATATGATCACACAAAGAGTGAAACAGATACCATGAATCGCCAACCAGCCCCACATACACATGTGATCACACTGAACACTATGACATGCTAAAAGCACCAATAAGCTGCCAAACGCAACCAAGATAAGAGTGTAAATCGATGGTACCATAATCATCCATAGTCTAACACAAGGGTGAATTGCATACAAGCAAACCCTAACATCCATAGAAACCAGTAGCATCAGTCAAAAGATAATGATAAATAAGAATGGCAGTACGACTTTGAACGATGAACAAGGATTCCTAAACTTGACAATCACCAAATAGTAACAAGACCGATTTATGTAACATGAATGAGCAGCAGGTCTTGGATAGAAACAAGGGCTTTTGAACAAGGTACCCTCAAACGTGACTAAACATCTCTATCATAACCCCCAACCAAGAACACAAACATCAGCAACGAAACTTTCAATCTGAAAATGACCCCCAACTTCCACCATTACGGCACCACAAACCCTAGCAAAGGGTTTTGAACCAATAACCCAACAACAAACAACAACTTGCATGCTGAAATCAGAAACCCTAACAAGGTTTCGAATAAACATGAAGGCATACAGCAGCAATCGAATCACAACCCAAAATCAGATCGCAAATATAGATATTTGATGAAAAAGAATGGATCTGCGATCTGAAAACCTAATCGCAAAAGTAAAGTATGATATAATCGCTTTGGATACAACCCTAAATAAATAGGGAATACCTAAACCGACCTAAACAATAAAAACACAACATTATTATAAATTTAATACAATAATAAATTATTAAATAAGAGGCGATAAGAGTGTAAAAAGGCAATAAAAGTTTACTACCACATCTTATTACGTAAATAATAATAATAATAATAATAATAATAATAATAATAATAATAATAATAATAATAATAATAATAATAATAATAATAATAATAATAATAATAATAATAATAATAATCCCTCCGTCCCAAAATTATTGTTCAGTTTGAATTTTCAAAGTCAAATTGGTTCAACTTTAACCATAAATATATTTTTTTTTTATTATATAATAGTTGATGTAAAATTATAACATTAAAAAGTGCAACTAAAACTCAATCCATTTATATATTTTGCATCAAATATTATATAAACAATACAAAAATATCTAAAATCAAAGTTGAAGAAGAAAGATTAAAAAAATTAATAGTAAACAATAAATTTAAGACGAAAGGAGTAATAATAATAATAATAATAATAATAATAATAATAATAATAATAATAATAATAATAAACGACTTTTGCTTCTTACCTTATCTGACTGGTAAGTGATAAGAGACGGTAAAAGATTTTTTAGAAAAACAAACACATCCTAACTTTCTTTTGAAACAACCAAAAAATACCATCATCAGCAAGCTTTTTGCAATGACTCAGGTAAAACTCAAGGTTAGAGACATAATACGAGTTTTTTTTTTTTTTTTTTTTTTTTTTTTTTTTTTTTTTTTTTTCGTCTAACGAACCTTTAGCGACAAGGCTATAAAATTGGGATTTGTGTCGTTTAGTGGACCTATAGCGATGACATGTCGCTATAAACCCTCTGTCGCGAGAGTGAAAATTGGTGTAGCGGACTAACTACAATGATGTTCAAACTCGTCATTTTGTAAGCTGATAATGCACGATATTATTTCACCATATATTTGACATTTCTTCTTGATATCTACATTCGTAATTACACTCGTCAATGGAGTATATGAAGACAATAACCAACAAAAAACATGCACTTAACTATCACTCAAAAACAAAACCTCGTACTAACTTAGAGAGAATAAATAAAATCAAAACAAAATAAAATACCAAGATTAGAAAAAAAACAAACTAACACAAGAGCTTAATTTATACCTAAGTAGCTAAAAACAAAAGGTTTTCGACCTCTTAGTAGACTCTAGAATCTTAACAACGTCTGCTGCATATGGCCGGGCGGCTGGATCATGAGCCGTGCACTGTAGGGCAAGACTCATGATCTCAATGATTTGATTTGGATTATTCATTGCTTGTACCTTAAGTAATGGATCAACCCATGTCTCAATGTGACAATCCGAGTAGCAGTATCGTGCCCACTCGACTATGTCTTCATGTAAACCGATCTCAGCATCAACTAGAGTTTTTCCTGAAAGTAGCTCAATGAGGATGAGGCCGAACCCATACATGTCGCTGCTTTCGGTTATCTCTTTGCTCTCCTTTGTCTCTGCATTTATGAAAGTTAATTTTTTTTAGCATTCTCCTAATAGATTAAAAAAAGTAAAACAAAAACTAGGTCATTGGTTCTTAAGTTACAAATAAACATTTTTCGACTAATTGCATGAAGAATGCATAACTAGTACTTGAATTGTCTATCAACCATAAAACCTGTTTATAACATGAAACGTTTTGTAAACGCCCGACTTTAAACAAAAAAAAAAAAAAAAAAAAAAAAAAAAAAAAAAAAGGATTTATTTACATATTTTCAGTGAATTATTATTTTTTCCAGAGTATATTGCATTTTTTACAAGGTAAGAAAATTGAAACACTATTTCATGAAGTACGTATCTTAAAGCAGATTATAAGTGATTTTTTAATGGAGTAGCATTAACAAGAAAAATAAGCAATCCTAAACACTCCCTTAATACTCTTTTGGATTCTGTTTCTGGACATACACATGTTGAGTTGTGTCTTTACATCTCATTAATATTTACTTACTGTATTTATATATTAATACAATATATTAGTAACTGGATTATAAATAGATGTAAATAAGTTTCTATAGATTGGCATATATGGTTAGAAACTCCAATTCGAGTTGGCTTAGTTGATCGAGGTCGGATCCTTTAGACTCTCTTATTGTAATCCTCTTTTCTTTTTTCGTGTTATTCCTAGTCTCACTAGTTGTTGCTTATTAAAATGGCTGTTAAAAGCCATATTGATAAAACTGATTAGCATTCTTTTCTCACAACAAGTTATCACAATTTTTTTTTTTACTAAAGTTACAATTATTTTTTGATAAGGATAGATCGGAGCTGAGGGAGTAATAAATTAAATCTATTTCTACTGTGACTGTGTACAGTCGTAAAAGCATAAAGGGAACGATTCATGATGTTACATGTTGGGTTTATGTCTGCCTTGTTTAATTCATGTATGCATGGGTTATTGTCATAGCTTTAATAAGATTAAGATTGTATTCATAGAACTACGTACTCAAAAAGCTCTTTAAAATGTGACACATACTCCGTAGTATATTGAGATCATGGCCAAATGATAATGAACACTGTGATATGCCTAATACATGCTCTTGTAATCCAAAAATACACCATGTCTTATTAAAGCGATAGTAAAAATAAAGCTAAAAAATCATTAATCAACCTACCATAATGCAAGAGATATGAAAAAGGTATTTATGGAGCACAGTCAATCTCACTAAACACGAGATACAATAATGGACAACTTTTTAAACAAATATTGTTCAAAAGATGACTTGTCCTACATGAGACAGCACTAAGACAAAATATCTTAGTTTTTCGAGGTAAGAATTGTTGAATAATTTCAAATTTATATCGATGATATATAATACTATAGTCATATAGATTTGTATGAAACATCCTCTATTGTTTTTATATATATATATATATATATATATATATATATATATATATATATATATATATATATATATATATATATATATATATATATATAAATGTGTCCCTTCTGTATAACTAATGTAAAATGAGAGATGTCAATTATCACTCTCTAGATAAGTTACAATAATTTTTGCTTACCTTGTTAAATAGTTATTTATAATCTTATCATTAGAACTAACCTAACTTATGAATGTTAACAACTAATATCTTCCTAAAGTAACCGTTAATGTTTATCAATTTACCATAACCAAAAGTTTTAGAGTAAAATAAATATTTACCTGGTGCGACATAGGCCGAAGAAACCAAGCATTTGGTGATGTCCGGAAGACTCAGTTGTATACAAGCATCATCTTTCCCATCGACTACAATAACACTGCTTGATGAAACATTGCCAACAACGATACTCTCCGATGAGCAACACCCATGCAAATAATGTAAAGCTTTTGCAATCCCTGCCGCGACTTTCCATCTTTGTTCCCAGCTTAACACTCCTATAATTTCACTCAACTTCTTTCCTTTTACATGCTCATGAACCAAAACCAGTCGCCCTTTTTCCGACTTGCATATGGCGACCAGTTTCACAATGTTTGGATGCCTAACCTTGCCAATCTCCTTGAATTCAACAATCGTATCATTGTTGAGATTTATCTCCTTGAGTTCCTTGACATGAAATTGCATGTTTTTTGTTTGTACAACATTCCTTCGCTCTCTTAAAGACTTTAGAATATCATCTATAGCCACGCATCTCGAAGCTTTATGATCGAAGAACAGCAACTCCCATTCTCCGCCTCCATCTAATTCACTTTCCACTCTTGTTTTCACCTCATGAACGGATATATTTCTTCTTTTGACATACAAATATACCAAAACTGAAATAATGGCAAAGGTGACACATGCTAAAGCCGTCCCAAAAAACCACCAATAGAAGTTTCTAAATTCTTTGCATGGTGGTAAATTGGTGATGGAGGCACCACCACATAGGTTATTTCCAGTGACTGCGGTGGAATTGATAGCAAGAAATACTCCGGTGGACGGTAATTTACCACGAAAACGGTTGTGAGATATGTTAAGTTGAACAAGTGATTCCAAATTCGCTAGGGTTTTCGGAATTTCACCAGAAAGTTGGTTCACTGACAAATCAAGATTTCCAAGAACTGGCAATCTTGAAAGACTTCCCTGAATTTCACCGATGAGATGATTACAGCTAAAGTTGATACTCACTAGTTTTTTGCACAAAGATATCTCATTGGGTATTTTCCCTGATAGCCTATTGTGGCTCAGTTTCAGTTCCACTAACTCCGAGAATTTTCCAATTCCCGAAGGAATGGAACCAAAAATATCATTTTCAGACAAGTCCAAATTCTCAAGCTTGTTGCTACCAAAAGAACTTGGCAACTCTCCTGAGAATTTGTTTCTTGCTAAACTCAACATCTGAAGCTTTGGCATTTTCCAATTCGAATTGTTTAATTCACCAGAAAGGTTGTTCCCAGACAAATCAAGATAGTAAACAAGTGGTAGCTTAACAAACTCTGGAGATAACTCACCCGATAATCTATTATTTTGAAAACGGACTCTTGTCAAGCTAATACAATGACCAAGACGCTTAGGGATGTTGCCCTCAAGCGAGTTCGAAAAGAGGATGAGCTTTTGGAGGTGACCAGAATCACAAAGGCTTTGCGGGATTTTTCCTGTGAGATTATTTGTGGAAAGGTCTAATATCGTAAGGTTGTTATACTTTCCTAGATCATCTGGAATTTCACCCGAAAACTTATTAGACCATAACTGAAGAACTTGAAGATGACGCAATGAAGTTATCGATTTTGGTATTTTACCAGAAAAATTATTTGAAAATAAATGAAGAACTTCAAGAACTCGAAACTCAGAAAGAAGTTCAGGAAGTTCACCCGATAAAAGATTATCACTTACATCGAGAGACACCAACTTCTTAAGGTTAAAAAGTGAGACAGGAATTGAACCATTGAGTTTGTTGAAGTACAAGAAAAGGTAGTTAAGTTCGGTAAGATTACCAATTGAAAGTGGGATTTCTCCAGTAAGGTTGTTAAAAGCAAGATTAAGATGATTCAAGGATGTTAACTCACCGATTTCATATGGAATCTGACCAGAAAAATTGTTGTATCCCAAGTAGATAAATTTCAAGCTTTTCATAAGCCCTAATTCCTTTGGTAATTCACCTACAAGTTGGTTTGATGCCAAAGTAAAGTCTTGTAACTTTGTTAGATTCGTGATGGACTTTGGAATCTTTCCAACCAATGCATTTCCTCCAAGATCAAGATACTGTAAACGGGAAAAGAGCCCGATTTCATCCGGGATTGGACCCGAAAGGAAGTTGTTTGACAAATCTAGCTTTTGAAGGTTTGGAATTGAGCCTTTAGGAACCCAACCTGTTAGATTATTGTTGCTTAGATTGAGATGAACAAGTGATGAACACGAGAAAACGTTCCATGGCATGGTGCCATCAAGCTGGTTGTTCGAAACATCGATTGTTTCAATATACAAGAAGTGGAAGAATGATTCCGAGATTTGCCCGGATAGATTTTTCCCGGAAAGGTCGATTTGAGTGACATGGGTGGAATTGGAATTGCATCTAATACCATTCCACATACAAAAAAAAGTGTTGTTCCAGTTTGAAAGATAGTGCAAAGGATCATGGATTGAAGCTTTGATGGATAAAAGAAGTTCATGTTCATTCACGTGTTTAAATTCATCACAGCTACCCCATGAGAGGAATAGAAACAAGAAAATGAAGCATATTTTCTCCATTGGAATTGGATTGCAAGACTTTGATCGGTGTAAAAGAGAGATGAATCCACCACTTGAAGCAAGAACTACTCTGTTGTCATAATGAAAAACCATGTTAAACTAAGTCATTGGATCCAGCCTTTCATGTAATTTAGTATTCAATAATGTTAAAGTTAAAGTACGTGATCAAAGCACACAAACTACAATGATTGAGAAACATGCATTAAGCCTGCTAAAAAATAAAAATAAATGGTAAGTTTACTTCATGAACAGGATTATAAAGTGATATAGATGATCACGCATTTCTAACCACATATCTTGTGATTTCAACTTCATCGACTGTGTATAAATAACTTAGAGAAATATGAGTACTCGAGTGGAAAGATTCTAATCACCTTTCAAAATACAGGCCATATAGCACGTACGGTATTGGCATGCATAACCGTATAATTTCAAAAACATTTATTTACTTTTAGTCTATATCACTACTTGAATCATAAGTATATCTTCATTCTACTTTAGCTTCAATTTTGCTAGGACTAGATCAAAATTCAAATTTACCAAAGAATACAGCACATAGCCACATACATACTCTAATATAATGGACTTAAATGACGACTGATAAATATTTATAAACATCACTGATTGTACATTTAGAACAATTCGGGAACCCAAAACGATATCATTTTGTCGCTTCCCTAACAAAAACAATATTCGTTTGTAAATATTAATATCAATATCGTAATCTGAAAACTAGATTTATTATGTCGTCACGTCATAACGAATAGAGACATATACCTATACTTACAAAAACACTGGACGTTTATGTCAACGTAATGTAAGAGAGAAAAACTTACCAATTAAATATACTGGTTAAGAAATATGAAGATCAAGATCCATGCATGATCATGAGCCAGAAGAGTGATGAAGATATGATTTGAGGGGTTAGGGTTTAAGCATTTTACAAGTGTATAAATAGAGTGATGGGCTACAAGTGCGTGAGTCAAGGGAGTGTGAAGATATGATATGGTATAATTACAAAAGTGGACCCTTTAGACTTTGTGTGGTTTGGTTGTTTTTTTTTCGTTTTTTTTGTTTTTTTGTTTTTTTTTTTTTTTTTGAAGAAGTTAGACTTTGTGTTTGAACAAGGGAAGAGTTGAAAGGAGGGTAAAAAAGTAAAAGTACACACGATGTGTGGGGAAAGTTGAAAGATTTTTGTCGGAATTATAAGACTAAAAAATGCTCTTTTTGACTGAATTTCGAAAGTAAGAAAGGCACCCTCGAAACGTTGGAAAGTTTTTGCTTTCTATTTTCTCTTTTGCCTACTAGATCGAATTAACAAACTTAAAATCATCATGATTAAACGTTGCATGATTGAATTCTCAAAGGAACTCTTTGCAAAATTCATGATTGAATTCTCTTTTGCCTACTAGACTTTGTGAAATGATTTACTGTAGAGTTAATTGCTTTAAAAAATTGGAAAATATGTTAATACAAATAATCGCATGGGGTATTATTTTTATTTAACAACTTTTATACATTTTAATCAATGTTGCAAAAATCGGAAAAATCGGCCGATTAATCGCCGATTCCAAGGTAATCGGCCATAGACCTTGGCGATTTAGGCTAATCGGCTAAAAAAATCGGTCTGGGAAAAAAATCGGCCAAAAATCGGCCGAATCGGTCAAAAATCGGCCGAATCGGCCAAAAATCGGCCGAATCGGTCAAATTTAAAAAAATAAAAATTTAGGCATTTTACTTAATTTGGGGATCGTTTATTTCACTTATAACGCACAATGGGCCTCATAATCAGAATTGAAGCCTTTTATTGAGGTTTGAAAACATAGAAGGCTTGAATCAGTTAAGATCTTTAGTTTGCTCTCCAGAAATTCCCAAAACATGCAGGAAATGCCAAACCGATTAATCACCGATTAATCACCGCCTTGACCGATTACAGGCTGCAGGGTGGTCGACCGCCCGGCTACCGATTCACGATTTTTGCAACATTGATTTTAATAATAACAAATATAAAACTGTGCTAAGTAAAATTTTAAATCTATAATCTTACGTAAGATATGAATGTGAAGCTTTTGGCCAAAATCACTTAAAGTATGAAGTATGAAGGTGAATTACTAAAACTTGCTTAATGATTAAAGAAGGTTTTATCATACGCAATGCATTAAACTCTTTTATCATTTCATAAAATCTTACATAATTTTATAAACTTCCACATACTTTTATTTACTTTCATTTTAAATAAAATGTTTTATAAAATTCCAACTAGCAAAATCTTTCACTTAAGAAAGTGATTTAAACTTAATCTTGCATGAAAAGATAGATTAGTCATTCTTGCAATAATCAAAAACCAAAGGGGTAAGCATCAAATGTGTTTTTGCATAATGGTATGTGTTTTCACATACCTTTTAGTTTGTGATCGTACAGGTACGGATATTTAAGAAAAAGACAAAAAATCAATGAGAAAACGACAAAACGAGCACGAGAAAGGAAAGAGAATCAAAAAGCCGGAGCCGGGAAGCTAAGTACAAGTTTGGATCAAAGTTAAGCTCAAATTGGCAAAAACAAGTCCTTCATGATTCAAGAAATGACAAAAATGGTCCTTAGTTGAAGTTTGATGAAATTGGCAAGATTAGTCCTTCAAGAATTAGAAAATGACAAGATTGATCCCTCAAAGATATTTTTGAAGAAAAGTCAACTCAAACCCTCCAAGAATCAGAGAAATGACAAAAGTGGCCCTTGGATTAATGTTTCATATTTGGCAGATATGGTCCCTATAATTTCAGAATAAACACAATTGGTCCTTGTAAGTTTAACTCTTAAATCCCTTTTATACCAAAAGCCCCACCAGCTTTTATTATTAAACTGAAAACCAAATCTAATCCACCACAGGCCCAAATCCTTACCGAGTCCACTTTCCTTTATACCAAACCCGTAACACAACCCGAATCCAACTTATTTTATTATAACCCGAACCCCACTCCCAAGTCAAACAGTAAATACATTTAAATAAATAATAAAGAAATACCCAAAAGAACCCCGCCCACTATTGTTCATCTTCTTCACCATTAGATCAAAGCTGGTTGACTAATATTAGTCATTAAATCAAAGCTAGAGAAGGATAAAATGAGTGGCTATGATTAGTTCTCGCATTCTCACAAAAATTAGATTTCTCACATTATATGTTTGTGTGTGTGTGTGCAGACAAATCTGGACTATCTATTCTAGATCTGATCTTGACTTTTTTGAGAAAGTCAAGATCTATCGCCAATATCATGATATTAATTGAACATGAAAATGATCTTTTTAAATTTTTTTCCTTTTCAGTAATCCTTACAATTGTTGTATTCTTTAATTTTTTTTATATTTTCTTCCGAGCATTTTTTTATTATGAGACGAACCGTGATAATAACAATAATATAAAATAGTGATATTATAAACCAACTGTGATATTAAATTTTTTTTACATGTAATAAACCCTGATATTAAAAATCATGATACCTAATATTGAAGTCTTTCCTTGGATATGGATAATCTTATTGACCATTAAAAGGGCCATTTACAATGATTAAAGCCTTAAACATTAATACCTTAGAATAGTCGTCCACATGAGTTGGCAACTTTTCTATACTTCAATTTTAACGAATTAATCAAGAACGACACTTGTGCGACAACATGATTAGATATTACCAATTTATTAAAGTATACATGCAAAATTTTGATTACGGAAAATTTATTCAAAAAAGAAAAATAGACATGCTAGAACACATACAAAAGCTGTTAGATATGTAGGGTCGTATATGATAACAATCTGTATTTGAAAACATTGTATATTTTCGTACGAGTAAAACATGAATATATTTAAAAAGTTAAAGACAAGTTTTACAGAAGATCAATTTGAAAACTAATAATATCATTCGTACTTTTCAATGTATATAATCGTTATTAGAAGTGAATCAAAGAAATGTAAAAAATAGTTACGAAACACTATCCCAATAAAATAACAAATGAAACTCTCTTAATCCTAAACTAAAACATAGATTTAAGTTTATTGACGAACGTGGTGTTAGTAATATAAATATTCATATAAAAGAATCGGTCATCCTGTGTATCTAATAGCATCAAGTTAGCTCGTAGTCATTACTATCATTAGTTAGTATTAGTTTAGTTAAGTAACATCGTGGAGGAAGAACGTGTCTTTACACATTGTATACCCGATTCACATCCCGAAAGAGGGCGTTTCATACTTGTACAATAAATACCCCTCTTCTACTAAAGGAGAGGGTTGGACCTTTCATCACATTAATCTAATATCTTTCTTTCTCTCTCTAAATGTTCTCTTTCTCTCATCTCTCTCTCTCTCTCTAGATTTCTTATACTATTCGATTCCATCACCACAAGAACCATACATGTTATGATTTAGAGTATCTTACAACACGTATGCTAATTTAGCTTAATGTGTTCTTAGAAAAGATGATACTTTCACAATAACACATTTGTATTATTTATGTGTAAAGAATCTACTAGTTATAATACCCGCGCACGCCCGGGTTTTTAAAAAAATTTTGAATCACATATTTTTATTTATTAAAAAAAAAAATTAATCTTTGTTTTGTTTGATTTATGATGTTTAATTATAGTTTTTTATTATTAAAGATAATTATTTAAAAATTTTAATCCTATTATTAATTGCATTTTATCTATATTTTTTGTATTTATCTTCTACTTGTGTTATGGATAAATATAAAATTTTACCTAATAAGAAAATAATCTTTTTTTTTAAATAAAATTATTACTAAATAAGGTATGAATCTATTTTTTTTAAATGAAAAATTCCTAATAGAAGTTTTGTTTTATTATAAAAAAGATATCTTTTCTCTTAACAACATTCGATATATAAGATAATAAAGTAAAGTCATATGCTTAATAGGTTAGGTGTCGCTTCAACATTTAATGTATTTTAATAAATAGTTGCCATAACTATTCACCTTTTATCAGCTACTCTTTGTACTTATTTTACTTCAATGCAAAGTGTTTTCATTTTTGTTTGGTGAAGTTTTCTGCCAATAATTCATGTCTAACTAAGAGAGTATATTCCACTAGCAAAACATTGTCAAATCTTACTAACTTGGATATAGCTCGGGGTACTTTACTTGTTAATACCGCATCACCGGAGTAAAGTGTATCTTTAATAAATTTAATTATATATATACTAAAAGGCAAGAGGTTTACTGTAGCAGCTACAGTGCTTGCTATAGTGGACGCTACAGGTTTTTTTTTTTTTTTTTAACGGTCGTTAGTTATTTAACGGCTGTTAACTAACGACCGTTATCTTTAACATTTTTTAAAAAAATTGTACGCACTTTATCCTTTATCTCAGTGGTTCATTGCAAATTTAGTCCTCAAATAATTTACATAAATGGTCCTTCATGTTATACATCAATTGCAAAGTCAGTCCTAGGTAACTAACTTCACGTTAAGTAGCTAACGGCAACAAAAGAATTCCGCAGCAAAGCGCGGGTACCAAACTCATTTAAACTATTTTATGTTTAAATATTATTACGGACCATTAGGCAAATTCTTTGACCAACAATGTAGTTTCATCTTCATGCATGTATGAAAAGCTACACGTATCTATTAGGGTTACGATACAAATACGTCATTAAAGTTTAAAAAAATTGCATAAGGTAACAAACTTTTATTTTGTTCGTTTTGGTTATTGTACTCATGAAACATGGTATTTAGGTCACTATAGTTATATAAATATACGTACGTACCACTGAACTTGAAAAATATTATATTTATGTTACTTAATTTATCTAAAAATAGTGTTCAAGTTACTCATATTAACAGAAATTATAGAATAATACTTTAAATGACAATATTGATAAGTTCAATAATTAGATGAATAAAATAAAAAATTCGTTATCTAAGGTGAACTTTTTTGGTCATGTTCTATAACGTATTTGTATAATAACCCTATCTATTATACCCCCACATTTTCGTATATAAGATATGTTAATACAAATAATGTCAAAAACGCCATTTGCACTAATCGGTTTCTATTAGTTTTGATAATCACAAAATACAAACACACGTTACGTAAAACTACGACTAATAAGTTTCTAATCGAGAAAACTTGTTTTCATCACCAACATCACTTAAGGTATGTACAAACTTCTACCAACTTGTGTATGCGATCAAAGGATTTAAAACTTTACATTTTCATGTCACAAAACATTTTTACAAAAGTATTTTTGTATAATTTAAAGAAATGTTTTATTAAGAAAATGTTTTCAAAATTCAAAACCATAACAACAATATTTCCCGCTCAAAACCGACAACAAAACTTCACCAGATAGTTTTTCACCATGTCAGGACAAATTGGGGAGCGTATGTCTGGACGGTCCCTTAAATAGGGCGGCGGTCCCTTATCGATAAGGGATCGTCTGGTATTTACGGGACTGTCGCCTCTCTCCTGGTGTCTATAAATACAGAACTGTTTTCTTTTAGAAATCTTCACCTCTTATGCACTAAAACCTTCTGTATTCCGAATTCATTTCCAAAACATATTCTTTGATTACATTATCGGGTTCTAGTTGTTTACAAGTGATCACACTCGTCATTCCTCTAAGTGCAAGAGAAGAACATTCGTTGTAATCAAGAAACGAAGTGTTGAAGAAGAGTTTTACTCATCTCATCCCATTTTTGCGGATCTATCATTATTTACATTCATTGTTTCGTGTATGTAATAAGGCTTAAGTGCAAGTCTTATATTGTGTATTGTGTTGTATCGTGCCATCGTGTTGGTACGAGGTGTGAAGCCACGTGGGCTTTAGTAGATTGGTTCTAGCTAGGATTAGGACTCGACATTTCGCATAGTGTCGTTAAACTTGGTGTAAGCTTGTGTACAGTTTGTTCCGCCATAAGGGAGCGTGTTGATATAGTGTTTGTGAAACTCTCGAGTGTGAGACACGAGGAGTGGAGTAGGGACGAAGGAGTGAGCTTGGTGGCCGAACAACTATAAATCTCCGTGTGCCAGTTTGATCTTTCCTTTACTTACTTTTACTTATTTACTTGTTATTGCTTATATCTATTGTTGTATTGATTTCACATAAACATCGAATCGAATCATTTTCACAAACGCAATTTGTAAAGTAAATTTTCTAAAAACGCAAATAATAATGGTGAAACTATGCAACCCCCCCTTCTAGTTTCTACAATTGGTATCAGAGCCAGGTTGCTCAAGATTTTTTAAAATATATTGTGTTTTAAAACTTGAAACGATCAATGGAATTTGAAAAATATAAAAAAGGGCAGTCTATGCAAAGATCACCACTATTCAAGACTGATAGTTTTATTTATTGGAAAACTCGATTCGAAACGTATGTCAAATCAAAAGATCTTGATCTTTGGCATGTTATTACCATGGGTGACTTTGAGCCTATTGAATTTAATCCGGAAACTAAACAAAATGAAATCGTTTCTTATGACAAACAAAGTGAAAGTCTTAAAAAGAAACTAGCTAAAAATGATGAAGCAAAAATAGTAATTTACAACGCTTTACCTAAAAAGGAATTTCAAAGAATTTTCATGTGTAATACGGCTAAAGATATTTGGAGAACTTTGTTAGTCACTCACCAAGGTAATAATCAAGTTAAAGACAACAATATCGATCTTTTGGTCCAACAATATGAACAATTCGTCATTTCTGAAGACAAATCTATAGATAGTGCATTTGCTAGATTTAACAACATTATCACGAGTTTAAAAGCACTCGATGAAGGTATTTCTGTCAAAAGTTGTGTTATGAAATTTCTCAGGGCTTTACATCCAAAATGGAGAGCAAAGGTCATGGTAATTAAAGAATCCAAAGACTTGGCATCTCTATCATTGGATGAGCTCATTGGAAACTTAAAGGTCCATGAGTTAATCATCAAAAATGATTCCGAGATTGTCAAAAGCCAGGTGGAAAGAAGATCTATTGCCTTGAAAGCTAAAAAGGAGTTAAGTGATGATGAAGATTCAAGCTCGGAAAGTGAAGCCAAAGAATATGCTTTAGCGGTTAGAGATTTCAAGAAATTCTTCAAGCGAAGAGGAAGATTCGTAAGACAACCGAGAGATCAAAAGAAAGCACCTCTAAAAGCTCGAGAAGATAGATGTAGTAAAGGCGAAAAAAGATGTTTTGGATGCGGTGACACAAGACACTTAGTTGGAGATTGTCCACATCAAGCAAACGACAAGAACCAAAGGGCATATGTAAGTGGTGCTTGGAGTGATAGCGATGAAGATGGTAAGAATGAAAATTGTCTCATGACCGGATCTTCAAAAGAGGTACATGTCGAAACCGAATTCCATAATTGTGATATTTGCTCATGATTTGTTGTGTTTTGGTGTGCAAAAACAATTTCTTAATATATCAACAAACGTGAGGTCTAAGTTATCGTGAGACAACTAGACGTAGAGAATTACGAGTAAACCCTTTAGGAAAAAGATTACCTCGCAAAAACTCGTGAAAGTGATATTAAAATTGTGAAACCAGGAAGTGATTTCCCAGGTCGTACCCCAACGAGGTGTGAATGGAAAGTTTCGTGAAAAGATCGAGATTAAAACCTTGTATGTTTGGTTGAGAAAGATTATTTGGTTTTGCGGTACGTTAAAGTTACGGAAATTAAGAATTAACGAACGAAAACGTGGTAAACGTAACCTAAATGTGAATTAACACTAGAAATGAAAGTTAACACTTAAAAACTACTTAAGATACTACGGGAAACATAATAGGGAATTAGGGAACCTTAAAACGTAAGCTAGGATTAAAAACGTAAACGTTAACTTAAATAAAACGCGAGTGTGCGAAATAAAACGTGAAACGGGAGCAAATAAAGTCCTACGGTTATGAAAATTATATTTTTACAATCCTAATGATATAAGAAAATTTTCGAAAATTAAAACCATTTTTACAACTATTTAATTAATTACTATTAATTAATTACTAATTATTAATTACTTTTTAATTAACTAAAATATACAAAATTACAATTAATTAGGAAAATTAACTAGAAAAATGAAAATTAAATTCAGAAAAATCTAAAATATTATAAAACTAATTTTAAAACAGAAAATCTATTTTTCCTACTTTTTAATTAATTATTAACAATTAAAAACTAATTATTTAATTAATTTAAACTAAACTAAATTATAAAAAATACCAAGTGAGATGAGAAAAATTCCTAAAATTACTACAGGTTATAAAAAGCCTAAGAAAAATTTAAAATCATAGGTTGCTTATAAATAAGCAGAAAATAAGCCAAAATGGCTTAAATAGAATCTATCACTTTGCTTATTTTTGGATTTTCTTGATTTTTCTTTTACAAACCTATTTTACAACTGATATTAGACAACTTTTGTGAAGGCAACTTTTGTGGAAATTGAAAATAAGCTATGTGCCCTCAAATAAGCTCAACAGTCAAGCTTTTATTTTGAAATTGAGACTTTAAGCTCCGAATAAGCTATGCAAGGATCCTCACAGTGAAAATAAGCAACAACTAACTTAAAGGAACTGAATTGAATCTAAAATGACAGCAAACATACACTAGGTAAACCAGAAGATCAAATAAGCAATCAGTAGGATCCTCAGACCCCAAACAGGCCTGCAACTAACTTGTAAGGCCAAATAAGCTTGTTGAATAAGCAATTAAGGACAAACAAAGCATCAATCATACAAGTCACCCTGGTCAAATTCCTAAATCACCCAGAATCAAGGTCAAAGATCAAGATCTGAGCAGGTAATGATCACATGCAAAATGGGTCAGAACTGGGAACAGGGGAGGTTTATGGCCTGCAGCTCACTTGGAGCCACCACACAAGCTTCATGAAAATTCAGAAAAATAATCCAAAGACAGATTTCTAAAGCTTAACTAAGGGTCTATAATCCTTAAAAGTTTCAAGGTTTAAAACTAAACACTAAATTCCTTAAAAATCACATAAGAATTAGATTTTTGCAAGAACCTGAGATTTTGACTTTTTTCTTGAACACTAAGGTTTGACTTCTGTGAGTTTGAACTGACTCCTAATGGCTAATTATGATATATTATGTTAGAATGAGACTAAATTAGGCTATATTAACTACTTATACATCAGTATGATTGATTAAGATTTCTAAAATACCTAACAGTGGACTGCTATGAAAGTATAAGATGAGATTTGACTTTTAACCTAATACCACTAACTTTTTATGCTAAAACTGAGCTATTAGAATCTATAGAAACATGTTTAGATGGTAAACAACAACAAACACAGTCTTAATCACAGGGAAAACAGTGAATCCAAACACCCCTTTAAAGTTCACAAAGTGGCATTTTAACTAACTAAAGCTTGTTTAACCCACAGTTTTTTGAACAAAACATGTAAACTAAGTTTGAAAACATTGAATAAGAACAACTCAACTCTAACTAAGCAGATTAAAAAGGCAACTGAGCAAAAACTAGAAATGACTAATCTTGACTAATTTGAACAAGAGCATAGTCTACAACTTACCAAACCACAACTTAAGCATAAATAGCCATAAATATCCTAAATAAGTTATCCCACACCAGAATTAAGCATACAAATGAACTAAATAAGCAGGTGCACAAAAACTTGAGAATATCTTACATGTTTGTACTTTGAGCTCACAACCAAGAACTCAGGTCCCAAGATCATTTTAACCACCCTAATACTTCCCAAGAAGTTCTAAACCTATTGCAATCCAAATCACCACCCTTCTCAGCTTCTTCTTTGTTATACAGCAACCTATCACCTTCAAACTTGTTTAATTTTGATTTTTCTCTTCTATTTTTCTCTTTTTCTTATTTAATATCTTTTTATGTGTTTTCTTTTTGATTACTGAGATGCTAAGTGAGTGTACGAAAGCTTTAAAACAACAACAACAATTTTAACTAAGTTTTAAGATAACTATTATATTAAAGAAATTGAAACTGCAAGTAACTTGGGATTTAAAAAGAAACACTTGAATTGATTACCGAAGAAAGATTACAAACTACAACTAGTTAACTGAATTAGAACATTACAGAGAAAACTACTTGCCTTCAAGGCTTACAATTGATACCTATTTATACTAAATTGAAAACTAGGGCTTCTTCCCTTCTTTTTGTTTCTTATGAGTGTACAAACAGCTCTTCAATGTCCTTTGTGCTTTCTTGGATATATCCCAGCCATCAATTTGGCTTTTGTTTAATCTCAGTCTTCAATTGGGTTTTTGGCGCCCAAATAGGTTGGAGGATTGCCAGCGTGGATGGAGAGGGAAGGTAAGTGGGATTGGTATTGGTGAGGGGATGGTGTAGGGTGGCTGGTAGGTTGTGTTGGAGAGTGGAGGGGGGAGACATAAATGTTGGAGGAGGTACAATGGTGGTTTATGTGTCAGGTGTTGGCGGCAAAAGGGAGGTGGAAGGAGAGTTGACCATGGTTGACCCTGCTTTGTGTATTATTAATAAAATGGGATGGGTGGGCTTTGGTTGTGTTGGGTTGGGGGATTGGATGTGGGTTGGATTTGGGATTGGATAATAAATAACAAAGGATCCGTTTGGTTTGTAAAAACAAAAGCCCAAGGACCATTTTGTATTTTATGCTGAATTTGAAGGACCAAATCTGCAACCTTTTAAACTATTCCAAGGGACCACAGTTGTCACATTCCAATAATATAAGGGCCACAAAAGATATTTTCAACCTTAAAATTCCCAGGGACTGATTTTGCCAAACTTGCAAAGTATAGGGACCAAATATGTAATTTTCCCAAAGTTTTCACCCAAGGACCATATTTGATGACTTTTGACTTTTAAATGCCTTAGGTTGACTTTTCTTTCAAAACAAATGCTCAGGGACTAGTTTTGTCAATTTTTGAAAGTTGGGGGGTCTGAAACTGCCAATTATGCAAACTTTGTTCGTTTTTCATTGTTTTTACTCATTTTGCATCTGAAACGTATAAAACGCAATCCCTGGGATATTTTCTTTGTTTTGATGCATATTTGAGCGTTTTTGGATGTTTTGGCAGTTTAAATACGACAAAAATGATGAGTGTTTGAGCACTTATCAATCCTCCACACTAAACTATTGCTAGTCCCTAGCAATCTTTTATGAAAACTTAATGGATTTGAAGTCTCTTTACCAAAAGCTATTACTTCTGGAGTAGCTAAATGTTTTAGTTCAAATAAGAACCATGGTACACCGATAACCATATGATTTTGAGCAAACCACCAGCTTTCAACGGTTTTGATTTGTCTTACCAGAAGTCGTTTGCTTTTGGACTAGCCAACTCTTGATGGAATTCAGTCATCATCTTGGTGAGTTGATTACCAATTTTGGTTTTTCACTGCCTTTACCACAAGCCATAATCTTGCGGGCTAGCCAACTCTTTTACTTTTTAGGATATGGAGAGTTGAATCCATACAATTTTCAGCAAATTGTAAGCCATCAACGGATTTGAGAAATCTTTACCAAGAACCCTTTGCTCCTGGATTAGCCAATACTTTTGTTAGACATGGTGGACTGATAACCTTTTATTGTGTTAGTGCCAAAACCTTCCACAAAAAAAAAAAAAAAAAAAAAAAATTGGTTAAACCGGGAGTATTAGGGCACTAACACGTACAAAAACATGTGACAAATACGATAGAATTTCCCCCACACTTAGAATTGAATATTGCCCTTAATATTCAGAGTACCGGCTTTTATGCCGACACTTAGAACGTAAAAAGGTAATACTAATAGCCAAGTGTGAAACGGAAATCTATTATATATATATTTTTATTATTATTATTATTTTTTTAAAACATGGATAACTCCCCCACACTTAGGGTGAAAACCCCATATGCATGCTACTGTTTTTGTTTACCGAGTCGCTAGCTTGACTCGATCCCCGAATTCATTGGTCCATGGGGAAAGTTTGGAGATCCGGGACAACTACGGGTGGTATGTCCCCTCCAAAATAATTCTTCAACCGATGCCCACTCACTTTAAAATTTGGACCGTTATTTTGAGACAACTCGACGGTACCATAAGGAAAAACTTTAGCAACGGTGAATGGTCCAGTCCAGCGGGTTTTGAGCTTACCCGAAAATATCTTCAATCTAGAGTTGAAAAGAAGGACTCGGTCACCAACGTTAAAAACGCGGTTCTTGATTTTGGAGTCGTGGATCTTCTTTGTTTTCTCTTTATAGATTAAAGAGTTTTTGTATGTTTGATCACGAAGTTCATTTAGTTCATTGAGTTGAACTTTCCTATGATCACCCGCAGACTTGAGGTCGAAATTGGCATTCTTTAAAGCCCAATAAGCTTTGTGCTCGAGCTCAATCGGTAGATGACACGCTTTTCCATACACGAGCTTATAAGGGGTACACCCGATGGGTGTTTTATAAGCCGTGCGAAAATCCCATAGAGCGTCATCTAATTTGTCCGACCAAGAGGCACGGTTTTCGCCTATGGTCCTTTCAAGAATTCTTTTTAAACCACGGTTTGAAACCTCCACTTGCCCACTCGTTTGTGGGCGATAAGCGGTAGCAAGTCGGTGAGTGACACCATACTTGAGCATGACTTTTGCAAATTGGTCATTGCAAAAGTGAGTACCGTGATCACTAATGATAGCGCGGGGAGTTCCAAACCTAGCAAAGAGAGATTTTAAAAACTTTACAACTACTCGGGCATCGTTGGTTGGGAGAGCTTTGGCTTCGACCCATTTTGACAAATAGTCAACGGCCACGAGTATGTACTTGTTCCCTCGTGAAGACGGGAACGGCCCCATAAAGTCAATGCCCCAAACATCAAAGATTTCATAAACTTGGATGACATTTTGTGGCATTTCATCCCGTTGTGTTATCTTTCCTTGATGTTGACACGAGTCACAAGATTTGACTAAGTCATGGGCGTCTTTGTAAATTGTGGGCCAATAAAAACCGGAATCAAATACTTTTCGAGCGGTGTAGTTCGGGCCATGATGACCCCCGGTGGGTCCGTTATGACAAGCCTTAAGAATTTCCATGGCTTCTTGGCCATGAACACACCTACGAATAACTTGATCCGCACAAATTTTAAACAAATAGGGATCGTCCCAAAAGTAATGATTCACATCTTTGAAAAACTTGTCCTTTTGGTGGGACGACATCCCTTTAACAACGAAATTTCCCGCATGATAGTTTGCAAAGTCGGCAAACCATGGGGTACTAGAATCACCATGACAAGAAATCACATTAAGTGTCTCGAGAGGAAACATTTCATTTATTTCCTTTTTCTCAAGAACACCTTGATGAGGGTTTTCCAATCGGGAAAGATGATCAGCAGCGAGGTTCTCGGCTCCTTTTTTATCACGAATAATGATATCAAATTCTTGTAGGAGGAGAACCCAACAGAGCAATCTCGGCTTTGCATCTTGCTTGGCAAAGAAATACTTGAGAGCTGAGTGATCCGTATACACTATACATTTAGTCAAGATCAAGTATGGCCGAAACTTCTCAAACACATACACCACGGCTAGTAATTCTTTTTCCATTGTGGTGTAGTGAGCTTGAGCTTCGGTCAAGGTTTTGCTTGCATAATGAATCGGCTGAAAGTGTTTGGTTTTTCGTTGCCCTAAGACCGTACCTATGGCAAAGTCACTTGCATCACACATGAGTTCGAAAGGGAGGTCCCAATCGGGGGCAACTAAAATTGGTGCCTCGGTAAGCTTTTTTTTTTTTAGAGTTTGAAAAGCCTCGATGCACTCATCAGAAAAGACAAACGGAGTTTCTTTTTCAAGAAGTCGGGTCATAGGCCTAGCAATCTTCGAGAAATCTTGAATGAATCTACGATAGAAGCCGACATGACCCAGAAAACTCCGAACACCTTTAACAGTTGTGGGAGGTGGTATTTTAGCAATGACATCGATTTTAGCTTTGTCAACCTCAATCCCGCTCCTAGAAATCTTATGGCCAAGGACAATGCCTTCCTTGACCATGAAATGACTTTTCTCCCAATTTAGATTAAGATTGGTATCTTCACATCTTTGAAGCATTTTGTCTAAATTGGTGAGACATGATTCGAATGAATTCCCAACGACCGAAAAATCATCCATGAAGACCTCCATTGTTTTCTCGATCATGTCGTGAAAAATGGCCATCATGCATCTTTGAAACGTGCCCAGAGCATTGCACAAGCCAAAAGGCATGCGGCGATAAGCAAATGTTCCATACGGACACGTGAAAGTCGTTTTTTCTTGATCTTGAGGATCGATGGGAATTTGGAAGTAACCCAAAAAACCGTCAAGGAAACAATAGTATTCGTTTCCCGTCTATCTTTCGAGCATTTGATCCATGAAAGGTAGAGGGAAGTGGTCTTTACGAGTGGCGTCATTCAACTTTCGATAGTCAATGCAAACACGCCAACCCATTACCAATCGAGTAGGAATCAACTCATCATCATCATTTTTAACAACCGTTATACCACCCTTCTTGGGTACACAATGAATCGGACTAACCCAAGGACTATCCGATATAGGGTAAATCAAACCAGCATCAAGAAGTTTTATGACTTCTTGCTTGATAACTTCATGGATTTTTGGATTTACCCTTCTTTGTTGTTGAACCGCCGATTTAAAGTCATCCTCCATCAAAATCTTGTGCATACAAAATTCCGGGTTAATACCCTTGATGTCGGAAAGTCTCCAAGCAATGGCTTGCTTGTATGACTTTAAAACCTTGAGGAGAGCGGTTTTGTTTTCCTCATTCAAGTCTCTAGCAATTATGATGGGAAACTTATCGTTACCCTCCAAAAATGCATACTCGAGATGAGGCGGTAGGTCCTTGAGTTCGACCTCAGGAAAGTCATCAGTTTTTTCAACATTTTTGACTTCCTCGTTATGAAGTTCTTTTGGAGGAAGAGATGATGGATCATCATTAAGCAACTTCTCAAGAAGAAGTATGTCTTCCTTGGGATTGATAGAATCATGATCAACACGAGAATCACATGATAAACAAGCTTCAATCTCTTCCAAAATGAAGTTACCTCCCTCAAAAGGAGTGAGAGAGGGGAAGAGACATCGATGGTAGAATCAATTGATCCTTGCACATTTAACACTTCTTCAAAGTATTCATCGCATGCAATATCGATGACATCAATTTGGTTAATTGCTTCTCGTTCAAGGTCGAGAAGATCTTTTGAAGTGTTTTCAATGTTAATGACCAATTTTTCATCGCCAACTCTTAGAGTCATTTCACCTTCGAAGACGTCGATTAATGCACGAGCCGTTTTCAAGAATGGTCTTCCCAAAATGAGGGGAACACGAGGATCGGCATCGAAATCAACGACTATGAAGTCGGCAGGAAAATGGAACTTACCAACCTTCACAAAGACATCTTCAGCAATACCCTTCGGAACCGTAACCGTTCGGGTTGCTAATTCATGAGTCATTCGTGTTGGTGTAAGCTCGGGAAGTAAAAGCATTTGCCAAATAGAGAAAGGCATGAGATTTATGCTAGCGCCAAGATCGGCCAAGGCGAAGCACTCTTCTAGCTTTTGGAAATCACAAGGAATGAGAAACTTCCCGGGGTCTCCTAATTTTTCAGGGAGTTTCTTTAGAAGCACCATCGAACAATTCTCATTCAAACGAGTTTTAGTGAGTTCAAACAATTTCTCTTTGTTACTTAGAAGACTCTTGAAAGTGGAAGCAAACTTGGGCATATAGAGAAGAGCATACGCGAAACTAATGTCGAAGTGTAACTTTTGAAATATCTCAAGAAACTTCTTCATTTGATTATTAGTTTGATCACGGAGTTTTTGATCACTAAGCCTTGAAGGATACGGGATCGAAGGCTTAGGAATGCTCTCTGGAAAGGCAAATTCGGGAATTGAAGTTTGATCGACCGAAGGTTGGACGTGTGCGGTACTTCGTGAGCTTGAGGGTTGCACCTTGTCCTTTGTAACCTCGGGTTCTCGTTCCATTTCCTTCATTGGTGGAGGAATAGGAGTCGAGGGTCCATTAACTACTTTACCACTACGAGTGGAAATAGCTTTCAATTCACCCTTCGGGTTGGGAATGGTATTTCCCGGGAGAGTACTCGAAGTAGAAGCTTGATTCATTTGATTCATAAGACTAGCAAACATGTTCTCAATCTTGCTTTGAGATTGTTCAAGCTTGTGATTAGTGTTTCGAAGTTCATTTTTAAGCTCATTTCCTTGTCTCGACATTGAAGATTGAAAATCATTCTTCAAAGTGTTGATTCTGTTTTGCATTCGCCTCATGTTAGCTTCATTTGCTTTGATGTAATTAGCAAGTTCACTTGAAGCAACATTAGGAGCTTGGTAATTAGGAGCTTGAAAACCTTGATTGAAATTACCCCCTTGATTTGAAAATTGATTATTAGGGGCATGGAATTGATTTTGAACATTTTGATTTCTTTGTTGATTTTGATTGAATCGATTAGGATTATTGGGTTGAGAAAAACCGGGTGGACCACTTTGATTGCTAGCACGGTAGTTTGGCTCTACTTGAGGACGGTATTGGTTACCTCCTTGATTAGAATTACCGGCTATCGCATTAACTTCAAATGGATTGCCATCGGTGGCAGTACAATTGTAATATGCGTGTGGACCACCACAAGTTACACAAACTTCAACCTTTTTAACTTCGGCAGGTTGAGAAGAAACTTTCTTGTTTTTGGTGAGAACCAAAGCATGAATAGCTTCCGTGAGTTTGTCAAGCCTAGCATCGGTGCTAGATTGAGCCACGGGTGATGAGGTAGAAGGACTAACATTCACTTGGGAAACAACCGGCTTGCTTCGTGGAATGCGGACCTTAGACTTATTCTCGATGATCACTAAAGCATCCTTTGTGGTTCGATTCAAGAAATTACCTCCCGCGGAGGCATTTAGAGAGTCTTGATCAATTTGGCTCACACCATTATAGAAAGTGTCGAGTTGCATTAACTCGGAGAAACCATGATGAGGACATTTGCGAAGCATATCCTTATAACGGTCCCATGCCTCACCGAATGATTCATCGAATTTCTGCGTGAATTTCATGATCTCATTCTTGAGGGCCGTGGTTTTAGAAGGAGGAAAGAATTAATTCACAAACTTCTTAACCAAATCTTCCCATGTTTCAATCGATCGAGGGGGTTGTTTGTCAAGCCAATTCTTGGCAGCCCCATCGAGGGAAAACGGGAAGAGAAGAAGTTTGATTGCCTCCTCAGGGACATTTTTGCATTTGATGGTGGATGTGATTTTATTAAACCATCGAATGTGATCTTGAGGATCGTCCCTTTCGAAACCGTAGAATTGACACGAGGTGACTAGGTTTATCAACCCCGTCTTAAGCTCAAAGTTGTCAGCCAGGATGGCTGGAACAACGATAGCATCTCCGTAACCCTCGATGGGTTCTTGGAGAAGCTCATTCATAGTGGGCTCAGCCGCCATGGTAGGAATAGTACGAATCTCGGGTTCAACTATTGGATTGGTATGTCGTCGATTACACCTTCTTCTTGGAATGTTGTTAAGCGTTTGCAAAGGATTTGTTGACGTAGACGAACGGGTGCGCATGCACCACAAAAACAAACTCAATTAAAACAATAACACTTTAACGACAAGGGAACTTAAACCAATAATCAAGAACGCAAGGTCGACCTTTAAGGATAAACGTACAAGGAGCGGGAGAAAAGAATGGATTTCTCACTAGAGCGAAGTTTGTTGGATCGCCCTATACCGTTCCGACTCCTCTTAATGTAAGCTTATCGATTAAAAGTTTTCCAAAACGCAAGTGATACAAAGGCAAGTTTTGATCTTTAGTTTGGGAACTTATTATGGTCACAACCCCAGTTAGTAGGTGTTCTGCCTTGATTTGCAGTGGTAAGATTTTAATGTTGTTATTATTAAACAAAGAAACGGGAAAATCTTTTTGTGTTTTTTCTTATCTTATATAGATATAATACATATATAGAAACAAAAGAAAAATATTTTTGGTTTTTTATAAGTTTTATAAAAGCGTAACTTCTTACGAAGGTTCTACCAGACTAATCGTCTAAACCTTATCGAGACTTTCGATACACAGCCTCCCCGGCAGCGGCGCCATTTGATTCGTTGTGTTTTGGTGTGCAAAAACAATTTATCAATATATCAACAAACGTTAGGTCTAAGTTATCGTGAGACAACTAGACGTAGAGAATTACGATTAAACCCTTTAGGAAAAAGATTACCTCGCAAAAACTCGTGAAAGTGATATTAAAATTGTGAAACCGGGAAGTGATTTCCCGGGTCGTACCCCAACGAGGTGTGAATAGAAAGTTTCATGAAAAGATCAAGATTAAAACCTTGTATGTTTGGTTGAGAAAGATTATTTGGTTTTGTGGTATGTTAAAGTTACGGAAATTAAGAATTAACGAACGAAAACGTGGTAAAGGTAACCTAAATGTGAATTAACACTAGAAATGAAAGTTAACACTTAAAAACTACCTAAGATACTACGGGAAACATAATAGGGAATTAGGGAGCCTTAAAACGTAAGCTAGGATTAAAAACGTAAACGTTAACTTAAATAAAACGCGAGTGCGCGAAATAAAACGTGAAACGGGAGCAAATAAAGTCCTACGGTTATGAAAATTATATTTTTACAATCCTAATGATATAAGAAAATTTTTGGAAAATTAAAACCATTTTTACAACTATTTAATTAATTACTATTAATTAATTACTAATTATTAATTACTTTTTAATTAACTAAATTATACTAAATTACAATTAATTAGGAAAGTTAACTAGAAAAATGAAAATTAAATTTAGAAAAACCTAAAATATTATAAAACTAATTTTATAACAGAAAATCTATTTTTCCTACTTTTTAATTAATTATTAATAATTAAAAACTAATTATTTAATTAATTTAAACTAAACTAAATTATAAAAAATACCAAATGAGATGAGAAAAATTTGAAAAAATTCCTAAAATTACTACAGGTTATAAAAAGCCTAAGAAAAAATTAAAATCAAAGGTTGCTTATAAATAAGCAAAAAATAAGCCAAAAGGGCTTAAATAGAAGCAATCACTTTGCTTATTTTTGGATTTTCCTGAATTTTCTTTTACAAACCTATTTTACAACTGATATTAGACAACTTTTGTGAAGGCAACTTTTTTGGAACTTGAAAATAAGCTATGTGCCCTCAAATAAGCTCAACAGTCAAGCTTTTATTTTGAAATTGAGACTTTAAGCTCCAAATAAGCTATGCAATGATCCTCACAGTGAAAATAAGCTACAACTAACTTAAAGGAACTGAATTGAATCTAAAATGACAACAAACATACACTAGGTAAACCAGAAGATCAAATAAGCAATCACTAGGATCCTCAGACCCCAAACAGGCCTGCAACTAATTTGTAGGGCCAAATAAGCTTGTTGAATAAGCAATTGAGGACAAACCAAGCATCAATCAGACAAGTCACCCTTGTCAAATTCCTAAATCACCCAGAATCAAGGTCAAAGATCAAGATCTGAGCAGGTAATGATCACATGCAAAATGGGTCAGAACTGGGAACAAGGGAGGTTTATGGCCTGCAGCTCACTTGAAGCCACCACACAAGCTTCATGAAAATTCAGAAAAATAATCCAAAGACAGATTTCTAAAGCTTAACTGAGGGTCTATAATCCTTAAAAGTTTCAAGATTTAAAACTAAACACTAAATTCCTTAAAAATCACACATGAATTAGATTTTTGCAAGAACCTGAGATTTTGACTTTTTTCTTGAACACTAAGGTTTGACTTCTGTGAGTTTGAACTGACTCCTAATGGCTAATTATGATATATTATGTTAGAATGAGACTAAATTAGGCTATATTAACTACTTATACATCAGTATGATTGATTAAGATTTCTAAAATACCTAACAGTGGACTGCTATGAAAGTATAAGCTGAGATTTGACTTTTAACCTAATACCACTAACTTTTTATGCTAAAACTGAGCTATTAGAATCTATAGAAACATGTTTAGATGGTAAACAACAACAAACACAGTCTTAATCACAGGGAAAACAGTGAATCCAAACACCCCTTTAAAGTTCACAAAGTGGCATTTTAACTAACTAAAACTTGTTTAACCCATAGTTTTTTGAACAAAACATGTAAACTAAGTTTGAAAACATTGAATAAGAACAACTCAACTCTAACTAAGCAGATTAAAAAGGCAACTGAGCAAAAACTAGAAATGACTAATCTTGACTGTTTTGAACAAGAGCATAGTCTACAACTTACCAAACCACAACTTAAGCATAAATAGCCATAAATATCCTAAATAAGTTATCCCACACCAGAATTAAGCATACAAATGAACTAAATAAGCAGGTGCACAAATACTTGAGAATATCTTACAGGTTTGTACTTTGAGCTCACAACCAAGAACTGAGGTCCCAAGATTATTTTAACCACCCTAATACTTCCCAAGAAGTTCTAAACCCATTGCAATCCAAATCACCACCCTTCTCAGCTTCTTCATTGTTATACAGCAACCTATCACCTTCAAACTTGTTTAATTTTGATTTTTCTCTTCTATTTTTCTCTTTTTCTTATTTAATATATTTTTCTGTGTTTTCTTTTTGATTACTGAGATGCTAAGTGAGTGTACGAAAACTTTAAAACAACAGCAACAATTTTAACTAAGTTTTAAGATAACTATTATATTAAAGAAATTGAAACTGCAACTAACTTGGGATTTAAAAAGAAACACTTGAATTGATTACTGAAGAAAGATTACAAACTACAACTAGTTAACTGAATTAGAACATTACAGAGAAAACTATTTGCCTTCAAGGCTTACAATTGATACCTATTTATACTAAATTGAAAACTAGGGCTTCTTCCCTTCTTTTTGTTTCTTCTGAGTGTACAAACAGCTCTCCAATGTCCTTTGTGCTTTCTTGGATATATCCCAGCCATCAATTTGGCTTTTGTTTAATCTCAGCATTGAATTGGGTTTTTGGCGCCCAAATGGATTTGAGGATTGCCAGCGTGGATGGAGAGGGAAGGTAAGTGGGATTGGTATTGGTGAGGGGATGGTGTAGGGTGGCTGGTAGGTTGTGTTGGAGAGTGGAGGGGGGAGACATAAATGTTGGAGGAGGTACAATGGTGGTTTATGTGTCAGGTGTTGGCGGTAAAAGGGAGGTGGAAGGAGAGTTGACCATGGTTGACCCTGCTTTATGTATTATTAATAAAATGGGATGGGTGGGCTTTGGTTTTGTTGGGGTGGGGGATTGGATGTGCGTTGGATTTGGGATTGGATAATAAATAACAAAGGATCCGTTTGGTTTGTAAAAACAAAAGCCCAAGGACCATTTTGTATTTTATGCTGAATTTGAAGGACCAAATCTGCCAACCTTTTAAACTATTCCAAGGGACCACATTTGTCACAATCCAATAGTATAAGGGCCATAAAAGATATTTTCAACCTTAATATTCCTAGGGACTGATTTTGCCATACTTGCAAAGTATAGGGACCAAATATGTAATTTTCCCAAAGTTTTCACTCAAGGACCATATTTGATGACTTTTGACTTTTAAATGCCTTGGGTTGACTTTTCTTTCAAAATAAATGCTCAGGGACTAGTTTTGTCAATTTTTGAAAGTTGGGGGACTGAAACTGCCAATTATGCAAACTTTGTTCATTTTTCATTGTTTTTACTCAATTTGCATCCGAAACGTATAAAACACAATCCCTGAGATATTTTCTGTATTTTGATGCTTATTTGAGCATTTTTTGATGTTTTGGTAGTTTAAATACGACAAAAATGATGAGTGTTTGAGCACTCATCAACTCACTAGATTCACTTGACCTAGATAATGAGTATGATAAAATTTGCGAAGTAAGTCAAAATATTATTTTGAAAAATAAATCATTAAAATCTACTAAGTCAAAATTGGGAAAGGAAATATGGGAATTGAAAGAGAAACTATCTAGGCTTGAGAAAGGAAAAGAAATTGATTCGAAATGTGAATCTTGTGAAAAGCTGAAAATCAAAAATGAGGAACTCAAGGAGGAAGCCTCAAAATTAAGAAAATTCGAAAAGAGTACTCATTTCCTAAAGCAATTAATAGGAGCTCAATAGGCTTCCGACAATAAAACCTGTATAGGATATAACTTTGCTGAGGCATCAACTAGTATATCAAAACAAATAAAATTTGTGAAATCTCAGTCGGAAGAACCTACTGGTGACGGTTCCTTAAATCCACCATACGGTCCCTTAATTATAAAGGACCGTCTCAAGTAAGAAAAACAGTTTTTTTGCCTAAACCAATCCCTGATTCTGATCCTAAACAATTAACCGTAATGAACTCAGAAATACCCATTGCTAACATAAAAGAGGTAAAGCAATTTTATAAGCCTACACCAAAACCCGGATTAGGATACAACAAACCAACTATAGAATATAAATCTTCACCTCCTAGAAAAACAAATGGACAAACTAAATCAAGAGTAACTAGAAATCATAATTATCATAGGAATAATTCAATAAATTGGTGAAATGATTTCTTTCGATAGGATTGTACTCACCATAGAAGACTAGGACACATATGCTTAGAAAAGGTAACTTATATGTCATGAAGATCAGTAACAAACCTAGTGACAACATATGCTTAGCTACGGTTAATGATAATTCTACTCTATGGCATAGAAGACTAGGACACGCAAATATGTGTTTATTACAATCATTGGCCTCTAAGGATTTAGTTAGAAATCTTCCTAAACTTAGGTTCGACCAACATTTTTGTGATGCTTGCAAAGTTGGAAAACAAGCTCACTCAAGTCATAAGCCTAAGAATATGATCTCAACATCTAGATGTCTAGAGCTTATTCACATGGATCTCTTCGGTCCTTCCGCCATACGGAGTTATGGAGTAAATCTTTACACCCTAGTAATTGTAGACGATTACTCTAGATACACTTGGACTAGGTTTCTTAAAAACAAAATTGAAACTTTCGAACAATTCAAAATTTTTAGTAAGAAAATTCAAAATCAACTAGGATACAACCTAGTCTCCATTAGAACGGACCATGGCAGAGAATTTGATAATGAAGTTCAATTCGGAGCTTATTATGATTCTAATGGTATTACTCACAATTTCTCAGCTCCATGAACTCCACAATCAAATGGAGTAATCGAAAGGAAAAATAGAACATTACAAGAAATGAGTAGAACCATGCTCAATGAGCAATCCATTCCTCAGAAGTTTTGGTGTAATACCGTAGATACATCCACCTATATCCTTAATAGAATTCTCATTAGACCAATCATAGGAAAAAACCCCTTATGAAATCTTGAAAGGTAGGAAACCTTCCCTACATTACTTTAGAGTATTTGGTGGTAAATGCTATATTCTAAACACCAAAGATTATCTCACAAAGTTCGACCTAAAGTCATACGAAGGTGTATTTCTAGGTTATTCTCAAACTAGCAAAGCCTACATTGTTTTAAACAAGGATGTAACAATTCGCATTTTCGGGTTACTATTCATTTTCACTATTCACTTTTACTATTCACTCCGGATACCCGCACCACCTTTTGACTAATACATTTTAAATGACCTTGCCTAATCATATACCTAGTCATCAACTAGATATTATTTAGATAATATCTTACAAAATATCTAACTAATAGAAATCAAGTTGAAATTCTCTTATTAAATATCTTAACTTGATATTAAACAAATTCCGGTTTTAGGTTTTTACGACTTTAAGCACCCCGATAAAACTTATCACTCATTTAATATGCTTAGATAGGTTTTATTGATAAGATTTAACATATTTATGAGTTTCATATTTTTAGGATACCCGTTTTTATATTTCGTGACTTAATGACTTACAGTTAGCAATTAACGGGACCAAAACTCACTCCGTAAGCTAGAAAATACCAAGTTTATCCATCTAGTCACTCCTCCCATCATATGAATGTGTATATGGTGATTCACAAGCTATTATGGCTTAATCTTAGGCCTTGATCTCTTAGGATGATAACAAGTATAGTTTAGGTTACAAATTTGATAACTACTAGTTAAAATTTCCTAAGTCTTTAACCTCCTCAAGGAAATTTCCTAGGTACCTTCCTAACCTCCTCATTTACACTATAAAAGCAAGATAATCCCTTCCTGTCTTCATAATCCAAATGACACACATAAATTCACAAACCCTTGATCCTTTGATTTCCAAGTTACAAGTTACACTACAAAGTTAAAGGCCTAGTTATTCTCTACATGAAGCAAGTGTTTAATTGGTGATTCCATGGTTGAATTAGGAGCTACGCAAGGTGGTTTGGGCTGAGGTCAAAAGGTTTTCAAAAGGGTTATATCAAGGGTTAGCAAGAGTTGTGTTGATGGTTTGAAAGCATAGGTTTAGTGGTCCTATTTCATGATTTCCCTTATATAAGGCCAAAAGTTGTAAGAAAACTTATAATCATCATCCTTACTATAGTTTCATAATCTCTATATAGTATATATGTTCTTTTTATTGGATCATGATGTACAAGTTGAATAAAACAAGCCTAAAACTTATAAATTACATGTTAAAGTTAAGATAAAAACTTGTTAGGATCTTAGTTGTAGTAAATTGTTAAAATACTTGTAGTATATTGAATTTTTACATCAAGTTATTGATTATGAACATATATAAACTTAAAAATCAGTTAGAATAAATAAAAACAAGAATCCAGGCTTTTGAATCACTCAAAACGAGTACACGAGTCAAAAGATATGACCAAACAAAATTATCAAAAACCTTGTCGCAAAGCTGTCAAGTTTCTGTAACAGATTTCTAAATCACGCAAAACGAGGCATTTCTGCTCCGTTTCATTAAAAAGTTAAAATGCGAAAGAAGCTCGAGTCCTGAAAATGCATAACGAATGCTATTTTTCTTCAAATTCTTAATAGCCCCTTTATTACCTATAAAACTATGCCCTTTTTGTCACGGCTAAGGAAAACCAAAACGCCAAAAGGCCTAGGGCTGAGATCACAAACGCGGCTAAGGCCAGGGTTGAGATCTCAAGGCCATGGTAGCCAAGACCAAAGCCACGGTAAGGCCACGGCTAAGACCTCAAGGCTTTCTAAACCGAAATCATTATAACTATTATACATGTTTTACATATTGAATACTACAACACTAGGGAACTTCATGTGAGGGGTTCATTAGAGTAAACCATCGAGATGAGTTGTGGATTGACGATTTAAAGTGTCTTGGTTCCTCGAACGTTTACTGCATGACCTCTGGATTGTGATGGCCCGAACGGTAGCAAGAGATATACGAACTAAAACCATTTCATAAAAAAAACGTACACAAAACTACCAAGTACTACATCATGATTAATATAAAGACGTATATACGCTTGTTTATACTTTAGCAGTGTTATTCCAAACCTAAGACATGACATCATATTCTAGGTTACGCATAGTGACTTCCCGGCTTATCCATTGCTTCCGTTATATGTTTTGATATCATTAGTTCAAGGTGAGTCATAGCCCCTACTCTTTTAATATTTGTTTTAACTCTTTGGAGGAGATACATGCTCAAATACTTGCATATTATGCTCGATTACAAAAATACTTTACTTGCTTGATTTACGTACATGACTTGCATTTACATGAGTACTTACATACATACATGATTGTGATAAATTTAATTGCGTTATTCAAATTTGTGTAACTAGACTTGATACAAATATATATCCTAATATTGCGATATTGGAAGGCCATTAGTTTGGATACATCCTAACATTGCGAAGTTGGATACATCCTAAGCGTGAGGTTCCGGAGATGAAGTAGAGCCTCATGACTAATTGCTTAACTGTTGTGATGAACTTATACATGTCTTACTCATGCTATATTTTAGCAGTGGGTTGTGAACACACAGGTTGCAAGTTTTGTATGGGCGGGATTAGCAACTGAGTGGATTTACAATGCCTTTGCTGTGTGAACATTCTTTAAAGGCTTTTTAACTTATTTAAAACAAACTCTATGAACTCACCAACCATTGTGTTGACACTTTAGCATGTTTATCTCAGGTTAGTAATGCGATAGCTAGTGCGTGGAACATAGAGTCAAGCTGCATATTCTGAAGACTTACACTTTTATCATTTACCATTCGAAACATTTTGTATACATTTATGTATCATACTTTGGAATCTCATGTTTGTAACTTTGAATTTATTAATCGAATGGTAACTTTTCAAAACGTCTCATTTAGAGGTTGTTTTCTATAACTTGTACTTTGTATTATGAAGTAGCACCCCAAGTGACACATCCGCTGCGATATTTTGGGGGTGTTACAAAGCAAACAATGGTCGTCGAAGAATCACTCAACGTGACATTCGATGAGAGTCCCCCTCCATCTAAAACTTCACCTTTGGTAGATAATGATTTAGATGAAGAAAACGCCATAGTTGATAACATGAAAAACCTAGACAAATCTCAAGAAACCATCGAAATAGGTGAAACCTCCAATATTAAGGAATCTAAAAGCCATCCTTTAGATAATGTCATAGGAAGCCTAAACCAAAGAACCCTTAGATCACAAGTTCAAAACAAAAGCAACCTCTTTAGTTTTGTTTCAATCATTGAACCTAAAAATGTCAATGAAGCATTGAAGGATGAAAGTTGGATCATCACAATGCAAGAAGAATTAAACCAATTTAAGTCTAATGATGTTTGGATGTTAGTACCAAGACCTAAGAATGTCACCATAATAGGGACTAAATGGGTATTTAGAAACAAACTAGATAAAAATGGTATTGTATCTAGGAACAAAGCTAGGCTAGTCGCACAAGGTTATAATCAACAAGAGGGAATTGATTATGACGAAACCTATACACCCGTAATTAGACTTGAGTCCATTAGGATATTGCTCGCATATGCATGTGCATTAGATTTTAAGTTGTTCAAAATGGATGTGAAATGTGCATTCCTAAACGGTCTCATCAATGAGGAGGTATATGTAGCACAACCTCCGGGATTCATTGACTTCGAGTACCCCGAGCATGTTTATAAACTAAAGAAAGCTTTATATGGTTTAAACCAAGCCCCTAAGACTTGGTATGATAGGTTGAAAGTTTTTCTTCTTAAGCATGAATACTCGATGGGAATGGTAGATAACACTCTTTTCACCAAGAAGAAAGATTCAAACATCATAATCGTCCAAATATATGTCGATACAATTATATTTGGTTCAACTTGTCAAGACATGTGTGATGAATTCTCAAGAATCATGCATGACGAGTTTGAAATGAGTATGATGGGCGAGCTTAACTTCTTCATTGGACTACAAATAAAATAATTAGATGATGGAATATTCTTTAATCAATCCAAATATATTAAGGAAATGCTTAAGAAATTTGGACTAGAAGATACTAAGCCTATGAAAACCCCAATGGCTACGGACACAAAGCTCACCAAGGATGAAGAGGGTGAATCCGTAGATAGTACTAAGTATAGAGGTATGATAGGAAGTTTATTGTACCTAATGGCAAGTAGGCCCGATATCATGTTTAGTGTCTGCCTTTGTGCTCGCTTTTAAGAAGATCCCAAATCTTCTCACTTAGAAGCGGTTAAACGTATCTTCTGATACATTAAAGGCACTATGCACTTAGGATTATGGTATCCTAAGGGGACCGGGATAGAAACTATAGTTTACGTCGACTCTGATCATGCGGGAGATTATGTGGATCGAAAAAGTACTAGTGGCATTTGTACCTTCATGGGTTATTGCTTAACTTCTTGGTTCTCCAAGAAACAAACGGCACTAGCTATCTCCACAACCGAAGCCAAATATGTAAGCGCCGGAAAGGCATGTCAACAAGCACTATGGATGAAACAAGCTCTCATAGACTATGGTATTACACTTGATAACATTCCAATCATATGTGATAATAAAGGAGCAATAGATTTAAGTAAAAACCCCGTGCAACACTCTCATACCAAACACATAGAGATTTGTCACCATTTTCTTAGGGATAACGTGCAAAAGGATAACATATCTATTGAAAAAGTGCCAACAGAGAAAAACATAGTTGATATTCTTACTAAACCACTTAAGCATGAACCATTCTTTTATCTTCGTTTAGGATTAGGAATAATGGAACACATATCTCCTTAGACTTCATATTTAATGCATTCCTTCTAATCTGAGTCTAGGATTCTCTTGAGTACAAAAATTAGAATTTGGGAAGTAACTATTTCTTTTTCTTAACAACCATTATTGCATGATAATAAGAAAACTTGATTTTGTGCATAAAAACCCCAATTCATATGTTCAAAATCTTCTCACGAATAGGAAAAATCAATTTTTCTTGCATTGTTAATACATTTCAAAAACGTTTTTCCATGCATGTACGATGAGCTCAATTCCTCTATCAGATCATGTAACAAATATTTTATCCGGCATGGTAAGATGAGCAAGATTGAAATTAGGAGACTTTTGATTATCTCCTAGGATTTTCTCTCTTCTAGGGTCGAGATAATCGCATCTCCACATATGTTTCATGTAGGCACACACTAGAAACATTTTCTGAAATCTGGCAAACCCCCTGGTGGCGGTCCTTTAAAGACTCACGGTCCCCCAAATGATAAGGGACCGTCCACCATTTACAGGACCGTCCATTTATTTGTATGTCGTAATTTTTTTTTCTGTTCCTACATGTTTGACTAGCCTACTGATTGGGGCTAAACCGTTAGATATTATTGACCAAGGTCAAATAAGTCAACCATTTGTGAATGATCAACCATAATAGTCAAACAGCTTAGACGAATGCTCCGTGGAAGTATAGTGTTTCCCCGGGTCGTTATGTCCCAGCGAGGTGTGATGGTATAAAAAACGGGTTTGTGATCGGGTGAATTTGAATGGGAAGTAACCAGATAAAGATTTGATTTTGTTTACACTACTGGAAGGATTAGGAATAACAATATTAACAATCACGGGAAACAGAAATGCATAAACGTAAACCAAATTAAAATCAGACACGATTGCTTGCTGAGATAAAAGGTAAGTTTTAAGGAAAATAAACTAAAGGGGGTGAAAATGAAACTTTTACAAACTTAAAATTTAAATAAAATGAAATTAAAAAGGAAACTATTTTTTAGATTTTTTTATTATTTTTTATTAATTAAAAACTAATTTAAACTATTTAATAATTAATTAAACTATTTTAAATTTACTTTTTAATTACTAATAATACCTAAATGACTTAGAAAATTATGATAAAATTTATAAAACTAATTAACCATCACAGGAATCCTAAAAAATTATAAAAAGTTTATAAAACTTATTTTTAAACTATTTTACAAATTATTATTCTAAATATTAATTAATAACTAATTAAACTAATTAAATTATAAAAACTAAAAGATTAATAGTAAAAATTCTATAAAAATTCCTAAAATTATTTTACAACATATAAAAGCTAGGAAAAATATAAAAACTAGGTGCTACTTTATAAAAACTAATTATGCTATTTAAAACTTAATTTTTAATTAATAATTAATTAAACTAATATTAAATCTAATAATTACCAAATAATAATATAAAAATCTGAGAAAATTACTAAAATTACTTTGACAAAAAAGGAAATTAAGAAAAATATAAAAAATGCAAGTTACTTAATAAAAATCTAAAAATGAAAATTAAAAAGATAAATAAAATTAAATAGAAACTATCACTTATTTTAAAACTTGAATTTTCTGGATTTTCTTTTACAAAATTTTTAGAATACTAAAAACATGAAACTTTTGCAAAAAAAACCTTTTTAAATATCAAAAATAAGCACTATGAGTGCTAATAAGCTTAACAGTTGACTATTTTGTTGACTTTGAAGGAAATCAGCCCTAGTGGGGTCCACAATGGTGAATTCAGGTTCAAGTAAGTTGGTTGGATATGTTTAAGCTAGATTAAAACAAATAAGCTACATGAATAAGCCAAGAAGCCAGGTTAAGCACTTTGATATCTTATTTCTTAACTGAAACTGGGACACACTTTTGGGATGATTTCAAGTGGGGTCCACTGAGCTCAAGCTTACAAGCTTGCTCAATCTAGAAAGGTGGCCAGGAGGGGGGGTTGAAAGAACCCAAGTTTGGCTTGTGGGACCCACTGTGGTGGCCAGAAACAACCACCAAAGTGGTGATGGGTGGCAGCAAGTGGTAGTGGGCAAGTGGGGGAGTTGCAGGGTAGGGTGGTATTGGTGAGTGGTATTGCAGGGGAGGGAAAGGGGGTAAGGTGGTTTGGTTTGACCGGATCAAACTGGTATTAGTTACCAGGGTGAGGAGTGGGCCTTTTTATTTTATTTTTGGGCTTGGCTAAAAGGGTGGGCTTGGGATTTATATTTTGGGTTTGGTTTTAGGCTCGTTTGGTTTAGTAATGTAAATCACAAGGACCAAGTTTGTAATTTTTCTGAAATTGATGGACTGATCTTGTATTTTTCCCAAAGTTATCAAAAGGGTCATTCCTGCAAAATATGAATAATCCATGGATAATATTTGCAATTTTTCATTTTTGGTCCTCCAGGGACTAAAACTGCCAAACTTTGAAACTTCAGGGACCTGTTTTGTAATTTCACCAAACTTGCCAACCAAGGACCATTCCTGCCATAAATGAGAAGTACAAGGACAAAATTTGTTTTTCTCAAAGTTTTAATATCCCAGGGACCATTTTTGTTAATTTTCAAAGTTCAGGGACTAAACTTGCAATTTTGTGAAACTTTGTACCAAAGGAGTAAATGTGTAACTTTGTGATTTAAAAGGGCCTTTGGTGACATTTTCAAGTTTTTAGAATAACCAGGGACTAGATTTGACAACTTTTGGAAGTTGAGGCACTGAAACTGCCAATTATGCAAACTTTGTTCATTTTTCATCTGTTTTTGATTATTTTGCATCTGAAACATATAAAACACATTCCTGGGATATTTTCAGTATTATGATGCATATTTGAGTGTTTTTAGATGTTTTGGCAGCTCAGATTAGGTAAAAATGATGAGTATTTACACACTCATCAATCCCCCACACTAAAACATTGCTACCTAGCAATCTTTTGAGAAAAACTTAATGGATTTGAAACTATTTACCAAAATCCATCACTTCTGGAGTAGCCAGATGTATCTGTTCAAGTAAAAACTATGGTCCACCTGATAACCATGTGATTTTGAGCAAACCACCAGCTGTCAACGGATTTGATTTGTCTTTACCAAAAGCCGTTTGCTTCTGGACTAGCCAACTCTTGATGGAATAGTCAACATCTTGGTGAGCTGATTACCAATTATGGTTTTTCCACTGCCTTTACCACAAGCCATAATCTTGCGGGCTAGCCAACTCTTTCACTTTTTTGGATATGGCGAGTTGAGATACCATATAATTTTGGGCAAATTGCAAGCCGTAAACGGATTTGATATATCTTTACCAAGGGCCGTTTGCTCCTGGATTAGCCATTCCTTTTGTCGTTTAGACATGGCGGACTGATAACCACAAAAATTTTGAAGCTCAAGTGAAAAATTTTAAATTTTTGCCAAAAATGGGGGTACTAGATGATAAAATGTGATCAAATTCGCTAGAATTTCCCCCTCACACTTAGAATTGAATATTGTCCTCAATATTCAAAGTCCCGGCTATTATGCCGACTCTTTGAACGTAAAAGGGCAACATTACGAGCTAAATATGGAAACACCATTTTTCACTTTATTTTATTTATTATATGTACATGGTAACAACAGCAGGGGCACTCCCCCACACTTAGGGTGAAAACCCTAAGTACATGCTACTGTTTTTGTTTATCGAGTCGCTAGCTTGACTCGACCCCGAATTCATTGGTTCTTGGGGAAGCATGATGTGGAAGAAACAATACCCATCGGACTTTCATTCAAGATGTTTGGATAAACATTTGAAGCACGTGAAAGTTCCACACCGATGAGATATACAGACCCTGGCTCAAAAGAATGATACATGGCAATGCCGGGGTCAAAGATAATATCTTCATTCCCGAAGGAGTGAAGAACAGGAGAAGCTACGGGATAGGTGAAAAAGAGAAAGAAAGTCATGATGAAAATCATGACTAACTCATCGTCACCCACACGAGAATTCATAGATTCATCATCATGAATCTCATCATTTAAGCTCATGTGATCAAGACATATCCCGGGTGTGTCTAGATCAAAGTAGAAGTTATCATACTCCGGTGGAGATATGATATGAGTGAGTTCACAGGAGAACTCATCGAATGTGAATGAATCATATTCTGAATTGATGTGCGTGAGTTCACAGGAGAACTCATCGAAGGTAAATGATTCATAATCGGGGAGAGAATTATGAGAATGAGAAGTGGTACTGCTACTAATCTTCTCTCCCATAGGATCAAAAGTAAAGGCTTCAAATTCTGGTATAGGGTCATCGGAAGGAATGTCACTATCCTTAATAGGGATAGGAGATGAAATAGGTTTCTTATTGAAAGCCTCGATTTTAGAAATGAGGAGATTGACATTCAATAATGTTGCACGAAGTGCTTCATCTTGGATTTCAGTGTCAATCTCATCATTCTCTTCTTCTAAGCTAACTAGCTCAGAAGGTAATTCTTCCACATAAATGATGTCCCCACAAGATAAAGAATCATCATTATCAGAATCGGAGAACATCTCAACATTTTCAATTGGGTAGACAAGAGGAGGAGGGATATCACACACATGATCAAGAATTTCCTGTGACTCTCTTGGGATTGGAACAAGGTTCTCAACACTAGACTTTATGAATTCGTCCGATTCCCTTTCAGGAACAGTGTCAAGATGCTCGTCCCCCATGCTCAAAGAGTGAGTGGGAACCTCGGGTGTGATAACAGCAGACTCAGGGAATTGAGAAGGACTAGCAGTCATGGATTCTACAAGTTCCATTATTTCTACTGCTAGTGATTCAGTTATATTCTTTTCTCCCTGTATTTCTACTGAAACAGTTTCAACTGAAGCTGAACCAAAAGGTTTCTCAGATACCTTTGGGATTGGAACAAGGTCATTTATTTCCTCAAGAGGATTGACTTTGATTTCCTTTGTAACAATTCGCAATTTCAGGTTAACTTTTATTCCCGAAAATTTCACTATTCACTTTTTACTATTCACTTTTACTATTCATCTAAAAAAATTTTATTTCATATTCTCGTAAGTTAAACTATTTTAACGATAATCCGAGAGTTTGACGCTCGTCGGATCATTTCTGCAAAAATCACAAAGCCGTGTCCGAGATTTACTTTTAGGTTTAAACGTCCTTCCAGCATCCCGATATATCCATAAAACATTATAAACAATAGAAATATGATTTTCTATCATTTTATGACAATTCCAAAAGTTTTGAAATTTTACGTTTTTCAGTTCAGCGTTTTACGCGAATTACGCGTTTTAGACCCGTGTTTCCAGTTTTTAGCAGGGTTTTAGCACCCGATAGAACCTACCACTCATTTTATATTTTATTATGGACTATATTGACATGTTTAACAATACTTTCAAATTTCATATTTTTACGATACCCGGTTTTACGTTTTGAGGCTTAATCATTTACGGTTAGCGATTTACGGAGTCAAAACTAGCTACATACTTAGGATAATACCATCAAAAGTCCACACCTTGTTCTCCAAGTTCATGAACCGCCACTAGGGGGGGCATTCACACTTGTGGCATAATCTTATGACTTTAGCCATTAGATCAAGATTTAATTACAACTTTGTCACCAAGTTATGTAACTTTCCTAGCCACCTTCCTAACCTCCTCATTTTTAGTATAAATAGCAAGCTCATTTGCTTCCTTTCTCATCAATAAAAATGCCACAAGATCAATACCTAGCACCATGATCCTTTGATCTTCAAACTACAAGTTACACTACAAAGTTCAACGCCTTAGTATTCTCTACCTAGTTCTTAAGTTTGTTTGGTGATTCCATGGTTGAATTAGGAGCTACACAAGGTGATTAGGGGCTGAAGTTAATGGGTTTTCACAAGGTCTATATCAAGTCTATCAATGGTTACAAGAGTTATGGTGAAGGGTTTACAAGCTTAGGTTTAGTGTCCTAGTTCTATACTTGACTTCCTTTCTTTAGAAAGCCAAAAGTTGTAAGCAAACCCTTATACACTTTCTTGCTCAATATCATTTTCATGCTTATTATGTTTCATTCATGCTATATATGGTCTTTGTATTGTGTTCATGATGTTTAAAAATGGATAAAACGAGTATTGGTATACATATGTTAACTTATGACAAGTAAACAAGCAAACTAGTGATTTTTATGGAGAACCACGACCAAAATAGTATAACTTTGATATTTGACACTTACTTACTGTTAAAGAGGACTTAACAAGGAAAACATAGCAATTTGAATCACCCAAAACGAGTACACGAGTCAAAAGTTATGACCATTTGAAGTTAGCGAAACCAAAACGGCAAAACTGCCTAAATAGCATTCTGATCAAATTTTCATTTTGAAAGTCCCACTTCTGGTCCTATTCATCAAAAAGTTAAAACACGAAAGTTGTCCGGAACGACGTTTTCGTTCAGGAATAAAGAAGCTCGAGCCCTGAAAACGCTTTCCGAGTGATAATTTTCTTCAAAATCTTAACAGCCCATTTTAGACCAAAGTCACTATATTATAGTTATTATTTACTAAGACCAAGAGGTCTAATGACCTAAAGCCAAGACCACAACCATGGCTAAAGCCAAGGTTGAGTCTCAAGACCATGTTAACAATGACCAAGGTCACGGCAAAGCCACGGCTAAAGACCATATAACTTTTAAAGATCAAAACTTATATATATATATATATATATATATATATATATATATATATATATATATATATATATATATATATATATATATATATATATATATGTTATCAAATACTACAATAGTAGGGAGCCTCATGTGAGGAGTTCATTAAGTAAGCCGTCGAGATGAGTTGTGGATTTACGAATTAAAGTGTCCTGGCTCCTCGAACGTTTACTCCATGACTTCTGAATTATGTCAGCCCGAACGGTAGTAAGAGATATACAACCTATACATGTGTCATAAACCATTTATATTCAAAGACTTACACTATATACTAAGTACTACATCATGAACATTATGCAAGACATATATAGGCAATTCTTCGTATTCTTAGACGTTACTCCAAACCTAAGTCGCAACGTTCTATTATAGGCTGCTCTTAGAGACTTTCGCGATTCGACTACCACTTTCATTTCTCATTACATAGACTTAAGGTGAGTCATAGCCCCTACTTTTTCATACTTGTTTTAACTCTCTGGGGGGGATACATGCACAACTACTTGCTTACTTGTACAAATACTCAAAACATTTATACTTGATTGTTTTATACGTGATTGTGTTATACTAGATCGCATTATACTTGATTTCATATATACATGATTGCGTTATACTTAATTGTGAGACTTCTAGTGGCTCCAGATTAAGTTGCTGGATGACCATTGAGACTGCCAGTGGCTCCAGATTAAGTTGCTGGATGACCATTGAGACTTCCGGTGGCTCCAAATTAAGTTGTTGGATGACCATTGAGGCTATTGATACATCCTAACATTTGCGAATGTTGGATACATCATAAACGTGAGGTCTTCGGAGATGAAGAGTAGACTCACGACTAATTGCTTAATTGTTTTGATGAACTTATACATGACTTAATCATACTATATTGTAGTAGTGGGTTGTGAACACACAGGTTGCAAGTCTCTTATGGCGGGACCTGCAACTGAGTGGATTCACGATGCCTTTGCTGTGTGAACATTCTTTTAAGGCTTTTCAACTGTTTTAAGACAAACTCTATGAACTCACCAACCATTGTGTTAACACTTTAGCATGTTTATCTCAGGTTAGTAAGGCGATAGCTAGTGAGTGGAACTTAGAGTCAAGCTGCATATTCTGAAGACTTACGCTTTTATCATTTACCATTCAAAACATTGTATACATTTATGTATCATACTTTGGAATCTCATGTTTGTAACTTTGAATTCATTAATCGAATGGTAACTTTTCAAAACGTCTCATTTAGAGTTCGTTTTCTATAACTTGTACTTTGTATTATGAAGTAGCACCCCTATGACACAGTCTTCCGCTGCGGTATTTTGGGGGTGTTACAGATTGGTACCAGAGCCTTGGTTATAGAGAACTAGGTTGCATTTAGTGCCTAGACTATAACTGCTATATATGTTAAGACTCTCCTCTTTATTCGCCTTACACATACTACATACACATACGCTTTTTGGTAGTTGTTGGTTTAGTTCCACGCTATTAGATGATGTGACTTTAGTATTATAAGGAGCCTCAGAGATTCGTCGAGTCATTAAAAACATGGAGCTCAGTAATAACTAATTAGTTAACTTGATCTTGTGACAGTTCTTGTTTGATGAGACACAAGATTTGAGTTAAATAATATTATTGTTTAGCTTTAGGGATTTGATGACTTGATTATCTTACTATCGGCCTCAGAAGGCGGATTTTGTGTCGGAAATTCTTAAGTAGGATGTTCTAGAATCTCCTTATTTAAATGGATTGGGACGCCTCTTCAGTTAAATAAAGAAATTGTAAATCACCGAACCATGAGTTTATGATCCCTTACTTACATAAATTTGGACGCTTCTTTATGTAAGTAATGAGTTATAAATAAGTGGGCTTAATTGTAGCCGATACAACTCCTTAACCAGAACCTTAGACGAATCAGAGTGAACACCACTATATTAGAGATCCCGAATTCTCTTAGACACACCGTAAGTAGTTAACATCAACTGAACTTCGGGACGAAGTTCTCCTTAAGGGGTAGAGACTGTAACAATTCGCAATTTCAGGTTAACTTTTATTCCCGAAAATTTCACTATTCACTTTTCACTATTCACTTTTTACTATTCATCTCAAAAAATTTTATTTCATATTCTCGTAAGTTAAACTATTTTAACGATAATCCGAGAGTTTGACGCTCGTCGGATCATTTCTGCAAAAATCACAAAGCCGTGTCCGAGATTTACTTTTAGGTTTAAACGTCCTTCCAGCATCCCGATATATCCATAAAACATTATAAACAATAGAAATATGATTTTCTACCATTTTATGACAATTCCAAAAGTTTTAGAATTTTACGTTTTTCAGTTCAGCGTTTTACGCGAATTACGCGTTTTAGACCCGTGTTTCCAGTTTTTAGCAGGGTTTTAGCACCCGATAGAACCTACCACTCATTTTATATTTTATTATGGACTATATTGACATGTTTAACAATACTTTCAAATTTCATATTTTTACGATACCCGGTTTTACGTTTTGAGGCTTAATCATTTACGGTTAGCGATTTACGGAGTCAAAACTAGCTACATACTTAGGATAATACCATCAAAAGTCCACACCTTGTTCTCCAAGTTCATGAACCGCCACTAGGGGGGGGGGGGGCATTCACACTTGTGGCATGATCTTATGACTTTAGCCATTAGATCAAGATTTAATTACAACTTTGTCACCAAGTTATGTAACTTTCCTAGCAACCTTCCTAACCTCCTCATTTTTAGTATAAATAGCAAGCTCATTTGCTTCCTTTCTCATCAATAAAAATGCCACAAGATCAATACCTAGCACCATGATCCTTTGATCTTCAAACTACAAGTTACACTACAAAGTTCAAGGCCTTAGTATTCTCTACCTAGTTCTTAAGTTTGTTTGGTGATTCTATGGTTGAATTAGGAGCAACACAAGGTGATTAGGGGCTGAAGTTAATGGGTTTTCACAAGGTCTATATCAAGTCTATCAATGGTTACAAGAGTTATGGTGAAGGGTTTACAAGCTTAGGTTTAGTGTCCTAGTTCTATACTTGACTTCCTTTCTTTAGAAAGCCAAAAGTTGTAAGCAAACCCTTATACACTTTCTTGCTCAATATCATTTTCATGCTTATTATGTTTCATTCATGCTATATATGGTCTTTGTATTGTGTTCATGATGTTTAAAAATGGATAAAACGAGTATTGGTATACATATGTTAACTTATGACAAGTAAACAAGCAAACTAGTGATTTTTATGGAGAACCATGACCAAAATAGAATAACTTTGATATTTGACACTTACTTACTGTTAAATAGGACTTAACAAGGAAAACATAGCAATTTGAATCACCCAAAACGAGTACATGAGTCAAAAGTTATGACCATTTGAAGTTAGCGAACCAAAACGGCAAAACTGCCTAAATAGCATTCTGATCAAATTTTCATTTTGAAAGTCCCACTTCTGGTCCGATTCATCAAAAAGTTAAAACACGAAAGTTGTCCGGAACGACGTTTTCGTTCAGGAATAAAGAAGCTCGAGCCCTGAAAACGCTTTCCGAGTGATAATTTTCTTCAAAATCTTAACAGCCCATTTTAGACCAAAGTCACTATATTATAGTTATGATTTACTAAGACCAAGAGGTCTAATGACCTAAAGCCAAGACCACAACCATGGCTAAAGCCAAGGTTGAGTCTCAAGACCATGTTAACAATGACCAAGGTCACGGCAAAGCCACGGCTAAAGACCATATAACTTTTAAAGATCAAAACTTATATATATATATATATATATATATATATATATATATATATATATATATATATATATATATATATATATATATATATATGTTATCAAATACTACAATAGTAGGGAGCCTCATGTGAGGAGTTCATTAAGTAAGCCGTCGAGATGAGTTGTGGATTTACGAATTAAAGTGTCCTGGCTCCTCGAACGTTTACTCCATGACTTCTGAATTATGTCAGCCCGAACGGTAGTAAGAGATATACAACCTATACATGTGTCATAAACCATTTATATTCAAAGACTTACACTATATACTAAGTACTACATCATGAACATTATGCAAGACATATATAGGCAATTCTTCGTATTCTTAGACGTTACTCCAAACCTAAGTCGCAACGTTCTATTATATAGGTTGCTCTTAGAGACTTTCGCGATTCGACTACCACTTTCATTTCTCATTACATAGACTTAAGGTGAGTCATAGCCCCTACTTTTTCATACTTGTTTTAACTCTTTGGGGGGGGGGATACATGCACAACTACTTGCTTACTTGTACAAATACTCAAAATATTTATACTTGATTGTTTTATACTTGATTGTTTTATACGTGATTGTCTTATACTAGATCGCATTATACTTGATTTCATATATACATGATTGCGTTATACTTAATTGTGAGACTTCCAGTGGCTCCAGATTAAGTTGCTGGATGACCATTGAGACTGCCAGTGGCTCCAGATTAAGTTGCTGGATGACCATTGAGACTTCCGGTGGCTCCAAATTAAGTTGTTGGATGACCATTGAGGCTATTGATACATCCTAACATTTGCGAATGTTGGATACATCATAAACGTGAGGTCTTCGGAGATGAAGAGTAGACTCACGACTAATTGCTTAATTGTTTTGATGAACTTATACATGTCTTAATCATACTATATTGTAGCAGTGGGTTGTGAACACACAGGTTGCAAGTCTCTTATGGCGGGACCTGCAACTGAGTGGATTCACGATGCCTTTGCTGTGTGAACATTCTTTTAAGGCTTTTCAATTGTTTTAAGACAAACTCTATGAACTCACCAACCATTGTGTTGACACTTTAGCATGTTTATCTCAGGTTAGTAAGGCGATAGCTAGTGAGTGGAACTTAGAGTCAAGCTGCATATTCTGAAGACTTACGCTTTTATCATTTACCATTCAAAACTTTGTATACATTTATGTATCATACTTTGGAATCTCATGTTTGTAACTTTGAATTCATTAATCGAATGGTAACTTTTCAAAACGTCCCATTTAGAGTTCGTTTTCTATAACTTGTACTTTGTATTATGAAGTAGCACCCCTATGACACAGTCTTCCGCTGCGGTATTTTGGGGGTGTTACATCCTTGTCCCCCATTATCAAGATATCTGAAGGTTCCTTAGGGTTTTCATCTTCAAATGGTTCATCCTCATCACTTTCATCCTCAAGATAAAATGAGTTAACAGGAGGATTTTGTTTCCTAAGAATCAGATCCTTAAGACAGTTTATTCCATCTTGAATGGTCTTGTTGACTTGACTTTGAGTCATAATCATTTTAGTAATCAATTCAGCTCCAGCTAACTCGTCTTGAGGCAGTGGTTGAGGGTTTGTGTATTGTGAAGGCTGGTTAAAACCAACTTCATGATTGTTACAAGGAACCTGTTCATAGACAAACTGATTCCTAGTTTGACAATCAGAGCTGTAGTGAGGGCCTCCACAATACTCACAACAGTAAAACTGCTGGGTCTCATGGTGTGGAAGCTGATGGAATGAATTAGTCGTGTTATGGTAGGAATAGGGATTCTGGTTATAGACAGACCCGTTTCCTGACTCTACCATGCCACAACTAGGGCAATTACCACCATTATAAGGACTACCACACTATCGACAAAGAAGGTGAGGATGAGACATAGAAAGAATCAAAGGGTTTTGGAGGGTAAGAAATGGAGAATCAAAAATGTAGGAGGGTAAAGATCGATATTTTTGGGATTTTTTATAAACATTTTATAAGAAAGAAAATTTTTTTGTGTTTTTTTTGTGTTTGTTGAAAACTGATTTAAAATGTTTTCGGGAATAGTTTTGTATATGATAATAAGATAATATTAACAAAGGTGGATAAATATACAAATGGATGAATTCAAAAATCACAAATCAAAAAAACCGTTTAGAATACGCGCACAACCTCCCCGGCAGCGGCGCCAAATTTTGATTGGGGCTAAACCGTCAGATATTATTGACCAAGGTCAAATAAGTCAACCACTTGTGAATGATCAACCATAATAGTCAAACATCTTAGACCAATGCTCCGTGGAAGTATAGTGTTTCCCCGGGTCGTTATGTCCCAGCGAGGTGTGATGGTATAAAAAACGGGTTTGTGATCGGGTGAATTTGAATGCGAAGTAACCAGATAAAGATTTGAATTTGTTTACACTACTGGAAGGATTAGGAATAACAATATTAACAATCACGGGAAACATAAATGCATAAACGTAAACCAAATTAAAATCAGACACGATTGCGTGCTGAGATAAAAGGTGAGTTTTAAGGAAAATAAACTAAAGGGGGTGAAAATGAAACTTTTACAAATTTAAAATTTAAAGAAAATGAAATTAAAAAGGAAACTATTGTTTAGATTTTTTTATTAATTAAAAACTACTACGTAATTTAAACTATTTAATAATTAATTAAACTATTTTAAATCTACTTTTTAATTACTAATAATACCTAAATGACTTAGAAAATTATGAGAAAATTTATAAAACTAATTAACCATCACAGGAATCCTAAAAAATTATAAAAAGTTTATAAAACTTATTTTTAAACTATTTTACTAATTATTATTATAAATATTAATTAATAACTAATTAAATTATAAAAACTAAAAGATGAACAGTAAAAAATCTAGAAAAATTCCTAAAATTATTTTACAACATATAAAAGCTAGAAAAAATATAAAAACTAGGTGCTAGTTTATAAAAACTAATTATGCTATTTAAAACTTAATTTTTAATTAATAATTAATTAAATTAATATTAAGTCTAATAATTACCAAATGATAATATAAAAATCTGAGAAAATTTCTAAAATTACTTTGACATAAAAGGAAATTAAGAAAAATATAAAAATGCAAGTTACTTAATAAAAATCTAAAAATGAAAATTAAAAAGATAAATAAAATTAAATAGAAACTATCACTTATTTTAAAACTTGAATATTCTGGATTTTCTTATACAAAACTTTTAGAATACTAAAAACATGAAACTTTTGCAAAAACAACTTTTTTAAATATCAAAAATAAGCACTATAAGTGCTAATAAGCTTAACAGTTGACTATTTTGTTGACTTTGAAGGAAATCAGCCCTAGTGGGGTCCACAATGGTGAATTCAGGTTCAAGTAACTTGGTTGGATATGTTTAAGCTAGATTAAAACAAATAAGCTACATGAATAAGCCAAGAAGCCAGGTTAAGCACTTTGATATCTTATTTCTCAACTGAAACCGGGACACACTGGGACGATTTCAAGTGGGGTCCACTGAGCTCAAGCTTACAAGCTTGCTCAATCTAGAAAGGTGGCCAGGTGAGGGGTTGAAAGAACCCAAGTTTGGCCTGTGGGACCCACTGTGGTGGCCAGAAACAACCACCAAAATGGTGATGGGTGGCAGCAAGTGGTAGTGGGTAAGTGGGGGAGTTGCAAGGTAGGGTGGTATTGGTGAGTGGTATTGCAGGGGAGGGAAAGGGGGTAAGGTGGTTTGGTTTGACCGGGTCAAACTGGTATTAGTTACCAGGGTGAGGAGTGGGCCTTTTTATTTTATTTTTGGGCTTGGCTAAAAGGGTGGGCTTGGGATTTATATTTTGGGTTTGGTTTTATGTTCGTTTGGTTTAGTAATGTAAATCACAAGGACCAAGTTTGTAATTTTTCTGAAATTGATGGACTAATCTTGTGTTTTTCCCAAAGTTATCAAAAGGGTCATTCCTGCAAAATATGAATAATCCATGGAGAATATTTGCAATTTTTCATTTTTGGTCCTCCAGGGACTAAAACTGCCAAACTTTAAAACTTCAGGGACCTGTTTTGTAATTTCACCAAACTTGCCAACCAAGGACCGTTCCTGCCATAAATGAGAAGTACAAGGACAAAATTTGTTTTTCTCAAAGTTTTAATATCCCAGGGACCATTTTTTTCAATTTTTAAAGTTCAAGGACTAAACTTGCAATTTTGTGAAACTTTGTACCAAAGGACTAAATGTGTAACTTTGTGATTTAAAAGGGCCTTTTGTGACATTTTCATGTTTTTAGAATAACCAGGGACTAGATTTGACAACTTTTGGAAGTTGAGGGTCTGAAACTGCCAATTATGCAAACTTTGTTCATTTTTCATCTGTTTTTGATTATTTTGCATCTGAAACATATAAAACATATTCCTGGGATATTTTCAGTATTATGATGCATATTTGAGTGTTTTTAGATGTTTTGGCAGCTCAGATTAAGTAAAAATGATGAGTCTTTACACACTCATCACCTACCTTTAGCTCTTATGCACATTCCTAATTTGCTTAAGCATCATTTGAACTAACTTAACCAAGCATGCATGCTTTACTATTCTTGCAACCTTCATCCTCTATTTAAACCACCACCTCCTCCATCCATTGCCATGGCATAACCTTCCTCATTCTCAATGTCATTCAACAAAATGCCATCCCCTAGAAAACCAAGAATATCGGTCAAAACCATATGGAGGAAGAAACAAAGCCTTGGCAATTTCATGAACAACTCAAACAACTGAAACAATAACCATGTTAATTCCAATCCCACATCACATAATGAGGCATCATCTTCATCATTCTCCTTCTTTGCCTCTCAACCACAAAATAGGCCACCATCCACTCACAATGAGCATACAAACCCGGCTCCTCAAGATCATTCATTACCACCTTTGTTTCCACCAATGACAAATATCAACTCCTTACACTCTATCAAGGCTCAAGAATTCTCCAATCTTGTTGATTTGAGCCTCCTTAATATCATCCTATCCCAAAAACTTTATCCTCCAACAATGTCACATCCCACTCTTGCCCATGTGGATGCCCATGGGGGTTATTGTGCTTGTTGCATCTACAATCACAACCACTTTCAAAAGATGAAGAATGATCTTGACTACATCATTTCTATCCTCTTGTCATCCGGGTTTCAACAATCCCTACCCAAAAACCCTTCTCCACCATGCGGTCGCAAGTTCTAGAGAAGCATGCATGATCACTAATAAACCAGATTTAACATGAGATATCCTAAGAGATTAGACTAGGATTATGCTTGTAAACTCATGTTGTAATTGTCATATGAGTGGCATTACTCTTGTATTTTAATGAATGATCTAGTTCTGCATAAATTCTTGAACTATTGATCCAGAACCTCCTCCTGCCGGCGGTCCCTTGTGGCGGACCCAAACTTTAAAGGACCGTCGACCCATTTACGGGACCGTCCGCAGTATATGTTTCTCCTGCCTTATCTTAATTTTTATGCGGGATTTCTATGTTTGCTTGCATGTTTCTTCTAACATTTTGTAGCCAAATTCTATCGATCGATTCCCGAGTGTCCTCATCAAGGGGGAGCACTAAGCTAGGGGGAGTCATCATGATGCCGTGGTTTTCTTTCTTTCTACGAAGCCTTTTTGATTCTACAAAAAGGGGGAGAACAAACGAGACTTGTTTTAAAACTCATTAATGCCTAGTTTTATCTAAAACGAGTTTATATTTTGTAATCATCAAAAAGGGGGAGATTGTTAATAAAAATAATGTCAAAAACGTCATTTGCATTAATCGGTCTTTACTAGTTTTGATAATCACAAAATACAAACACACGTTACGTAAAACTACGACTAATAAGTTTCTAATCGAGAAAACTTGTTTCATCACTAACATCACTTAAGGTATGTACAAACTTCTACCAACTTGTGTATGTGATCAAAGGATTTAAAACTTTACATTTTCATATCACAAAACATTTTTACAAAAGTATTTTTGCATAATTTAAAGAATTTTTTATTAAGAAAATGTTTTCAAAATTCAAAACCATAACAGCCATATTTCCCGCTCAAAACCGACAACAAAACTTCACCAGATAGTTTATCACCTCATCAGGACAAAATGGGGAGCGTATGTCTGGACGGTCCCTTAAATAGGGCAGCGGTCCCTTATCGATAAGGGACCGTCTGGTATTTACGGGACCGTCGCCTCTCTCCTGGTGTCTATAAATACAGAATTGTTTTCTTTCAGAAATCTTCACCTCTTATGCACTAAAATCTTATGTATTCTGAATTCCTTTCCAAAACATATTCTTTGATCACATTATTGGGTTCTAGTTTTTTACAAGTGATCACACTCATCATTCCTCTAAGTGCAAGAGAAGAGCATTCGTTGTAATTGTTGGGAATTCTGCTAATTGATAATTCTGCTGACGGTTACTGCTGAAGAGCTGGTTCCTGCTGAAGCAGTGTATCTGCTGAAGACTAGTTTCAGTATTATTAGTTTCTGCGGAAATAGATATTCCGCATAATATGTAATATAGTTAAGATATGCATGAGTTTATTTAGGAAGTGATAATGCATATCTTTTAAAGTTTTTAGAATATACGTTTCTTGTTAAACGGTTTAGGGTTCCTTGTGTATAAAAGGAACACACGATTATGTATTGAGGATACATTTTTTAGAAAACACTTTCAGTATTATTAAAAGATCCATAAAGGATCAAGTGTTCTTAGTATTCAGCTGTTCATACTTGTGTTTGTTTCCGCTTTAGAATACAAGTTACAAAGATTTTCTTTTAGTGTGTTAGTGATTACATTAACATAACTAACGATCCACGAGTGATTACTCCCACTGGTGCTGGTTATGATGCGTGGAAAAAAAATCACAGGTGGAAAGTTCAAAGTTGGAAGTTTTACCCTATGCCCTATGTTCATCTGTTGGAAACTACATCTGGACTCAGGCTTCTCATGATTCTTGGGAAAAGGTATCCTCTGACAGTGCCTCTCATGGAGAAAATGCTTCAACAGAAGTTGGAGATTCCTCCTGATCCAGTTGGGAATGCTAGGTTGTTTGCTGAATCTCTGGTTAAATTGTTCAAACTCAAGATTAGGACTTACAGAGCTGCTTCTACTTGATGGTATTTTGTTATTTATTTCTTTATTTCTTATTATCAGTATTTAAAAAATAAAAAATAAAAAAATAACTAACTAACAGATTTGTATAGTATTGTGTATGTTGTATGCAGGTTATGGTGTTGGTTCATCTCACACCTTACCTGGTTCTCAATTTACCTGATGTTGACTATTCCATCAAAAAGTTGGCTAGTCCAAAGGGTACAGCTTTGGTAAAGACATGTCAAATCTGTTGATAGCTATAATAGTTTGCTAAAAACTATTGGGTACTCAACTCACCCATGCTTAACAGCTGAGAGTTGGATGGTTGTCAATTGACCATGGATTTTTCCTTTATGGATTCCCAATAATTGACTAGCCCACAAATGTATGGCTTGTGGTAAAGGCAGTGGAAAACCATATTTGGTATTCAATTTACCAAGGTGATTCAATCTACCAAATAATTGACTAGTCCTGAGCAAACGGCTACAGGTAAAGACAACTCAAATCCGTTTATAGCTGATGATTTGCTAAAAATCATATGGTCATCGGTGTACCATAGTTTTCAAACTTAAACATTTGGCTACTCCAGTAGTGATGGCTATTGGTAAAGATACATCAAATCCATTATTTTCAATGATTCACCTCTCACAGGAGTTAACATACATAGATGTGATGAGAATAGTATGAAACTAATCTGTTTTGATGTACATTTGGTTATTTGTTGCTGCAAAGAATGGTGTTTTCAAGTTTGTGCTGATCATAGAGATCCTGCTGCTGATGATTCTTTGCTGATGATGTTCGACTTCAATCCTCTTGGTTTGAAACTTTAAAGATCTATCAAGAATCTTGAACTTAACCATGTCAAATTCAAGATTAGGGGAGGATTGTTGGGAATTCTGCTGACAGTTACTGCTGAAGAGCTGGTTCCTGCTGAAGCAGTGTATCTGCTGAAGACTAGTTTCAGTATTATTAGTTTCTGCGGAAATAGATATTCCGCATAATATGTAATATAGTTAAGATATGCATGAGTTTATTTAGGAAGTGATAATGCATATCTTTTAAAGTTTTTAGAATATACGTTTCTTGTTAAACGGTTTAGGGTTCCTTGTGTATAAAAGGAACACACGATTATGTATTGAGGATACATTTTTTAGAAAACACTTTCAGTATTATTAAAAGATCCATAAAGGATCAAGTGTTCTTAGTATTCAGCTGTTCATACTTGTGTTTGTTTCCGCTTTAGAATACAAGTTACAAAGATTTTCTTTTAGTGTGTTAGTGATTACATTAACATAACTAACGATCCACGAGTGCTCAAAGATCTATCAAGGTCTTAGGCAACAAGTGGTATCAGAGCTTCGGGAGAGTCTTTGTGATACTAAGAAACATCAATAAGATGAGATCCGTAACAATAGGATGAGATGAGCGAAACAATGAGTGCTCAAAGATCTATCAAGGTCTTAGGTTCAACAAGTGGTATTTGAGCACTCGTGGATCATTAGTTATGTTAATGTAATCACTAACACACTAAAAGCAAATCTCTGTAACTTGTATTCTAAAGCGGAAACAAACACAAGTATGAACAACTGAATACTAAGAACACTTGATCCTCTATGGATCTTTTAATAATACTGAAAGTATTTTCTAAAAAGCGTATCCTCAATACATAATCGTGTGTTCCTTTTATACACAGGAAACCCTAAACCGTTTCACAAGAAACGTATATTCTAAAAACTTTAAAAGATATGCATTATCACTTCCTAAATAAACTCATGCATATCCTAACTATATTACATATTATGAGGAATATCTATTTCCACAGAAACTAATAATACTGAAACTAGTCTTCAGCAGATACACTGCTTCAGCAGGAACCAGCTCTTCAGCAGTAACTGTCAGCAGAATTCCCAACAATCCTCCCCTAATCTTGAATTTGACATGGTTAAGTTCAAGATTCTTGATAGATCTTTAAAGTTTCAAACCAAGAGGATTGAAGTCGAACATCATCAGCAAAGAATCATCAGCAGCAGGATCTCTATGATCAGCACAAACTTGAAAACACCATTCTTTGCAGCAACAAATAACCAAATGTACATCAAAACAGATTAGTTTCATACTATTCTCATCACATCTATGTATGTTAACTCCTGTGAGAGGTGAATCATTGAAAATAATGGATTTGATGTATCTTTACCAATAGCCATCACTACTGGAGTAGCCAAATGTTTAAGTTTGAAAACTATGGTACACCGATGACCATATGATTTTTAGCAAATCATCAGCTATAAACGGATTTGAGTTGTCTTTACCTGTAGCCGTTTGCTCAGGACTAGTCAATTATTTGGTAGATTGAATCACCTTGGTAAATTGAATACCAAATATGGTTTTCCACTGCCTTTACCACAAGCCATACATTTGTGGGCTAGTCAATTATTGGGAATCCATAAAGGAAAAATCCATGGTCAATTGACAACCATCCAACTCTCAGCTGTTAAGCATGGGTGAGTTGAGTACCCAATAGTTTTTAGCAAACTATTATAGCTATCAACAGATTTGACATGTCTTTACCAAAGCTGTACCCTTTGGACTAGCCAACTTTTTGATGGAATAGTCAACATCAGGTAAATTGAGAACCAGGTAAGGTGTGAGATGAACCAACACCATAACCTGCATACAACATACACAATACTATACAAATCTGTTAGTTAGTTATTTTTTTATTTTTTATTTTTTAAATACTGATAATAAGAAATAAAGAAATAAATAACAAAATACCATCAAGTAGAAGCAGCTCTGTAAGTCCTAATCTTGAGTTTGAACAATTTAACCAGAGATTCAGCAAACAACCTAGCATTCCCAACTGGATCAGGAGGAATCTCCAACTTCTGTTGAAGCATTTTCTCCATGAGAGGCACTGTCAGAGGATACCTTTTCCCAAGAATCATGAGAAGCCTGAGTCCAGATGTAGTTTCCAACAGATGAACATAGGGCATAGGGTAAAACTTCCAACTTTGAACTTTCCACCTGTGATTTTTTTTCCACGCATCATAACCAGCACCAGTGGGAGTAGAAGAATCCAAAAGCACTCTGAGATCACCCAATAGATACAATCCTGAACCTGTAGGAGTACGAGTAGCATAATATTTGTGAACCAACTCATTCAGAGTGAGCAAGTCCTGATGATCCACAAGATGTAGTATTTCTTGTAGGAATGTGAATGATAGAGAAGTTTTATCAAGTCTATAAATGGTATTGATCTGACCATTGTTAGATAATTCCCAATGAACCAAAACATCTCTAACACCCTCTGGCCAATCATCAGGGGATCCTTCTTTGATAAAGGAAGCATCAGGAGCATTAACTTCTACTAGTCTTTGTGTTGAATGTGAAGTTCTCACTCTTTCCATTCTCTTGGCCCTTCTTCCAGGAATATAAATAGCATCATGTGGTAAAGAAGATTCCTCAGGATCTACATCTTCAGTAGATATATCTTCTGCAGCAATAGTTTCTACTGATGGAATATCCAAGTGTTCATCAGTAGAATCCTGAGTAGAAGCAAGTGTAACAGATTCATATTGTTGATCCATGGCCTTCCTTATCTGTTTAGCCCTAGCAGTTGCAAGCTCTACTTCTCTTTCTTTAAGCTCATGAAATCTAGCCATTTCAGCTTGTTGATCATCATCTAACCTTTTTGCAGCCTCTTCACCCAACCTCTCCTCCTCCATTTGTTTTTTGGTTCTCTTTCTAGAAGGAAGAGCTTCTACTACAACTTTGGCTTTACCTTTATCAACAACAGATGAAGCAGCAACAGTTGTCACATCAGCAGAAGTATCAGCAGACAATGATGGAGACCTAGCAGGCACACTAGAAGAAACAGCTTCATTAAGTTGAACTTTCTGAGAAGATGGTTCTGCATCATCAGCAAGAATGGTAGGAACAAGCTTAGGAACACTCATTCCATCCTTTTCACATCTAGACTTGATTCTATTATACATAAAAATCAATTGTTCATCTGAAAGAGCCCAAACTTGTTTCCTAGTCCAAGCATTATTATATAGTGCACTACTTTGACTTTTCACATAAGTTCTCATATAATCCCTTTGCTGTGCTTGAGTCATTGGTTTATCCCTTTTTGCTTTGGCTTTTTGCTCATCTGCTTATTTCTTTCTTAATTTCATCTTCTTCACTATTCCAGAAACCCAGTCCTCCTTATTCACATCATTTCCAAGAATTTTTGCAGCTAAACCAGGAGTAGCAATCACTTGTTCTCCAATATGCTGCCAGTCTGATTCATCAAAATTTGGAATAGCTGCATCCAATTCTCTCTGTCTTTCAATAGGCAAGGTAGAAATATATCTCTTTGTAGCAGACTGATATTCTGAATCATATTTGGCTTGCTCTTCCTTTGCCAAGTCTGTACTCTTCTTATAATCTTCCCATTCTTTCCAAAGTCTTTCTTGCTCAAGTCTTTCCTTTTTTGAGATGAGATCATCAGTACATACTTCAGCAACTTCAGCAGAATCATCATTAGGAATGACTACCTCTTCCATAGGATCAACAGGAATATCTTGAACATCAAATTCAGTTGGATTATTAGCAGATCCTGTAGCATGAAGATTTGCAGTGATGTCTTCATGAGAAACTTGCTCAGGAACAGCTGGATCAGTTGTAGGTGAATCCATATATTCTTTACCAGCTATAAAGAATGTAGCTACTGATGCATGAGCCTCATCAGTAGTCTTTTCAGCAGCAATGTCACTAGTTGGTTCATCCTCTTGGAAAGTATCACCAACATTTGGCATAAGAATCTCATCACCACTAGACACCTTAGAAGATTCAGCAGCTTTCTTTGCGAAATACTGTCTTCTACTTCTTCTGCTGAACTGAATTGGGTCCTTAAGTTTGGTAACTTCAGCTACTTTAGGAGTGGAAGCATGAGTCTGTCTAGCAACTTCAGCCAAGATTTCAAGGGAGTCCAAATTTCCCTCCTTAGGCACTTCATCAGCATCTGTCACAATCTTTCTTTTCTTCTGCTGATCAAGTTGTGCCTCCAAATCCTGAACCTTGCTTTTCAGCATTTCAATCTCACCACCAAGAGTAGATTTGGATTCTACAAGCTCCTTTTGAAGATCATCAGTCTTTTTGATATACCTGTAAAGCAACTCATGGACAGAGGTAAGAGTAACAGGGTCCTCTGCTCCATCAACAGATTGCTCATTGGTCATAGGAGCTTCATTGAACCTAACAGGAGAATCAGACATATGTACAACATTGGGAGAGCCTGCATTATATGGTTCTCTCACAGGACTAGGTGTGGGTAGTCTAGAAATCTCAGGCTCAAAAGGTGTAGGTACTTGGGTACCAAGAGACTGAATTGTCTCTTCAACCTCAGCAACAAGCTCATCAGGAGCAACCTGAGAAGGTGATGGAATAGGACTAGGTGACAGAGGTAAAGGGGAAGGTGGAGGCTGGTCAGAAGAAACAGGCAATGGTTCAGCAGATGTAGATGGCTCTCCCTCATTTACCACTGAAGGATTACCATCAGCAGCAACACCAGAAGATGATGGATTACCATCATCAGCAGCATTTGGAAAGGGCATATTACCAGTAGCATCACCCTCAATTGCATCATCATTGCCATGTGGCAACATAGCAGCTAAAAGAGGGCGATGTACCCCATCATAGTTAGTTTGCATAGAGGCAAATAACTTAGAACCAAGACTCTTAATGGGCATAACTAAGGAACGAAGTGTTGAAGAAAAGTTTTGCTCATCTCATCCTATTGTTGCGGATCTATCATTATTTACACTCATTGTTTCGTGTATGTAATAAGGCTTGAGTGCGAGTCTTATATTGTGTATTGTGTTGTATCGTGCCATCGTGTTGGTACGACGTGTGAAGCCACGTAGGCTTTGGTAGATTGGTTCTAGCTAGGATTAGAACTCGATATTCCGCTTACTGTCGTTAAACTTGGTGTAAGCTTGTGTACGGTTTGTTCCGCCATAAGGGAGCGTATTGATATAGTGTTTGTGAAACTCTCGAGTGTGAGACTCGAGGAGTGGAGTAGGGACGAAGGAGTGAGTTTGGTGGCCGAACCACTATAAATCTCCGTGTGCCGGTTTGATCTTTCCTTTACTTACTTTTACTTATTTACTTGTTATTGCTTATATCTATTGTTGTATTGATTTCACATAAACATCGAATCGAATCATTTTCACAAACGCAATTTGTAAAGTAAATTTTCTAAAAACGAAAATAATAACGGTAAAACTATTCAACCCCCTTCTAGTTTCTACAAGATAGATAGTTGATCGTACAATAAACTGTGCCTTCTGGATCAAAGCTTACTTGGGACACAAGCTAGATACTTTACAGGACTTCTTGATGATCTGAAATACGATAAAGAACATGCTTGGGTTAGACGGAACGCATGGTAAGACTCTGCGAACCAAATCCGGTGTTAGAGTAAGTCATCCGCAAATTTAGAGGTAAGTTTTTAGAGCGAGAAAGTAGAAAGGGTATGAATGACATACTTAAAATGGATGAATGCGTCGACGATTTATAGGCAAACCTAGGAGAATCTAGATTTTTCCACATGTCTCAGCTGCATTGGCTGAGAGGGAGCATATTCTATTTAGCCAATGGGTAGATTACGAGAATACCCACGTGCAATGGTCTGTACAAACGAGAATAAATGATGACCGTTATTTGTGTAGGGCCCACAAGATATCCTGTTTGTCTTTTAGTATCGGAGCCTTGATATTCTCGGAGGCTAAAGCTCTTTCGGAGCATTGGGCTCCGTAGGTTAGACTTGTGTATTGACGGATTTTCTTGCGGTAACCTACTGGGCTTTACGCAAATGAGTGCTTTCGAGTGCCTCATGCACAACATCGGAGGCTAGGCTCCTAACCGTGAGATGGGGTTACCATCAATAGTGATATAAAATTTAAAAATTTTAGTGATTGAAATGCTTAAAAATCACCTTTTTGCAGTCGTGAGAATTTCTGGAGACCGCTTGTTTGAATTATTGGATATGTTAGACTCGAGTCAACTACTTGGGTTATTAAATGAAAGTTAACTTTTGTTTATAGTATAATCGTAGGTGTTATGAGCAATGTTTTCAAACCTGGGTCTACCCGGCCGGTTCAACCAGTCGGACCGATGCTAGGCCACAAAAACGAGTTAAAAAAACTCGGATTTCTAAAACCAGGTTAGACCCGCCGGGTTTTGAGTGACCCGGGTCTTGAAACCCGGTCGGGTTTTGTTATTTTCAATTTTTTTTAAATAAAAACCGGGTTAACCCAATGGTCGAACCGATTGACCCGGGTTGACCCAATCAGGGGAAAAAAATAATGAAAAACCTAGTTAACCCGAGGATCGAATCGATACCCAATGACTCAACCAGGTTAATTAAAAACCCGGTTTTTAAAACGAGCCTACGAATTTTTATTGGATTTAACGTTATAGTGGTTCTTTAACAAATACGTGGTGTCCTTTCTACGTCTAGCTTAGCCTTAATTTCCACCCGTTATTTTTACTGTTCCTTTGACACCATGTTTTGCACTAATTTATCAACATTTTTATTCTAGCATATTGCTAATTTGCTATGGACCACAGTTGACTATGGTGATCTATATTTGAGTGGATATATATATATATATATATATATATATATATATATATATATATATATATATATATATATATATATATATATATATATAGAATGAGGTTCATGTGGGATAGTTGATAAAGTAAAAAAGTATAGGAAGCAATAGTAAGATGCCATGTGTCGTGAAAGGTTCAAAAGATTTTTAAAGAGTTCACAAGTAATCAGGATTGTTCAAGGGTAATTTAGGTATTATGGCACTCCTGGTTCCCTTTTTAATTTTTATAGCAAACAGATTGTCAATTTGATAACCGTACATTTTGTTTCTTCGTCCAAACCATGAATGAACCACCATCACATCCGCCTTAATCCCGCCTCTTTTAATCGTAATCAATGATCGGTGATCTAAACACTTTTAAAACCTCAAGTATGATCGGCTTTTACGTCTTTCTTTCTCCTCTAAACTGTAACCGTATCAATGATATATGGAACTATTCGAATTGACCGGACAGTTTGTAAACAGACGATCATTGATCAAGAATGGATCACGATGGTCCTTTCTCATTCAACCATCATCCTTCAACCGTAAACTCTAACGCCTCCAAAAACCCGAGGCCATATTCGTGAGCCTTTCACTTGTTCTTTTATACTAGTGGCACCACTACGAACCAATATCATGTTTACCACCGAATTAAACGAACCCATTAAACTGCTACTAGTCTCGGTGCCTTGGTTCCTTTTAACGATATACATGTATCTTTTCTTCTTTTGCGTATCGAAGTCCTAGTTTCTTTTCACATACAATCAACAACATGCATCATTTCTCCTCGTGTATATATAGTTCTTGTTATAATCTATGTGTCAATTCTTATCGTGTATCAGTTTTTTTGTGTTTTCTTATGAATACGATTTATACGTATCAAGTATGCTCGTGTATCTTAGTCTAAGTTTTTTTTGCAGTTTATGTATCAACTTTGGATATGTTTCTATATTTGGTCTTGACTTCCTTGTTCCTTTCCACGTCTTGCAAAACGAAGGATGTATGACCAAGCTTGGCTTTTATTTTTGTTATTAATTTACAGAATTGAAATTCATGAATGTTTCATTCTATATTAATAAGTTTTTAATTATTAATAGTGTATTAACTTAATGCTAAATGTTCTAATAATTGTGTATCAATCATTATACGTTATAAACGTGCTTCAAAGGTTAATGCTATATATTTTGTGAATCAATAGTTTACGTATGCATATTGTATATATACATATCTATTACTCCCTCCGTCCCAAAATTATTGTCCAGTTTGAATTTTCAATGTCAAACTGGTTAAACTTTGACCGTAAATATATTTTTTTTATTATATAATACTTGATGAAAAAAATATACCATTGAAAAGTACACTTAAAACTCAATCCATTTATATAGTTTGCATCAAATATTATATAACACTCACAAAAATATTTAAGGTCAAAGTTGATGAAGAAAGACTAAAAAAGTCAATAGTGGACAATAAAAATAGGACGAAGGGAGTAATTTAATAAACTTATAAGTTGATGTATCAGAAAGTTCTACAAAATATTATCTTAAGCCCAAAATTCGGTGTAGTTTGGATGACAAGAAAAGCCCAAAAATATTTTGTTGACTGACTACAAATAGCCGTAAATTATGTTTCAGTTAAATAAAAGACTAGATGTTTTAAATGCCCAAAATACCCTTAAACCTCTATTAACCTCTTAAAACTTACTTGAATCTTTGATGACACATGTCCTTCTCTTATTACTCCCTACACTAACTTATTTTAATAACTATATATAGTGTATTTTTATTTTCAGAACCCTGTTAAGTGCGTGAACTGCAAGAACTCTAATTTTGCATTAGAAAACATGCATGTTCATATAAAACATGTATGTTTTCTTACATACACATTAATACACATACCTGCATAACAAACATGTTCCTATAAAACCCTGTTAAGTGCAACATATCAATGCAAAATGGTTTTATATGAACATGTATGTTACGCAGGTATTTGTTAAGGTGTATGTAAGAAAACATACATGTTTTATATGAACATGCATGTTTTTTAATGCAAAATTAGAGTTCACGCAATTCCCGCACTTAACAAAGTTCTGAAAATAAAGCTCTCCTATATATATATATATATATATATATATATATATATATATATATATATATATATATATATATATATATATAAGTTCTACTTTGTTTGCTTTCACATGGCAATTAAAATGATTAATTAGTTGCGTTAAGATTAGTAGCCACATTACAATTAGTTGATTGCGTACATGTATGTTATGGAGTTTTTATTTATGTTTATTTTATTTATTTATTTTGTTAGCTCAAAGTGTGTGTGGGCTTCACATCTATACGAGCTATTTATTGAGAAGAGCATTACAATTCTAAACTTGTGAATATAGATCAACTAAGAGAAATAGTGAGTCCTACCTAAAAAAATAATAATATTAAAATGGTTTTTTAACCTATTCTCTTAACTAACAAGAAAAAGAAACACCCCTTAGTCTAAATCAAATTCATGTATTCACAAAAAAATATTGGTTCAGTCTTAACACTTTTTTTCAACACTTTTAAAAAGTGTGTAAAATTTGTTGATTTATTAACACTTAATAATGTTTAAAAAATGGTTACATTAGTGTTGAGGCTCAATTCTCCAGACTTCCTCAAAGTGTAGGGAATTTAGTTGTTACAAATAACCTCCATACTTAGAAGTGTAGAGAAATTTTAAGCTACTCACAGTAAGGACCTCCAATCCCCCCCCCCCCCCCTCCCCCCTCCCCCCATGTTTCATGTCACGTTAGTTTTGTCTTTCCAGTGACCTGCAGGTGATTGGGTGCCCAAGTAAGGGCGACATACACTACAAAAAACATACCCACAAATATTCTTTTTTAATCAAATAAAACACACACAAACATATAAACACTCGGTCGCCAACTCGACCAAGTTCCAAAAAAATGGTGAAGCGATCGATCGCCAAGATTCCACCACATCAAGGACGATTGAATCCGATCAAATGAAGCGATCGATCGATCAATACTACTGTGGGCAGCCTTATAATTCTTCACAATTAAAAGTGTAAACTTTTTTTTAGACAACTATAAGTGTGAAAAATCTATTATTTTACAATTTTATTCACACTTATTAATGTAAACCAAAGTTTACACACTATTAAGTGTTAATAAAAAATTAGTAAAATTTTACACATTTTTAGAAATGTGGAGAAAAAAATGTGAAGATTAAACTATTTTTTGATAGTGATATTCTTTAAGAACAAACGATAATTCTAAACAATCGAAAACTAGTATGATGCGGATACCGTGGTTTAATCTATGCATGGAAGTGATCATGCTAGGTACATCGATGGATTTGAACAATGAAAAAGATTTATCTTATTCATTACGCGGTAGAATTAAATTAAACCTTAACTAAAAATATATACAGGCCAGAAACCTTCTACTTAATTATGCGAGAAAAGTCTAAAATACATCTCTATGGTATGCACAAATCCCACTTTTTATCATTTTTATTTTTTGTGAAACAAAACCATCCATCGTTAGTAAAGTTGGCACAAAAACACCATCCATTAGTAATATCAGTTAATGAGGACTAATGATGCAAATGATTTACCGCTATCTCCAATCAAGAGTTAAAATATTTGCATCATTAGGTTCTCATTTAGTTAAAATATTTGCATTGTTAGTCCTCATTAACTAACGCAGAGATGTTTTTATGTCAACTTTACCAATTAACGTGGATGGTTTTCTATTTGTCTTTGTTATCCTTTCCCACAATCCAATCTTTATACCGATACAGGTAACTATTTGGTTCTTTTCATCCTTTTTTGCTTATCTTCACACACAAATATAAGAACCTACATAAATAATAATACTTCTTCCGTCTCATATTTATTGTTCATATTTCCTTTTATTGATGTCCCAAATTAATTGTCCGTTTTTCATTTTTAGTAAGAAAAAAAGAATTTAGTGGAGAAATATTCTATTTGAGTGGTTGGGAATTATAATGGTCCCATTTTTATTAAATTTTATAATTCTTGTCTCATGACAATAATTTAAAAATGAAGAGTGTAATAATAATAATAATAATAATAATAATAATAATAATAATGATGGGGTTTATACAATAAAGCGTCTAGTTAATTTGTGGAGATAAAACTTAATAGGAAAAAAGAAAATGACACAAATTATATAATACGTCATTATGTGATTTATTTATTTATTTATATTATTTATTTTTTAATTATATAATTGTAGCATTTCATTTTTTAATAAGCCACTACTAGTTATATAGCATCGTGGGACTTGACATAAATTTTACCTAACACATTTTGATATAAGTTACAATACATATAAATTTTAATTATTTGTGCATACAAATTAAATACAAACTGATTTTAACAATACAATTGGTTAATATTGTAAATTTCTTGTAAATTGATATTTCGCCATAGTAAAGCCTGTCCGGGTTCAAATATGGACGCACGCACATGATTATAATACACGTGCACACATATGTTTATATATTTAAATATCAATTAATTTTTTATATAGATTTTTGTTGGATGATGGTTTGACTTTGTTTAATTGGCACAAATTTGGGTAGATATTTTTTAGATTTAAATATTGATATCGTGTTTTAGATAATGTGTGTGTTTAATAGCATGTAATTATCTTTAAAAATGCTCTTTTTGGATATTTTTATTTAAACTTTAAAGAGTAATTACATGCGTCGTTGCTATATGCACAATATCATGTATATGTTTTCATCTCACAGTAACTCGTAGGGTCATGTACTCATTTTGATATTTATATTCCTATTAAAAATAAGACAAAAATACATCGTTGGTCCCTAAACTTTCCACAAAACATCGCATGGCACCTTAACTTTTAAAAACCATCGCCGGGCGTCCAAACCTTGTGTATTTTAGGCTGATTGCGTACCTTGACCAGTTTTGGCTCGGTCAACGCACGTTTTTTGTTATAATATGAGGGGCATAATAGTCCAATCGCGTTATAACCAGTAGTTAACCCAAGTAAACCAGAGATATAACTTAAGGGACCATCGGTGTAGTCACACATTAAATATGTAACTTTACCGTATCTTCTGTGATATACATATTAATGTTTTCGCAGGAATCAATAAACCCACACCCAACCATTGACAGTTGAGTAAAACCCGATCATCTACCACACACATTGTCACATACAACCTCAACCCAACACAACCCTCAACAAAGTACCCATATTCTATCTTATCGAATCACATCTAATCATACGCCCACAAACAATCGGAACTTGCAAGCCTTGCAAAATCAAACAACACACATACGAGGTAACAATATTTACTGATTTATGTTTGTTTAAAACGTTATTTGTGATAATGTTAATCGTTAATGCATAAGGTATATATGGGAATCAATTTATTTGTGCTTTGAACGATCCTGAAGAGGTTTTGGATGAGTTTGTAAGTTAACACCATATAAGAATTAACTGTTATATCTCTAAAAAAGTAGTTGTAAGAAATTGACAATGCTTAAAACTTAATATTGATATACATGAACTGCATCATGATTTCGTGTTAGGAGGATCCTATCATGGGAATCGGTATATTTACTTAGTTAACTATGCGGGACTAGATGGAGAGTTAGTGTAAGAAGAGTATCACAATTAGTGTGTGTTGTTGAGGGAGCAAGATGAAATGATTTTGCGATGCACAACATCACCTGTTTGGATGTTGCTTACTTACATTTTATAGAAGAGGGTGAGGATGTGTTTTATGTAGCTATATACAATGAGTATGGGGAGGAGTTTCATAATTGTGAACCAGTCCATGATCAGTTTTGGAGATGTATGGTTGATGTGATAGACACATCTCATCTTATCCAGCCAATGCCAGAAGATTTTCTAGCATATCTGCATGGTCCAGCAGCTACAGAGTCGGTCATGGTTACTAGTAACACCACTGATTACCAAGTAGAGCTGGAGATTACACAAGATTGGTATGATCAATATGTCCACAGGGTCCAATGGGGATGTAGTTGGGAGAAACTGGCCCAAGACTTGAATATGTCACCTGGTCAAAAAATGGTGTTTACTCAGGCTGTCTCGGGGGAGGAGTATAGTGCCATCACAACAGTGGAGACATACAACACCAACATAGCCATGAATGCCCTTTGTCACCAACCAACTGACTATGGTATGTTTTAGTTTTTTCTAACTTTAACTACACCAAGTATCTCACAGCAGTGTAAGTTATTTGATTATATGTAATATTATTCAGATTTTGAAGCCCCTCGAATGAATTGGATGTGTAATTGGGAACACCACACGGCCCATGACCAAGAAGAAAGGGCATTCTACAAGAAGATGACTGCATCCTTCTGGAGAGACGGCCGACTTGTAAGTCTAGTGACAGAGTTGCTTAATAAGATATATGAATGTCATTTGTATCATATATTGTGTGTCTGATATAAAGATTGATGGATCATAATGTGTATTAGAAGCATCCCATGACAAACTAATGATAAGTTTTGTACATTTTTTATCAGTCCATTCCATCAAGAATTGTTAAGAAGTACAACTTGTATGGGTTCTCTAGAGCGGTTGTGAAGCATAAAAGCATAGAGAAAGAGTTCGAAGTTCGTGAGAGGACACTTCAAGTTGGTCAAGGGAAGGTCAGGAGGCAAGTGGCTATTGTCTCATTATCTAGTTTCAGGCAATTGAGGGCAGAAGCACATTTTGGTCAAGGTTCAATGGTCCGCTTCTTTCTAGGTGATGAAACTAACAGGTCACAAAGAGTTTTACATTTTGATGTGTGCTGATGGAGCTTTAAAGTTGGATGAATGATATTATGTAAACAAATTTTGTAGTTCGTATGTATGGTGGATTTGTGGGCACAAATCAACTTGACAATGCTTAGACAATTGTTTTGTAAACTATATGTGTAGGATAAACCATATGGGTTTGTCCATACACAATTTTGGATGTATGATGCAACATATGTATGCTTAACTTTAGGTTTTATAACGGATAATTAGTAACACTTTGTGTTGTATGTGTTGACTTTATTAGTCAAAAGGGGTTATTTGACTCATGGAATTTTAATTATGACTTTCGATAGTCAAACTTCAAATAGAAATTACCATTTACCAATTGACTCATTAATTGAAATGTTGCCTTTTATGGATCATTATATATATGCTTGTTTCAACCTGCACTTTCTAATACCAAGTTGAAGTGCTATATGTAACTTTGACTTTCAAAAGTCAAATTTACATATCCACAACACACCCACAATATTTCAAACAATACCATTTAGGGTAATTACAAGCTAAACATTAAACAAACCATAGAATGAAACATGAACAACAAAATACGTCGTTAATTGTCATAGGGTACAAGCTAAACATTAAACAAACCATAGAATAAACATAAAAAACTAGAAGAATTCCACTTCGGCTATGGGGGAAGCTCGGTGGAGTTTCAACAGCTCCCTAGCCAACTTCCAATTCATCACCACATTTTCAGTGTGATCATGATTCATAGTGCAAAGCTTGATATAAAGTTTCTTCAGCAAGGGGGAACAAGCAAGTACAAACTTTATTATTGTTAATTCATTAATTGATATAGGAAAAGATCGAAACACCACACTCTCGAGCTGGCCCGAGCCCATTCTGTTGCTTCCTAAATGTAATGAATAACTTTTCAAAGGTAGATCACTTTCGAATGAAGCCTGCAAATTGAGATAGTATTGAGATGCACAACCATGGAAATTTAGGTTGATGTGAAGCATAATACATATTGCATTCAACTTACTCTGGTTTCTAGCATTTGCAATCTTGAAGCTCCACGAATCATTTGAATAATGAATGCTACCATTGCATTGTTCCCAAAATCGACTCCGGATAGATTTAGATTCTTGAGGGATACAAATGCCACAGGTACATTCATCCATGAGCTACCTTCTACCAATAACTACAACATGTAGAATTTTCAAAATTTTTAAAGATTGCATTTGAAGTGTGAAACTCAAATTGGTCTTACCTTGCACTCCTGAAAATCCAATGTAAGGGACTCAAGTTTGGGAAGACTTCTAAGCTGATATACATTGTAAGTTGTGATTGTGGTGACCTGGTTCAAAAGACCGAATGACAAATACAACTTCTTCAGATTCCCAAGTTGTGCAATATCCAATAGTCCCATCTCTTTTGTATCAGTACGATTGATTTTAAGAGACTCAAGTAAAGGACAACCAGCAACAAAGTCCCAAATTGTACCGGTCAGAAATTTGACGGATAACAATTCTAAGGTCAATAGATTTGGGACAGCTTCAAATGATACCAAACTAGGTAACATACACCAATGAAGTTCCAGATGTTTCAACTCCAAACGAGTGTACATTTGGGTTGGCAAGATAATTAGTTTTAAGGACCAGTTATGTATAAGGAGCTCCTCAATTCCTCGCTGACCCAGCAACAACAGCCAAGCATGAATCTCTTCATAATTGAAGTAATCTTGTCCAGACAAGGGTTTAAGCTCTACAGAGAAGACAAACCTTCTTATGGTACCTTTGAGCTGAAGCAGCTATCTAGTAACATGCATCCCTTCAAACTTATTTGTCAAAAAATAAAAGAAATCCTCATCAAGTATGACATCGGTGAGCAACGTCCACTTAAACCTCCAGTTTTTCACTCAACTGGATGTCGTCACCGCCTCTTTGAGTGGCAAACGGTTCAAAATATTGGTGATAACGTTATCCGGCATGTTGCTAATATAATCCGGCATGTCATTCATAACATTCCGTCCAAAAGACATGGTGAGTTATGAAAAATGAAGGCTTGGATTTCGTCTTTGATTTTCAGTAAATGAGGTTTTTTCTGTTTGGATTTGGTTTTTCAATAGGTCTATGTAATTATGGTGGGCATAGGGGTTTTGGTGGATGGTTTATTGATTCGCGGGAAAAATGAGCTAGCGTATCAGAGAAGATAAGCTCAAGTTGCAAAGTAAACTACATGAATCGTCCCCAACGTTAACTGTTAGGTTAACTCAGGTTTGTAGGATTGGTTATAACGTGATTGGACTATTATGCCCCTCATATTATACCAAAAAACGTGCGTTGACTGAGCCGAAACCGGTCAAGGGACGCAATCGGCCTAAAATACACAAGGTTTGGACGCCTGACGACGTTTTTTAAAAGTTAGGCTGCCATGCGATATTTCGTGGAAAGTTCAGGGACCAACGATGTATTTTTGTCTAAAAATAATTTATGGGGTATTTAATTTTTAAACCCGTGTACGCGAGGGTTAAACTTATAAAGAAGAAAAACATGAGTCATTATTACGTGGATGATTAAAAAAAATGAGAAATGATACATGGACCTAAAAGTGGACGTAATTGTGGACCTAAAAACAAGTGTCATCATCCTGATGGTTGCAGAAAATGGCCCACTTATTTTACAACCCATCAGAGTCATTGCAAATATTTTTAGGTCCACAATTAAGTCTACTTTTAGATACATGTATCATTTCTCTAAAAAAATATAGGAAAAAGATTGTGAGGCCTAAAATTATGACTAATTTTGTGAATAACTTATGTGTCATTACCTCATTGGATTATGAAAAAGTGGGTCCGATTAATACAACAATGAATTGTTGCCATATATCTTTAGGCACAAAATTAGACATAACTTTTAGGTGTGCCAATTATTTCTCAAAATATATTCCGGACATCCTTACTTAATCTCATTAAGAGAAATAACATGAGTTTTTCATATATGTACAATCTAGTATTTTATTTATATATCACATTAACTCGTGTTTTATTTTAATATTTATAATTTTGTTCATATATATTAATTTAATATATAATGATAATAATATTTATAAATAACAAAAAAGTATTTGTTGTTTTTCTAGTAAAATATAAAATTTAAAAGGTATTTATAAAATTTAAGTTGTTAACAAATATTAAAGCTGATAACTTAATTAACTTCACATAATTTATTTAAAATTTAATAACTAAGGTTTTATTTAATCAATTTTTTTTAAATCGACACATGTGTTTTTATAGATATATTTTTTGTTGTTGTATGAAATTTAGATATGTTTGACCAAATTATTTCAACTTTTTACTTTCTATTGGGCAATAAGATGACCCCGTTTATAATACATGGCAAAATTAAACGCTTTTGTTGATTCAATTTTTTTTTTTCACTTTTTAAATTCTGTTATTATATAAGAGCATAGACGGATCTTAGTGGAGATCGAGGAGGGCCAAGGCCCTCACAAAACTTTGGAGTTTTACTTATATATACTTAAAGGAAAAACAACTTTGGCCTTCTCAAAATAATTGATATAGCACTCGGCCCTCTTAATAAATTAATCCAAGTTCCGTCTATATAAGAGACCATTAATCATACAAGAGATCGGTAATCATATAGATGCCTTAAACATGTGTGTAAATGGGAGATATCTTTTTCTTTCTCCTTATCTAAATATCTGGATTTTTCATATGTTTCAATTTTGTTATAAGGAGAACTTTTAAGCAGGCGTTTTATGCATAAAGATCATTTGACATACTGTTGATTGAACATAAGTTAATAATCATATATAACAAAACTAATTGTATACTAGCATTTCGTACATATATATGATGACTATCTAGAAAATGGTTAATATACGTTAGAGACAAAAAGGGAGATGGCTTTTATAGTAGAACAATAATTGGTGCTCGTGCAAATCCATCCCTCTTCATGGTGGGGACTGTAAGAATGAAGGAATATGCAGAATGTGTAGTCTCTGTCATTCACTAGCATGCTTTCCTAATTCTCCATTTTCTAGGGCTTTTCCTTTCTCACCTTTTACCCCACGCTTACACCCCACTTCTTATACTTTTCCCATTACTATATTCATTTTAATATATACAGAAGATTGATCGTGTAACACCTCCGAAAGGGTACATCAATGCACTAACTAAAACTCTTGTTTATCTGAAAAAAGATAAAAGGGAATTATTGGCTTATTAATTTTGACATATAAGGAGCTTAAACAAATCATAGTTTATAGATGCGTGAAGAGTTGTGCATATTATTGTGTATTGTACAAAGATGATAATTTTGTTTGAACAGCGCCAACTCATGTTTTGATGCTGTTATTCGTATCAATATTTAGTTCATATGGTAATACACGAATAGAGTTTGTTTCGATCCTAAACCTTGTAGAAAAGACCAAATGAGTTAAATCAAAACACTCTCCGACTCCTGGAGCATGCATCGTATAGTATGAAAATACAGTCCCATATATTGGATAGATCTTTGCTAATCACTGATAGATGTTTTCACCATAAAAAATTTTAGTATTCTTATGTTTGATTTTATTAATAACTATATGTTCTATGACTCTATGTGCATACGTTAAACAAACTCGTTTATTCTAACTTACAATATGTAAGAATGTTTTTCGAAAGGACATTCAATAATTAATGACTATTAAAGAAAAAAGAAGTTGAAATTAAATATATTATAGAGAGGAAATCAAACAAATAAAGTCTTTATGGTGTGTTCAAACTTTGTGTGTTGTGTGTGATTATTCCACTACTTTCATTATAAATTGAGCTTATGTATCAAGCATATCTATTAACGTGGTGTAGCAGCATTGTGCTTTCTTTAAATAGAGGATATGCAATAGTCTTCTATGTAAATTGACACCAAAGAAAATTTTGATAGTGCAATATGTAGCTAGTGAACACTTCCAGAAATGGACTTTTATAAACTTATCACTATACACATAAAAGACAAACCCACGCTGAGAACTACTTCATGAAAAAAACTGTTTAACAAAATACGACCAACAATTTCAGGAACACTTCATTTTAACTTTAGAAACAGCTAACTATATCGGATCTGCATTCCATCGTGGGACAAAACGTGTCCCGTACAAGAATCTCATAGATGTAGAAGAAAGATGTGTAAACTCTAGTGACATTGTTTTACTTATAGCGACATTTTTTTTAGCCTTTGTGAGAAACTTCTTGCGTTTAGTGTCTCGTTTCCCTATGTGTCACTATTGACAGTTTTTTTTAAGTTTGTGAAGGATGCATAGTGAATTTTGATAAACCTTAATCTAAATGAGACCTACCTCAAAGGAATATAACTCAAACAAGAGATAAAACTCTATAAACTTAATTATATTAATTTTTTTTTTTTTTTTGAACAGTTACTTTCTTTCAAGGGAAAACCATGTCCAATTTGAAACGCGATGGGGAAAAACCTTCAACTTAAGCCGCCCGAAGGCACGACACTTAATTGAAGTAAACCCTGCCTTCTCCAGATTCGAACCCTTGTGGGTTGAAACCTTCATTGAAGGATTTTGAAATCGTACCAACAGGGCAGTGGTCCACAAAGGAGGACTTCCCGGTTTGGTCACCCAAACCGGTACTACTCTCCACTAGGCACGCTTAACTGAATAAGATGTGCCCAGTGGACCACAAGCCCATTGGTAATTATATTAATATTACAAGATGTCCATAGAATATAATAATATGCCTTATATTTAAAGAAAAGTAAAACTTCTTGAGAGAGTAAATATAATAATATGCCTTATAATTAGAGTAAAAAACGAATTAGATAAATAATACTCTTTCCGTTCATATTAAGTGTTTATAATGGAATCTTTGTATGTCCTAAATTAAGTGTTCATATTTTATTTCAACCAACGAGATGAGACTTTAGTGGGTAAAAATGATATTTGATTGGTGGAGAGTGTAGTTAGTGGAATTTTATAAAACTTTGTGCATGATGTAAGCGGGCACTTAATATGGGACGAAGGGAGTAGAAAATTTTGGAATCGACCTTTCTACGACATAGAGAGGTGTTTGTCTGTGCTGCGTAGAGACGTTAAGCCTCGAAAAATATTCTATCAGAGCAAACAATGTCTTCAAATCAACAGGCGAACAAACAATGTCTTCAAATCAGGTGGACGTGTTCCATTGGGAAGAATAGCTATGTTTTTCCCAAATGCATTATACACAAAAAGTTCTTCTTACCCTGTGTATTAGATCCACATAACAAGCACCTAATTCCACGACATCACAAGACACCACATCATGATAAGAACTTCCAATAGCAATTGGAATTTTTCAAACCTCATTCACCTTCGGGACCTTTCTTTATCCAACCCAACTTATAAGGATTAGGATATTGTTCGTTTGATAACTTCAGTGCCGTTACAAGCTCTTTGGAAACTAGATTTTCATAACTTCTTCCATCAATGATCAATGAGCAAACGTTGTCTTCAATCACACACTTAGTTTTAAAAATCTTGTTCCTTTGTGAAAAGTCTTTAATCTTTGATGCACACAAAGTACGTTGCACCATTAATAACATAAGATAGTATAGAGTTTTTAATTTTTACTATCAATATCCTACGTTTGTTGCTCATAATTCTTTCATTTATATATGATTTGATACTTAATTGCTTCATATTTGAATAATAGGAAATATATGAGCGTTGGAGCGAAAAGATGTGAAAATTAGATGAAGCTTGAAGAAAATACTAAGGAAAGCTGGAAACAAGCATATACGGCGTAGACAAGCCATATAATCTACATTGTAGTCAATAGAACCTTTGATACCAAATTGATCAGTGTGATATACGATGTAAAGACATATGTAGATATACGACATAGAAGAATTGAAGACTTGTTGACTACTCGGCCGACATGGATTTTATGGTGTAGAAGGGCACTTAATCCTACGCCGTATGTAATGAAGACTTCGAAGAGTTTTGAATGCGAAGATTGCAAGTCCATTGGAGGATTCTAAAGGTGAAATTCTCTATAGTAATTGACTTGTGATTATGAGTTGATTATGGAAGGTTTGTGAAAGAATCAAACAAAGAAACGAAGCTGAAAGTTGAAGAAGTGTTTACGTAATATCTCAAAAATGTTGTTTTAGTGTTCTGATCATAACTTCTTCATACGAACTACTTTTTAGTTGTCAAGTTGCTACAGAAAGAAGAAAGAGATGTCTATAACTTTCGTTTTTTGAGCTAAGCCTGATTCGCAAAGGTAAAATCACAATTTGGTCATCTTTATGGCGTAGATGGATCTCTTCATCTATGGCGTAGACATGGAGTTTTGAGGTTGTTTCTAATCAGAGATCTATGACATAGAGGCACACTTACCTCTATGTCGTAGACAAACCGAGACAGTAAAACAATATAAACATAAGCCCTAACTCAGCCATAAGGTGTGTGTGGACCCTAGGGTTAATTTAGGGTTCATCCAAAGGCAATTTTCACTAGTTTCAAGCTGCATTCCAAGGGAGATAACTCCACCATTACTCATCAATCATAGATCGAGTTAGTTTGATTTATTTCATGTTTATGTTCACTTAATCATTGAATAAAACATTGTTTATGATATTCTTAATATAATTCTTGGCTAATCACCTCATGTGTTGGCCTAGTTATAAACCTTTTAATATAATGATTTGATTTTATTTGTTTAATCATGTTTTATTGGATATCTTATAATCTTATATGTTTGTCGTTTGATCCTTGTGCATAGGTAGTAATTAGGACCATCTAGTTCATAATAGGATTGTGATTTGGTTAAAAGGTGAAAATTAGACTATTAGGTTGATTAACGGACAATAAATCCATGTTACTTGCAATGGTTTTAAATTAATTTCTACTTAGGTGATACCTGTTACTTAAAAAGTGCGAGTAAACAATTATTAGTAATGACTACTAGATGTTTAAATGTTAAGTAATGGGATTGTTGGCATTAGGAAAGTCATGTAGGATAGTAGGGGTCTTAATGACTATGAACTAGTTGATTGATTACTAAGAGCTTAGAATTGATAACTAGGGATTATACGTTTAGATTATAATGAGCAATATTTGACCTACGCGACATAAGAACCACTAATGAAGCTATAGTTTGACATTGCACCAATAAGATCGGATCATTAGACGAATAGGGAATTAACAAGGTTAGCACCATTTCTCCTTTTATTGAATCGCATCTTAGCTTATTTTAATTTTAGTCAATTAAATTATAATTGTGTGGATTTAAAACACAATTTGGTTAAATTTAACTACTTTCCTAGAATAGAATTAGATAACCTCAAATTAATAGACCACAACCTACCTCTTAGGGATGACACCCGTACTTACCATCACTGCACTCTATACGATATGGTACACTGCTTTAGAGCGTGTAGGAATAGTTTGGTGTATAGGTTAATATAAATTTAAAACCTGATTATCCACTAAAGACACGTCAAGTTTTTGAGGCTACTGTAAGCGAGCTAATTTATTTGGCTTTAATTTAAGGATCATATTTTTGTTTTTATGTTTAGTTTCTCAATTTAGTTTTGCTTCATTTTATTTGTGTTTTTCTTGTTTTCCTTATTTAAATAGCGTTTTAGTTTGTTAGTTTTTGTTTTAGTTATTTTTTAGCTTTTTCTTTTTCTTTTCTACGGTGTCTCTTTGCTTGTGTTCTTTTCAGGTCATAATGGAGCTTAATATCAACAATATGAATATGGAAGAGTATTTGATGTGTGAGGCAAATCAAGGATACTTGAATTATTTTTGTGAAGTTAATATTAGAACCATTACCATGGAAGAGTACATGGTGTTAAGGCATGAAATTGCTTTGACGAGGAGATGTATTTCCAAGAAGAGGAGTGGTGATGTGGACATTTCTAGCATGACGATAGAGGAGTATGAGTTATACATAGTTAAGCAATGTCAATCGAAATGGATTCGAAGTTCTCGTTAATGGTTTTATATCCCATTTGAACATGCACCATGCCTACCAAATCCTTAACCAGAAAAAGATGAATTGAGCTTAGAAGAGGCCTTGCATGACTTATTTAGAATATGAGCATAAAATCTTGGGATAAGAATAAGACAAGGGGATGTTCTTGATGGGTGTGAAGCTGAAAAGATTGGGGATGTTAACCGAGTTCGAGAGAAAGATGAATTTGAAGTTGATGATTATGAGATAAAGTCGATGGAAGAAATCAAGACGCAAAATGGTATAATACTTTATTTTCCTAATATTACTTTTACTAATGATTTTTCTAGTATTGTTAAATAGGTTAAGGAAAGTAAAGATGAGGCTCGAATTAGCGTGAGCAACCTTCAATCCCACACAGTATCATAGACGTAACACCACCTGACGATGCATATGTAGCACTGGTTACCAACCAAATTCTGGTTAACTTTAAAAAGAATCATCAACAAAACCAGATAAGGTAAGAAGATGAGTGTGATACTCATCAAGGTATGTATTTCAATCAACAGTTATTTCTTCAATCTTAACATATTTTCACCTTTATTGTGTTGATGGCAGCTACCAACCGCCATTGATTTTGAGTGAGGGTATGAACACCCTTGTGCCAAGTAAATAAGGATGGAGATAAACTCGTGACTCGAACAAAAACAAACACTTGTGGGAGGTACCCATGCTTATCCTTGTAGTAATGTTGTGTTTAAATTTTAGTTTTAGGATTTTATGCTTGGGATTTGTTTGCTTGTCTTTGATTGTAGGTTAAATTTGACGAGAATGATCCTTGATGGTTCTTAAAGGAAGATGTTATCAAAGGTCTTGAACGAAGATGTGATGAAAGGTCTTGGATAATCAATAAACCAGCGCTTTCTCGAAGGAAGATGCACAAGCTAAGTTTGATAAACCATAATTCAAAGGTTGATAAGTGAAGTGCACCTCAAAGGAATGGATCCCAAACAATAGATAAAATTCTAAAAACTTAAAGATGTTTGTACAATGATAATAAGCCCTATATTTATAGGGAAGTAAAACTTGTACAGTAAGTAAACTACTTAGAGTAAAACACGAATTAGAAAAATAATTGAAGATTTAGGAATCGACCTTTCTACGGCGTAGAGAGGTGTTTGTCTATACGACGTAGAGACGGTAAGCCTCAACCAATATTCTACTAGAAAGCTCTACGACGTAGGCTTGCAAATCCCTTTACGCGGCAGAGAAGGTTGGCTTCACGTTTCAATCTTATCCCATATGTTTGTTACTTTTTCTCCCGCACACAGGATATGATGAACAATACTATTATTCACGTCTTTGCCGTGTTTCTTTCTCCTTTCCTTGTAAATCTTATAGCTTCTCGTTAAATACATTCAATAAAATTTGATGTTAAAAATATATTTTGTGAAGTTCCATTACATGTGAATGGATTTAACGATATGAAATTAACAGTATTACAATGACATCAAACCAGCTAAAGTTGGGTGCATCGTAACTCGTTCCTAGTGATACTCAAAAGAATTTTGACGTTAACTTGAAGTACTTATGTTATGAACTTGCTAATGCTAGCTTTTAATTTGTTTTTTAGGATGTTGTCTAACGGTGATTTGTGGTTGAAAAAGTTGACACCAAACAATCATTCATTATCCAATTCACATAACCACACATTTTGTTCGCTTAGTTTCACAAAAGGTGTTGTGTTTCGTAATTTTTACTATTCCTTTAGACTTTTGGGTGTCGGTGAATAGTTATTTAAAGCTCACTACTCACTAATTTTCTAAATATCAAACTATCAAATTCCTAAGATTCAATTTATTTTATTCAAAAGTGTAGATTAAAACGGGCTTTTAATTAAAAAGTAAATGTACAAAAATAATTATTAATAGATGAGCATTATTGTCTTTTTACATCACTCGCCTTATACCTCATCATACATTCAAGTAATCTGCAATGCTTTCAGTTAACAACACATGTGATTTTTTTTACTATAATCACATTGGATTTCAATATACGTGATTTTATCATCTAAACAAAATCAAGTGTAATTTTATATAACAATAGTTATTTCTTCTTCAAGATCCAGATGTGCATTTGTTTCGGCAATAACACGATTTTGTTCATCCATAACCTGATTTTCTGTCAACAATAACATGATTTTCGGATAACTTGATTTTCGTTCTCTATAATTAGATTATCATCAGCATCTCTAATCGTTTGTTACTTGATAATTTCGAACCAATTCTAACAAAAAAAAGCGAAAATTCTATGATCAATGACGAAGTGATGAAATTAACAATAACTGAATGTTTTTAAGTCAATTTTATGATTAATCGATTGTGTATTTGTGTATGTGTTTGTCAAAATCAAAACCTTAACCTTTTGGTGGAGAATGAAATGTGTTTGGGGATTTTTCAGAGGAGGGGGCAGGGTGGGCACGCGTATCTCTAGCGAAAAAATTGTAGTGTACATTTTTTGAAATATAAGGTTATTTTGTAATTTACCCTTATAACAAACCGATTTGTAGTGTAGTTTCTGAAAATTATTAAAGTTTGCCCCATATACTATTACTTTCTGGATCCACCTTTGAATTTTTGGTTTTGTGACAAAATTTTTCCTCAAGTGAAAAAATCATTTAATTGGAGCCATTGTATAAAATTGGAATAAAATGTGCAGATTTAATCCTTATATCCGATTTAAATCTACGTTAATCTCATCTCTTAGGTGCCAACAACTAAAAAAAGAAGAATTTCAACTAAACCAAATTCTGGTTAACTTTCAAAAGAATCATCAACCAAACCAGATAAGGTAAGAAGATGAGTGTGATACTCATCAAGGTATGTATTTCAATCAACAGTTATTTCTTCAATCTTAACATATTTTCACCTTTATTGTGTTGATGGCAGCTACCAACCGCCATTGATTTTGAGTGAGGGTATGAACACCCTTGTGCCAAGTAAATAAGGATGGAGATAAACTCGTGACTCGAACAAAAACAAACACTTGTGGGAGGTACCCATGCTTATCCTTGTAGTAATGTTGTGTTTAAATTTTAGTTTTAGGATTTTATGCTTGGGATTTGTTTGCTTGTCTTTGATTGTAGGTTAAATTTGACGAGAATGATCCTTGATGGTTCTTAAAGGAAGATGTTATCAAAGGTCTTGAACGAAGATGTGATGAAAGGTCTTGGATAATCAATAAACCGGCGCTTTCTTGAAGGAAGATGCACAAGCTAAGTTTGATAAACCATAATTCAAAGGTTGATAAATGAAGTGCACCTCAAAGGAATGGATCCCAAACAATAGATAAAATTCTAAAAACTTAAAGATGTTTGTACAATGATAATAAGCCCTATATTTATAGGGAAGTAAAACTTGTACGGTAAGTAAACTACTTAGAGTAAAACACGAATTAGAAAAATAATTGAAGATTTAGGAATCGACCTTTCTACGGCGTAGAGAGGTGTTTGTCTATACGACGTAGAGACGGTAAGCCTCAACCAATATTCTACTAGAAAGCTCTACGACGTAGGCTTGCAAATCCCTTTACGCGGCAGAGAAGGTTGGCTTCACGTTTCAATCTTATCCCATATGTTTGTTACTTTTTCTCCCGCACACAGGATATGATGAACAATACTATTATTCACGTCTTTGCAGTGTTTCTTTCTCCTTTCCTTGTAAATCTTATAGCTTCTCGTTAAATACATTCAATAAAATTTGACGTTAAAAATATATTTTGTGAAGTTCCATTACATGTGAAAGGATTTAACGATATGAAATTAACAGTATTACAATGACATCAAACCAGCTAAAGTTGGGTGCATCGTAACTCGTTCCTAGTGATACTCAAAAGAATTTTGACGTTAATTTGAAGTACTTATGTTATGAACTTGCTAATGCTAGCTTTTAATTTGTTTTTTAGGATGTTGTCTAACGGTGATTTGTGGTTGAAAAAGTTGACACCAAACAATCATTCATTATCCAATTCACATAACCACACATTTTGTTCGCTTAGTTTCTCAAAAGGTGTTGTGTTTCGTAATTTTTACTATTCCTTTAGACTTTTGGGTGTCGGTGAATAGTTATTTAAAGCTCACTACTCACTAATTTTCTAAATATCAAACTATCAAATTCCTAAGATTCAATTTATTTTATTCAAAAGTGTAGATTAAAACGGGTTTTTAATTAAAAAGTAAATGTACAAAAATAATTATTAATAAATGAACATTATTGTCTTTTTACATCACTCGCCTTATACCTCATCATACATTCAAGTAATCTGCAACGCTTTCAGTTAACAACACATGTGATTTTTTTTTACTATAATCACATTGGATTTCAATATACGTGATTTTATCATCTAAACAAAATCAAGTGTAATTTTATATAACAATAGTTATTTCTTCTTCAAGATCCAGATGTGCATTTGTTTCGGCAATAACACGATTTTGTTCATCCATAACCTGATTTTCTGTCAACAATAACATGATTTTCGGATAACTTGATTTTCGTTCTCTATAATTAGATTATCATCAACATCTCTAATCGTTTGTTACTTGATAATTTCGAACCAATTCTAACAAAAAAAAAAAGCGAAAATTCTATGATCAATGACGAAGTGATGAAATTAACAATAACTGAATGTTTTTAAGTCAATTTTATGATTAATCGATTGTGTATTTGTGTATGTGTTTGTCAAAATCAAAACCTTAACCTTTTGGTGGAGAATGAAATGTGTTTAGGGATTTTTCAGAGGAGGGGGCAGGGTGGGCACGCGTATCTCTAGCGAAAAAATTGTAGTGTACATTTTTTAAAATATAAGGTTATTTTTGTAATTTACCCTTATAACAAACCGATTTGTAGTGTAGTTTCTGAAATTATTAAAGTTTGCCCATATACTATTACTTTCTGGATCCACCCTTGAATTTTTGGTTTTGTGACAAAATTGTTCCTCAAGTGAAAAAATCATTTAATTGGAGCCATTGTATAAAATTGGAATAAAATGTGCAGATTTAATCCTTATATCATATTTAAATCTACGTTAATCTCATCTCTTAGGTGACAACAACTAAAAAAAGAAGAATTTCAACTAGTCAAAAGATATATGGCAATTATGTGCTCGTATGTAACAGTAAAATTCATTTGCATTTTAGAAAGTTTCAATTCAATACGTAAACACTTCTAAACTATTTGATCGAACCAAACAACCTACCAATCTAACATCACAAGAATTTAGATGACGAAAAAAAAAAAAAAAATACAACCTAACATCACAAGAATTTAGACAACGAAAAAATATATTACTATATGAAGCGTGCATGATGTCAAGCAAAACTACCACTTCCACCAAATGGAGGTCTCCATCCTTTATAATCAGATCTTAATGTGATTACTGTAACATATTTAAAAGTATTAGTGGTCCAATATGATCATTTTATTATTGGTACTTTGATCATACTTTAGTTAAAGTAACTAAAAGTTTATATTTGATTATCTATGGATGATAAATGTCTGGTTCGATGTTACTTGAAAAGCAAATGGTACTTGTTCATGATATGACATATTGTTGGTGGCATGCTCACGTAGCTCTATAATACAAATAATTCTAATAATTTAGTACTACGTAATTAATATGAAGAAGGTGGTTGCCGACGCCCAACTTTAGTATATACAAGGGATTCATTGCCCGCGGCGTTGCGGTGGGGCTTTTTATGACTTTTGTTTTTCGCTTCTAAGGTAATCGGCATCTGGACGGGTGGACGTTAATAACTTGTTTCTTTTGACTCTATAGTCGAATTAAGTTTTATGATTAAGAAAAGTAGGAAAGTAAACGGGCCAAACCTATTTATATTGGACTAAAAGGAGCACATATGAAAAGTTGTAATAGTGCGTGAGTAGGCACTTTGGGTTTTTTAATTTTGCTGGTGTAAAATTATATTTTTTTGTCTTTGCATTATCTGCATTACTCTAGCGCCACTAAATGTTGAAAGTCGGCGTCTTTAGATAAGAACTACTTTGACCCAAATTTAATGTTTATCCAACTAACATGGGCTAGAAGATGGGTTACCAAAACCGGCCCAAGTGAAATCATATTTTATTGCACTATTGGTTTTTTTTATTAGCTCCGACGCTCAGTTTTAGTATATACAAGGTGGTTGCCCCGCCGCGTTGTGGCGGTTCGGTTTTTTTTTTTTTTTTTTTTTTTTTTTTTTTTTTTTTTTTTTTTCTGAGAACCTGCAGACTATTTTGGTAAATAAATGTGGTGCTTGTGTTACGTGTTGCATGGTCTATTTTTAGTTTTCACAAGTTAAATATCAATTCCAGGAACAAAACTTATTGGTAAGAAAAAAACAATTAGCATGAAGAAACGTTTTTTGGATATTCATGCATGAAGAAACAAAACAATTAGCAACTTTGAACAACCAAAAGCAAAGAAAAAAAATAAAAAATAACGTTACACAAAAGGAAAACCAACAACATAAACAAACTACATATGAATCAAAGAGAACATGCAAACTATAAGAAAGGAAAAGGCCAGATCTACCTACCAAACCCTTGCAAGCACAAAAACCTTCGCTTTAATACATTGGGCCTAAAACTTATACGGGCTAAACTAACGGGCTAAAACATTGGACCAATTTTAATAATTTTATATTTCCACCGACGTCGGGAATTAGTATAGATATATAACGAGTGGTGTAAGCCCGCGCGTTGCGGCGGGGGCTTAAAAATTAATTCATGAACAATGGCGAAGGTTTCATAATTTTTCGAATCCGTTTGCTATACCAAATGGGTCTCGGAGTGATTTCGTGAAAAGAATTGCCAAAGTGACAAATTAGGTCCCTCCGCCCCTATCTTTCATTTCCTACCCTCACTTTTATATTTTCATTTCTAACCTTCCCTATTTATATACCTTTTTAATTATTTATTTCATTTATTTTTGCACAAATACATGACACATACAACTCTCTTCTCTCTCTTTCTCTAGCCTCACCGCCGAATCTTCATATTTCCCGGCGAAGCAGCAGCAGATCCCGGCGCCGACGTTGCCGGAAATTTTTCGGCGAGCCATTTTCTTGGCCGATTCGATAGATCGGTTAATCCACAACCCTTCTGGAGCTTTTGAGCTCACGGTTCCCACCACAACTCATCCACGCGCCACCACTGCCCTTTGTCCCCACCTCTGAGACCCAACTACCACTGAAAACCATCACTCACTGTCACCGGAAAAATTTTCCGACCAAAATTTTCCGGCAAGACTTATTATCACCAAAACGTATAGATCTGTTCATTTTATTTGTTTCTTGAAGATTTTGAGGCTCGACGCTGTACAACACCACCGAAGCCACCGAAGCCCCTCCTCCAATTTTGTCGATGGTAAGTGTGTTCATGCTCCCTCTTCTCCTATTTATTTAATATTTTTAAAACTCTAATTTGATAACTTTTTATTTTAACTGTTTTTTTAATTAAAACCTTTTGTAAAACTCTCGTAAAACTCGTAAACCTTGTAGATCTATTGTTTTAGCCATGACTCGGTCAGGACTCGTCGTTGACTCAGTATTGACTCGGTGACTCACCGCGTATATATGTATTTTTATAGATAGATACTTTTGTTTTCGAGATCTATTGATTTTTTGTCAATCCATATTTTTTTTTTTATATCTACTGTTTTTTTTTAATCCATAATTTTTTTAGATCTTTCGATTTTCTGTAGATGTATAGATCGATTCGGTTTTTTTTATTATATATATTTATTGTTTTTTTTAAATCCATATTTATTTTAGATACATATATTTTTTTTCTTGTTTTAATGTTTTTTTGGTATTTTCTTTGTAGTGCCGCCGCCTGCACCACTGCCAAAATTGGCCGCCGTTGCCTGAGCTGTTTCCGTTTATTTCATTTTTGTCGAATGATGATGAGATAATGTTCTCGCTGCTTTATGCAATTATTTTGTGGAGCTGAGATTGTTTGTAATTAATGGACAATGTTTTTGTATTGTGTTGATTTGTTTGTGTAATTAGGGGAGGGGGGGGGGGTTTCAGATTTATCAGGGGTGGGAAGAAGGTTCAAGAAGATGCAGGAAAAAAGTTGAGAATATAATTAAAATACTTATTAACCATTAACAGTGCTGAAAACAGTAGATAGATGGCTTATGTACCACATATTTGGGTGTGTAACTGTGGATAAAAATGTAATTAATCCATGAACAGTGCGCAAAACAGTAACTTCCCCATGTTTGCACCACATATTGTGTCATTAACACTCTTTAATGATGTGTTTAAACACCCCATAATTGCCCCCCACATTCCCACTTTTATATATATAGTATAATGTCTATATATATTATAGCGTACCACCTCGAGCGACGAACCATTTTTAAATACTTTCTTTGTTGATTTCGTCTGTAGCCCATTAGCCCTCTGGGTTCGGTTAAGGCCCAGTGACAATATCTTTTGATACTCTGGATAACTACCATCAAATATGATTATTATATTTATATCCCTTGCAAAGTTACTAGAAAAACCTCAGACTTTTAGTTACTCTGACTTTTTGTATATGACCAAAATTTTTTTTAAAAAAAAAAAGGACAACACATGTCCTCAATACAAACATCTCTCTTGGACCCAACTAAACTACGAACAAAAACATACTTCCCCTTTATATAGTTTAACATAAAATGTACAAAATCAAATGTAAAAAAAACTCATAGCAACATTGACTAAAAAAAAATTAATAAAACCAACTGCCACAATTAAAACCACAACACTTCTTTAAAAAAAAAAGTACCGGTCCATACTCAAAAACTAAACTCCACTTGAACCAAAAAAAAAAAAAAAAAAACAAAACAAAACAAAACAAAAACAAACAAACATTTCACCCTATATAACGTTTTAAAAAGATAACCAAAACAATACACAATACCAATAAAATTATCACGAAACAAAAAAATAAAAATAAAAAATAAAATACCCGCTGCAACGCAGCGCACGCACCCTACTTTTATATAGAATATAGTGCAAATTGCAATGCAAAACTGTAAAATCTCACATGAATTGAAAATTGTAGAGTACAAATGGGCTTTTTAAATCAAAACCTGAAATTGAGCCTTTCCTACAAAAGTTTAAAGTTCTATCCCTATTCCCCTACGAGCCAAATTAGGCCTAATTAAAATAAAAATAGCCCAATTTAAGTATCTTTATGATAAATCAATTGATACGACTTGTTGAAGTGTAACCAAACAAGATCGCTACAACCTTTCGAACTGCAAAGGAAACAAGTCTCGGTTGACAGAAAATCACGAGCAATTTAGTCATTTAATAACAAAAGACTTTGTTGTCATTTCTAGTAGAGTTCTGCAAGTGGACTCACGGGTTATGCCAGAAACCCGAAGGGCCTAGATCTATGATCATGTTTTGGATACTATTATGGGACCGTATACATGAAACCCTACACTATGATATTTATGGACCACTTCTTTAGGTTAGTTGGCAAGGTTCTATGACTTCTATCTCAAACCGCGAATGAGTACTTTTAATTAGATATTGTCAACAAGTCTAGTCTATTAGACATCAGTATCAAATGTTACCAATGACCGTAAATAAAAGTATATGAGTTCAAGTACAAACTGAGATAAGAGGAGGCGACTATTTTTTCTAGCGATATAACTTGTTTTAGTGTAGGTTCATAGCCTTAAGTTAAATCTATTTCACATTAACTCATCATCACCCGCACATGGTGAGAAAACTAGACGGTGTCTTGCGGTGTCACAAGGCACCGATAAAAAATCACATTTTTCGTAAAAATAAAATCCTAATTTTCGTTAAAAAAAAATACCAAAATTTTCAAAATGCACTCAACCTAAAAGAATTTTATTTCTAGTACTTGCTTAACTGATTCCTTAAGAGATAGTAAAAAATATAATTGATTTCTATTAAGCTAACCATTTCAATTCAGATCACACTTTTTTTTTTTTTTTCCTCTAATACTATATTTAGTATTATTATTACTGTATTATTTTTTTGCACACACTCATTTTGAGTTCTCGTTTCGTCACTGTCCACACATGGACACAAGGAGAGTGAAAATGTGTCATATACACGCTGGCCGACCTGTGACAGTTCGTTAGAAGCAAAAGGTTTGGATTCGCATTCACTCAATATATCTTTTTCTGTCGTACGAAGAAGATACAAATGCACTTATGCATATGAACTGTAAAAATTTCCAGAGCCTTTTAGGTCGACGAAGATATTTATAGGTACAATACTTGAGGAAGGATATATATGACTATACGAGTAGCCTTTTTGGATCGGATGATCTAAAGTGCAACTGTGCTAGTATCTCTACAGATTGACAATAGATGGATAGATTAGACTTTTAGATCTCCAAAGATATGTGACGCTTTAATACAGCGTTACCTGAAGTCAATTCTAGACGAGCTTGATCTTTGCAAAGATAACATAAACCATCAATATTTTACAAGTATAAATATCTGAGTAGATGCAACCAAAAATTAGCATACATTAATTTTGGGTTTTATTCGAAACCAATAAAGAACGGGACTACTGAATAGTGCAAGTAAATCAAGCATTGCATCTCATGGTACGTAATATCCAACTTTCAACGTCATTTCATTGCATCTTTAATTTGACTTTTTTTTTTTTTTTTCTCCCTCCATCTACGTTGTTTATTACTGTAGTTAAGTAAATATTATGCTGCATGCCAAAGAGGCAAAGATACGAGTAAACAGTATAGCATGGTAGATACGAGTGGGGCATAGATCAAAATGTAACAATAAGTGTGTTCCATCAACCAAAAATTGTGTGTTCAAGCCTAATCAAAGACGTGTCATATAAAATGAGACTGGTATTTTAACTTTACAGTTATAGCCTTATAGGGTTGTTTTCTAACGTCATACACATCGACACACTATTCTACAGATTCTATACCTTTAAATCTTTATACAGATTGGGTTGTGTTAGGGAAACGGGGTCTACCCCATTTCTCCCTGACCCTCCTACTTGGGTGTGTTTGGTTAAGAGAAATGAAGGGAGAGAAATAGAAATGAGCTCATTTCTCATGTTTGGTAAGTCCAAGAAATAAAAAAGCGGAGATTTCAGAATTCTCAAGAATTTGACTCTTTGCAATTTGATTTCCATCCATTTTTTTGGGAAATAGAAGGCCATCTCAATTCTCCGTGTTTTTTTGTTTTTCAAAAAGAATAATTAAAACACAAAATAGGGGTATAAAAGGATGCAACCACGTGCCCCTCACATTCACCACCCAAATCTTAAAAAGTCTGTGAAACCCTAGCCCCAATATCACTAATTCAGCCCCATTTTCATCTGATCTCTGGCTTATCTCATCATTTCGTTGTTTATTGGATGGTTAAAATTGCATATTCTCTCTCACTCTATCATAGATCTATAGATCTATTATCTAATTTTGATGAAATCAAGGGCTGTTGTTTTTTTACTTGTTCATCTTGTATTTGAATCGCTTATTCAATTTTTCTATCACCAAGTATTTACAAATCACGAATTGTTTATATCCAATTTGATCTTTGTTCCTCCACCAATCAAGATCAATGGTGTTTTGAACTTTGGTTTTTGGTCTTTTGGTACTTTGGATGGGTTCATATTTTCCATGGATCTTGATTGGTTTTCATATTGGATGCTTATTTGAATATTTTCATTCTATTACTAAATAATTAGCTGTAAAATTGGTTCGACACTGTGTTCTTTCGTATCAACGAATGTACATAAATTAATTTAATAATTCATTTCTCTGGTCAATTTCCCGATGTTACCAAACAATGGATTCGATAAAAATTTCTCAATCAATTTCATTTTTCTACATTTCTATTCTCAACTTCATTTCATTTCTCTAAATTTCTCTCTACCAAACGTGCCCTTAGGGTGTGTAGTTGTACTCTGTTTTGTACTTGATATCATTTTTTTGTCCAAAGGTATAGTGATAGTGATACTTTTTTTTTCAAAGGTATATTTATTTTTAGATCTAAATAATTTTATCAATACAATTTTTTTTCAAGATCACCTTTCACCATCATCAACATCACAACATATCTAAAAAAAATTGTGAAAAAAATGCTAAACTTATTTTTTTTTTCAGAAAAAAGATACTCAACTTATTTTTTTCACCATCATCAACTTATACGATTTCAGAAAAAAGAAAAAAGAAAAAAAAAATAACGATAACCATCAATGGTTTCTTTACCAACGAGGACCAACATCACCATAACCATCACAGATTAAAAAAAACCAACCACAGATCTAACAATAACAACCCACCAATTTTTTTACCATCTATTTTTTAGATCTAAAAAAGCATCACATATTTTTAGATCTAAAAAATAATCACATAAACCATCACAAATAAATTTTTTTTAATCATAACGAGACCCAGAATTTTTTGCCAAGTGGTATTTTATTACCAAAAACAACCACCACCAAGGATTCTACTTTTCTCAGTCACCCTCGTCTTCTCCATTTTTTTCGTCACTCGATGCCCCCACAAAATATAGAGTTTGATTTACTAAAAGGAGAGGTTATACAAAGCAAACCAACATCAAACCAACTAAAAGGAGAGATTGATTCTACTTTTCTTAGTGATGAGAGTGATATTAGTGATGAGAGAAAGATGGGAGAGAGTGTGAGAGAGAGAAAGAGGTGAGAGTATTGATGAGAGACCATGTGGTCTAGTGGTAAACATTTAACTTGTTAAGTGTGCCACTAAGAGAGTAGTACCGGATGGGTGACCATCCGGGAAGTCCTCTTTGATCACAAGGTCTGTTGATACTAGGCTTTCAAAGTCCTTCAATGAAAGTTTCAACCCACTAGGGTTCGAATCTGGAGAAGGCAGGGTTTACTTCAAATTAAGTGTCGTGCCTTCGGGCGGCTTAAGTTGAAGGTTTTCCCCCCATCGGGTTTCGAATTGGTCAAGGATTTCTCCGAAAGAACCGTTAAAAAAAAAATATATGGGGCATAGTGTTATCACATGGGTGTTGGGTGGGGGGTCAAAACATGGGGCGGTATCCGGTTTTTTTTTTTTCCTCAAACTTGTAAAAAATTGTTATTCGGAGTAAAAGTTATAAAAGTTGTAAAAAAATATTTTGTTAAAAATAATAAAAGTTGTGTTTTTTGTTTAAATAAAAGTTGTAATTACTTTTTCAAGGTAAAAACCCTTTACTCAAAAAAAAAAAAAAAAAAAAAAAAAAAAAAAAAGTTGTAATATGTAAAAAAGTTCATTTGTAAAAAATATATATATTTTGTAAAAAAAGTATACCTTGTTATATATCATTTGTAAAAAAAAAAAAAAAAAAAAAAAAAAAAAAAAAAAAAAATTGTTTCGTAAATAATGTGTTAACTTTGTTGTTTAAATGACATGAATAATCTTTATATGTCGTAGGCACAAGGCACAAGTTAGAAAAACCCATTTTACAATGCTTTCAGGTGGGCCGAAGAAATCCTTTCTAGTGTCGATGTGATAGAGGATTTATTATAGAACGGACATCTTGGCAAGAAGGTAGTCGTGGGGTGCAAGGCTCCATGATCTTTTAAATGAAATGAATAATCTTCATATGTCGTAGATGTTGTTGTTTTTAAATAATATGTATAACGTTGTCGTTTAATTTAATAATAACAGTTGTTGTTGCAGTTATTTAACGTGAGAATATTTAACGTGTTATACAAACAAAATAATTATACAAAACATTATACATATACAAAATATTATTAAACACAAATATACAAAACATTATACATATACAATAATTATAACAAAAAAAAAAAAAAAAAAAAAAAAAAAAATCACTAAACGACAAAATAGGAAAAAAGTCAAAAAAATATATATAAAAAGTACACCCTAACCTATTTAGAGAGGGTTAATCTAACCAATAGCCCCCGTTACTATAACTCACCCCTACAGATTTTAGCCTAATCAGAACTACAACCTAGAACTCTAAGGTACTGTTTTTAATAATATTTTTTTAGCAAACTAATTTTGCAATAACTCATCTCCGTTTACAGAACTCAGGCAATCTCCGGAGGGCAGTTTCGGACATTACAAATGAAAGAGAAAATTTCGGAAAGGACTTGCAAGTCTTAACCAAAATAGACGATGAAGTTTTTCTAGCCAGCTGTGGATGTTGTGGCCAAAAAGAGGATTGCACAGAAAGCTACATTGCAAGTATTAAGAATGATCATGCAGGATCATGGGTTTGTGGCCTATGTTCGGAAGCAATTAAAGAATATTTATCGAAAAACCCTGGAAAGGCCATGGATGAAGCAGTTATTGCTCAAAATGAAATTTGTCAAAACTTCAACATAACAACTAGAATCAACCCAAAGCTCACACTAACATGGACAATGAAGGATATAGCAAAGAGAAGCCTAGAAAAAAGAATGTTGAGGAATCCACAGATGTTGAATATTTATCGAAGCTCTAGTTGCATCTCACGATTTGAACCAACTACAAAGTAAAATTGATACGCCTTTCGATAACTATCTTTTATTTAGTCGTATTCGAGTCATGTTTGGAAAGAGTCGTATGAGTCATTATCTAAGAAGGTATCTATATTTTGGGAGTTTATCTTGTATTTGACTTGTGTTACAAGTTAGGGTTTATTCGGTATATATACCGAATCATTCATTAATGAAAAGCATAGTTGTCAAATAAATAATTTTCTTCTTCTCTAATATTCTTAATTAGCTTGCTCTCGTTTAAAGTGGTGCCCTATTTTAATACAATCTCAACGGGTTGTATCAAAAATTCAGAAACGCTTCTTCTAATTAGTGATCCAGAAACATTGGTGATCAGATGTTTATGTACATATGTTCCCGGTTTAGAAATTTGGCCACGTTCTTGTTTATTAAAAAAAACAAAAAGAGATTACTTGTGCATGCATGCTTAGTTAAGATTATTGGTTTTATTCAATACAACTTATATCTATTCCGATATTCAATGAATCCCTTAGTTATTAAAGTAGTCTTTCATTGTTTGAAAGACAGATATGTCACGATATATACATCACAAATTTATCTTACGTGTCTTATATGTGATTTGAACTAAGAACCATTTGTCGGTGAGCAACACAACCTGGGTACCTCTTAAGCACTTTTCGTAATTAGGGTCTTTATGATACAAAACGAAAGAGTAATCATAGAGCTAGTATGAACTCGTGCTTAAAATTATAAATTAGTTTTCGACCATAATTAATTCACGAATAAGCATGTGACTAATAAAGGGTTGTTCGTTGTTGTTGTTGCTTAATGTAAATTAGCTTTTTGTAATAAAACAAAAGAAATTAGAAATCTTAAAATCTAAACTTTTTTAGGCCCGATTATAAATTGGAAATTTGATGAAAGGTGCTCAATTATGTACACTTTTTAATCAAGTGTCTCAAAAATGCCCTCTTTTAGTTTTCATGATTTAAAAATAAGTTTTGAAAAAGCCATAATTAATGTATTTTTTTACTCACTTTCTTTTCACACCCCAAGCTGATTAAAACTTGAATATCTTTAATTCTGTTAAGTTTAACGTTCTAAAATTCTCACTATTCAATCCAGAATAATTCTCTAACTAATTTGATATCGATTTTGACTTGATTATAGTTAAAAACTTAGGCAAATAGAATTTGTCTAAAAATATATCGATACAAATTGATATTCATCAATAGTTTAGCGGTAAGATACAAATACTTCGATAACCTGACTTTTCAATTTCTTCTTAAGGCTTAGTTAATTCATTCATATTTGAATGTGTAACATCGATTAGGAAACGAGTAAATATGATATGAAAGTAACACACTTTGTCACGTGATCTCGGAATCTCGGATTCTCTTTCCCTACTCATCCTCATATATCCCTTCTCATTACTATATGTTTCAATGTCTTGGCAACGTAAACCTTTTCACTTATCAATTCAATGTATCTAATGCAAACGTCACCTAAGAATGTTAAAAATATGGTGTCTGCGTGTAATAAACTTCTGGGCTACAAGGTCAGACTATCGAACCAATTCTAAACATAAGCTTCATCACTTAACACTTAACAATACAAACTTCATCTTGTTGCTCCACAAGTATGGATCACTCCACGTGGTGTGCGTTGGAGTCGTCATTTCATGATAGTGCAACATATGGGTTTCTTTAGAGCGATGCATGGTGTTGGGTAACATTTTGTTATGAAAAATCTCTCTAATGCTAAGAGCATGCCCAAGCGTAACCCGTGTTAAAACTTAACGCAGTGCCACGTCAACGTCACATCAGCTTTTACACTTTAACTTTAACTCAGAAAAAAACACTCACAACAATAACTCAGCCTTAACTCAGCTTTAACTCAAATATTTTCAAATTCTACCCTCAACTAAAACTATTATTTCATTTAATAACTAATAAAAACAACTTATATTAATACTTAAAATTTAAACATACATTAAACTTAAACGCAAGTTACATTAAACATGAAACATAAAGTACGATAATTAAACATAAAACTAAAATAATTAAACATAAAACTGCGAATCAATAGAATGAATCGTCGGACACCCACCCTTCATAACTCGAATAGGAGGCACTCGAATCGTCCTCACTGGTTGGCACACGGTCTATTCCATTTGCCCATCGCCATTCTGCTCGACGGTTTTGACGATCCTGTTTAGCTTTTGCTCGCTGCTCACGAGCTCTTGCCTCCATTTCTTCCTCATGTTCAACACGTAACAATTCTTGCATGTTTTGTTCTTCAAATTCTTCATCAGCCAACCCTCTCCAAATGGGTTGGTTTTCTTCCGGTGGATTGTTGAACGGTTGATCTTGTTGTTGTTGGACAACAGGTTGATTGGGAACCGGTTCATTTTCCGGTGTGAATACCGGAAAGATGTCTTCCGGTGGAGTGTTCACCGGTGCAATTGTATTCTGAATCGTGCTAGAGCTTGGGAATTGCTGGCCAAAGTCATGGTGAGTTGGAAATTGTTGGGAGAAGTCACGGTGTGTTGGGAATTGTTGGGAGAAGTCACAGTGTGTTGGGAATTGTTGGGAGAAATCCTTGCGAGACATTGTTTGAGAGAATTATTAGAGTTGTGTGAGAATTGTTTGTGACTTCTGTGAACTGTCAAAGGGTGATAAATAAAACCATAAATCCCGCCCATACATTTCAAAATTTGAATTTTAAACATTTAAAAATAATCCCGCTTTTGAATTTGAATATTCAAATTTAAACATGTTTAAAATTGAATTTTGAAATTTGAATATCCCGCTCAGATTTTGAAATTCAAATTTTAAACGTTTAAGTTTTCCTATATATAGTATACATTATCATATAATTATACACACACTTCAATTTCTACACAATGGCAAATCGTTGGGATATTGAAGAAGAAACCTTGCTAGCCGATATGTGGCAAGTGGTTCATGAATTCCATGCCAGCGAAGGACCTTTTTGGCAAGTCGTTACAGAAAGGTTCAATGAACAAGCAGTCGGTCCTCATCGGAGCAAATCCCAGATAACGAGCAAGTGGGCACGGATGAACTCTGAATGCCAACAATTTCATGCAATTCATGACAATTTGCAGCCTACACGTGACCCCTGGGTTCGTGTTGAAGATGCAATGAATGTTTTCAAAGAATGCAATGATGGGAAAGCATTCAAATATTTTCACGTTTGGTCGATTTTGAGGTTCAACCACACTTGGTGCAGGTTTATGGGTTAATAGCTTTTGTATTTCATGAAGATGTGATGTATCGTTTGTGTTTTCTGTTTCGTTTGTGCTGTATCTTGTGCTTGTTTAACTTTTAATTTGAATAAAACGCTTAACGGCTACTTTCCCAACAGCTATTTGTTTAACGGCTACTTTTCCCCTATAAAAACTAGTTTAACAGAACTATATTTTTTCACACAAATATCAATACTATTAACACACACAAAAAATGGCAAACAACCTAGCTGAGGTGCAAAAATCTATTCTTTCCCGTTTACGCAGCGAACAAGAGAAGGAACTCAAGTTGGTTAACAGTTTGCTTGGTGAGATAACTCGTTGTATAAGGCAGATGCATACTCGTGCTCCTGAGGTCGAAAGGTTACGTGATATGCCTCAAGACCATCCAATCATCAGCGTCGGGTTAAAAACTCTATTAAGAAATGATGAAACAGATTTGCAACTTCATGTCGCCTTGAAAATGGTTAGGGAACAAGTATTGCAAGTGTGGGAGGAGAAGTCAAATCTAATCGACAATTACAAAGCTATATAAATCGTATCTGTTGTATTTGTTTCTCGTATCGTTTGTAATTGTATTTCCGTATCGTGTGTGTTTGAATAAATTAGTATTGTTTAAGAATTACAAGGGCCAAAATTGTCAACATACAAACATAAATACAGGGACCAGAAGTGTAATTTTTTTTTTAAGCAAATGTGGCTTAACGCCACGTTAGTGGCTTAACTTGCCACGTTAACGTGGCCTTAACGTGCTCCTCCACATCAATAACGCACGTTAACATGCGTTAAAACAGCCTTAACGCAGGCCTATACGTTACGCTTGCTCATGCTCTAATAAGGAAACACTATTGAGACCATGTCAGCTTTTAATCTCTTTACATATTGATATTAGAGACGATGCATTTTTTCATCAACTTTTTTGGGTTGTCATTTTCTTAGAGGCCTTCTGAAATAACCATCGTTTTGGATCTGTAAAAAGGATTATTCTTGAGGGAGCTGACAATGTTCCGATGCCCCTCCCTTAAAGAGATAATTTTTTACAAAAAACCCTACCATGCATTTGCAATGATGAGATGCGCATAAAGAACTAATAAGTTGTCATGCAAATGTCTTTGTTCCCTTCAATTATTCCTCTCTTATTGACTACATTGAATATCTATAGTACATGAGTTTCATTTTTGTAATAGTTCTTGATTATTTTAAGATGTTTATTATATCATACTTTTTGATAGATATCAATTATTAACGATATAACTAACTTTTTAATAGTTTCATCTTTTAAAATCTGAGTATGACAAGACACTACCTAATGAAAGGATGTGGCAAAAAGTTAATGACGATCAAATCTCCGAAAAAGTTTAATATCGCACACATATCGTTCGGTCAAAATGATGGCGAGCAGTGTAGAATAGGAATGAGCAGAAACTAAACCGCAAACCGAAGAAAAAAAAAAGGAAAAAAAAAAGGAAAAACGAAAACAGATCCAAAGCAGAAACCAATTGTTCGGTTTCAGAAAATAGAAAAAGCGACTTTGGCGATGCGGTTTCAGTTTCTACCGAAAACCAAACTGAAATAACCGCACCAACCACTCTGTGATATTCGATTTTTTATTTTATTTTTTAAAAATACCCATTAAATTTCATAATTTTTGTAGGATAAAATGCTTTTGTTTATACTTTTCTAATGATCTATTTCAAACATATTTTATTGGCTAATTATTGGTGTGATTTTTAGATCATATAAAAAATTCTCTCTTTTTGCTTTCAATTTATTATTGATGTTTTTTAAATTCTGCATTTCATTTAGATTTTACTATTGTCTAGATTTATAATTTCATACTAATATACAACATTTTGCATATAAAACCATCATATAATCTTGTGTTATTTTATAATAAATAGATACTAAATAAAAAATTTGAAAAGAAAAACACTTAAAAACCGAGAAAATTGCAAAAACCAAACCGCCCAAAATCAGAACCGATAAAACCGTGCGATATACATTGATGTTGTTTACAGTCTCTTATAAAACGCAAAATAACATCCTGCAAAGATACTTGAAGACCCGAATTTACCAAAAAATGTATAAAACATCATGCCATTTTGTTCTATCGAGTATTTGTACTCTTGTAGGTTGTATCTCTAGTATGTCTATATAGAATCTGAAGTGAAGAAGATAATTTTGACCCTTTTGAAGTGCCAAACTTGTTTTACATCTACCGACATGAGAAGGTTAAGATATCCTCTTCATTGAATTCATCGTCCAGTTCGGTGACCGAGGTGTCGGTGGTAGAGTTGGTATTCTGAAGGATTTCTTAGAATTCGATAAACAAGATTCTAAACTATGTTCATCTAGTGTCCTCAAATCTAAAAATCACATATTAATGAAGTTTTATCTATGTTACAACAAACATGCTGTAATAATCGTAAAAGTATCATATCTAATACAATGGTAATACATCACAAAAATTATAAATCAACTAAAGTACAACACACTAAAAATGAGCCTCAAAATTACATCATTTTGAAATGTAAAGATAGAGAAGATTGTGGTGCAAACAAGAATTCTTTAGACAATTTAACAACACATTAAAGGATGGTCATTGTTTGAAAGCAAGGTCATCTATGTCATGGTTATGAGGATATGGAAAAAGTGGTAACTCTAGTTGACCACGAGGTTACTTTCATGATCACCAAAGCTTCATGATTTGAAGTGATGAGAGCTTCAAGTGAACTGGTTGAGTGACCGCTCAATGTAACGTGAAGTGATAGGGGCCATGACATGTAATTCAGCGAAATTATTATGTCGATCTGGCGTTATATGCATATGAAAATGCATCATAATATGATTATTTATTTGCAACTTGTGTATGCAAAAACCGGATAAGGCTAATGGAGAGACAGTATACAATCTTGGAACTTTAGATCGGTATTTATAGAAAAAAATATTATTGCACATATCATATATATGATGCGATATCCTACAACTCTTTTTTCTAGAACTCCTTTTTTATGTATATATCATCATCCACCTCTCAGCAACTAAGTTTTCAAAACAGATGCAAATAGAGACTTTCCTGGACGACAACCCTTTTCAAGGTATATCAACATCCATCCCTAGGACTCCTAGATATGCAAAGAAGACAAATAAAAAAAATAGGAGAGAAAGCCATTAATTTAGGAATCGAAAGAAGCAATGAAGCAATAGGTTAACATCATGAGGTGATTAAGGATTTTTTTTATTGCACTTTGGATTGGAAAAATAAGAAATTCTTTGATGGGGAATGAAGTATTAGATTGATTAGACATGGTGCGTATTGAGGTAATCGTAACTTTAACGTTTATAAGTGAAAGAAAATCATAAAATATTTATCAGAAAAGTAATGTATCTAACATATTGTATCATCAGACATCATAGATGTTGTTTACCAGACACAGAGTGTCACATCAATCAGTCACCAGAATCTGCAAACGTTTCACATGTATCCTATGATATTGTTTGAATCGTATGTATCGATTTGTATTATTAGTTTCGAATTGTAGTTTCCGATGTAAAAGGTGATGAGATGCAGAAAGAAAGAGTAGTCTTGATATTTATTATTTCGATCCATGAAAACTAAAAGAGTGCATTTTTTAGGCATTTGGGTGGAACAATATGCATAGTGGGCACATTTCATCAATTTTTTCTTGAAGAAATACTTACGGCCCATCATTAGAGGACTAGGTACCGTTGGTGTTATCCGACGGTGTTATAACAAAAAGTGTTGTTACCTTAGCTTTTTCCTTTATAGCTGAGAACCTATAAATTAACCTAGAAACCCCTTCCTTTCATCACTAAAGTTATAGGACACCCACGGGCCCATCATTTTTTAAATAAAACACACACAAAAAATAATAATAATAAAAACCTTATAACTTGGCTGGTGAATTTGGTGTTAGGCCTTATAACTAGAGGTATTGTATAGGCTGGTGCCATAGGATCGCATTATAGGGCCATAACGCATTCTATGGCGTTCGGTACAGAGTGCTCTTAGTATTTTTATGGGCCGCTCATGGGCCCGTAAATGTTATCAGTATATCAGATATATAAAAGATGTTTTTAATCTTAGAAATATAAAAAACAAAGATGAGCAGTTTTGTGCGATACACATATATCTTATGTTTTTGTAAGCAAAAACTTGTAAAGTCGATTAATTTGCAGTATATATGAAAGTATCTTTAATCGCAATTTGCAGCAGTAAGCAAAAACTGGTAAGGTTTTTCTAGTACACGTCAATTTGGATTACCATCCTAGCAAGTAACTAGGAGCGAAGAAACAAAACAATTACAATGATATCCGATGAGTGTTAATTTGGTAATTGAAGCACTCGATCCAATCAACGGAAAATTTCCCATGATTATTGGAAATCTGGATGAAAGAAAAGAGCTTGACATCACTGAATCTGAGCTCAATCTTTGATCTTTTAGAGGCGAACAAGTATTCATTTCTATAACTCAAAAAGAACCCACATAATTGTGTGCACCACCACCACATAGAAGATTAAGAATGGGAAGTCTTAGTTGAGACTTTAGCCGCAAGACCAAATCAATCATAGAGGCATGAAAAATTATCGATAAGATAAGTAATTAATACATTCATGAACATATTGATTGAATACTCAAGGTAACATGTTCACATATAACTTCTCACTTATATACATCTAGGGTTAATTTGTCCCGGGCCTTCCAAGACTAGGGAACTTTTTTTTTTGGGGGGGTGGGGGGTAAAAGGCTAGGGAACTTAGCCTAAGTAGAGAACTTATTTCAAGTTAAGATCTAAAAGAAGAAGCTTATAGTATGTACAAAGAAAGAGATCTAAGGATAAAATTCACGGGCAGTAATGAACGCGATCACTTGTGGTAAGAAATGACACTAAAAAAGACTTGTATTTTGATGATGATGATCATTGAGCATGTGTCGGAAACACGTTGGTTGTTCAATTGACAACCTTTCGGTCACTAATCTCCCTTGTGATTGAAGGTATGCAACTTGAACTCCTAGTAAGACCGCCCTTGTTAATAACATTACCATAACCTCTCTTTTGATCTCTAGGGCTAAGAGACTTGGCCCTATTTCCATCCTGCCGCATACTTTTTTTCAGCATCTCCTTCATAGCAGTGGCTTGAAACAAAACGGGATTCGTTCTGTCAAACCTATTAAACCTCACACAAACTCTAGTGTGTTCGCTCAACGCCTCTTCTATCTTCCCTCCACTTTTCTCCATCTCTTCCTTCACGGCCTCTGAACATAGCCCACATATCAACTTTCCTAAAAACTTCTCACGCACTCGTGCAATGTACTCAGGGGTACACTCCTCAGACATCCCACAACACTCGCACTTTGCATCTTCAACTTCTGAAATAGTGGGGAGATTTAACTGATCAGCAACAACATCATCAACTTCTTTGCTTAGCTCAAAGGAGATATCGGATATCGTCCTTTGTAAGGTCTCCATCGATAACTTTGAAGGCTTTTGGAGATTGCATTTAGCATTATTATAGGAAGCCAATAGGGTAGTTCTGTCTGGAGCCATAACAAGATTGTTTTGATAGTTTTAGTGTTGTATAAAAATAAGGATAAGTGAATATTTGATGGTTAGAAAGGTTATGAATTGGGTCATTTACTATATAGTGTGGGATTTCATGTGTATGTGGATGATGTGTATTCATTCACTCAAACTAAAAGGATGTGGACAAAAAAGTACCTTACCTTTTAGGTTTCTGGTGTGAACCAACAGTTTCTGTATAATGACCCTTTCTTGAAGGAAGTCTATCCCTATGGAGGCAGTCAAGTTGCTTAGAATTATCGAGTAGATAGGTGATTTGGTAAGTTTTTATTGGCTATTGCCAAGATAACTACGACTAAATTAGGGTGAGTCTGAGATTGCTTATTAATGTCACTTTTTGATACTGTAAGAAGCAATTTTCACGGAGTGATCGACACTAGGGCCATAAACGAACTGATTTAGCTGGACAAATTAACAAACACGAGCTTTTAAACAGACTGGATTTCTTATCATGTTCGTTCATTAATAAATGAGGTTTTGTTTATGTTCGTTTATTAAGATATTAAAATAAACGTATGAAGGAAAGCAAAATAATATATTGTGTAATTTGTGTTCATTTGTTTGAGTATACCAAATGTTTAACGTACTTGTATATAATACGATATACGACCATCAACAAATCAACGAACATAAATAAACATTAACGAACGTATAATCGGACGTTCATTAACATAAATGAATGAGCGAGACTTTTGTTCATATTCGTTCAAAAGTCTCGTTCATTTAACTAAACGGACATAAAATCTTCGTTCATTTAATAAATAAACGAATTTAAACGGATTTTTTACCACACGGTTAATGAAATGTTCAAACGTTCGGTTCATTGATAGCACTAATTGAAACCGTTTACTCAAGTCGATTAATATAATTATTAGTAAAAGGAGTTGATCATTTTTATATTCTTTTTGAACGGCAAATATATAACATAGATAAGTACAAATTACCAAGAACCTAGATTTCATCGACACAAACATGATACTAACAACCTCACTACTTTTAAGACTGAAACGTCGATGACCGACCTAATGTTACATCTAAAACCAAATAGAGACGAGTATAAGTGAAAATTTATACAACCTATAGCAAAACTCCGCCCTCCACACCTACCAAACACAATCCAGCATTGTTTAATTTCAAAATGCAATAAGAATATGATACGTGCTTTGGCAAGTTATTCAAAATTGGTTTACAGTGGTTTTAGTGGCGGATCCAGGAGCATACCTAAGGTAGTGCCTTAGGCTGGCCCCAATAAGGACCACGACCGAGTGGGTCGTGTAGGTATTACTCGGTCTTCATTGTTGTGGTTAGTAGGTCACGACCGAATAGAGGGAGGAAAAAAAATGAAAGGGGTCGCATACTCGACCGACTACATACACACATAAAAAACAAAGGGCCCACTTTCCAATTAATATTATTAAGGTAGCTTTTACTAGGGCACCCAATCGTCTGCAGGTCGTTTGAGAGAGAAAACTGACGTGGCAGGGAAAAATATGGGGATTGAGTCGCCTTACTGTGTCCAGCCTTAAGTTGTCAAAACAAGAAAACGAATTGGTCAATAAGATAACCGGCCGGGTCCTATCGGGTCGGGTTAGTATTATATGAAGCATATGATTAAGTTGAAAAATTTTTGGATGGGATCGTGACGGATTCTATTTTAAATGATAAGACGATAAAGGTGACACTGTTAACAAATTATATATTTTCATTAACAAAGTACAGTTACTCCATATTTTACTTGTGTTAAACGATAAGACTTAAGAAGATTAATGAACCAACCATTTGTAAAAGGTTCAAGGATTAATGACCATATATGCAACTAAGAATTCTATATAATGCTAAACAAATTGTAGAGTAAGAAGCATTATTGTTTAGAGAAAATTCTTTAAATAACCCAAAAGTTCACTAGTGTGTACCTTAAATATTCCAAGATTTTCCAACTTCCCCAAATACCCCAAGGGCGACTCTCTCACAAGAAAACTTGGGCAACCATCCCAGAATTTTGACAAGTGTCCCATTGGTTGTCCCCACCTTGTACTTGCAAGGTACAACTAACCCCACTATTTTCTTGGGCAACTGGGACCTACTTTTTTGGGCGACTTCATTATTTTGTCTTTTAGCAAAAAAGTATGGTCTTTTTATATTAATTTATGGTATAAATTTCTTGGGCAACTTGGTCCCACTATTGTACCTTCTTGGGCAACTAGTTAGGTAAAGGTACATCTTTTATAATATTTTTTTGCATGAGAACTTGTTACATGCTTTTTTATACAAAAATACACCTTTTTATTAAATAAAAATACATATTTTTTATTATTAAACAGACTCTTTCAAATATATATTCAAAACAAAAAACCATTTTTTAGTTTTGACTAGTGATAAAATCATTCTTAAATTAAACACACACACATTAAACATACACACATAAAACCATCTGCTACAACACCCATTAAACACACATTAAACACCTAAAAATCGTTTTGAACCCTAATCTGCTACAACACCCATTAAACACACAAACCATCGCTCAACACCACCCTCATCGGTGAACCCTAATCAAGTACAATGTTCGAGGCAAAGATTACGGTAAGATCTAGATTAGAACATTTTTCACATATTAGAGCTTTGTTGAATGGTAATAGAAGCGAGTTGTTTAGAACTACCGTGTTTGGTCAGTGGTTAGATATCCCCACCTTAGATCCTAATAACCATTTGTATGATTATTTTTATCAAAATGCTGTTACGGTTCCTATAGTTAGTGATACTTGCCCCCCTCTTAGTTTTAAAATTGGTGATAATGTTCTTGATTTTGGGCGTCAGAAATTTTGTCTTGTAACCGGTTTTCGTTTAGGGAAAGTTGCTAAAGAGGAAACTGACGTAGGTCGTATTGTTCGTGGTATACCATATAGTCCTTTTTTTTGATCGTTTGTTTCCTGAAAGGAAACCAACTTTGAAGAAAAGATTAAAAGGTGAAGACCTTTTGAAGTTTATGAAGAATGGTCCAGTATGGGAATCTATTTTGGATGTAGATGCTGTTAGGATTTGCTTGTTGGTCCTTGCAACCTGTGTGTTCATAGGTAGAGAACCAAGGTTCTACATTCCAGATCATATGTTGAAAATGATAGAGGATTTAGACGTTTGGAATGAATATCCATGGGGAGAGTATATGTGGGTTCATTTGTATAAAAGAACGGTGGATATTGTTCAGAGGCATACCGACAATCAATCTAACAAGGCTGTTAGAAAAACTTCTAATAAATAGGAAACATGCAGGAAATCTCCCAAAAAAGAAGAAACATACAATCTATATGGATTTGTATTGGCACTGAAGGTTAGATTTTATTTAAAACATGCATTATCTAATCTTTGTCATTTGTGGTTTAAATCTATAAATCTGTGTTATTTAAGGCTTATTGTACCATACTAAGTTGATGCAATTTAGATTCAGGGTTCCACTCATCTATCTGTTGTAAAAATCAAAATCAGACCAACAATTTAGGGTGTTTGGATTTACTGAGTTTGAAGACTCAGGGGGTATTTGAGCTTAAATTTCCAGTTCCTAAATGTTCACTTAAGTTCTAGTAAGCCATTTATGGTATAAAATTCAGCAGCTACTTATAAAAAAGTCAAAGTTTAGTGTTAAGTCTCATCTAGGATTAACTGTTATAAATTTGGAGGTGAAATTCTTCATTATAGGTTTAGAAATTGTTAAGTTAACTTAAATTAGCTTCATTTTAGTATAAAACATCATTATTAGTAAGCTAAATCAAACCAAAGTTCATCAAAGTCAGTTTAGTTCATAAATTAGGAAAGTCAAAATTCACCCCTTTGGCAGAAAATCAAAAATTGCACAAATTTTCATGATTTATGTGTGTAGCATCAGGGCCTGAATTTTTTATATGTGATAGGCACACAACTGAGCTTTTGAATCCCATCAGTGACTTATTTTTGTGATTTTTCTGCTAGCTTTTGTGATAGCTTAATTGAGGTTGCAGGGCAAGGGTGTGCTCTGTGTCATGAAGTGTGTCCTGACAGGCCACTTTCATAAACCTCTCCAGGGTTAACCTGTGGGCCCCACCAGCTGTAATTTGGCTTCTTGAGTAGTTTGCTAGTCCATCTTTGTAGTTTAAGGTTTATTTTGGATCTCAGCTTCTTAGCTTATAGCTTATTGAGGCCTTATATGTGACCTGATCAAACAAGTAAGCCTGACCAAATCATCACATTTTCATAAGCTTGCATAAGCTCTATTACTTGGCCTAAGCTTATGTATTTTGGCTTGTTGAAGAGCTTATCTACCAGACTCAGTGGTCCAGTGCTTGTTTTGACTTTTCAAGCTTATTTCATAAGCCTGCAACAAGCTTAAATCTTGTCCCATTTCCTGTGTACCTGAGCAACTTAGTGTATTCATGCTCTTCTATAAAGCCCTTCATAAGCTCATTTGTGGACCCCACAAGGTGAGCTTTGGTTTTCTGGAAACCTTACCACCCAAATTTGCTATTCCGGTGCTTAATTTGGCTTTTACAGCTTATTTCATAAGCTTATTTAGCCTAATCAGTTCACTGCAAGGGGTGTTTGGTTCTCAGTGTTAGTGGAACTTGCTTATTGCTTATACCAAGCTTATTGGTTAAATCCATTGCACCATTTTGTTCATATTTGTCCATAGTACTTGTACACATTTCATTTTTACTTTGGTTCACTGTGTGAAGCTTATTTGAAGCTTATTCAAGATTCAAATTCCAAATAATCAGTGTATAAATAGTTTTGAAACAGAAAATCCAAGAAAAAACCAAAATTAAAAATAGTGATAGCTTCTATTTAATAGAAGTTATCCTTTTCATTTTTCTTTTTAGCTTATTATTAAGCACTTATGTATCAAAATAGTTATTAAGTATCAAAATAGATATCTTGTGTTCGTAACTGTGACTTTTTTGTTTTACTTCGTTTATCAGATATGGATTTTGGAAAGCTTCCCTAACAGTTCACATTTTTATACCAAAGATCCTTCAAAGATTCCACGTGCATTATCATGGTCGAAAGTGAAAATTTTTGAGAGAAAGCATCACTTTATTCTATTTGATCAGGTAATTAAATCTCCCAAAATTACTTGATAAATGGTGAATTGCGGTTTTAATCTTGTATTTTATTTATTTTGTAGGGTGTTCCGCCTATAAAGAAGCTGGTACCAACACATTCCGAGACGAAATGCCTGTGGTACATTCGTAGCATGGAATACATCCGAGGACTTCAAATGCAACTCATAGTAAGAGATGATGAAGAAATTGCAAATGCGATACCGGTGTCCGAAGTGGTTACTAAAAATATGGATGTTGAAAAAAATTGTAATGAGGTTCTGGTTGTTGAAACTGCTACCGAAGCTATGGATTCTGCAGAAGATGCAAACGCAGGAAATGCAAACGAGGTTCCGGTGGCGGAAATGGCTTCTGAATATAGCGATGATACAGGAATTGCAAAAAAAATGGATGATGAAAAATTTGATAAAGAGTTTCTGGTTGTTGAAGCTGCTCCTGAATCTATGGATTCTGCAGAAAATGCAAATGCAGAAAATGCAAACGAGGTTCCGGTTGTGGAAATGGAGCACGAATATACCGATGATACAGGACTTGCAAATGATGTTAATGTTGTAGATATGGTAGATGAATATATGGCTGACCCCGAAAATGGTTTTCTTGACCCCGATGATACAGGACTTGCAAATGATGTTGGTCAGAAATTCATATACATGAAGACAGCGTTATTGAGGTTGGTGAAAGTACGACCCTAAATGACGATGTTGTTGGAGTGGAGGATAACAAAGATGATAGGTCTAATGAATTTCCTGATGTTCTTAAAAAAGATGTTTCTGAGCCTTCTGAGAAAGATTTAACATTACCAATACTTGATACAGATCACATTAATTCTGAGGTTGAGTCCATTAAGTCAAATGTTGGAGATATTGAAAAAAGAGTCGGAGATGTTGATGTATCATATCTGTTAAGTGAGTTGGCCATTCTTAAACAACGGATTGGGTTTGTTGAGAATGTGTTAGGAGTTAAGTTTGAAGAGAAGTTGGTAGCGAATGACGCCAAGTGTTTAGTTAATGATAGTAAAATTAAGGTAAGAAGATTCGTATTTTTTTTAATTTTATATTAATTTATTATTATTATTATTATTTATTTTTGTTTTACTAATATGAGTACCTGTTTTTAGTTGAAAATTGTGGATGTCAACACACCCATGAAGACCAATGATTCAAATGATCAGAAACATAACCTTTATTATACGGACCCTTGTATGTTTACGGGGCCTATGACACAGGTAATGAAAGCCGTCGGTATGGAGTTTCCAGATCAAGATCAATCAAATAATGTTATGCAAGTAGATGTTGATAATAAATTTGATTGTAGTTCGTTACCAAACCTGAATGAAAAATTCTCAGATATTGGTTATGATGGGTTTGGACAAACTCCTCATGTGGTACGTATACAGTTTCATATTTCAATCCTTGTCGACCTATTATTTTTATTGCATCTTAAAATCATTCACCTTTTATTTTTAGGAGGAGTCGATGTCTTTGGATACCCAAGTAAAAGAAACTGAATTTGAAGACAAACGAACATATGAAGAGGGGGTGATACAGCTGAAGAACCAGATACGGTAGTGGCTGATACAAATTGTGAGGCTCCTCCGCAGGTTGATGATAATGTAGATCAACGATCAGCTGAGGGTTGTGACATTGTGCTTTCACCAGCATGGGAGGGGGCTACCACGGATGACAATGGAGTAGAGTTGATTTGCATTGACGATGACGACGACCCTTTAGTCGTTAAGGTACACTATTTCAATGAATTAGACACTCCTAAATACCATTTTTGCATTGACGATGACGACGACCCTTTAGTCGTTAATACATGCATAAGATATTTATTACACACTCCTAAATACCATTTTGGTAGGCTAAAAAAGTCAGATCTATATTCAATGAATTGAAACGCAAGAGGAAAGTAGGGAAATATTACAAGTCCCCATATACCAATCCCCCTGACACTACCCCAATAAAGTTACGAAGGCGTTCATCGAGGATAAATAATAAAAACATATCCCTGCCTGCAGCACCTGATTTTGACGATAATTTGCAAGAATCGCAATTTGAACATTTTACAGAGGTATGTGACTCTACGTATATATTTAAAAATGTATTAATAGAAAAACCACGTAATATATTAATTTCTATCCTTCAGAATCTGTCAAGAGCTCGCAGGTCAAAGCCAACAGTTGTAAGTGTGCCAGCTTACTTTAGAAAATGGTTAAAGGAGGCACCACCAAATACACTGTTCTATTTTCCTTGGGGAGACGAAACTATTGTGGATCGGCGTTTCTGGGAATGTATAGTTGGCACAGGTGCTTGGTGTTCAGGATGGCTTAGAGACGAGGTTCATATAAATTTCTGTATAGTTTTGTTATCACATTCAGTTGAAATAAACAAAAATGTCTTCATATGGCACATTCTGCCTTATGTTAGTCTTGCTTATGTTAGTCTTGACTTATGTTAGTCTTGCTTATCTTATGGAAAAAGGTCTTCATATGGCACATAGTGCAAACTATGTGCAGTAAAATTCAGTAGTTTAAAAGATGCAATTTCAATTGGTAAATACAAAAAAAGCCTTTAATTGCATTTAAGAATTAAAGTCCACCTAAATGTATTGACATTTGTATCCCCAAAACAGCACATAGATGTATGGGTGGATTTAATGTGGGCGGTCCGACCATTAGACGCCGACTGGGCTATGGCTGGTGGATTTTTCAGTACAAGTGTTATGGATGGTAACATCCGAAGCTTTTGGGCAAACGGCGTAAAGTATCCAGTGCCTTGGTGTGATGTTGAAAAGGTTGGTATACTATATTATGACATATTCATATAACATTGTTATTAATTCATTGTTCCGTATTTTTTATGTTTAATTGTTGCTCAAATGTAGGTACTTTTTCCAATAAATCAGCCGAGAAAGCATTGGGCTTTAGGGGAGCTTCATATACGCACCGGTGTTGTCACAATATATGATTCGTTTCGTCATCATACAAATAAACACTATTGGTGGAAGCAAACAATGCCGGAAACATTTGAATACTGGCTGCCAAATTATCTTAAAGAAGAGGGCGTGTTGACAGCAAAAGGCGTAGACACTGATGGGTATGCGATAACCTGGAAATATGCAGACGATGTCCCCCAACAATGCACATCCTACGGTGACTGCGGAATTTGGTTATGCATCAATCTTTATCGTTTGGGTCATAAAATGTCATTAATTGACTACGATCCTGCTAATACAGCTCTTGCATATCGTGAAAGAATGTTAGATTACTTATGGAAACAAAAGATTGAATATCATAGACATGTCCCCCAACAATGCACATTGTGAAAGACGATGTCCCCTAACAATGAACATCCTACGGTGACTTTATATTTATTTATTTTTTTTTTTGTGATGCTGGAAATCATGCTGGAAACAATGGTTGTATTATGACATATTATGACTTTGTTTCATGTATATGGATATATGGTTTATGTGGATCAAATTTTGGTATTATGACATAATATGACTTTGTTTATGCTGGAAACAATGGTTGTTTTCTGGAAATCATAATCGCAACACATAAATTCATACTAGTTTTGCATAACTTCTAACGTACATCATACCTTTTTTGCATAACTTACTACTTAGGTAGATATTTCAGGCTAATTTAAGAAACATAATGAAAAAGATAACAAATACCAAAGCTGCTAACAAGAAAAGTAGATCATGAAATTTTGATTTAATCTTCAACTCCACCAATTCTTTTTCCAACATTTCAAGATTTTGATCTGAATCTTGTGAATTGTCAACACTTGTGCCGTTTTCATTCATGAAACGAATTTTGTCTTCATGCTCCCTGTAAAGCAAGTCTATGTAATATTGTGAAGGTAGCTCGGGGTCAAGAAAACCATAAACTTTACATCCTCTTGTAGGACAACTTTTGAACCTTCTTCCGGGGTTTGTTGGTGTCCAAGAAACTTTTTGAACTAGTGGATGTCGTGGTTTACATTTGCAATGGGTCATATTAGCAACATCGTAGTATTCGTGTTGGTTCCTACGATATGCCCCACATGAAGAGGAAGATGAATACATGGGTAGTGTGGTTATGGAAGTATGGAAATGTGAGTGATGGTTATAGATGTTTATGTCAATATATATATAGGGGTGGTATTAAAGGAACTAGTACGATGGAAGGTTTATTCACATAAATGTGAATAATACATGTTAGGTTGGTATACTTAATGACATTTTTTTTATAACCTGTAACAAAGATATATATGTTGCAGAAAAAAGCAGAAACAAACTTGCACACAAAAGACAACTATTGCGGAAAACATTTCAAATATATTACAAATCATTTGAAAAAACTAGGAAATGCAGGAAACAGAAACATACATTGAAAATAAAAACTAAAAATGCAGGAAACAGATACATTTCATGATTCATCGTCTAAATATAAAATCCCATGAGGTTTCGTTTCTCCATCTCCCAAAGTCTTCTTCTTCCGCAATCCCATATTCTGTCTTAAACATTAGATCATTGTATTCCTGTTCTTCCCTGATTCTTTCCTCCATCTCTCTTTCAACCCTATCTTCTTCGGCTAATGCTTCCCATAACGCTTCTTTGTCTAACCTTTCTTGATAATCCTCAGCTATTTCTGTTTCCTTCTTCGGCTCGTCACAAATTTTCTTTATATCTTCCTCACATGTTTCCTTCAATGCTTCATCAACTTTGTCCTTGTTTACTTCTTCATCATATATTTCTTCCACATTTTCGTCAAATATATCTTTTACCATCACTTCACAGTTATCATTCTCATCAAACCATAATCGTCTCCTTACAGGTTCTGTATTAAAAAATAAAACAATAAAAAATTAAAAAATAAATTAAACTAAATTAAATAATTATTAGTAATTATATACAAAAAAATGCAATGGCTTTTACCATTCGACATCACAACCAGGTATATTCATACTCATCCTACGTTAACCTCATATTTATACAAAGAAATGCAAGTTCACACCTAGGTATGTTATAATTAATTGGTACAACCATGTGACTAGGTTGTTGAAATTCTTGGGCGACCTATTAAATATTTCACATGAAACATATAAATGCAAGTTCAAAAATTATGGATTACCAGGTACAAAAAAAATGAATAAACAAGTACAATGGACTGTTAGAGCTTTTAAGTAAGAGCAATTAATTGGGTGATGTAGGTAGTTCACATTTTTGGGCGACTTAATAACTATGTCAAATGATCATAGTAAATACACAAGTACATGGGCTGTTTCATATACTTAAATGTTTATATTACTTGTTACTCTTTTGTTTACTAAAATTACATTATTAGTGAGATTACAAGATACCATGAATGATGATGAGAATTCAAAGTTTAAGGTTATTTTGGTGCATCCATCATCAAAACATGTTGTTAAACTACCTAAAACTATCAGTTTTAAGCACCTAGTGGAATACGTGAAGAAAAAGGTGGACGCCGTGAAAGACAGCCAAAATTCTGTCGTCAGGTTATTTTACAAAGAAGGTTCCATGTCACTGGACGTTGTTGATGATGACGACGCCCAATACTTCATTAATGAAGTTTGTGGTAAGAACGATCAAGTTCAGAAACTATTCATTTCATTAATTCAACAACCTTCGGAGGTAAAATCATCTTCAGCTTCTAATAATATTTCATTTGATCTTAATGTTCCGCTAAATCCCCAAGAATATTATTATCCCACCCCGAAAGTTGAACAATACACCTTTCACCAACAAGATGATTCACTTCCTAATGGCAAAGAAACAATTTTAACCATATGCCTACGCCACCAAATGCCCCAAATCCAGTTTTTAAAACATACCAGTCCCATATAAACAATAATGATTTTTTTAAAAACAAGGAATTTTATAACAAAGCAGAATGCATGTTTGCTATTGGAAAGAAATCGTTAATTGAACGGTTTGAATACAAAGTTATAAAATCTGAAAGCATTTGGTACAGCGTGAAATGTACACGCCCAGGTTGCTCATGGAATATATACACTCGTAAAGATAAAGTGGGTAGTAAATTCTATGTATCTAGCATTAACGATGTGCACACATGTTCAAGAGATCAGATTTGTCCAAATCATCGTAATGCAACTATGAAACTACTTAGTCAGTTACTATATGAAAAATTAAAAGATTATAGCAGGGTTTATAGGGTGCGTGATATACAAAAAGATGTTAGGCTTGATTGGAAAATAGACATTTCTTATAAAAGAGCTTGCGGGGGTAGGGATTTGGCATTTGATATGTTGAACGGTAAACCAGAGGATTCGTTTGAGCAGTTACCTATTTATTGCCATAACTTAAAGCTCAAAAACCCTGGGACGGTAACCCATATCAAAACAGACGATGCATGAAGATTTAAGATGGTTTTTATAGCTTTTGGTGTTGCGGTAAGCATTGTTTTAGTTATTATTGAAGTTTTTTATACTTACATTATGTTGTAATTTGAAGTATTCTAATATACGTTTTATGATACTAGATCCGCAGTTTTATAGCCTTTATGTGTCCATTGATAATAATCGATGCCACGCATCTCAAAAGGAAGTACCTAGGAACAAACCTGCTTGCGGTTGGTATGGATGGTAACAATCAGATTATTCCAATTGCTACGGGGGTCTCACAGGGCGAGACAGGTCAAGCGTGGACACAATTTATGACCTGGTTGAAAGAATGTATTGGTGAAGTGCCTAATTTGGCCATCATTTCAGACAGGCATGCAGCAATAACACAAGCATGTGATACAGTTTTGTGGAAAACTAGAAGGGGGGGTTGAATAGTTTTCCCTTCTTTTTCGTTTTATAAAAACTTTGTTTCAAAATGTTGATTAGAATTTATTCAATTGTTTGTTTGAAAAACCTTCAATTAGATTTTAGTATAAAAGCAACATATAATCAATATGATCAATTATATATGTGAACTTTTAGATTAGTTTTCAAAACTTAGTTTTATGAATGAAGCATAGATCAAACTTTATGTGTATAAGTTTTCCTTTTAAAATCTTAAAACGTTTTGTATCAAATTGTCGATTAAGTTAAGCTCAACATGAGAAGTGTTAAATATATATATTAGTCCATTTGACCATAACATACAATTATATGTCCTATCACACTATTAACTTCTATGTACAACACATTCAATCATCACAACAATATAAGCAACAATTAAGACATACAGGCAAGCATAGATATAAAGCGATAAATGCAAGAATGAATGAAAAGAGATGAGAGAAAGAACATGCAAACCGAACACGATGATTTATAGTGGTTCGGCTACAAGGACACCTTCCTTGTTCCTACTCCACTCCCCGAGTCACCTACTCGAGAGTTTTCTTCACTACTCAACAAGCTCCCTTTTGGCGGAGAAACCCTTACACACCAATTTACACACCACAATAACTTCACACCTTAATCACAACTACTACACACCTATTCACTACTTAATCACACCACTTCTTCACACCTATCTTCTACACACCAATATTCTACACACCAATCATCTACACACCAATCTTCTACACACCAATCTTCTATACACTTCACACCTATCTTCTTCACTCCTAACTTCTTCACAACTTAATACTTCCTAACTCTTTCTTCACACCAAGAGTATATTCACACCTTCAAGGCACTAATGTCTTGACACCTTCAAGCCACTAATGTCTTCACAACTTCAATGCACTAATGTCTTGACACCTTCAAGGCACTAATGTCTTCACAACTTCAATGCATTAATGTCTTGACACCTTCAAGCCACTAATGTCTTCACAACTTCAATGCATTAATGTCTTGACACCTTCAAGCCACTAATGTCTTCACAACTTCACATAAGCACTAACTAGATCCTAATACATCTTTGGGTTTATGATAGGGAGGATACTTCTCTTGCACTTTAAGTGATGAAAGATTGGATCACTTGAAACAAAGATTAATAATCTTATGATCAAAGGGTTTTAGAAGGATGTTTAGAGAGAATTGGATCTGAAAATATTTGTGCAAAAGGTTGGAAAAATTCCAGGTTTGAGGTGGTATTTATAGGGAAAAATTTCTGACAAAATCTGACAGGGGAGCGTGGCCGGTCCCCTTAATTGTGTGCCGGTCCCCTTAAAATTAAGGGGGCCGCCCCTTATAATTAAGGGGGCCGCCCTACTGAAACGGCCAGATTTTCTGTCTTTTAGTGGGGAAAGTTTATTTGGTGAAAAACTAACTAATTTTGGTTAAAAGTTTGAAATCATATATTTAGTATGATTAAAACATTTTTCTTTATTACCAAAAGTGTTTTTCAAAAATATATAATAAGTTTATATAATTAAATAAACTTTGTATTAGTTAATTAAATACCCCTTTGATCATGAAATGTATTAAACACTTGTTTATCCATACCTTAAGTGATTGTTGAAGCATACTTGAGACATTGAGATGTCGAGGCTTGTTGACGTAAGAATGCATAGATGAATTGTGATCACAAGTAACTTAAGCACTTTACGTTATATGTTGTAACTTACATTTTTGTCATCATCAAAACATGAAGAGGATGTTTAGATTAAATATCGTAATATTCATGCCAACAATCTCCCCCTTTTTGATGATGACAAACTATGTAAACTATAACTTATAGTAAAATGTATAAGTTACTTGTTTACACTTCTTCTCCCCCTTTTGTCGAAGCAAAAAGGTGGACTCTAAATGAGACTTCTACAATGCTTGAACACTTGAGATAGAATATAAAAGGCGAGCTTGCATCATCGTAAGTGAAGCCTTGATCCTATCAACCTCAATGCTCCCCCTTGGTGTATGCTCCCCCTTGGTGTATGCTCAAAACTTGTTTTGGCTACCAAAGAATCGAGCGATGAAGTAATCCTTCAAAACAAAGTTAGTAGACAAGTGCACATGTATATAATGATGATAATGGATATATGCATGAAACTAATAGGGGAACAATATATGGACATATTAGGTATATGCACTAGAATTATGACACATGCAATTATTGTTTTTAAAACAAAACCTAAATCCAAAAGAAAATTTAGAATCTAATGCAAAGATTAGAACCTAGGAAAATGTAGGATTGGTGGGATCAAGGATGGATAAACTTTGATGGAAGGTTTAGGATAGAATAGGTTTGTGAATTTTGGGAAGTGTAGGATGAAATGGGCTAAAAAATAGAAAAGGGAAACAACACATTCGACCATCAGATGGCCGGTCCCCTTAATTGGAGGCCGGTCCCCTTAATAATTAAGGGGGCCGCCTTATGATTTAAGGGGGCCGCCCATCTGGTGATTCCCAGATTGCCAGAAAAGGGTTTTTGGTAGTGCATTGCAGAAAGGTTGTGTTTTTGGTTTCAAACAAGTCCAACTCTTTGAGGCAATTAAACATAGACTAATTATGTAGGCAATTATGTAGCTAAAGCATGTTAACCAAAGAGATTAAGTAATCAAGCAATTTCATCTAGCATGCAAACATACTCATCTAGCAAGCAAAATATAAGTGCTAGGAAACAATAAGCAACATCAAGTATTTCATAACTACATAACTAGGAGAATTAATCCTAATGCGTATTATGATAGCATGGGTTTCTAGACTTGTTACAAACGAAGTCTTAATAGATAAACCATGGCCCTCTTGATTTGATTTAGTTCACTTATAAGTGTCATTTATATAAATATAGATGACAAATATGAGATCACCATGCATGATTTAAAGAGACGTTTTTAGCATTATTCAACAATGTTTGAAAGTAGGTTTTCATGTAGATATGAGAGTTAATTGAAAAAAATAGATTCGGTTTTACTTCAAAATGTGTTAATGAAAGGTAAATAAAATTTTCTCAATCTTTGGTTTTGATCAAAACAAAATTGTGGATATTTATTGTGAAAACATCTTATTTAAAAGTGGGATAGTTATTTGAAAAACTATTTTCCAAAATGTGAGGTTTTTGCATATTTTTAAAGATATTAGATTTTTGACAACAAATATCATTAATCATATATTTTAAAAGATGTTTGTTATAGATCTCATGCTCAAGAGGATTGGTTAAGCCTACTATTATCTCATGCTATCGTTTCTACAAATCCTATGATCCAATAGTGGAAAACTAGAAGGGGAATGAGGAGGGATGAGCGTGAATGTAAAGGGAAGGTGATGACAAAGGGTTGACAATTATGGTTTTGATTAATATATCGTTCGACAAGGGTGGATGATAGGGAATCATGGGATTTTTAGGTGTTTTGTTGGTTGACGACCGAAGGTGGATATGTGAAATGAGGTGGTGATGAGTCGACAACACTTGATCATGAGTCGACAACACTTGAAGCTTGGATTTCTTCATTGTGTTCTTCACTTGCTAGTAAGTGGAAATGACGCATTTCGTAATGAAATTCACTTGGATGAGGTGGTGATAACTTTTGGTGGTGGAGATAATTGTGAGTTGATATATTCTTTGATGGATGGAGTGGTGGATTTGAAGTGGGGTTTGTTGGTTGAGGGTTTTGATGTTGTTCAAGTGATGGGGTTTGTTGAGATCTAGTAAGAAGATACTCAATCCAGGTAAAGTGCTCATTCAAAGCAATGGTATGTTGTTGAAGGAAGATGCAACAAGGGCAATTGTTAACATGCTTCTCAATTTGGTTAATGTTATGTGGTGATGATGGTGAGCTTGATTGAGGTGGATCCAAATTGCGTTGAGCAAGATGTAATGCTAAAAGAGCACTAAGCTCATGAGTCTCTTTTAGCTCCTCAACGAACTTCAAGTGTTCGGAGGAAGGTGATGGTGGTGGAGCATGATAATTGTCTTGGGTGAAGGTTTGCACATGCAACATGGGAGTGGCATGTGAGGTTGTAGGAAGTGGTGGTGGTACTCTAGGTGGTGTGAGGTAGAAGGATATCTGTGAGTGAGTGTCATTTCCCTTCCCATTAAATTCATGCTCATCCGGATATATTATGAGACTAATATGACCTATCGGAAAACGACACTAAGGTTCATATGAAAAAAGGGTGTAGGATCTAAAAGAAATAAAAATATACCTAGATGAATGATACATATAGAGTAAATCATGTAAAGGCATACAATCAAATCACATAGGAGCAAATAAACATCTAGAAATAACATATATGCGATATGCCATAAATCTAGGAATGAAATCATCTAATGAGAAGCAAAGTTCATAAAAGTAAGCTTAGCGTTAGGTACATTTAGGAAGAGCGATTTAATCAAGTTGGAGAATGAGTATGAGACTATTACTAGTGGTGCTCAATTCAGGCTAAACACGACCATTTTTACGGGTTACACACACCCAACTTCTCACATAGAAGCAATCCAACCGTTAGGTTAAATTGAGTTTCTAGTCAATAGATTCTCCAGTAGTCATTCTCTTTTTAGAAGAAATTGAGTTCCTAAATTCACCTATCGAAGAGTACCAAATATGAAGTTTGCTTGATTCACTAATACTTGGCATAATGTGACTCAAACACCATGTTTTTATGAAGGTAAGTCTACATGATATATTTTACTCACTATCCCAATAGAGATGTGTTAAATGTTAAGATAAGAGTAAATGCAAAGTTTTAATCTTTTGTTCATGATTAACCGGTTATTTGGTTTTGATGACATATTACTTGATTTAATAAATGTGCTTTGATTTATGAATGCTCCTTAGCATATCTTGAAAAATGAATCTCATTAAGATTATTTATCTTAAACGAGATTGTGATTCACAAATGATATCAAAACTAGACATTTGTATATTCTAAAGCAAATATTATTTTCTATGATTTTTGTCAATGTTATATATCATAATTTAACTAGTATTTGAAACAAAATGAAGTTTACTTGTTTATGCATTGTGACAAGTTGTTTTTCAATTCTAATAACTTAAATTATTTCAAAAAGAAAAGTGTAGTGCATTATCTTGTAACACAACCATTCATGCTACAAAGAAAATGAAATACATATAATATATAGTGTGTATTATTCTTAAATATGTATTTTATCTTGTGGTGATAATTTTAAGTAGTGTGAGCAAAGTTTACATATGTTGTTAGTTTGCTCATGTTTGGTTTTTCGGATATGACACATTTATCCATTGCATTGCAATGTAAATTGCTTGAATATTTCGGACGAAACATCCAAGTCGTCAATCCTACTTCATTGTATATTTTATAAATGTGTTTAAAATGTTATTTTAATATTTGGAACACAATTATTGGACAAGTAGATTCAATATGACATTATCAACACAAGTGTGAGTTATGATCCAATGCATACTCTTTTCATCTACAAAGGATGTAAATATTTTATATCAATCTAGTGTGATTGAGTATGTAGATTCAAGACTATATCATTTGATGTAATCTTGAAACTTAAACAAATAACAATCCAATTTCTTGTCCATACTCAAAAACATGTCAATTAGATTTGATGAATATATCAACCATAATTTGAATAATGAATTGATATAATATCAAGATCTTTCTTGACCCTCACAAACACTCATTTAAAATAAATAGGCATTTTGATAGTGTGTTCCATTAATCCTAAGATTATTTATGAGTGAGGTTGATGAATGATTGAAATTTGACTTATTACTTCATGATTGTTATAAGTTTTGTTTATGTGAAAGACTCTTCATTGTTACTTATAATGAACACACTTAGATTTTGAAAATACTTTTTCTTTTATATTACTACTAATGTTTTACAAAGATTCAATTTGTCATATTAAACAACTTAAGGTAAAACAAGGTAATTTGTTGAAAATGTTTAAGTGTGTTGTTAAGAATAGATTAAATTGATTGAAATATTTAGGTGATTAGATTTAACTCATTTACAAGATGTTTGAGTAACATTAAGCCATCTATTCCTATATGCAATGCAAGCATAATTATGCAATCCTAACGCAAGAAATCTAGCATAAGATCAAGTTAAGTATAAGCTAGATAACTAACTATAAACTAATAGAGTACAAGGCACATATGCTAAGATATTCAAATAGCTAAATTACAAATAGCAATGATTAGCAAAGTAAAATCACAAATGAGTTCACATAGCACATAAAACACTTGTCGTCGTTTTGTGTTTTATATATACCAATGTTTACTTAGCTCGATTTTATTTGAAAATAAAAAAGTTTCCTATCCATTTTAAAATTTAATAAAGATCAATATTTTGAAAACATAAATACTTAATTTTTCAAAGATATATCGACTAGGAATGCCCGACTCGAAGGAAAAGTTGAAATACAAGTTTTATGTTAAAACAAGACTCAAATTTTTGACCTTCGTGTAGTATTTTAACTTTCTGACTTATTTAAGTTTGTAATGGTTACTTGTAAGTATTTTTAAATGAAAGTAGACTCAATTACCTTTAAAACGCCGGGTGGCACGACTTCTACGGAGTTACGGTTAATTTTATATGATATTTCAAAGTTTTTGAAAAAACTGTCAAACAGACAGGCGGACCCCTTAAATTTAAGGGGGCCGCCCAGTATTTAAGGGGGCCGCCCAGACAATTAAAGGGGCCGCCCATCTGATACTCAAAAATGCAATTTTTGTTAAAAATTGTTTTCTGACTTTGTGGAAAGGTGTGTAACTTTCTGATTTTAAAAACGAACATATAACACTTGTTTTATGTATAATCTTATCTCGAGCTAGTATAATTAGTGTATATAATATCAAAACTAATACAAGTTAATCAACAAAACACTTTTCATATTAAATCCTCCTTAATGGGTAATTTGATACATGGATCGTACTCAATTTTTAAAACCATTTGTTTTGAAAATTTGAGCGACGTGGCTCTGGTACCAATTGTGGAAAACTAGAAGGGGGGGTTGAATAGTTTTCCCTTCTTTTTCGTTTTATAAAAACTTTGTTTCAAAATGTTGATTAGAATTTATTCAATTGTTTGTTTGAAAAACCTTCAATTAGATTTTAGTATAAAAGCAACATATAATCAATATGATCAATTATATATGTGAACTTTTAGATTAGTTTTCAAAACTTAGTTTTATGAATGAAGCATAGATCAAACTTTATGTGTATAAGTTTTCCTTTTAAAATCTTAAAACGTTTTGTATCAAATTGTCGATTAAGTTAAGCTCAACATGAGAAGTGTTAAATATATATATTAGTCCATTTGACCATAACATACAATTATATGTCCTATCACACTATTAACTTCTATGTACAACACATTCAATCATCACAACAATATAAGCAACAATTAAGACATACAGGCAAGCATAGATATAAAGCGATAAATGCAAGAATGAATGAAAAGAGATGAGAGAAAGAACATGCAAACCGAACACGATGATTTATAGTGGTTCGGCTACAAGGACACCTTCCTTGTTCCTACTCCACTCCCCGAGTCACCTACTCGAGAGTTTTCTTCACTACTCAACAAGCTCCCTTTTGGCGGAGAAACCCTTACACACCAATTTACACACCACAATAACTTCACACCTTAATCACAACTACTACACACCTATTCACTACTTAATCACACCACTTCTTCACACCTATCTTCTACACACCAATATTCTACACACCAATCATCTACACACCAATCTTCTACACACCAATCTTCTATACACTTCACACCTATCTTCTTCACTCCTAACTTCTTCACAACTTAATACTTCCTAACTCTTTCTTCACACCAAGAGTATATTCACACCTTCAAGGCACTAATGTCTTGACACCTTCAAGCCACTAATGTCTTCACAACTTCAATGCACTAATGTCTTGACACCTTCAAGGCACTAATGTCTTCACAACTTCAATGCATTAATGTCTTGACACCTTCAAGCCACTAATGTCTTCACAACTTCAATGCATTAATGTCTTGACACCTTCAAGCCACTAATGTCTTCACAACTTCACATAAGCACTAACTAGATCCTAATACATCTTTGGGTTTATGATAGGGAGGATACTTCTCTTGCACTTTAAGTGATGAAAGATTGGATCACTTGAAACAAAGATTAATAATCTTATGATCAAAGGGTTTTAGAAGGATGTTTAGAGAGAATTGGATCTGAAAATATTTGTGCAAAAGGTTGAAAAAATTCCAGGTTTGAGGTGGTATTTATAGGGAAAAATTTCTGACAAAATCTGACAGGGGAGCGTGGCCGGTCCCCTTAATTGTGTGCCGGTCCCCTTAAAATTAAGGGGGCCGCCCCTTATAATTAAGGGGGCCGCCCTACTGAAACGGCCAGATTTTCTGTCTTTTAGTGGGGAAAGTTTATTTGGTGAAAAACTAACTAATTTTGGTTAAAAGTTTGAAATCATATATTTAGTATGATTAAAACATTTTTCTTTATTACCAAAAGTGTTTTTCAAAAATATATAATAAGTTTATATAATTAAATAAACTTTGTATTAGTTAATTAAATACCCCTTTGATCATGAAATGTATTAAACACTTGTTTATCCATACCTTAAGTGATTGTTGAAGCATACTTGAGACGTTGAGATGTCGAGGCTTGTTGACGTAAGAATGCATAGATGAATTGTGATCACAAGTAACTTAAGCACTTTACGTTATATGTTGTAACTTACATTTTTGTCATCATCAAAACATGAAGAGGATATTTAGATTAAATATCGTAATATTCATGCCAACAAGTTTTCCCAAACTGCTTTCATGGTTATTGTTGCCGTGACTTGATGATGAATTGCAATTTGAAAGAAGAAAAGGTGAGGTATTTATACTGGAATACGTGCAAAAGTTATAGTCATGAAGTATTTAACAAGACACTTGCTGAGCTTCGCGCAAAAAGACCTCAAGCTGTGGAAAAACTTGAACAAGCAGGATACGATAAGTGGTCAAGGGCATATTGCACGGGAAAAAGATACAACTACTTGACTTCAAACAGTGCAGAATCAATTAATGCATTAACAAGGCATGTTCGTAGGGTTCCAATAACCATGCTCATGGAGTACTACAGAACGCTTTTGCAAGATTGGTATAACAAACGTAGAGAGAAATACCGAGGTATATATTTTCCTATATTATAAATAATAATTAATTATTTAGCGGCATTTAATTAAGTGGTGAAATTGCAGACGCACCCGAATTTGAACTTACAGAGTGGGCAACAAAGAAGGTACGTCACAGAATGTGGAAGAGTGCTAACTGGGAAGTTAGAGGCATTGCCATGTGTGCCGTGTACCAAGTACTATCCCCTTATGGTAGTAATATTGTGGATTTTGTAATAAATGAATGTACTTGCAGGTATTTAATACAAACTATTTTTTCCTTAAAGGTTCATAATTTTTATTCATGTATGACATTTAATTGAGTTCCTTATGCAGGCAATGGGAACTCTCGGGTTTACCATGTGGTCATGTGTGCGCTGTTTGTAGATATGAGGAATTGACTAATTGTAACAAATGGGCGGAATCATGGTTTACAAAAACAGCATTAAAAGGCACATATCAAGAAATGGTATTTCCACTGGAAGAAGAAGCAAATTGGCATAATCCAGGAAACTTGCAAAAGGTTAAACCGCCTTTGATGGATAAGCGGCCAACGGGGAGACCCAAAAACAAAGATCGGATTCGCTCAAAAAATGAGGAGCCAATAATTAAAAAATGTGGACGTTGTGGCAATGAAGGACACAACCGTGAGGCATGTATGCAACCGGTGCCCAGTTCGAAAGTAATTTGATAGTTCAAAATAAATTATAAACATATTATTTATTTGTTAATCTTATAATAACAAAAAATATTTGCAGGAAAAATTCAAGGCAAGCACAAGCAGATCAGACAAGGGTAAAGAGGTTATGCAAGAGATGGAATCACAATCGGGAACTCGTAAACGCAAATCAAATAGTGATAAGCAACAGAAAGTGGAAGTCAATCATCAAGTGGACGAAGAGTATTTTCAAAATGGCAAAATTTATCAGGAATGGGACGACCTAAGTTGGGGCTATCAACCATCTAACTGGCAATGGGATGGCGATTTGGTATGGGGTGGTGAAACATCATATTCTGGTTTCAACTTAAATTACAACCCGGAATCATCTAACCAATATCATTTCGATGATTTTTAGTATTACATTTACTACTTATCAGTTGGATTATTTGTAATCTTACATTTATTTCGTATGTGTTAAACTATATGGACATTGTTTTAAAGTGTCAATGTTTTTATAAGGAGCAGCCATTGTTTGTATAAGTGCTTTACAATCCTATTAATGGGGCATATTTACTAAGAACTGATAAAGTATATGATGTGAAATTGTGTACCTGAAAACGGGGTGATCGAACATCTTCCTTTAAAACCGTTGTCCCCTTCAATTGTAAAATCAAATCTTGGAAAACCTACAAGAGTTGAATAAGTAATCATTAACCAAATTATATTGATTGATTTGTAAAATCAAAAAAGGATCGCCAACCTTTATTAATCATGTATCGCGACGAAATACAACTTGTAGTAGTACAAAACACCAAGTATGAGATTCTTAATAAATGTTTTACACGCGACAGCCCTAATACAAAATCTTGTAGTATGATTGGTCCCAAACGGTCAACCTAATTAACCAGGTGAATGGTCAACCAAGTCAAACGTCTCAGACCAAATCTCCGCGGAAGTATAGGGTTTCCCCGGGTCGTTATGTCCCGACGAGGTGTGATGGTTATAAAACGGGTTTGTGATCGGGTGAATTTGGACATTAAAAGGTTTGTGAGTGATTAAACTAAGGAATATACGAAGAAATAGCTTAAATAAGCTATATGAACAAGACTGAAAAGTCAGAAAAACCAGAAACGTTTAAAACTTAAAACGCGTACGTTTACATTTGAATAAAATGTAAACGTACAAGATAAAAAGTGAAAAATGAAATCTGAAAACCCCCAGGGGGTGAAAATGACTTTTTTACAAACTAAGAGATAAAAGAAAACTTTTAGAAAATTAAAATAAATTTTTACACTATTTAATTATTTAATATTAATTAATTACTTATTAATACTAATTTAAAACACTTAAATACAATATAATATTAATTAGATACTAGAAAAATGAAAATAAAATTTCTAAAATTATAAAATAACTAAAAATAAGTTTTAAAATTAAAAATATGTATTTTTGTATTTTTGTGAATTTTATATTAATTAATTACTTATTAAATATTAATTATCTAATTAAACTATTTTAAATTATAAAAAATAGAAAATGAACAGTGAAAATTCTAGAAAAATTCCTAAAATTATATTATGTTATATAAAAGCTAGGAAAAATATAAAAACTATGTCTTACTTAATAAAAACTAATTATGCTATTTAAAACTTAATTATTGATTAATTATTAATTAAACTAATATTAAATCTAATAAATACTAAATGACAAAATAAAAATCTGAGAAAATTACTAAAAATACTTTAATATGAAAGGAAATTAAGAAAAATATAAAAATGCTAAGTTCTTAATAAAAATATAAAAATTAAAATTAAAATTTAAATTATATTAAATAGAAACTATCACTTAAAAATAAATTGGTTTTTCTTTTACAAACTTATTTTAGACCTAAAAACATGACCTTTTTATAAAAACAACTTTTTTGTAAACTAAAAATAAGCACTATGGAAAGAAATAAGCTAAACAGTTGACTTTTGTTGACTAAATGGGGAAATAAGCTCAAATGAGATCAAGTGGGACCCACTCTTGTGAATTCTGATCTAAATAAGTTATGTGATCATGTGTGAGCAAGAAAAAGCAACTATGGCCAACTGAATAAGCAAATAAGCTACAAAATAAGCCCTTGGCTTATTGTTCAACACAGAAAAAAAGGGACAAACTTTAGGACTTGATTCAGGTGGGGTCCACTGGTTTTTAGGTCAAACCATTGGTCAAAGGATGGAGCCTACCAGGGGGGTTGAAAGGAACAAAGATTGGACCTTGAAACCCACTGAGGTGGTCAGAAACCACCACCAAAGTGGTGGTGGTGGCTTTGATGTCTGCTGCAATAGGGCAACAGAAAGCCCCGCAGGTGTGTTTATGTGAATGTGGGGCCCAGCATAAAATTCACAAAAATGAAGGGATGATGGGACAATGAAGTTGAGGTGGGGGTCTGTGATTCCTAAAAGTTACAAGATCTAATTCACATTACAAAAATCTAAACAAATCCTGGAAATTTTGCAATAATCTGAAATATGAACATTTGACTTTTTCATTAAACTTGCAAATTGACTTTCTTGAATTTGGGACCTTAATTTAATGAACAAACAAGTTGTAATGGACTGTAACAAAGCTAAATTAGGTTAAACCTTAAGATTATAAGCTACTGTGATGATGTATGGGCTCAAAATCTCCCAACAGTTAACTGTTGGGGAGAATGGGCTGTGATTTTGACTCTTGCACAAAGGTACACTAGTTTTTATGATATGGATGAACTAAATAAACATAATGCAACCTGTTTTGACCAATGACTACCATTATAGCATACTATAATTCCCTGATTTCTCTTGACCCAAACACCCCTTTAAACTAGACTAATGTGAGATTTTCAAAGTAACTAGGTAGTTTTGGTTGAGAAAATGAAAAGCAAGCATGGACTAAGTTATTTTATGACAGATTAAGCTCTGAGGTTCCAACAATAGACAGTTTCCAATAAGAAAACATGAACAAGCAGTCTTAAGCTACTATTATCAGTGAGGTTGAAATATTTTCACAAATGGTAAACAAACTTTAACCTAAACTATCTAACACCTAACACTAACATAATAAGCATAATTAACATCAAATAAGAACCAATAAGCAGAAAAGAAGCTATGCTATAGTTAAAATCTAAGAATGGAAAATTCAGCTTACAAATGATCCAAGCAGAACTGAGGCACAAGGGGTTCAAAACTACATTCCTATTACTCCCCTAGGAGTTCTAAACCAGTACCATACTTCATTCCTTGCTTCTTCTTCTCTTCTCATGGATTTTTGATTTATTTCCTATTTTTTTGTATTTTTGAGATTTTTAATGAGACTTGAATTAAATTGAGATTTCAAAGTTCCAATTGGTTAAACACACTTAATAAAGCTTAATAGAATAGTAAACATATAATTTTAACAACATTTAAGTGAAAATGAAGAATTGAGCTTTTTTTACTCAAATCTTAATTAAGCAACAAGAACTTGAATTACTAATTGGAAATGGTTTATATTACACTGAAAACCTTAAAAATACAACTTTGAAGCTAAAAAGTACAATGGAAAGTTAAAATTTTACTACAACAACATGCTACAACTTAAGCTAAACTACACTAGCTAACTTCTTGCTCCCTTTTCTCTTTTATTTAACTTTTATAGCTCCCAGGGAGTTCCACTCTCTTTCCCACTTCTGTTTCTCACCATTGGATTTGTCCCTTTGATCTTGGCCGTTTAAACTCTTTTTGGCGGGAAGTGAATTTTTGGCAGTTGGTGGGGTTACTTGGAGAGATTAGTGAGCATTAAATGTCTTTTGGATAGTTGTGGATAGTTGGGGGGAACAAGGGATGGGTAAGGTAGCAGAGGTGATGGGGAGGTGGAGTGTGCAGGGATGTTGTAGGCTGCCAAGTGGGAGGGGAGGTGGAGTTGGTCAAACGGTGGGGTTGACCGAGGTAAAATATAAAACGGGGAAGGGTTTATTAGTGGTGGGCTTGGGATAGTAGATTGGGCCAGGTATTGGATTGGGGGTTGGAATGGGCTAATGTTTGTTTGGGGTGTAATACAAAACCAAGGGTCCGTTTGGTTTTGTTTATTAAACAAGGAACATAATTGTAAATTTAGAAAATCCAAGGGCTGATTTGTACAAACTCCAAAGTTATCATGAGGACCAAACCTACCAATCACCAATATCCAAGAACCATTTTTTGCATTTTTCCAAAATTTGAAATCCGGGGATCATTTTTGCCAATTTTTAAACTTGGGGGACTAAACTTGTAAACTTTTCAAAACTTTCACCCAGGGACCAATAATGATTTTTGTAACTTCCCAAGGACCCAAAATGATTTTTCTTTCAAAAATATCCCACCAGGGACCAAATCTGCCAAAGTTTGAAATTCTAGGGACTAAATTGCAAATTTCCAAAACTTTTGAGATTTTTCACCAAAGGACTAAATATGACAACTTATGATTACAAAAGGACCTTTGGTGACTTTTCTTTCCAAATAAGTGCTCAGGGACTATTTTTGCCAATTTTTGAAAGTTGGGGGACTGAAACTGCCAATTTTGCAAACTTTGTACGTTTTTCATTTGTTTTTACTCATTTTGCATCTAAAACATATAAAACACAATTTTGAAATATTTTCAGTATTTTGATGCATTTCTGAGTGTTTTTGTATGTTTTGCAGTTCAGATTTGACCAAAAATAATGAGTGTTTGAGCACTCATCATAGTACAGAACACCATGTATCAAAATTACAAAAATTGTTCTACATTCCTAACAATAATTATACTAGTACAACACCCACTATATGCGAATTACAATGATCGTGCTCCACTTGCCAAACCTACCAACTAGACACTTGGTGTTTGAAAAAGAACTTAGCCATATGCTCGCGGTAAGCAAGAGCAGCCTGGACAGTATTTTCCACCGCCAACCATTTCCCATGTGCCAATCGGTATAAAAAAATGCAAACCCAGATACCGCAATCACAAAACAATCCTCCTTGTGCTGGAATGTTGCGTGCAGTCTTGAAGGTGATGGCATACTTTGCAGGATCTATACATTTCTTCTCAAAAACTTTGGCCTGCTCAAGAACAACTGGAAGTCCAGCCTGTACATAGATTAAAATGTATTACTAAAAATATACAAGCATACAAGAATTCATTTCATACATAATACATATGCGACCCAATGTGCCAAATCAAGATTTAAAAACATTCAAAAGAAAGGTCCCTAACGGATAAACATTTAAAAACATTCAAAGACATCAACCTGATAACAAAACTTAACATAATACGATAAACATTAATTCATTTCATACATAATGCGATTACAAAAGAAAGGTCCCTAACAGATTACAATAGCAACCAACATCACTAAGTACCTACTACCATAATAATCTAAACTGCGTTCAACACGATAACTAGATAACCTACAATAATCTAAACTGCTTTCACTAACAGATTACAATTGATAACCTACAATCTGATTACGTAAACCATATACCATACGATCAACATGAGTTTGAAGAAGAACTGATTCATTATACGGGGTGATGAAAAAAGAACCACCATCACCTTCAATTCCCAGATTGTGAAAGGTATCAGAAGCAAATTTGTAGAGACTAAGACTTGTGGCCCATCCTTCTGGGTTCTGAAATTCCAGTATTGGGTCATTGTTATCATCGAAACAAATTAATTTCAACTTACAAGTGTTGGGAATGTTAAGCAAACATTGAAAGGATGTTATTGTTCCACCAACAACCGTTAACAGCCATAGGCAGAAAACGTAGTGGTCATCCTGTTCTATGTTTCCTGAAACAACTATGTTGTCCCTTAAGTTTGAAACTAGAAATGGTAAAGGTAGATTGACCAACAACTCTGCTGGTATTTCTAACTCTTGGAAATGGTAGGTGACCAAGTTGAACGACACCATCATGTAGCTCTTGTATTTTCTACCATCATTTGCATACAATTTTTCGTATACACACCAGAAGATATGCCCATCAACGACACATTGACTTCCCTTTTTTAATCTTATTGACTGTCGGGGTAAAAACTCGGCTCCCAAACGGTTCCATTCTCTGGATGAGAATGTGAATAGTAAGACAGACCATTGATGATGTAGAGGATTGAAGGGGTATGATATCTTGAGGAGGATTGGATCAAGATTGTCTGGGCGTACCCCAAAAGCAAGCAGACGCTTTTCATACTCTTCGGGTTGTGTAACATATGGCACAAATGTGCCACATGATCTTCTGATAGATGGATTCCAAAGGATCGCCATGTAATCATACACAATTGGACCATACGAAAAGCCCAGGACCCCATGAGAATACCCAATTGGTTCCAAGTCAGAATAAGAAAAGTTTGAAGAGATTTATGTGCGAGAAAAATCATCATTTAAAAAAGACAAGTAACCTTTATACCTTTGTCGATGACATAAAACAAGAATTGAAGTATCAGCAGGGCAAACACCATAACGTGCAGTGAAATGTAAAGTGTCAATACGAGCCTTCCAACTCTTAGACACAGTTCGACATTGAAGTATACACTTGACAGGAAGCCTTCTCACGATGTCCATTTGAACTTCAACAGGAATGTTATCAGACATGGTGAGTTATTATCAGCAAGCTGCTTTTTGTTTTGTGTGTGTAGAATAATGTGAGTGATGGAGAGTATAAATAATAGAGATGCATTTACACCATTAACCTAACTACAAAAAGATTACTAAATGCTAAAAGGTACTAAACTGTACTTTGAAATATTATATTAAGACCATACCAAGTGCTTTTAAGGTTTATCACCATGAAAGATCAGATTTGACAAGAGTTGACTTTGTTGAAGAAATCTTATCAAATGTTATTGTCATTAATGTACTTGTAGTTTGTTTGTGACCATAACCATTACACATATGGTTGACATTGAACTAGTTTATTAAGTTTGCTTTAAAAGTACAGTAAAGTAATACTAATGTTTATACATAAATATAACAACTAAAGAAATATTGAATAATAAATATAGTCTAAGTAACCTTGCACATCTTGAATGCGATAATGAAGGAGTTTGGCGTGTCATAAACATTTCAAACTATATCATTATTGTATTCAAGACGTCTCAATTACAATGGCTGATATATCTAACATCGTCGATGTATTCCATTGCTTTGTTCTTTTGCACCCTGTCTTATATCAGTTGGTGTTTGATCTTGATAACAAATTTTGGCTCTTTAAATAAAGTTTATTGATTGGTAGGAATAAAATAAATGTACATTAACAAATGAAGATTATTTAAATCAAGTTTATTGATTGGTGGGAATGAAAAATTAACAAATTTAAACTATTTAAAGAGCCAAAACTTATGATCAAGATCAAACACCAACCAGTATAAGACTTGGTACAAATGAAGAAATAAAACATATCCACAACGTTACATTTATCTGCCCTTGTAATTGAGAATTTAGTTATTAGAAGAAATATTATTACTAACATTCATATTGCTCCTTTAGATGTAAGGAACATACATATTAATTACGTAGATTGTCCTACATCGTAGAGCTCATCGTGCATTAATGAAAAGATATTAATTTTAAGACATTTAGAGCTCTAAATAGCAGTAATGAATAGTTAGATTAACATGTGCTGTTAATCTTGGTTTCAATTAACAATCAAAAGTTCAAAGTTTCAAACCAGTTGGTTGGAGTCTAATGATTCTTGAGTTACTTATCTTTTCTTTTTCTACTCATATTGTTTCATGTAATGTTTGTGCAGGATAGGCTAAGAACAATATTTTTTTAATGAGAAAACCATTTTGTAAACATCAATATGATACAAATGTTTAAATTTGGTTATACAATATGATACTAAATTTTTTTAATTAACACGTAACATAACTACCAACAACACTTATAACATACTTAACTATTTAAGTTTGGTTATACAATATGATACAAATGTTCAGTCTACAATAGAGTGTAAGTAACAGGAATCGTCTAGACTGAGATAATGAAGGACCATGGCATGCCGTGAACGATACACGCTATCATTATCGCAATCAACACGTTTCAATTATAAGGGCAGATATATGTTACGTCGCACATGTGTTCCATTCCTTTGTTATTTTGGCACCGTCTAGTACCCTTTGTGAGCTTGATCTTTACCACATGCTTTGGCTATTTAAGAGCGAAAACGTGTGATAAAGATCCCACCCACAAAGGGTACTAGACGGTGTTCAAATTAACCAATGTAACCCGTCTACAACGTTACATACAACTGCCCCTGATAATTGAGCATGTTCTTACGAAACATTTGTATAGACATTGTTTGATATAGCTCACTTAAATGTCCATAACATACATATTAATTATGTATATTCAATGACATTACATGAGCATCGTGCATGAATGAAATCCACAAATAAGTCTGATTAAATTATGAATCTATAAATTTTTAATTTCAACTCAGACATGTAATCACAATAATCAATTTATTTCAATTAAGAGAATCTGCATTTGATTATCAGCTTCAAATGACTTTCGCTTAACAGACTCTTACTCTACATATTTATATTGTTAGTCATCCATATGCACGGAGTTTTTAAAATTCCAGTCATGACTCTTTTAATTATGATCAAGTTTTGTGGTTCCTTATATGCCCTAATTTACTTTTTTTTTTAATTTCTGACAAGTATAAGGACGACGATGTCGCAACTGACTGAGATAAGTATAAAGGTCTAAGTAACATGCATTAATGCAAATTTTTTTTAAATGTTATGTTTTACCTGTAAACATGATCGCATATATAGATACCACGGACGGCCCTCATGTTGCTCCTCAGAAGCACTGTCGTAAAAAGTTACAATCCCAGTCCTGATTTCAAACCGTGCTAAAAACCAGTGTTTCTCCTTTTCGTTAATAGGCATAAAAACTTGGTCAACGTCACCCCATGATATTTTGTACTTTTCTCCATTGGCATACCAAATTGGAATGGAGTCCTGCAAGAGTAACTGTACAAAGTATGCAGTAACCATACACCAATCAGCGTCAACAGGTCTGAAGTGCAACATGTATTCCACCCATAGCTCTATGTGCTGTACAAAACAAAATTTTCATGTAAAAAACACTATAAAATTGAAATATAAAGGAAAGTTCAATAACAATAAATTACTTATTCTGTCCTTACCTCATCCATGAGCCACCCTTTTTTTTTGTGGATCTAAACATATCAAGCTCTCCCAGCAACGGCGGTCCACACGTACAGGTTCCTTTGACCAAGGGAATGTACAACGAAGGGGGCCCGGTTGTCCAAGGAATTCGTCGTAATCATCAGTAACATGTACGTGGCTGATCGATTTGTGCACACGATTAAGATTCTACAAAAATATTGTTACTATATTAGCAAAAATAACGCTAATGTTAAACCTATAAAACTTAAAACTCAAAAAAATTATACCTCCACCCAAGGCTTAACATCCTTTAAAAACTCAATCATGTCTAGATCCCTACAGCCTTCAGGAGGTATACGTATTTTTTCTGCTTCTACAAATTTTGAGGACCAGTAATACGACGACTCAGAACCATCTTTCTGACTCCTCTTGTCAATTGTAGCCATGTCTGCACGTGCTCTTTGCCAGTGTTCTGATTTAAAAAAGGCCAACCGCGCTTTCTTCTTCTCCTGAGCTTCCTTCAAAAGTTTTTCCCTTTCCACCCTGCGATATACCTCCTCTTTCAACGCCTCTATAAACACCATTTCCTTAGTCTTTAGTTCTTCAATCTTCCACTTTTCTTCCTCTTGTTTCCGCAACATTAATTCCTCATCTAAAAGATATTCCTGTAACCAAAATTAAGGTTTTCTTAAAGGTACAATATCATTAAGTGTTGTATTATATAGACAAGCAAATAACCTGTAAAATGTCATCATTAGAGTAGACATGTATTTCGGTTGAATGTCTATTAGAAATTAGAGTGTCAACCAATTCCCCGAATGCACGACTCAGTTGTTCTTGAAATTGTGTGCTTAGATGAGAAAAAGATCGACTAAAGTCCAATTTCTCCTGTATATGAAAAAAAAATTAAAATACAATAAATTAAAAAAAATAAAAAAAAAAAAAAATAAAAAAAAAAGGCAGATAAGTTAATCGAGCTAAAATCTTACCCGAAATCCGTTAGTTCTTTCGCATGCAAGAACCTACAAAGTAATTTTTAAAACAATTAAAATTGGCCACCCGACAATAGGTAGAATCTGTATAACGCAACTCACCTGAATAATAGACTCAAGTTTGAAAACACGACTATTCAACTTCTGAATTACGGAATCCTTAACGCCGATCTTTGTAATAAGACTACTAGCATCAATCCTAGGGAGAAGCGGTAAATACTTCTTTTCAGTCCTCCCACGTTTCCTTAATGCATCCAACTTCTGTAAATAAACATCATAGTCATGTGGTGCTTTTCGTTTAAGAGTCCTTGGTATGTACTCCATTATATACTCCCGAGACTGGATATAAAATTCTGACTCCTGCTCCACTAATGTTGCTTTCAAATCAAAATTAATCTTCAATTCCTATGAATTACATCAAAAACTAGAATATTATGAAATGAAAATTATTAAAAATTATATTAAAGTCCTTGTTGTTGCGTATATGAAAATTTACCTTGCCAAATAAAGATCCATAATCTGATTTTTTAAAAACTTGTTTCTTTGACCAGGCTATACCCCTTGGTATGACATCTGGTTGTTTATTCCACCAACAATTGCTTCTTTCAAAGGACTCAAGAATCCATATCTATAAAATAAAACTTTGTGTTTCTCTATCAAAGATAATCAATTAAAAAAAACTGTTACAAATATAACAAAAATAAAGTACGGAAATACCTTGAAAGCCCAGACAAATCCAGAAAGTGTATAACTTGGCAGAAACTTCGAAGAAGCTTCAAGTCCTTTAAGATGTTGAAACCTGTGTCTTGATACGACATTGAATAACTGGTTGTAAAGTTGCCTCCAAATGTGCTCCCCCCATGGAAACGAATTCCATGATTCAAGGTCTTCAACCAGACGCAATAGTTTATCATCCACTTGTTCAGTCAACAACCGACCCATAAAAATTACCTCTAACACTAACAGTAGGCATACACGGACTGCGTCTTCATCAGATAATTTACCAAATAACTCTTCATCCTCAACAAGACCTAAAAGATCTAAGTTGGTAATTTTTACCCCCTGTTTTTTGGGAAATACCCTAGTTTTAAATTTTATATCCCCTGAACTATATGACTCAGCGCTAACATACTTACCAAATCTAAACCCCGTTATTAGATAAAACTCGTGACGACCAAAGTGTAGACTACGGCCATCCACATCATATATGAGGTGCATGTCATACTGTGCATCGGCTACATAACCCTGTTTTTGTAGTATATAATCTAACATATGTGTTTCATGGTCATAAAATACAAGATCCAACCATGGTCCAAAACAGGAAGTTCTAAATAATATCCTTCGCTTTTCATTCAGCTTTTCTCTAACTAAGGAAAAGTAATTCACTTTACTCCTAACGATGACTTTTGCTTCATATTCCTTTAAGAAAATAAATAAATAAACCCTTCTTAGGACAACAATAAGAAAGGGGATAGCAAAACGTTTATCAAAGAAAAAAGTTTATCAAATTAAAAATATTAAAGGAATTAAAAACATATTAAATGTAAACACACAATGCAATGAAAAAAGTTTATCAAAGATAACTAAATGAAAAAAGTTTATCAAAAAAGTTTAGCAAAACGTTGACCTAGGTACCTAATGGACCAACAGCTATTTGGTGTTTAAGCAAACATTCTATGCTAACAAGAAACATTCTAGGCATATACAATCATTAGTCCAAGTAAGTATATCATTAACAGGTTGCAAACAATTGGTGTTTACGCAAACATTATAGTCTACACTTCCTGTTTTGACCTAGGTACCTAATGGACCAACAAATATTTGGTGTTTAAGCAAACATTCAAGGCTAACAAGAAACAAGCTTGGCAAAAGCATTCTATTTGGATGTATATGTTAAGTTTAATAAAATTTGGTGTTTAAGCAAACATTCTAGGCTAACAAGAAACATTCTAGGCATATACAATCACTAATCCAAGTAATAAGCAGTTTGAGATAAACCAAACAATAAGCAATTAAGCCACAGATTAAACCAATAAGCTAAGAACAACTCAAACCACTACTAAATACCCAAATGAACTCAGATATATCAAACAAGATGAAATAACAAGTAAAACGAGCAATAGCTGTCCTAAATTTCAAAACAGAAAATAGTTCAAAACTACTTATAAGCAGGCCTAAAATAAGCTCTAAAATAAGCACCAAACCAGAATGTGAGTGGGGTAAAATAAGCTCTATACTACTGAGTTTCTCTAAACGAAAAAGCTCTATCAGAAATTATACTATGCTACTCTAAAATGACCAATGTTCAGCAGCCATCAGGAATAAGAGACATGAACAGTTGACTATATTGATGCTAAACTACTTTGACTTATATCAATTTTAATCCACTGGATCTACTACTACTTGATGTATTAAGCTAATAATGAACTGATTTAAGCTATATTAATGGATTATGCAACTACAACTACAAATTCACTAACATTTTTAGTCTAAACTAGCAGTTAACCATTTAGAAATCAACTTTGACTATTTATGATATGTTCTACTATTTTTATTGTTCAAAATAACTAGTTTAACACTAAAGTAGCCTAAGTATACCAATCAATAAACTACTCTACTACTATAAACCACAGTAAACCACAGATCCAAACACCCCTATATCTAACAGTTACACTATAAAATCAAACAAACTCTACAAACTACCAATCCAAAAATCTAAAAAGCTAAAATAACATAAAATGGAACAGAATCAACAAGCAAGAACCACAGAGTCCAACAGAAACAAAGATACTCAATATAATCAAATGAATGACAGATCTTAATCAAATGCTATTGTAACTTTTGATAATGAAATCTTACTCACTACTCTTATCAAGAACAGAGAGTTTTCCACTGAATCAAATGCTATTGCAACTTTTGAGAATGAAATCTTACTCACTAGTTTTGAGAATGAAACCTTAGTCGATCAACTGAAAAACCACAAATTCTATTTGGATGTATATGTTAAGTTTAATAAAATTTGGTGTTTAAGCAAACATTCTAGGCTAACAAGAAACATTCTAGGCATATACAATCACTAATCCAAGTAATAAGCAGTTTGAGATAAACCAAACAATAAGCAATTAAGCCACAGATTAAACCAATAAGCTAAGAACAACTCAAACCACTACTAAATACCCAAATGAACTCAGATATATCAAACAAGCTGAAATAACAAGTAAAATGAGCAATAGCTATCCTAAGTTTCAAAACAGAAAATAGTTCAAAACTACTTATAAGCAGGCCTAAAATAAGCACCAAACCAGAATGTAAGTGGGGCAAAATAAGCTCTATACTACTGAGTTTCTCTAAACGAAAAAGCTCTATCAAAAATTATACTATGCTACTCTAAAATGACCAATGTTCAGCAGCCATCAGGAACAAGAGACATGAACAGTTGACTATATTGATGCTAAACTACTTTGACTTATATCAATTTTAATCTACTGGATCTACTACTACTTGATGTATTAAGCTAATAATGAACTGATTTAAGCTATATTAATGGATTATGCAACTACAACTACAAATTCACTAACTGTTTTACTCTACACTAGCAGTTAACCATTTAGAAATCAACTTTGACTATTTATAATATGTTCTACTATTTTTATTGTTCAAAATAACTATTTCAACACTAAAGTAGCCTAAGTATACCAATCAATAAACTACTCTACTACTATAAACCACAGTAAACCACAGATCCAAACACCCCTATATCCAACAGTTATACTATAAAATCAAACAAACTCTACAAACTACCAATCCACAAATCTAAAAAGCTAAAATAACATAAAATGGAACAGAATCAACAAGCAGGAACCACAGATTCCAACAGAAACAAAGATACTCAATATAATCAAATGAATGACAGATCTTAATCAAATGCTATTGTAACTTTTGAAAATGAAATCTTACTCACTACTCTTAGCAAGAACAGAGAGTTTTCCACTGAATCAAATGCTATTGTAACTTTTGAGAATGAAATCTTACTCACTACTTTTGAGAATGAAACCTTAGTCAATCAACTGAAAAACCACAGATTCTATTTGGATGTATATGTTAAGTTTAATAAAATTTGGTGTTTAAGCAAACATTCTAGGCTAACAAGAAACATTCTAGGCATATACAATCACTAATCCAAGTAATAAGCAGTTTGAGATAAACCAAACAATAAGCAATTAAGCCACAGATTAAACCAATAAGCTAAGAACAACTCAAACCACTACTAAATACCCAAATGAACTCAGATATATCAAACAAGCTGAAATAACAAGCAAAATGAGCAATAGCTGTCCTAAGTTTCAAAACAGAAAATAGTTCAAAACTACTTATAAGCAGGCCTAAAATAAGCTCTAAAATAAGCACCAAACCAGAATGTGAGTGGGGAAAAATAAGCTCTATACTACTGAGTTTCTCTAAACAAAAAAACTCTATCAGAAATTATGCTATGCTACTCTAAAATGACCAATGTTCAGCAGCCATCAGGAACAAGAGACATGAACAGTTGACTATATTGATGCTAAACTATTTTGACTTATATCAATTTTAATCCACTGGATCTACTACTACTTGATGTATTAAGCTAATAATGAACTGATTTAAGCTATATTAATGGATTATGCAACTACAACTACAAATTCACTAACTGTTTTACTCTACACTAGCAGTTAACCATTTAGAAATCAACTTTGACTATTTATGATATGTTCTACTATTTTTATTGTTCAAAATAACTATTTCAACACTAAAGTAGCCTAAGTATACCAATCAATAAACTACTCTACTACTACAAACCACAGTAAACCACAGATCCAAACACCCCTATATCTAACAGTTACACTATAAAATCAAACAAACTCTACAAACTACCAATCCACAAATCTAAAAAGCTAAAATAACATAAAATGGAACAGAATCAACAAGCAGGAACCACAGATTCCAACAGAAACAAAGATACTAAATATAATCAAATGAATAACAGATCTTAATCAAATGCTATTGTAACTTTTGAGAATGAAATCTTACTCACTACTCTCAGCAAGAACAGAGAGTTTTCCACTGAATCAAATGCTATTGTAACTTTTGAGAATGAAATCTTACACACTACTTTTGAGAATGAAACCTTAGTCGATCAACTGAAAAACCACAGATTCTATTTGGATGTATATGCTAAGTTTAATAAAATTTGGTGTTTAAGCCAACATTCTAGGCTAACAAAAAATATTCTAGGCATATACAATCACTAATCCAAGTAATAAGCAGTTTGAGATAAACCAAACAATAAGCAATTAAGCCACAGATTAAACCAATAAGCTAAGAACAACTCAAACCACTACTAAATACCCAAATGAACTCAGATATATCAAACAAGATGAAATAACAAGTAAAACGAGCAATAGCTGTCCTAAATTTCAAAACAGAAAATAGTTCAAAACTACTTATAAGCAGGCCTAAAATAAGCTCTAAAATAAGCACCAAACCAGAATGTGAGTGGGGCAAAATAAGCTCTATACTACTGAGTTTCTCTAAACGAAAAAGCTCTATCAGAAATTATACTATGCTACTCTAAAATGACCAATGTTCAGCAGCCATCAGGAATAAGAGACATGAACAGTTGACTATATTGATGCTAAACTACTTTGACTTATATCAATTTTAATCCACTGGATCTACTACTACTTGATGTATTAAGCTAATAATGAACTGATTTAAGCTATATTAATGGATTATGCAACTACAACTACAAATTCACTAACATTTTTAGTCTACACTAGCAGTTAACCATTTAGAAATCAACTTTGACTATTTATGATATGTTCTACTATTTTTATTGTTCAAAATAACTAGTTTAACACTAAAGTAGCCTAAGTATACCAATTAATAAACTACTCTACTACTATAAACCACAGTAAACCACAGATCCAAACACCCCTATATCTAACAGTTACACTATAAAATCAAACAAACTCTACAAACTACCAATCCAAAAATCTAAAAAGCTAAAATAACATAAAATGGAACATAATCAACAAGCAGGAACCACAGATTCCAACAGAAACAAAGATACTCGATATAATCAAATGAATGACAGATCTTAATCAAATACTATTGTAACTTTTGAGAATGAAATCTTACTCACTACTCTCAGCAAGAACAGAGAGTTTTCCACTGAATCAAATGCTATTGTAACTTTTGAGAATGAAATCTTACTCACTACTTTTGAGAATGAAACTTTAGTCGATCAACTGAAAAACCACAGATTCTATTTGGATGTATATGTTAAGTTTAATAAAATTTGATGTTTAAGCAAACATTCTAGGCTAACAAGAAACATTCTAGGCATATACAATCACTAGTCCAAGTAAGTATATTTTTAACAGGTTGCACACAATTGGTGTTTACGCAAACATTATAGTCTACACTTCCTGTTTTGACCTAGGTACCTAATGGACCAACAACTATTTGGTGTTTAAGCAAACATTCAAGGCTAACAAGAAACATTCTAGGCATATACAATCATTAGTCCAAGTAAGTATATCTTTATAGTCTACACTTCCTGTTTTGACCTAGGTACCTAATGACCAACAACTATGGCAAAAGCATTAACAATCATTAGTCCAAGTAAGCATTAACAAGTTTCAGCGAACAACCAATGTATTCAAATCTTCGCAATAACAATCATAAGCAGTCAAAAGAGTTGCACGAGTAGTTTGAACCTGATCGGGAGTACGGACTATTTCCCACCGTGTGTAAGTAGGATGTATATAGTCCGAGGCCCGATATCTGAGCACAACTCTACTGGATTAAGTAAACCAACCATCTATGGTTCAAGCTTGCCTGGAATCACTCCTTGATCCGTTTAGCCTTGTTACCATGTATGGTTCCCATAGATGATACAGTAACCACTGCCCTGGCCCTTAAGATTGTAGTAGCTAAGACAAACACAATGATTGTCAACGCACAAAAACTTGAAACTCTTACTAAAAACTTCGATTAAAGGCATGTTTATCAAACTTAGTCAACTAATCGCAGCTATGTTATTCAAACTTAGTAATGACCTAACACCCAAGAACCTGAAACTCTTACTAAAAACTTCGATTGAAGGCATCTAACATATATCATTTGTTTATCAAACTTAGTCAACTCATACCAGCATCTACACGGCCAGTCAAACATGCACCCTCACATTCCTTAAGTTGGGATACAAATACATCATTCAGGAAATCTCTTATGATCCTATGATTAAAAGACATAACAAATTCTTAAAGAAGCAAATGATCGCAAAAATTTACCTTAAAGATGATCGGAGTGCTTAGTAGGTTGCCCTTCATAAATTTTGTAGTCGACCCATTTTGACATACAGAAGAAAATAGAAGTTGTCATATGCCATTTAGTTGAAATTTGTGGACCGCCAATATAGTTGAAAATTGGTCATTCATTTTAGTTCATAATATGAGGCTCAGATTGATTAGTAATTTCAAAAAGGGGATACATTCGGCATGGCTGCAAATCCAACAGTTTGCCCCGCCAAGACACAGAGGTTCACGACTTTAATCAAACATGTTCAAATTCATCATTGCCTTTTATAAAAACATAAGCAACCTTAGTTTTAAAATTCAGTATATTTAGAGGCTAGAAAGTCGATACATTCGACATGGCTACAAATCTAATAATTTGCCCTACCAAGACCCGAACGATCACAACTTTTATTGATACACTTTCTGGTTATAGCCACAATCCCCGAACGATCACAACTTTAATTGATACACTTACTGGTTATAGCCACAGCCCTTCACACACTTCTGACAAATTCAGTGACATAACTTATAATCAACCAAAAGCGCCATGGCTGTGTCAATGTAAATGCCCTGCCAAGACATGGACATATGTCCTTAATATTATACTATAAAACATTTACCAGGGCTTGTTCCCTCCAATTTGCTATACCTAAACTTCATAGCATTTGCTACAGTTGTCTATATGGGGGATGTGCAGTAAATCGCACACAAAAATGCTACCCCCAAACTTCTTTGGGGCAGTCACTCACAAATAACACAACCTCCATATATCTTCTCCTGTCTCATTAGCACATATCAATTTATATAATCCGTGAATTATCGATTTCACAAAGCCAGAACAACCGCTATGGCTGCGTTAGTATAAACTCCCCGCCAAGATAAGGCTGCTCTCAGTCCTTGAAGAATTCCAATAACGTAACCCAGAAACAAATAAACAAACAAACAAAACCCACTACTTGTCAGTGCGACGTTTAATATAAAGATAAAAAATTGCTTTAGACTCATTAATCGTATTTCAAAACACATAATTTCAGCTCAGACAGGGTGGGAATTTGGAAAGCGTAAACGTCCGCGATGACTGAAAATCTACTATTTTGCCCCGCCAACGTGCAGATGTTCACAACTTTAGTCAAATCTGCATATATTCATCACAGTTTCTCATAGTCAGTACCACCACAATTTTCATTATACATACCATCAACAGCAAAACAAAACAATGAGATAGAACATTTGCCATGGCTACAACTTTAGTAAGCTGTCGTGCCAAGATGAAAACGACCTCATCTTTAATGCTCCCCACCCCAAGACTCATCATTGCCTAGTGTATCCTTGTATCAAATCGACAAAAAATATCATCATTTGTAATATAACACAACACATACATTGCTAAAAGGTACCATACTTTATTTATACATACAGTTTTCAAAGCAGTTTGGGGCTAACTAAAATGGTTTTGATATGTGCAGAATCCACGGTTTTTCTCATATATCCTGATATTAATTAAAGAATAAGAAAAATACTGGACCGAGTCAGAGCAGTAGCAAATAATGGCCAACAAAACATGATATCATCAAAACGATAACGGATTCACAGGATAAATAAGTATTAATATAAAGTCTAACACCCTTTTTAATCCAATGCTATTTCATCCCGCATTTTCACGGTATGTAATAGATATAGATAAGGAAAACTTGCCTCAGATTAGTTGACACCCTGGCTGCGCACGTGGAGGTTGCTAAGGCAACCGTTTGTCGCACTCTACCATCCTTCCACTATCCGCAGCCATACGACATAGTTAAAGGATCATCATAGCCAAGTGAAACAGGCCACCAAAATCATCTATATCTATTATAACGAACGGTAACTGCGATCACAGCCTATACACGGGTTGTGATAATAGTTTATAATCATATTTGTGACCATGGTTTATAGCGGCATATAAAATTACTTTTCGATACCAAACAGTCGCCATGGCTGCAACGAAATTCTTTGTATGGTTGCCCTACCAACATACATGTTGTGGTAAACAATGCATAAGCACAATTTATAAGTAATCCCAAATCACAAATACGCAAGTAAATTGTTTCCAGAAAACCCGACAACGACAACCTCAGCAGTAACGCTTCATCCTGCTGAACAAACATTACAACACCCCTTTATCGCTGTAAGCGCAAACAAAAACAAGTGTAAATTAAATTTGTTAAACAAACAAATTTACAACTCTAAGTTTTGTTTTATGAAAGCTTGTGGTAACAAAAACAGAAACAAACCAATTTTTTTTAACATTTTATTAAAATTAAAAGAAATTTACGATAAACAAAACCCACAAAACCAATCAAGCTTTTATCGAGTTAGTTGAGGTCACATTAGTACCAAATATGCCTTCGCTGCACATGCGGACGTTGTTGAGGCAACTGTATCCTTCGGCATTCCGCACCAAGACAAAGAATCATCAGACCCAAGTGAACAGCACAACTAACAACCAAACCATCTATATCATCACTTCCTGTCACCACACACTTGCCATGGCAGCAACCAAAATCATTATAATCTGAGAAAGTTTAGAACTTTTAAAAATCCGTAATCTACAATGTAGCAAATGCTCCCCTACACAATCAACAAATAATCTTTATAAATAAATAAAAAGATACCCAATACACAATACATAAAAAATATCATATGTTAAAGCAAAGTCCTATAAATGCAACCTTTTTGACAATAGCAGCAAACCCATAATCCCATCCACCCCTAACTTCATAAGAACCCTAAAATTTAAACCAAACCTTAATTCATACTAACCATTTTAGAAACACCCCCAAGACTGTATCCTTCGGCATTCCGCACCAAGACAACATATTTTAAAGAATCATCAGACCCAAGTGAACCGCACAACTAACAACCAAACCATCTACATCATCACTTCCTGTCACCACACACTTACCATGGCAGCAACCAAAATCATTATAATCTGAGAAAGTTTAGAACTTTTAAAAATCCGTAATCTACAATGTAGCAAATGCTCCCCCACACGATCAACAAATAATCTTTATAAATAAATAAAAAGATACCCAATACATAATACATAAAAAATATCATATGTTAAAGCAAAGTCCTATAAATGCAACCTTTTTGTCAATAGTAGCAAACCCATAATCCCATCCACCCCTAATTTCATAAGAACCCTAAAATTTAAACCAAACCTTAATTCATACTAACCATTTTAGAAACAACCCCCCCTCCCCCCCCAATTAACACGAAACCCTAATTCTTATGAACCACATATAACAAATATAACAAAAGGCCCAAACCAAAAAAACCCTAATTTTTTCTTGTTTATATTTAGGTGATTTATTGATTAATGATGCAACCGGATCTGTGGATTTGATTAATCTTCTTTGTTGATTAAATTTTTCCATCTATGATCTGGAACAATTAAACAACATAAATTAAACATAAGCGATGACTAATCTATGGTGAACAAAAAAAAGCAAAAAATTAAGATTCGGAAAATCATAAATACCTTTAAACATCTGTCTAGGTTTTGGATTTGCAGGATGAATTCGTCTTTGTGTGTTTGTTTTTTGGGTTGGTACGTGCTAATGAGAGAGGATAAGAAAGATCGAGAAGTATTATTTGTGAGTGACTGCCCCAAAGAAGTTTGGGGGTAGCATTTTCCTGTACATTTCACTGCACACCCCCACACAGGCAACTATAGCTAATGCTACAAAGTGTGGAGGTAGCAGTTTTATGAGGTGTGAAAGTAGCAAATTGGGGGGAATTTTTGAGAAAAAAAAATACTATAGATAAGATTCATGGTAAATGTAGGATTGTATAATTTAAGGGTTTTTTAATAGATCCATTAAAGTTGTTAATTAAAAGACCTTATGGATTCTTCGAGATCCATGTTGCTAAGCATTGCAAGTGCAAGTGTTTGTAATCTTTCAGATTTTGACTAATGCATGAGTTTTCAAAGGATGCTTAATAACACCAACAATAATGTGTGTTAGTTGATGAACTTTATAACAGTGTTCATGATGATTACACATACCCTTATTCATTTACGTGAATCCATACCTATTTTATTGCTATTGGAATTAATCAGAGTATACATATATTATAGATGTAGTTTATTCAATTATATTTTTATATAAGTATCTTTTTTATCGAACACATTTGGATTTTGTTAATGAATTATTCAAACGTGTTTAATTGATTGATACGATATTCGTTTTCTTTAACTTAAAAAAAATGAATCTATTAAGGTGTTTGCTTGTTTTATCATTGGGTTTCAGTATGACTTAATCCTACCCCCATTTTGTTCATATAATATTTAATCGAGGATAACCGATACCCACAGAGAACCTCGAAAAACTGATGAATATTATTAACCTGACATCTAATGGGTAACGGGACGGGTATGGATGTGGATATTATAAACAGGTGCGGGTACGAGTGCACTAAAACCCGCCCCGAAGTCGACCCGTTGCCATCCCTAGACTGTTGGACTTTTGATGAACACTGGCCAAAATTTAATATACGATTATTATGATTATGGCCAAATTTTATTCAATCATCACCCATTGCAAGGCTGGAGGTCCTTTTATACTTTTGGTAGAACCAGAAGCATACTCTTTACCTTAGGTAGGCGTAAGATTGTCTACGTCTCAACCTCCCCCATACACCGTGGAAGACGGTATTGAGAGTTACTTTTTTCTAATAAAGATATGTAATTGCAAGAAAGAAATAAAAAATGGATCAATATATAATTATGTTTACAAAACAATGTAATTGTAAGAAATAAATAAAAAATGAAAGAGAGATCGTACATGAAGATGTATCTAATTTGGGAAAATCATAAAAGAGGAAGGGACCAACGGCAAATGATGTTTGGCGGTTAAAGATAAACAACGCATTTTTTATGATCAAAGTACAAAAACTTGCGGTCAACCCAAACTACAACGACGAACAGTGTAATTTACTCAAGGGTTTGTTAGTGTTGACGTGTTGTCACTGAATAGTTGTTTATAATTGGTCTCTTTATTCATAATCAATTAATTATGTTTTTTTTTTTTTTTTTTTTTTAAAATTGACTTTCATTTCTTTGGGAAATCCATGTCCAATTTGAAACCCGATGAGGGGAAAACCTTCAACTTAAGCCGTCCGAAGGCACGACACTTAAATTGAAGTAAACCCTGTCTTCTCCAGATTCAAACCCTTGTGGGTTGAAACCTTCATTGAAGGACTTTGAAATCGTACCGACAGGGCAGTGGTCCACAAGGGAGGACTTCCCGGTTTGGTCACCCAAACCGGCACTACTCTCCACTAGGCACGCTTAACTGAATAAAACATGCTCAATGGACCACAAGCCCATTGGTAATCAATTAATTAATTAATTATGTATCATGTCCAAAAAGAAGTTTATATAAGTGAACAACTTAGCAAATGTATTTTATGAAACAATGAACCCAACGTTAATGATCATAATCCATTGAACCTAAATGGTTAACCACCTTATGTGCATGAATCGTGCACTATTACTATTAATGCACGCAGGGACGGAGCTAGAGCAGGCAATTTTGACACGAAACCTGTTAACACGACACGACACGACCTGTTCTTAACAAGTTTCGTGTCTTAATAGTTGGACCTGTTAAGACCTGTTAATATTCGTGTCTTAACAGGTCAGACTTGTTAAGACCTCTTATGACCTGTTAATATTATAATATATATATATATATATATATATATATATATATATATATATATATATATATATATATATATATATATATATATATATATATATATATATATATATATAATCCTTAAAATTACAATCCCGACTCACTTAATTAAGAGTTTTATGAACTTTTGTAGTGTTAAGGATTATTATCATTATGTATTAGTTAAGATTTGTAAGAGCTTTTGTATTGTTAAGGATTTTTTTTTTAAGTTTTAGTCAAGACTTTTATAATATGCATGTTAACAGGTTTTTTAACAGGTCTTAACAGGTGCACCTGTTAATTTTCGTGTCGTGTTCGTGTTTGAGAAAAATGACACGATTAGTTAACAGGTTGTGTTCGTGTTTGACTTTATCAGGTTCGTGTTTTAACAGGTTCGTTTGACCTGTTATGCCAGCCCTAGACGGGAGTCAAGGGGTGCCCACGGGTGCACCCTATGAATTTTTTGGATATAGTGTTAATTTTTGAAAAAATTATCGATTTTTTCTAAATGTATTTTAAATGCACCCGGTGCATCAAAATGTGTATTTAGTATTATTTAGTCGGTATACTTGCAAATAAAAAAAATATTCGGTTTAATCCACTTTTTAACTCTATTATATTACGGTTCAAAAAAATTTGTACACCCGGTCATATTTGTTCCTGGCTCCGTCCCTGAATGCACGTCAGTCGATTAAGCTTTTCATACTCTCTCCGTCTCCAAAATATTCTTCATATTTTCATTTTGAGATGTTTTAAAATAATTGTCGACTTTATGTTTTAAGTAAAAATTAGATAATATAGTAAAAGAATATTCTCTTTGGCTGGTTGAAAATTAAAATCTACCAACTTTTATTAAACTTTGTAATTATTGTTTTGTAACAATTATTTTGAGAAGGGGAGAGTACATTAGTAACGTGGAATTTGTAACTACTTAATACTTAGTAACAAATCATTAAATACCATACTAGTATTACTTTTCGTGTTTTCAAACACACTTTTTTCGATTATTTTTGAAATAATAGACGACTACTCGTAAATAGTAACAAGATTTTATAGGTGCAAGCATTTATAATTGTATAGCTATTCATTTTCATCAACTATGACTAACATTAAATAATAATAATAATAATAATAATAATATGGTGTTTTATATAACAGAATTAGTGGATGAATTTTTAGTATTAGTGTTGTGATTAAATAAATAAATAAAGTCTTCTTTTTTTTTTAGAGACTGCATTAAAAAAGTTGTCAAAAATTGTCTTTTTTTTTTTTCTTTTTTTTTTTTTTTAGTATGAATTATTAAGGCAACTATTTCATTAAAAAAAACAAAAAAACAAATAAAACAAAACATTGTTTGAATTTTTATGAGAAAAGTTGTAAGAAAAAATTCATGCATGCTTTATATGTAATATAGATAAGTCTCGAAAAATCGCAACCATTTGTAAAGTGCAAAGACAAGGTTGGATTTTACGAAAACGTGGAGAGGCTTTCACCGTAGTGTATCGATAAAACATATACTTGATTAAAATCAATCGACATGCATTTATATGCTTTATGCCTATGTGGTTAACAATGGTGGCTCATAATGTGGTCACGAGAAAATTCGATGTAGCCATACACACGTCAGTTGGTTGAAATAAGGCATTCTTTTTTTTTTAGTTGAAGGGGCAGATTTTAGTTGAGGAAAATGACTATTTTCACATGACTTCTCTAGCCCTATCCTCCCAAAGAACTCTAAAACATAAAAATAGGAGATGGATCACAAGTATAATAACGACAGCAAAAGAAAAGATATTTCATTATTCTTTTTTGTTTCTTTTATGGAAAAGGGAACATTTTAGATTGTTTTTATACCTTTAATGGAAGAAAAAAAAGGGCAACATTTTGTGTCACCCGGGAGTTGAACACATAAAGTCACAAGGACGAGACATACTCATCACGTTATGGCCGAAAAATATGAATATGGGGGAGCGCAGCAAACTTCGAACCCCGAAATCTCTTTCATTGGGTCGAAATACTTTGGTACTTTATCATATGTATGCACTTAAGTGTACTAAATATGAATAGGCAGACGGAAATTTTTCATAACAAATAAATTATACTAGAAATATGTTAAAAACTTCATTAATTTGAGAATAGGGTGGCAATCAAGTCGTGTCCGAATTGACTCATTCAGGTTTGCGTGTTGGTTTAACCTCTACCTAAACACGACCCGTTTAATAATCGGGTATAAAAACTCAACTATAACTCAAACCTGCATAACACATGCAATCTGTTTTGCATGTTTAACTTGTTTAAGTAAAAAGGTTAAGTAACGAAGATTGCATTAAATGATTGTACTTGATAATTTGCGGTAGAAATAATACATTTCTTCACTAGAATTAAATAAAAAAAATAATAAATAAAAACCCTACGTACCCACACATATACAATTTACAAAGAATCAATCTTTACATATAAAATAACGGTTAATGACACGTTTTTATTCGTTTTTATAAACTCTTTTATACATTTTAAAAATGACTTTATACATTTTTATATATATTTGTATACGTTTTTATACACATTTTTAATTTTTTATATATGTTTTTATGTTGAAACGGATAAAATGCATATAAACATATATATATAAAAACTAGGGGTGAGCAAACAAAACTGAAAAAACCGAACCGAAAAAACCGACTGAAACTAAAAATTGATGGTTCGGTTTTTAATTTTTCAAAAATCGAAAAATATGGTTTGGTTTCGGTGTTTGTCGAAAAACCGAACCGAACCGATTTTATTATATAATAATATATAACTAATATAATATAAATAAATAACTAAATAAATCAAATTTATAAATTCATATTCATTTTGTTGGTAGATTTATAATATATTTATCTTAACGTTTATGTTTATATACGTGTTTATCGTGTCGTGTGTTCACTTGAAAATATATCAATAAATATATGCCGATGATCATACTCTGTGTATATTCACTTGCATATGTGTGTCTCATTTGTATGTGTGTAATTAAAGGTTTATGCAATAAACATTATTATGCTTAGATTGATAAAAAAGTTAAATAAGAATAACCAATTTTATATGTAATACAAGTTTGTTGGTATATATTTTTCATGCCTAAATATAAACGGTTAGAAACCGAAAAACCGAACTGAAACCGATAATAAACCGAAAAAACCGAACGGTTTTGGGTTCCATAAAAACCGAACATTCCGGTTCGGTTTCGGTTTTAACCAAATACCGACCCAAACCGAACCGTGCACACCCCTAATAAAAACGGATAAAAACGTGTGTGTATATATATATATATATATATATATATATATATATATATATATATATATATATATACACATACACACTTTTTTTTATCTATTTTTATATATGTTTTCATTTTTATTTAAAAACGGATAAAAACATATAAAATTTGTATATATGCTTATTTTTTTATCCATTTTTATATATGTTTATTTATTTATTTATTTATTTTTGTCAATTTCATGTATTCAAAATTTGTATTTTGGGTAGGGATGAGCACAGTATCATAATCGTACCGAATTGGTGGTATTGTTTTTTTCCTGAGCATGGAAAGACGGTACCGGTATCGTACTGGACGAGATTCCGGTACCGATATTCGATACCGGGAAATCAATACCTATCTGGTACTTCCCGCTTTTTGTTGAACAAAATTTTTTTTCACATTACATGCTAGTCAATTGGCACTATGTAAGAAAACTATGGATACAAACAAACACGTAATGGTTGAATGAATCGTTTCGATGTTACTTAAATTTATACAAGACAATTTATGATAAGAACTAGCAGTTAATAACTTAACAAATATTAGATATGAATTTATGTTTGGCCAGTTAAAAAAAGCCATTAAACAAAATAAAACTAAATAACAACATTTTAATACTATGCAAGCAAACTAACAAAGTGATCTTTTTTAACAAATGGGTCAGTAGCTAATGAACCTGAACATAATGTACTGCAGTAAACAGATTTAGCTACTTGTAGTTTAACATAACTGATAACTTCATGCAAAGTAATGGTTCAACTACTGTACTATTTAATGTCAATTTCCTTGTAGTTTAGCTACTGTATTGTTTTCATTTAGCAAGCAAAGCAAAGCTATTTCATGCTACTGTTTTAGTTATTACAGCAAAGCAAAGAAATTCATAAGCTATTATCTTGTGCAACATCGTCGTCATTTTTATAGACTTAGAGCCTTTTTTTTTCCTACGTACAAATCATAGTTCACTAGATTAGTTTTAAAAAATAACTTTTGGATTCCGGTACCAAATCGGGATTTCACTAATAATTCCTGTACCGTTTTTGAAATGTACCTTTTTTCACCTTATTTTGTAGTCTTCCGTACCGTGTATTGGGAATTGGTATCATTTCGGTACGATGCCAGTACCGTTCCGGTATTCATGTCAAAATGCTCATCCTTAATTTTTTTGTATGTATAACATTATGATATTTAAATTGCGTATATATAAAATTATCCTTTTTTTCTAGACTATACGAAAAAAACGTTTTACTTAAAACTATTGCCAAATCGGGAAATATTTAAGTGTTTGCTTATTAAACGTCTTTAAAAAAAATATATTAATCGTTTAATTATTACTTAATAAAGAAAGTTTTAAAATCTCTTATGACAAAAACCCCGAAATGAGGTTTTCTTAAAGTGTATTTATTATTTATTGAATACTTATTTTTCTTTTATGACAAAAACAATATATTTAATAAACATCAATTATAGGTATAAATTACCGTTGGCCGCGAGTAGCATGTGCAAGTGGTGCAACTGTACAGGGCCCTTCGTTGTAAGGGCCTCCAATTTAGTATACATCAATTAATATTTATAATTTTATGCATATCTAAGTATATAATGTTTTGAATTTTTAGTGTCTTTATTAAATATTATCAAAATTAAAGTTTTAGTGTCTTTGCGTAATATCAAATAACTTGTTATTTTCAAAAATAGTTAAACTTTTTGTGATTTATGCGGCTTCGTTCGAAATTTCGCACCGGGCCAGCCAAATCAATAGAAGAGCCCTCTAAATTACCATTTATAAAATATTTCTAACCGCAACACGTAATTTTTGCTTGTTCACAAACTAGAGGTGCAAAAAAATCGGTTTTTTTCGGTTTTCGGTTTTAGAAAAACCGGTTTTAAAAAAACCGGTTTTTCTAATAACCGGTTTCGGTTCGGTTTCGGTTTTTCGGAATCGGTTTTCTTCGGTTATAAATGTTCAGAATCGGTTTTTTTCGGTTTTTTACCGGTTCTTTTTTTTCGGTTAAAAATGTTCGGATTCGGATTTTTTATCGGTTATTTACCGGTTCGTTTTTTTTTTCGAAATTTTACTAAATTTAAAAGAGAAAAAGTAGTAAGAGCACTTACAATCGTTAGAGAATTTTATTGGAGAAACTAGCCGTTAAAGAATTTTATTGGAGAAACTAGCCGTTAAGCCTTTTATTCAAATTAATACGATACGAGAATACAAATAAAACGATACAGAAATACAAACACAAACAAAAAGAAAATACAAACACACACAATACGGAAATACAAATAAAAACGATACAGAAGAACATAAGGCATTAATCCCTATATATGTTCCATATGGGGCTCCCTTTCAAAATGAACCACACGTTAAGATATTTGAAGCCTTAGCCACCATAGCGTTCTCTGAACATGTTCAATGTAGTGTTCAGACGACCATTGACCTCGTCACTATCCTGCACGGTCAAGTAAATATCATTGAATTTTTAACATTCACAGTTCATTCTTGCCCACTTACCCGTTATCTGGCTTTTGCTACGAAAAGGACCGTCAGATAGGTTGTTGAACCTTTCTGTAACAGTATTCCAAAAAACGGTTTCGCTATGGAATTCGTGAACGTTTAGCCACATGTCGGCTACCAAACATTCTTCTTCAACAGACCACCGAGTATTCATTGTAAAATGATGTAGATATTGAAGTGTGTAGAAAATTGAATGGTATCGTGTGGTATTAATAGGAGTTTATTGAAAGCGGGATAAGTTTAAAATTTGAATTCAAATCAGAGCGGGATACTTTCAAAATTTGAATTCAAATTCATTGGGCTATGTGTCGGATGATTCCTTTTATTGATTCGTAGTTTTATGTTTAATTATCGTAGGTTTATGTTTAATTATCGTATTTTATGTTTCATGTTTGATGTAGTTTGTTTAATGTATGTTTAAATTTTAAGTATTAATATAAATTGTGTTTTATTAGTTATTAAATGAAATATTAGTTTTGTTGCCTGAAGAAAACCTCATTTGTCCAACGGCTCCTAAAAAAAAAAAAAAAAAAAAAAAAAAAAAAAAGAAAAAAAAACGGTTAAAACCGGTTTTTAAAAAAAACCATAACCGGAAAAAACCGGTCCGAAGAAAAAATTGAAAACCGGTCTAACCGGTTCGGTTATAAAAAACCGGTTCGGTTTTTTTTAAAAACCGGTTTTGTAAAAAACCGGTTACGGTTAAACCACCGGTTATGTATTTGCACCTCTATCACAAACTTTACACACCGAAATATTTGAATATTGCCCAAAAGGCAAAAATGATATGTGTTGGGCTAGATGGATTTGGGCCGGCTAACTGCGTAGTTTTTATCTCTAAAGGGCCGCCAAAATTGGGCTTATTAACGTGGCTGTTAATTCAATTCCCAAGCTCTTTAGTTAATGACCCGATCTAATTTTCTCTCTTTTGAAGAAAACGAGAATGGCAACGGTCCGCCGCGTTGCGGGCGGGCCTGTTTTTTGGCGGAGGCGATTTGCCATAAATAAAGTAGAATATTTAGCCATTGTAATATGAAAACATTTCTTTGCTTTATTGGTTGCATCAAATTATTAATTCATATAAACAAACTGAGTACACACAGCTAACATTTAAATAGAACCTATGTCAACGCATATCATGATTTGCTACAATTATTGATTGTAAATGACTTCTTTCACATTAAATATTCCAACTTCAAGATAAGTGTGCACTTGCAGTCTTGCACAAACTAAAATAAATACTGTATATGTTTTCAACTTCATGATAACAATTTTTTGCCACTTACCTAGGGCCATAGAACGCGTGCAACTGCTATTCCTGTGGGATCCGCTGTTATGTATTTGCTGCTTATGTGTTGGTCTCTTGTAGACTGATTAGATTGCGGGGTGTTTGGCTTTTGATGATCATGTGTTGTGCCAACTTTTACAGAGAAAACACCTGTCATTTACAGAAAAATATGTACATTAGTTTTCAATCATAAAGGCAGGTAGTGTACAGGTGTAATGCATATGACAGCACCAGTACATCTAAGTGATCTCTTTTCATGTGTAAAGAAGATATGCATGCTGGAAATGATCTGTTGTAGTCTGTATATTTAAAATCAGTGGGTTCAGAAACGATTTTTCTATGTAATGCTGCATTCAAGTCTATGTTGCCCAAATAGCAAGTGAATAAGTAAAAAGTAAGAAGTCGAAATAGGGAAAAGTTAATAAGACCTTGTTGATGCAGCGCTTGATTATTTGCCTACACACTTAATCCTTGATTGCCCATTGTCGGCGAGCACCTTTGATTAGAGGAAAACATTGTTCTATTACAAGGAATCAGGTACTGATCTACATTCACGGGAAGATCATCTAAAATAACTTTTTTTTCCACTTAACTGGGCTACAAAAGTACTAAGAGTAGTAAAAGCTACCTCTGCTCGATACAGGTACATTATCAGTGGAGGTGCGATGCAAGAGTAAATCGTGCACACCGTGCAAAGACTCATCTTGTAGACCATTTAATAGGTTCATATGTATTTCTCATATATCTTCAGTACCTAAGGTCGTGGAAGGTGACACGATGTTAAGTACATGAAAAGGCATGTTCAATACTAACGGAAAAGGAAAAATGACTATAACTTACATATTGAATTTGGCACATCACGTGGAAATAGAATTGTTTCATCAGAAACTTCACATATCTTTCGCTTTCCTTTAGCAATCTCATCTTGAATTTGTAACGTACATGCCATTTGGTAATCTGAGGTACACGTCTATTTGTGTACTCTTCCTGTTTTGCATTCACCTGCAACATGTTATGAGAGAAAGTAATTAAATCAGTCTCCATTGTTTATAACAGGAAATATTTTAACATGCATAAGAAGTATAAAAAAAACATCGCACACACATGCTATTTACAAATTTTAGTAGATGAAATAAAGTGTTACAACATACAACACACTATTTTGAAAGATATGATACATAGTTGTGTGCAGACTATGGGTTTAAAATAACCTTTGAAGTCCATTTTGAATGAAAAGGCCTACGGATGAACGATGACAGTGACTAAAAGTATTTTTTTCTGCACACAACTAATAAAGGCGAAAGGGACAAACCACGACCTTCGCATATTTCTCATGTACCTCATAATTGTACGTATAAAAAAAGATCAAGTTCTCCCATCTCCGGTCGTACATTTTTCTTACAGATATTCTTTTCTTTTGGTCTCGGATTACCTGTCAATAAATACACGAAATCCACTTCAGTTAACATGCACCTCGAACTCTTCTGAAAACGGATTTATAGTAGCCAACCATTGCAACACTTACAAAATAACTAATCCTAAAAGATAAAGAGCATAGAGTTAAGTACTAAACTGACCAAAATGTATCCTAGTTTGATTCTTCTATCATTGTATACAAAATACATTTTTTCTTATTTAAAGCAGACAATCACTTTCATCAAATGGTCTAACTAACAATTTTTGTCTGATTATCCACATTTTCAACACATAATAATCAAATAATCTCTCCTAAAACTTAATACCAAATATCCCAAGAAGTTATTACACATTACTACCATCATAGTCTAATAACTGCCACCAAGGTGGGCGAGTGATTCAATTTCAATGTAATTAGGTACACATAGCTGGTGTGGCCAGTGGTGATCACACACACATTTGAGCAAAAAACTGGCCCTCCCTGGGTAACCCCATGAAAAAATCTTCATAATGTCTAATTATTAGATAAATATACCTGAATTATAATTATAATCCACTAACTCTCTGTCCAACAACAATCGAATCCTTGTTTAAATTGCCGCCAACATCCTATCCATTGGAATTTGTATCAAATCCTGTGTATATTTCTTTCCTGAATATGAAGACCAAAAAATAAAGCGATACGTAGGGTTAGTCCTTTTACTTGTTTAGAATGTGGGGCTCCTTTCGCTTCTGGTAAAGGAAGAGACCCCTGGTGTATAGAAGCGACGACAAAAAAGCGATTACCGATGGGACTGCTATTGATATGGGTAAAATTTCCATGAATAAGATATAAGATATACCTTGTCGAAGACATGGAGAATGTGCTTGTTCAAATAACTGAGAAAGTTGCTACTTGAAGCTCCCTTCTGCAAACAATATCTGGTTTCAGTTCAAAAGAAATGTCATCTGCAAATATGACTAATACACACTGTATGTAGAAGACCAAAAGAACTAAAAAAATATGTACATTTTCTTACGAACTTGAAGTTGTTTTGGTTTTCTTTTCTATCATTTAAGTTGTAGATGGTATTGGGTTTCTTCAGCTAATTTGCAAGCTTGATTGATTCATTCTATAAGTATTCCCTGTAAGTAACACAAATAGTATAACCATAGAAAGTGAAAATGGAATGAACGGGTGAGAATAGAAACCATGTATTGATGAAATGAAAGACATATATAATAAATCAGTAACTCAGCTTCAGTTTGAAAAAATGTTTACTTCCACAGTACCTAATTCACGAAAACGTTGAATTGGATTTTGAGTAAGCTACCTGAGATACCGCTTCTGTTGTGAGCCACCATCACAATAGCTTTGATCCGGTCGGGTAACTTTGTGTTTTGCGGCAGCTTATGGGTTTACCCAAATGAATTCATGTGTCAAACAAAGAAATGAGTTATAGGTATATCTCTGAAATGGTCTCTATCCATATAAATGTACTGCCACTTTCAATGGTTTTGATATATTAGCTTTTTGGAAAGGAAAAAAATAAAAAGTCGTATAAACCAATTCAAACACTTTCGCCTATGAGCTTATCTAGTCATGCCCTTTTTTGGTCATCTACCTACTTAAGCTAATCAAACTGTTGAGGTATCAGCTTATTAAAGATAACCAATCCAAACACTTATCATTGGCTTATAAGCTTATGATTAATGAGCCATAAGCTGTATTCAACAATCAATACCTTGTTCCCAAATGAATGAAAAGCCCCAAAAAACATAAACCTGATGGACGATGTAGCAGTGTATGCGGCATTGGGTTTCTGTTTTTTGGGCCTTTTCATTCAACAATCAATACCTTGTGTCGTTGTATTTCTTTTTTGATGTTTTTTTATTAAAGGCTTTTCATTCGTTATCAATACCTTGTGTCGTTGTATTTCTTTTTTGATGTTTTTTATCAAAGGTATTTTAAAACTAATGCACGATTTTGTCTAGTATCAATTTTTCGGGCGTGTTGCTTTTGTGGAACATGATAAAGGACAAAGGATTAAGTAAGATTTATACATTTGACTTTTGAGGAAAAAACCCATTTCACCCGTTTGGGCCTTTTCATTCCTGTGCGAAGTAGAACTGAAATTCACCCTATAGTCCATAAATTAAAAAAAAAAAAAAGGGGAAAAAAAAAGACAAAAGAGCAGATTTATGGTTGAACAAACATGTGCAGGCGCGAGTCCACTCCATAGAAGTTGCCTGGTTACAACAAGTGTAGTTTGTTTGTTGGGTTCTAACATCGTAGTGAACTTAGTCTTCATCAAACGATGGTCTGGCCAAGCTCTTTTCTGCATATGGAAATCATCAAGTGATGCTACAGTCATGACTAATCTTTCAATACCAATATGAAACGGGTGTAAAAGCTTGTAACAAAAATGAAAATTAACCAATCCGAATCATTCATAAGTATATTGGTTCTGCGATCTATTATCGAATCTAAAACAAAGGTGCAAGGTTGGGTTAAGCGTGTGATGCAATTTACCTGAGATTGGCTTGGCGGAAGTAAAGTTGTCAGTCAAATTTTGCAAGTTCCGCCTACGAAATAAAAAAGCATTAATGGTTACATAAATTTGTACGGTCCTGTCACTTTAAAAAAAATCGCCTATGCATACATCGATAGTAGTGCACCGTGTTCGTTAGCAGCTTGGCCAGGGTCTCTTGTACTTGGCACCAAACTGAACCTAAAGCATGACCAACAATAAATGGGCGGTCATATTATTTTGACCCAACGGGTGAGAATTAGAGAAAGTATTTATTAAAAGATAACTTTACCATATTATACAGAAAAGAAAGTAAAAATAAGCAGCTTCATAGCGAGTCCGAATGCATGTGTTCTCACTGCAGGTTATAAAAAGCAATTTCCCTGTAGACTTTGTTAAGTTTAACATTTCTGGAACTCGAGCGTATACCATGACCCAAAATCAGACAAAGACCTGACCTGCATAATATCATTTCAGTTTTATGGCCATCCTTTTTTAGTCAATTTAGTTTAGCATTGCCTTAGTTCATGGTAGAGTCATAATTTCTAATATATAGAACGCGTACATAAAAACGTAAAAGAGTAAAACAAACCTGAGGAAACCATTGTTATTCATATCAGCATCCAACAAATCGTTAGTGGTAATCTCCCTCTACAAAACTCAATTCACAACCCTTGTATGCCTCAAAAGAGAATAACAGCAAGCACAGAGCGACGGAAACAACAAAATACCATTTGCAACGAAATAAACATATATTATAAGATCTACAGAACCTATATATATCATTAGAAAATGAAACGATTATAAACCTCACATATGGCATTCGCGAAGAGCAAAGCCTTTGCCTTTCCTTCTACTCGGGGCCGGTAAAACTGGTCCGCCATGAGTGAATACTCCATCTGCAATATATGTTGCTTATAAGGTTAAAACATTAACTTCCATATTTGATGGACCAAAATCTAGCATCATGTTTAACAATATTAGCTATTTCAGACTTCGTATTTACCTCGCACACAATTAGATTAACAATATTAAACGCTCTGAATTTTACAAATTACAAATTACAACGTTACTAATTTAAAAAGGTTAAAAAAACATACCATTTCCGAACGGCATCAAACCTGAAGATGTTGAAAGTCGCCATATCTGCCCGTAGCATCTCATGTAACTGAAACTGGAGCCGCTTTCTTGTTGCTTTTCGTTAAAACCTATTACAAAAACAGGTTTTTAGCCTATTTACGTGGCCCACAATAAACACAATAAACACATTAATTGAAAACTACACGTCTATTTTGTGGAAAACTAGAAGGGGAGGTTGAATAGTTTTATGTCTTTTTAATTTTATTATGAAAACTTAGTTTAGTTTTAAAACCTTGTTTGCTTTTAAAACTTTGATTCAATCTTATGTGAACTCAAATCTTGAACAATATGAACAACTATATCTAAGTATGAACAATAATAATATAAGCTAAGTATGTGAAATCAACACATGCACAATATAAACAATTATAGCTATATACGAGAGATAAGTAGGTAATCGTTTATTTTATAATCCTTAGTTATATTTTGTATGAAAACTTTACTTGATCGAAATGATCAATTATATATATGTTACCTTTTTAGTTTGATTGTAAAAACTTTGTTTTGTGAATGAAACTTTCGTTTGATCTTTAACTAAAATCAATACTAGCACTATATGAGCAAATATATATACGTCTACGTCTACAAAAGTAATAACGATATAAGCAAGATAATAAGTAAGATATGGAAAGATCTAACCGCGAGACAAAGGATTTAAAGTGGTTCGGCTACAAGGACACCTTCCTTGCCCTACTCCACTCCACGAGTCACCTACTCGAGAGTTTTCTTCACTATGTCAACAAGCTCCCTTATGACGGAGAAAACCTTACACACCAATATACACACCACAACTTATTCACACCTTCTACACAACTTCTTCACACCTAGTCACTACTTAATCACAACACTACTTCTTCACACCTAGTCACTACTTAATCACAACACTACTTCTTCACACCTATCTATCTTCACAACTATCTACTTCACAACAATCTTCTTCACAACTATCTACTTCACAACAATCTTCTTCACAACTATCTACTTCCTAACTTCTTTACTTCACAACTATCTACTACACACTCACTCTATCTACATACCTTGCTAATCTATCTTCTATCAAATATTCACAACTAGCTACACAAAGAAATAGATATAATGAATGATGCTCTAACAACTTGGATGTGGAGGTCACAACAAGTTGTAATACTTCTTCTCTTGAAGGATTGAAGTATTCTTCTCTTGCACTTGAAAAGTAGAGGTTTGGATCACTTTGAAACAAAAATTTATGTATGTATGATCAAAGGATTTTAGAGAATAGAAATGAGATCTAGAACAGAAAGTTTTGGGGTGCAAAAGGTGAGAAAATTCTGTGGGATGATCCAGTATTTATAGGGAGAAAATTTACTGTTCTGGAGCGTGGCCGGTCCCCTTAATTAGAGGCCGGTCCCCTTAATGATTAAGGGGGCCGCCTAAGGAATTAAGGGGGTCGCCCCTTCAGAACGTTGGATTTTCTTGTCTTCTAGTGGGGAAGATTTTTCTGGATAAAATTTGCCATTTTTGGTTGAAAATTTGAAATCATATATTTATAATGAATTAAACATATTCTTTTAATTCCAAAAGTAATTTTGTAAAAGATGTAGAATGTTTAATACATTTTATAAAAATTCTAGTGATTAGAAAAAAAATTTTTGATCATGAAATGCAATAAACACTTTGTTTATTAATACCTTAAGTGATATGGATGCTAAAGTGAATATTTACGACTAAATACTTGTTTACGTCATAATTTGTAGTTCAATGAGTTTACGTTTTGTGATTATCAAAACATAGAGATATCGATATATGTTAATAATGTTTTTAGGCATTATTTATATCAGCAATCTCCCCCTTTTTGATGATTACAAAACCTAAACTCATTAAGTCTAAAAATTAATTTATAGACAAGTACTTAGTGAGTTTATATTCACTTCTCCCCCTTTTTGTAGAATCAAAAAGGTTATGCCGTCTAGCTTCATAAATGAAGTTAGACGGGATGAAAGATCCCCCTTGATGCATGCTCCCCCTCGTTCGAGTGCACCAAGGAATCGAGATATGAAATTCTCGCAAGAAAAATATTAGAAGCACAAGCATATATAGAAGAATATGCAATATACAAATAACAAGCATAACAAACAAAATATTAAGGATACATAACAATTAATTCAAAGAGATTATATTAAAGATCCTAATTTGCCAAAGAGAGCCATCGGACTTGCTTGTAACAAAAGGTTGGTTGATTCGTAATTGAAAGTGAAAATCATAAGCATATAGTATGCTTAGATGGTTGATGATGGAGTGTTTGGAATGAAGATGGTTGAGTTAGGGTAAGGTTGTTGGATTAATGGAGGTATATGTTTGGGCCATGAATGTTGGAGAGTTTGGTTGTGGAGAGTTTGTAGCAGAAGAGGTTGATTAAGGTTTTGGATGTTGTTCAAGTGAGGGTATTGGATGTGATCTAGTAAGAAGACATTCAATCCAAGTGAAGTGTCCATTGAATGCAATGGTTTTTAGGAGAAAGATGCAACAAGGTCAATTGTTGACATGTTTTTCAACTTGATTTATGTTGTATGGTGATGAGGGTGAGCTAGATGAAGGTGGATCCAAATTGCGTTGAGCAAGATGTAAGGCTAAAAGAGCACTAAGCTCATGGGATTCTTTTAGCGCCTCAATGAACATTAAGTGTTCGGAGGAAGGTGATGGTGGTGGAGCATGATAGTTGTCTTGGGTGAGGGTTTGAACATGCAACATAGGAATGGCATGTGAAGTTGTAGGATGTGGTGGTGATACTCTTGGTGGTGGAGACATGTTTGAGCTTGGGTAATCATGAAAACATGATATGGGTGGAAGAGATGCTTCATGAGTGGATGGTGTTTTTGTTGAATGAGCAACATGTAGAGTGTTGGTAATGAGGTTGGGATTATTGTTTTGGATTGTGCATGCTTATCATAAGAAGGAGCATTAGTGGAAGCACGAATGGATGATTTGTTGTTAAATGGATCATTTATGTGAGAGTGAGGTTTAGGTGTTGGTTGATTATGAACAACATCGCTTGAGTTGTGAAAAGATTATGAGGTTTGAGTATAATGTAGAAGGATATGGGTGAGTAAAGGTTTTTGATATGTAATGTTGGTGAGAAGGAGAGTGAGGTGTTAGGTATGTAATGTTGAAGATATAGGAGGAATTTGGTGTTGGATGTTTGACAACATCATTTGGTTTGACGGGCTTTTAATGGAAGTTAGGCTTTCTTCTCCAAACGGATTATTTGGTGGTTTTGGTTTAATGGGAGAGGTCATGAAGAGATGAGTATAGATTGAGATGAATGAGAGTGTTTATAATGTAGGATTGGTGGGATTAAGGATGTATAAATTTTGATAGAAGGTTTAGGATAAAATAGGTTTATGAATTTTGGGAAGTGTAGGATGAACTGGGCTAAAAAGTAGAAAAAGGAAACAACACCTTCGACCATCAGATGGTCGGTCCCCTTAATTGGAGGCCGGTCCCCTTAATAATTAAGGGGGCCGCCTTATGATTTAAGGGGGCCGCCCATCTGGTGATTCCCAGATTGCCAGAAAAGGGTTTTTGGTAGTGAATTGCAGAAAAGTTGTGTTTTTTGTTTCAAACAAGTCCAACTCTTTGAGGCAATTAAGCATATACTAATTATGTAGGCAATTATGTAGCCAAAGCATGTTAATCAAAGAGATTAAGTAAACAAGCAATTTCATCTAGCATGCAAACATACTCATCAAGCAAGTAAAATATAAGTGCTAGGAAACAATAAGCAACATCAAGTATTTCATAACTACATAACTAGGAGGATTAATCCTAATGTGTATCAATGTGCAATAAGTGGGTAGTTATGATAGCATGGATTTCTAGACTTGTTACAAACAAAGTCTTAATGAACAAACATGGTCCTCTTGATTTGATTTAGTTCACTTATAAGTGTCATTTATATAAATATAGATGACAAATATGAGATCACCATGCATGATTTTAAAAGAGATGTTTTTAGCATTATTCAACAATGTTTGAAAGTAAGTTTTCACTTAGATGTGAGAGTTATTTGAATAAAATAGATTGGGTTTTTACTTCAAAATATGTGAATGAACGGTAAAGAATATTTCCCAATCTTTAGTTTTGATCAAAACAAAATTGTGGATATTGATAGTGAAAACATGTTATTTAAAAGTGGGATAGTTATTTGAAAAACTATTTTCCAAAATGTGAGGTTTTTGCATATTTTTAGAGATATTAGATTTTTAACAACAAATATCATAAATCAAATATTTTTAAAAAATGTTTATTAAAGATCTCATGCTCAAGAGGATTGGTTAAGCCTATTATTATCTCATGCTATCGTTTCTACATATCCTATGATCCTAAAGGAAATGAAGACGATAATTTATATGTTAGATGCGAGAGTGTTGAATGGGGTATAACCTAACATCTATAGTTCATTTGTTTTCGCACGCTTATCTAACTTAATGCCATAGTCTACGAGAGCTTGTTTCATCCATAGTTTTCTTACGCGAGGTATCTAATCCTACTTCTTTATTAACGATCGATCCACTTAACTCATTGCACTTCATCACCATGAGTTTGCTAATAGTGGTATAGAAGATTTCCATTTTCTATTTCGTTCGGCAATGAACAATTTTATCTTATTCCTAGGAGAGTCAACCAATGATGTTTCTAGGTTATAAGAATATAAGCTATTATGTACATATATATGTATGGCTAAGCATTAATCTAACTAATCATATATCTAAGCATGCAAATTATAGCGATGAACTTAAAAGAAACGCGTACCTTTTAGTCTTCAATGGAATATCTTCAAGCACTTCAAGTGACCATGTTGACTTATAGAAGTCATTTGTAGATGATATTCCAACTTCTTTCAAGATTGACAGCTTAGCCACTTGGTTCCCATTGTCTCATTGGTCCAAAGTTGTTTGGTCCAAACATATTCAACATTTGGCTAGGATGCATGTATGGTGGTAGTATTCCCCAAGGATTGTAACTTGGTTGATAATTCCACATTTGATGACTAGTATTATTGTAGTTTTGTCTATTTTAGTTTCTTCTAGGTTGAGGTGTTTTAGATCCGAGTATGAAGATTATTTGGTTTTCTCGGTGGTGGAGTTTTAGATCTTAATTTAAATTTAGAGGATCCTACTTCTGTCTTTAAGGATGGTTTATAAAAAGTTTTTACTTTTTCATCATTCGCAATGGGTATTTTTCTATCTTTTGTAAGTATATACTTAGGTTTTGATTCTAATGATTTTTGTTTACTAGATTCACATTCAAACTTTATACTTTTATTTTCACTAGTTGAAACATTAGTTGAGGTTAATCCTAGACCAGTTTTATCTTCCGAAGTTTCTTGAACACTTATTATTTTCTTAAGTGGGTTACTACTATTTTTAAACTTTTCAAGTTTAAAAATACCATCTTTAAGTTTTTCGTTTTCATTATTAACCTCTATGCATGTTTTACATTCTATAAAAACTTCTTTTCCTTTTTCCAAAATGTTGTAGTCTAATTTTTAATTCGAGTACTTCATTTTCTAATAGATTATCAATATGTTTTAGTGACTTATTTTTAGCTATAACCTTTTGACCTAATTTGCATAACCTATTATATTCACTATCTAGGTCTTTTTCGTCTAATGATAAATTTTCGTCACTAAAGTATTCGGTTTTGGAACGTACCTCGCTTGATGTCTTAGCCATAAGGCATTTCTCCTCATTTGTGATTTCTTTCTCATCGTCATCGCTATCACTCCAAGCTCCTCCAACAAACGCCTTTTGATTTTGATTTCTTGACATCATTAGACATTTTCCGATGAGATGATTTAGATCACCACATTTGAAGTACTTCCTATCACTTTTACCATTTTTGTCATCTTTATTTCTTTGGTTTGCTTTCCTTTCATCATGCGGTTGTCTAACGAATCTTCCTCGCCTTTTGAAGAATTTCTTGAAGTCTCTTACGGCCATCGCATATTCATCGTCATCACTTCCGGAGGTTGAGCTATCCTCGTTACTAGATTCCTTCCTAGCTTTTAACGCAATTGACTTGCTTTGCTCTCTTTTTCCATTGACCATCTCAGAGTCTTTCTTTATTATTGCTTCGTAGACTTTCAGGTTGCCGATCAACTCATCAAGTTGAAGAGTTGACAAGTTCTTCGATTCTTCAATCGCCGTAACTTTAGCTCGCCATTTTGGATGAAGAGCCCTAAGAAATTTCCTAACAAAATTCTTACTAGAAAAATTCTCATCAAGTGCTTTTAAACTTGTGATGATAGTGTTAAACCTAGCAAAAGCATTATCTATTGATTCCTCCTCCGGAATCATAAATTGTTCATATTGTTGAACAAGAAGATCTATTTTGTTATCTTTAACTTGACTATTACCTTGGTGAGTGATTAGTAAAGAATCCCAAATTTCTTTTGCGGTTTTACACATAAAAATTCTTTCATATTCTTTGCGTGGTAACACATTATAAATAACCATTTTAGCCTCATTATTTTTTGCTAGTTTCTTTTTCAAATCATCATTTTGTTTTTCAAAAGATACAATTTCATCCATTTTAGTTTCAAAATTATATTGAATAGGGAGAAAATCACCAAAGGTAATGACATGCCAAAGATCAAGATCTTTTGATTTCATATAAGTTTCGAATCTATTTTTCCAATAAAGAAAACCATCACTTTCAAATAGTGGTTGTCTTTGCATAGATTGTCTTTCTAAATATTTTTCAGATTCCATAGATCGTTTCAAGTTTTAAAATACAGTTTATTTTAAAAATCTTGTTTAACGTAGCTCTGATGCCAATTGTGGAAAACAGAAGGGGGGGGGGTTGAATAGTTTTACGTCTTTTTAATTTTATTATGAAAACTTAGTTTAGTTTTAAAACCTTGTTTGCTTTTAAAACTTTGATTCAATCTTATGTGAACTCAAATCTTGAACAATATGAACAACTATATCTAAGTATGAACAATAATAATATAAGCTAAGTATGTGAAATCAACACATGCACAATATAAACAATTATAGCTATATACGAGAGATAAGTAGGTAATCGTTTATTTTATAATCATTAGTTATATTTTGTATGAAAACTTTACTTGATCGAAATGATCAATTATATATATGTTACCTTTTTAGTTTGATTGTAAAAACTTTGTTTTGTGAATGAAACTTTCGTTTGATCTTTAAGTAAAATCAATACTAGCACTATATGAGCAAATCTATATACGTCTACGTCTACAAAAGTAATAACGATATAAGCAAGATAATAAGTAAGATATGGAAAGATCTAACCGCGAGACAAAGGATTTATAGTGGTTCGGCTACAAGGACACCTTCCTTGCCCTACTCCACTCCTCGAGTCACCTACTTGAGAGTTTTCTTCACTATGTCAACAAGCTCCCTTATGGCGGAGAAAACCTTACACACCAATATACACACCACAACTTCGTCACAACTTATTCACACCTTTTACACAACTTCTTCACACCTAGTCACTACTTAATCACAACACTACTTCTTCACACATAGTCACTACTTAATCACAACACTACTTCTTCACACCTATCTATCTTCACAACTATCTACTTCACAACAATCTTCTTCACAACTATCTACTTCACAACAATCTTCTTCACAAATATCTACTTCCCAATTTCTCTACTTCGCAACTATCTACTACACTCACTCTATCTACACACCTTGCTAATCTATCTTCTATCAAATATTCACAACTAGTTACACAAAGAAATAGATATAATGAATGATGCTCTAACAACTTGGATGTGGAGGTCACAACAAGTTGTAATACTTCTTCTCTTGAAGGATTGAAGTATTCTTCTCTTGCACTTGAAAGGTAGATGTTTGGATCACTTTGAAACAAAGATTTATGTATGTATGTTAAAAGGATTTTAGAGAATAGAAATAAGATCTAGAACAGAAAGTTTTGGGGTGCAAAAGGTGAGAAAATTCTGTGGGATGAACCAGTATTTATAGAGAGAAAATTTACTATTCTGGAGCGTGGCCGGTCCCCTTAATTAGAGGCCGGTCCCCTTAATGATTAAGGGGGCCGCCCCTTCAGAACGTTGAATTTTCTTGTCTTCTAGTGGGGAAGATTTTTCTGGATAAAATTTGCCATTTTTGGTTGAAAATTTGAAATCATATATTTATAATGAATTAAACACATTCTTTTAATTCCAAAAGTAATTTTGTAAAAGATGTAGAATATTTAATACATTTTATAAAAATTCTAGTGATTAGAAAATTTTTCTTTGATCATGAAATGCAATAAACACTTTGTTTATTCATACCTTAAGTGATATGGATGCTAAAGTGAATATTTACGACTAAATACTTGTTTACGTCATAATTTGTAGTTCAATGAGTTTACGTTTTGTGATTATCAAAACATAGAGATATCGATATATGTTAATAATGTTTTTAGGCATTATTTATATCAACATATTTACCTCGGAAGTGAGGCATGATGGCTTAACAGTGGAGCGGTATTATTTACTCGGCTTTATGCGGTGGATCAGTGGTAGCCCAAAATCACCCGCAAATGCAAATTGTGACATCAGCGAAAGTAGAAAATTGTTTCTTGTTGATCATTGAAACATAAACACTTAGGCTCAGTTTAGTAACAGCAGACCAGGTCATAGAAACTTCTGAATTTCACCATGGCTGCAAACAGACTCGGTTGCATAGTAACCATTTATACCACGCTGTCCGGTCATTGCCTCGCCAGGTTACTTGCAAGTTTTCAAGGACCAATTTCATTTGAATCAGATTATAACAATCATCAAAGTCCGCTAACTATCATCATTGCCTACTTGTCATGGCTGCAACCACAACCAAGTTGTGACTGCCCCGCCAAGATATATTGTTACATGTGCTAAACGACACTGTATTGTTCATGGGCATTCAATTAGCCCATAAATGACAAATGAGCCTCAACCTTAGTTGTGGCCGCAAATATCATAGATATATATCAAAAAGCCATAAACTATTTCCTGACCGCATCAAAATGCCATAAACCACATATATTATTTGGAATGCCAAGTTCAGCCGTTAGGATCTAAGGCAATAACAACCTCAATTACATTTTGCAAAGCTAATAATTCATTACCTTTCAGCCAAACATTTGGTTTGCTTGTTCCTTGTTTTTTAGTCCCAAAACATTTCACCAAAAAAACATTGTGAGCTTCATTCAACCGACCACCAAACAACCTAATTTTGCTAATACCTACATAATTATGAACATAACCAATCAACTTCAACATCGAAAAATTACAGTCACCGAAAATGGTCTAAAGGAAAAAAAAAAAAAAAAAAAAAAAAAAAAAAAAAAAAAAAAAAAAAAAAAAACTATGATAAAAAACGTACCTTTAACTCCTAATCAGCCGCGTCCTTCCGTAAGACCCCACACCCTCCGTATATGACATCACATCACTACCACTGAGAATAAGATTTGTTAGAAGGAGAAGAGGTTGGTTATGGTACCATAAATCAGATTCTTTGAAGAGTTTCATCAAACATGTGGTAGGCACCGACATTATTAACACATGAAAGGAAGTCGTAGGCATCAAACGACAGCAACTCCCCGCCATGGCTGCACCACAAACTCGCCGTGGCTACCCCCCCAAGATACGGGGTTCGACCGTCGTTAGTGTTTCATACAGTAGATCGAAGAAAGGTAAGAAACACCGTTTGTGAATGTTCTGGAACTGGAACGGGGCTATTATTATGCCATAACTGGATCAGATCCGTCCAAAGTAGGCTAGAAAATTAGGCCAAAAATGGCCCAACGATTTTGGCAGGAAAAGCCCGGTGTAAAACGACAACGTTTTCATCCACTTTTATATAAACTTATAATATCATAAAGTTACTCTAATGTCCGTTTAGTTATACAAAATCAAATTTTGATTATGCTATCTAATCTATATATATATGCAAGTTTCTGGAATTTTTCGAGTCGAGTATTCAAAGCTTTGTGGCCATAAGAATTAAATAGTGTTGGCTTATGGCCTCATCGGGAGAAAGTTTATCTGGTCATAATAGTAATATGCTTTTATGTAGGTTAATCGGGTTAATCGTTTTGACCTTGACATATGTAAGTGTGTTCGTGAATATTGAAACATACGCGACACGATTTTAGGATCATCACGATAAAAGTAATATTTTGATTAAAAAGCACAACATTAATATAACCGTTCAGCTACTTATTTGTCATGCTATAGTTTTGAACGAGTCATCTAATCTTAAAAGAGGATTAGACGGATAAAATTTCTAACTGTGCCATAGTTTTTCAACTGATTACATAAATGATAGATGGTCCATTTTTGAGTTTTTCTACATTTCTTTCCTTTAAAACCGCCGTGTTTTCATCGACTTTAAGGGTACAATGGTCAAAATATGATTACTTGATCACCTTTTTGTCTCTCCATGTGGGGTTTTTCTTTCAACTATCTCAATGGTAGACCGTTTCTTTTTCTATCTTTAATCAATTCTTCAATTATTTTATAGCGTAAATTACAATCCAACCTTTAATTTTTAAATAGTTTCTTAATCAAAATTCTATGATTTTGCTTGAATGTTCAAATTTGGCAAACGTATAATAATAACCAAGTTATCTAGCATGGGGTGGGAAGATTTTGTCATTTCTAAACATTTAGAGTAGACAAATATTTCAACACAAAGTAATTTTTTTCCTTTTTCTTTTTACTAGACGAGTACCCGTGCATAGCAACGGGATTTTATAGCGACAAGTAGTTTATTGATAAAAAAAAGTTTATAGGTTATAAACGAAAAATAATAAAAGTTTGAAGATTTGAGAATTAAACATAATGTTTTGAAACCTGGTTCGACCAGGGTGGTTCAACCGGTTGAACCATTCCGGTCGAAAAATGGGTCGATTTAAACCGGGTCAACTTGCTAGGTTTGGTCGAAAACGGGTCAAATTAAACTGGGTCAACCCGCCGGGTTTGAAGCGTCCCGGGTCAACCCGGTTTGTGTTTTAATTGGTTGTATTTAATTTGGTAGATATGTTTTAATTGGTTGTACAATGTGAATAAATCATTGTACTTTTAAGTAATCGATAATGTTTTAAAACCCGGTTCGACCCGGGTGGTTCAATCGGTTGAACCGTTCCGGTCGAAAATGGGTCGATTTAAACCGGGTCAACTTGCTAGGTTGGGTCAAAAACGGGTCAAATTAAACTGGGTCAACCCGCTGGGTTTGAAACGTCCCGGGTCAACCCGGTTTGTGTTTTAATTGATTGTATTTAATTTGGTAGATATGTTTTTAATTGGTTGTACAATGTGAATAAATCATTGTACTTTTTTAAGTAATGGATAATGTTTTGAAACCCGGTTCGACCCGGTTGGTTCAACCGGTTGAACTGTTCCGGTCGAAAAATGGGTCGAGTTAAACCGGGTCAACTTGCTAGGTTGAGTCGAAAACGGGCCAAATTAAACTGGGTCAACCCGCCGGGTTTGAAGCATCCCGGGTCAACCCGATTTTTGTTTGATTGGTTGTATTTAATTTGGTAGATATGCTTTAATTTGATTGTACAATGTGGATAAATAATTGTACTTCTAAGTATTGGGTGTTTTAATAAGAGTATTAATTACATTTCACTTTCTCTCTCATTTGACCATTGTTAAAAACTCAACATTTCACTTTTGATAATTTTTCCATTATAGATAGTATAGATTAACCAAAAACATTTCTACTATCAGGAAAGGTGAAAATTTTATATACCACGATAGACTTAAGCTAATCTATACTATGTATAATGAAAAATCAACTTTTCTTAAAAGTAAAAAGTAAAAATTGAATCTATTTAAGGAAACAAACTAATAAACGGCTGAAAATTTAATTATTTACATAACTATTCAATCATTATAATCTCGGAAAGTATTCAATCATATAATGTACACAGCTGGAACTTTATGCTGATGTAAATTTCCGTTGTTGTGATAGGACTGCTTGGATTAGAATATGCGTGTAGTTCAAGCTAGGCGGTAGGAGGTAGTCTTTGCTTCTGAGTCTTTTAGGTGTCTCTTAGTTGTCCTGCTTCTTTGCGTTTAGGATTTATGGTCCCATAGCTTGTTCCTTTGCGTTGCCGTGCTTTGTTTTTGTGCTGCTCTTCTAGGTCATTCATTTTTATTATTATTTAGTCTCCTTTTCTTTGCTTGTGTTTTTCAGGTGCTTTTGCCCTCTTGCTTTTATGTGTTTTTGCTTTTGTGATTGTTTATTTTTGTTCTTTTTTTTTTTTTTTTTTTTTTTTCATCATCATCCAGTATTTGCTCTTATATATTGTTGATACAAAAGTTGGGCGTACCTGGTTGTTGGGCTTTGCTCTTATATCAATTCGTTCCTTAGCACTTTGTTACCTGCGTACTAAGAAAAGTAGAACAACACCGTTAGGCTTATCGAGGGATTGTCTCCCCCGATTAGACTCCGGCGTGAGAGTAAGTAATCGAATTTAGGTTTTGGTTGAAGAGTTTAGGGATTATGTGAATCGTACCTTTAATGAGAATCGTGTGATTCTATATATAGGGGCTAAGAAACCGTGTTTCTTGCTCCTCACTCTTCGCACGCGTGGTGCTTATCCAAGGTAAGGATATCTATTCCTTGAATAGATAATCCTTATCGTTACCCGGTGGGTTAGATTGGGCCTTTGGGCTTCGTGAGCCCAAGCGTTGATACCACAGCCCATACCATTTGTCATGGTAGCCCATTCGTGATGGGCTTAAGTGTAAGTAATGTCTATCATTTGGGCTTGCGGCCCAAATATAGGCTATACGTCATCATGTCCCCCCAGTCTAGTATGCGCGGCACGTAGCCGCGGGTACTAGACTTAATGTAAGCAGCGGTAAGCGTGGCGGGAGAATGAACAAATTGTTACCGCCTTTTTGTAGGTGCAATGCACCTAACAGGTTCAAAATAGTTACCTCGGTAATCGGGGGTGGTGTCCACGTATCACTTGGGATTCGGGAAAAAGTGTTGTACCTTTTGATCTTCTAGCCACACGTTTACTGTGAGTGGGATCCACGTGGGCGTGAATTAGGGTTTTTACCACCCTATATAAGAGTGCCGCCCCCCTTTATTTTCACCACACAGTAAAATACACACACAACCACTATTCATCTTCTTCATTTTGAGAGCGTTTTTGCTAGAAAACCTTTGAACTTCCGTAGGTAATCTTTGTGTGCGTCCACTTAGTTTTAAGATGAACATGGTCGCTCAGTTAGAGGAGTTTCGCTCTGCGTTGTCTGTTGAGGACGTGATGCACTTTTCTTCCGACTATTTTGTGCCTTTGGATGTGCATCCAGAGGCGCCAGATGTCGATGCGTGTATAGCCGACTTCCCCGAAGGGAAGATAGGTTTATACACGAAATTTTTCGAGTATGCTAACTACCACGTACCTATATCTATATTTCTGAGCGACTTGCTCAATCACTATCGCCTCCACATCTCTCAGCTGCACTGTATAGGTGCGGCGAAGGTGTCGAATTTTGAGGTAAACTGCCGTTTACTAGCGATAGAACCAACCGTGGACTTGTTCCGCTCCTTTTACCACTCAACATGGTCGAATGGTTGGGTGTCCTTTGCGAAGCGCCCGCGTGCGTTTCAATGTTACACGGAAAAGGTTGACTCCCTTAAGAATTGGAGGGAATATTTCTTTTGGGTAGACGACGTGGTCTTTCCCTCCAATTTTGAGTTTTATACTCAGGCGTCTTTACCAAGGGATGGGCGTCCCGCACCCGGTTCCTATAGGATTGCTGACGCGCAGGCGTTAGATGCCAATCGATTGGCCATTAACCCCTATCCGGAGGAGTTTTTGGTACATGTAGGATTGAGTCGCGCGTATTTTGGCGCAGCAGATGAGGTTCCCACTTTCCTGAGTGAGGATGGCCGGGGTGGGTGTTCATCCTTTGTAATTGTTTGTAAGTTTTTCATTCTGTATCTTCGCGTATTTACCAACTAATCTTTCGTTGTTTTCTTGCTTCATTTTTGTATGTGCAGAGATGGACTTGTTCGCAGTGGTGAAGCTTGACAAGCCAAAGCAGGTGACCATAGGGGTGCGTCCTCTGAAGGAGGGGGAGCTGCCTTTGCTGGAAGCGACCGCGGGGCATTTGACTGTTCTGCCCGCGACAGTCCCCGAGGACACGCCACCACTTGTGGTAACGCCCGTCCAGAGTGTGGCGCCAGAGGTAGTGGTGGCGCCCACTGTGGAGGCGGTGCCTGAAGTGGAAGTGGCGCGCGAGGAGGCGCGCTCAGGGTCATCTGACAGCATTCGGATCCTGAAGCCTGAGGAGGTGTTGAGGGAAGAAGTTGCGCAGAACTTAAAGCGCAAGGGAGGTGCTGGAACCAGTGGCACCAGCAAGAGGCGTCGACACGTCATCAAAGACGCAGAGTCGAACGCAGAAGAAACTTCGACCTCCGGCGCACGGTTGAAGGCTGATGCTTCTCCGTTTCTGTAAGTGTGCATTCCTTCTCTCTTTTTTTTTTTTTTTTTTTTTTTTTTTTTTTTTTTTGCAATTACTTGTTGTAATTTTCTGTTGGCTGTCTTTGTTCCGTAGGGATGACGACGCGAAGGACGATGAGGTTTCCTCTCCGCAGAACGAAAACAAGGAGGGGAATACCGAGGCTGTTGATGGTGGTGAGGCGCAACAGCTGATGGATGAGCTGGCTGCGACCACTGCCCGCCAAGCTGAGCTTGTTGCTCAGCTGAAGGGAAAGTATGCTGGGGAGAGCCGTGCTCTAGCCCAGAAGGAGGAGGAGTTGGTGGCCCTCCGCGCACAATTGGCGGATACGCAAGTGGAGCTTGGGGAGTCGAGGGCGTATGCTGAGAAAATCGCCCAAGATAAGATGAGCATTTTAGCGGACCTGCTGTATGCGAGGTCGAAGCTTGAGCAGGTGAAGGCAAAAGCGTCGTGGTCGAGGGCGTATCTTGAAGAAAAAAGGGCAGAGCATTATGCTAGCCTGCAAAAGTTCAAGGAGCGCATGGAGAAGACGCTCGTGATGTATGAGGAGAAGCTGCGCGCCCTCAGCATCGAGTATGACGAGGAGCTGTATCCTCATCTTATGTCTGTGATAGCCGAGCGCAGGTATTCTTACGCCCTTGTCTTTTAAATTTGCTTGTTCGCTCTATTGCGTATCTTACTTTATTATCACTTTGTGAATGCAGGTGGTTGATCAGCCATGGGCTTCGTCTGGCAGCTCTAAGTACTTTGGAGTCTGCGGAGGTGGTGGAAGCCTTTGGGAAGGTTGTTCACTGCGCGATGGCGCGTGGCCGTTCGCAGGTCATGGAGGAGCTCCGTGAGGCCAAGTTGTTGGAGAAAGACTTGGCGGAGATTCCTGGTTATAGCTCAACGGCGTACGATGAGCTGGTGCAGGCGATGGCGGGGCTGAAGGTTCTTGAGTTGCCGCATATAGGGAGGTTGGAGCGCGACCAAGATGACCCCATAGATGTGCTCATGGCGGGTCTGACGTTGCAGCGTCATCTTGGGGAGAATGCTGAAGAGGAGGTAGATTATTATCTCAAACCTGATGTCTCGCAGCTTCAAGTCCCAGTTTTTGCGCGGCCCCGTGATATCCTCAAGCCTTTTGCACTGGAGAAGGAAGTCCCTTTGAAGGAGGTGCTAGAGCGTCACGAGCAAAGGGTTGCCATAAAGAAGGGTATTAAGGGCAAGGCTGTGATGTGCGGCATCGGTGCTGCGCACCTTCCTCGATCTGATGGCGTTGCCGTGAGTGTTCCAACTGTGTCGCTCCAGGATGCTATAACCTTGAGTAAGCTGAAGGAGGCGGGGAGTTCCGCCGCTCCAGAAGAGAGCCATGATCATCGCCATAGCATATAGGTTGTTTGTGAACTTATGTATTTTTCCTTGTAATTTAATAAATATGGAATAAGATACATTTTGTTATAAGTTCATAACTTAAATATACTTGCATTGTTTGCTAAGTTTGATTATTGACTAAGTCCTGTAAGTGCGTAACTTAAGGATACTTGCATTGTTTGCTAAGTTTTATTTTTGACTAAGTCTTTTAAGTGCGTAACTTAAGTATACTTGCATTGTTTGCTAAGTTTTATTTTTGACCAAGTGTTTTAAGTGCGTAACTTAAGTATACTTGCATTGTTTGCTAAGTTTTATTTTTGACCAAGTGTCTTGGCTCGTTATATTGCTAAGCTCGTACGGTGTACTTGGTATATGCGCATCCGTCGTGGGGTGCGCATGTAAAACTTACTTTGATGTCTCAAGAGTAAGGCGCTTAGCAAGGATACGTGATCCAATGTTGATGGGTTTGCAACCCTCTTATTCAACGAGTAAATTAGTAGGTTAACTCATCCTTTATGCCTTCGTGGGTCTTTAAGTGGTGCATGCACGCCATGTAGGCAAAAATATAAGATAGACAATATTGACATATATGCAATAAAGTAAAAGTGCGCTATGGAGTTAGCTAGAAACCATAACATTTTATTAATACTTGCAAGTTTATTGAAAAAATGGAAAACATAATTCCTAAAAAAGAAAAGAAAGACAAACACTTATTGGGCACCTCGTAGGGTGTGAGTGTGTTTGTGTAAGGGCCGTAGCCTAAAAGTAACATCTTTTGAGATTACAGATGTTCCAAGTGCGCGCTAGGTCGTGACCTTCCATATCGCGCAACCTGTATGCGCCGTTGCCGAGCGCGTCTGTGACCTCGTAAGGTCCTTCCCATTTGGGTCCGAGCTTGCCTGTGTCTTCTACGTGGCTCGCGTCATTGGCGCGGTAAACAAAGTCTCCTGGTCTGAATGAAGTGTTTTTGACTTTTGCATCATAATACTTCTTCATTTTTGCCTTAGCCTTTGCTTCACGTATAGCTGCGCGTTCGCGTCTTTCTTCCAGTATATCTAAGTCTATGCGCCGTTCCTCGTCATTTGTTGTGACGTTGACCTCTGCCGTGCGTATAGTTGGCATTCCTATCTCGGCTGGTATGACGGCTTCTGTTCCATAGACTAAGGAGAATGGCGTGTCGCCAGTACTGGTTTTGATTGTCGTGCGATGCGCCCACAAGACGTGCGAGAGCTCATCTACCCATCTTCCTTTATGTCTGTCAAGGCGCGCTTTTATGCCTTCGCCTAGACTGCGATTAGCGCGCTCAACTAGGCCATTGGTTTGTGGGTGTTTGACTGAAGCAAAGTGTTGTGTGATGTTTAATTGTGCGCACCAATCTTTGAATGGGTTATCACAGAATTGTTTTCCGTTGTCTGATACGATCTCGCCTGGTAGGCCAAAGCGGCAGACAATATTGTCCCAAACAAAGCGCTTGACTTGGTTTCCTGTAATGTTCACCACTGCTTTTGCTTCGATCCACTTTGTAAAGTAGTCTATGGCTACGATGAGGAACTTTATTCCTCCAGCTGCGACGGGGAAAGGTCCTGCGATGTCAATACCCCATTTGTAAAATGGCCATGGTGAGGTGATTGGTGTTAGCTCGTGCTGTGGTCGGCGCGGAATAGGCCTATGTACTTGGCAGTTGCTGCACTTTCTTATTAGATCGCGTGCGTCGCGGTGCATTGTTGGCCAATAGTATCCTGACCTTAGAGCGCTTGCCACCACGGATCGTGGCCCTGAGTGCATACTACATGACCCAGCGTGAATTTCGCGGAGTACGTAGTCTGCTTGGAGGGGTCCAACACATCTGAGCCATGGTTGTAAGAAAGATCGCCGATAGAGTACGTTGTCGCGTAATTCGAATCGTTGCGCTGTGCGCCGTATTCTTCAAGCGTCTTTATTATCTTGGGGTAAGATTCCCTTGCTGATAAATTCGATGATAGGTGTCATCCACGTAGGATTTTGTTCTTCTATCACCGTTGATATCTCCATATCCAAGATTGACTTGTTCTTTAGGGTTTCCACCAATACCTGTTTTGAAAGGTGTGCGAAGCTTGTGGATGCAATCTTGCTGAGTGCGTCCGCCTTCCTGTTATCTCCTCTAGGTACTTGTTTTATTGTGAACCTATCAAAGTTTTTGATCAAAGATTTTGTCTTATCCAGGTATTGGATCATGTGGTCATCCTTGGCTTCGTATTCACCTAGCACGTGGTTAGCCACTAGGCGCGAATCTACGTTTGCTTCTAGGTTGCGTACACCCAGTTGGATTGCTATGCGTAGTCCGGCTAGTAGGGCTTCATATTCTGCCTCATTGTTTGTGGCTGTGAATTCAAAGCGTAGCGCATAGGTGAATTCCATACCTTCTGGATTTGTAAGAATAAGGCCTGCGCCTGATCCATCTGCGCATGAGGATCCATCGGTGAACAGTGTCCAAGGTTCTTGTAGATCCGTTTTAGCTGCAGATGTTGGGCTGTCGCTATCTGGCTTCTCCACGATAAAATCGGCTAAGACTTGTCCTTTGATTGCAGTGCGCGGCCTGTACGAGATGTTGTACTCACTTAGCAGTACACTCCATTTTTGTAAGCGTCCTGATGCATCCGGTTTGGAGATAACTTGTTTAATTGGCTGATCAGTGATTACAGCTATTGGATGCGCTTGATAGTATCTGCGCAGTCTTTTGGATGCGAACACTAGAGCCAAGACCAGCTTTTCCATTGCACTGTAGTTAATCTCTGTTTTCTTCAAGGCCTTGCTTACAAAATATATGGGTATCTGGACGGAGTCTCTGTCTGTCAATAGTACTGCGCTAACTGCTCCATGGGTTGCTGATAAGTACATGATTAGTTCTTCCCCTGGTCGCGGTGCGACGAGTTTGGGAAGAGATGCCAGATGGTGTTTAAGTTGTTGAAAAGCTTCTTCTGCTTCGCTAGTCCAGCGAAAGTCTCCCTTTTTTGTGCACTTCGTGAGTGTTTTAAAGAGGGGAAGGGATTTGTCCGCTGACTTAGATAAGAAGCGATTCAGCCCTGCTAACTTTCCATTTAGTGACTGGACTTCTTTGAGTGTGCGCGGGGAGGGGAGATCAATAACAGCCTTTGTCTTCTCTGGGCATGGTTTGATTCCATCGGGTTCTATCAAATATCCGAGGAACATGCCTTCAGTTGCGCCAAAGGTGCACTTTTTTGGATTCAATTTCATGTTTATTTGACCCAACGTTCGGAATGTTTCCTCGATGTCGCGCACCAATTCGTCCTCTGTATGGCTTTTTATAACAAGGTCGTCAACGTAGACTTCCAAGTTGCGGCCTACTTGTTTTTCGAAAGCTGTGTCCACCAGCCGTTGGTATGTCGCGCCTGCGTTCTTTAAGCCAAAAGGCATTTTTGTGTAGCAGTATACCCCTTGACTGGTGTGGAAAGCTGTTTTTTCTTCATCCTCCACTGCCATTTGGATCTGATGGTACCCTTTATATGCGTCTAGGAAGCACTTGAAGGGGTACCCACATAAGGACTCGACCTTCCAGTCTATCTCTGGCAGTGGATAGCAGTCCTGCGGGCATGCTTTGTTGAGGTCCGTGAAGTCCACGCACATCCTTCAACTACCATCGCTCTTCTTTACCATAACTGGGTTTGAAAGCCAGTCGTGGTAGTATACTTCGCGCATGATGCCCGCGTCTACTAACTTGTGTACTTCTTCCAAAATAGCCTTTGCACGATCTGGTGCCTGGCCGCGCTTCTTTTGTCGTATTGGAGGGTATCCTTGTCGGATTTGTAACTTGTGCTCTGTGATAGAGCGAGGTACTCCCGTCATATGCTTTGGTTCCCATGCAAAGATGTCTAGATTCTTTTGCAAGAGTGCGCATACGGCTGCTTTACCTTTGTCAGATAAAGATCCTCCGATCGAAACTTGTTGTTCCGGATAATCTGGGTGAATAGCGACCTTTAAATTTGGCGATTTTTCCGTGCGCTGTTCTGGAATAGTCTCCGCTTCAGTTGTTACTGCGATGCATTCTCTTGGTGGTACCGTTGTGTTGTAGAGAGTGACCACTCCTCCTTTAACTGGGAATTTGAGCATTCCGTGTGCTGTGGATGGTACTGCGCGCATGGATGATATTCCCGGTCTTCCAATTATACCATTGTATGGTGAAGGAGACTTTATTACCATAAAATTTATCCATGTCGCGGTTGAGTGTTGTTCATCTCCTACGACCACCAATAAGCGTAACTGCCCCATGGGCCAAATCTTTTCTCCTGTGAATCCTGTTAGTGACATTGTAGCTGGTGTCAACTGACTTTGGATTTCAGGTCGCAGCCTTTTGAAGCAGTGATCATACATAATGTCTGCGGATGCTCCTCCATCAATATACATGCGGTGGATGTCGTGTCCCCCTGTATGTATTTCAATGGTTAGAGGTTCCACGACTGCGTTGTCCGCAGCTATTGTAGGGAAGGATATCTCTTTTTCTGGAGAGAATTTTTGGCTGACTTTTTGCTTTATTTTGCGCTGCCATGATTGTATCATGTATATAGTATCAACCTTTTCCTTTGGGGGTTCTTTCTTGCCCCCATTTCTCTGTCTCTCTTTTCCTTCCTTGATGTTTTTTACGAGGTGGTCCATCCTTCCTTCTCTCACTAATTTTTCGATTAGTTGTTTCAGTTGGACACACTCGTTAGTTGTATGGCCCTTTTGGCCGTGGTACTCGCAGTATCCACTACCTTGGCGTTTTTCTTCTGCTGTTTTAATTGGTGGTGGTCTTGGGAAGTTCGCACCTTCTGTTGCAAATATCTCCCTTGGAGTTTTAGTGAGAGGAGTATATTTGTCGTTGTCTCTTCCACTGCGGTAATTCCTGCCGCGGTTATTGTTTTGATCATTGGATTATCTCCGAGGCTGTTCTTGTTGCCTATAGTTTGAATATCCTTTTTTGCTATCCGCAGCAGCTTCTTCTCCTTGTATAAAGGATCTAGTGCGCTTTGTTAACTCGTCAAAGGATTGTGGAACTTTGTCATTAAGCTTCCGGATGAGTTCTGGGTTATTGATCCCATTCATGAACCCTGAAATTTTTAGAATTTCAGGACATGCTTTGACTTGTATGCACTCATCCTTGAAACGTTCCATAAAAGCGCTGGTGGATTCCCCTTGGCGCTGTTTCACTCTTGCTAGCTCCACAGGGTTTTTAGCGCACTTCTTTCGCTGGGTGAAGTTGTGGCGGAATGCTTTCCGTAATTCCTCAAATCCACCGATGCTCCTACGTGGGAGTTTGCTAAACCATGTGCGCGCGTTTCCTACTAACGTGGAATTAAACATGTGGCACCACACAGGTTGTGGCCAATTTTCGATTGTTGCGGCTGACTCGAAAATTTTTAGGTGATCGTCAGGATCACCTGTTCCATCATACGTTTTTACGTTAGCGGGCATGCGCCTGCGTTTGTGGTCTGAGTAATCGCTGATGCGTCGCGTAAACGCGTCAATTTTCTGGCGTCGCCATGGGAGGGACATATCTTCGTTCTCCTCCTCGCGACGTCTTCCTCTTGACTTCCAATGTCCTGTTTCTTTGTCCTCGTTGTCCGAGGAGTCGCTGGAAGAAGAGTAGTCTCGCTTTCGGCGCTTGCGCCGGCTTCTTTCAGAAGAAGAGCCTGAGGGATCTCTGCTTGGGGATCTCCTCCTCCCCAATCTATCTTGTATTCGCCTACTTTCAGGTTTGGAAGATCCTTGGCTTGGCGAATGTTGAGGCCCTAATCGATCGTGTATTCCCCGACTGCCAAGTCTGGAATGGACATTGGTGCGCCTACCGCTGTCTCCAGAATTTTGTGAGTCAGGTACCGCACCTAACCTATCATGGACAGAGGTACGTTCTGTACGTCTTCCTCGCGGTAACTATTTTGAACCTGTTAACTATATATTTATGTCATTTTTCTCTTGCGTTCTTTTTTATGGTATTTCGCCTTTCTGCTTTGTATGCTTATTGTTTGTTTTTAGCATGCACTTATTTCTGTTTACTTTCATCATGCACTTATTTTTGTTTACTTTCATCAGCATACTTGCACTTGTCGAGGTCTTTTTGAAAGCAGTCTCTCTACTCTCGGGTACGGTAGTATTTGTTTATATTCTACTTCTACCGTGCCTATGCTGTAACATGATTAGATATGTTGTTGTTGTCTATTTAATTCCTCCAACAATTTGATTAATCTCAAACACGCAATTGTGTGCGCGGCCCCATTGAAATCACGTTCATTTAGAGTTTGACAAGCTGTTAAATCTAAGGCACATAAATATTAGATATGGATTTTTTTTTTTCATTGTTATTTTTATGTTTAAAGTGGTATTACACATGTAGACGTGGCATACAAAAATAGGTTTACACTTGTTTGTTTTTTTGTTGTTGTGCACCCATGTCAAATTGTCAACCATATGGTTAATACAATTAAAACATGGTAGACAAAATCATTCATCATAAAGAGATTCAATGTTTTTAACGAATTTGTCTCATTCATCATAAAGAGTTGTCAAAAACTAGTATAGTTAAAGGCATGTGATATCCACGCCCTCTCTATAAATTTATCCCCACCCTCCTTATTTTTTTTTTAATTTTTTTTTTAATTTTTTTGATTTTTTTTTTTATTTTTATAATTTTGTTTATATCAAAAAACTATAAACCTGAAAGTGCGGAACATAAAATATAAAGTTTAATATGTCAAACGCTTAAAACTGTCAAAAATACGGAACAGAAACTGACAAAAAACTGTGTTGTACTAAAATAAAGAGACAAAAAAGGAGGACAAACATGGTCAAACATGGCAGGCTAGGAGGTAGGGAGGGCGGGATAACACTTCCCTAGTTAAAACATACATCATGAGGTTCATATAATTATTACGGGTTGAGTAAAGATATGAATGGCTTGGTTTTCCTTGTTGCACACTTATGTTACATCTAAATAACACACAACTAACATCTAATTAACAAGATGATGTGAATTAAATCCAATAACCATAACTTTATTTTATCCTATTTAACAAAATGATTTGATATTAAATCCAATAACAATAACCTTTTTATTTCATTTTTCCCCCCTAAAAACACCCAATTTTCCAAAAATTGTCACTGAAAAAGACGGGTATCAAGTTATATACCACTACTTTCTCTAGTTGGACCACTTCCTCATTTGGAAAATCAATGTAAGCCGTTGATTTATAAGTTTTGCATAAATAATGATTTTGACGTCATACAAAATAGTATTGAGATGCAAATTCATGTGGTCATAAATCCATGGTCTTAATGTTAGACCGTTTTAATTATAGTAGTTAGATTAAACTCCAATATACAATCAGTAGTTTGCCGAATTCATAATTTACATTTTGTCTATTAATATGGGTCATATACATCTTTTTGCTAGCATATGTTGGACAATATACATCATTATGAACGCACGTTGCAAACTTTTTTCCGTTATCTATTAACGTGGATTTAACATAAAGGATGTTAATCTTTTGCTTGTAACATGGATGTATTTTGCAGCTTGTTGTTATTGTTGTTGTTGTTAGAATGCTTGTGCGCCACTTTTAATAGAAAGAAATGAATAAAAGATCAAGTTTTGCTACTCAAAACTTGGTGAGCCATTTGGCTAAAAAGAAAAGGAAGATTTGTTAGAGTTTATGGACAAATATTAAATATGTGTATGTCTAGTATCGAACTTGTGACGACGAGATTGACTAACGATAGTTAAATGTTAGGTTAAAGGACTATAGTGTAATTAGTAGCCAAGAAGGATCCGGAATGCCCTCTTGGGCTATATGGCCGGTCGACTAGGGGAGGGGAAACTCAATCCATGTCCAACTTGTCCTCCAAGTTTTGTAAGCTATATAAACACACGTAAGGGTTCATTGTTTGATTACCACTTGTACACACAATAACCCTAAAAGTGTTTTCTCTTTTCCTTGCTCTTGAAAACAATCGACCAAACACCCCTAAAGGTTTTGGGTCGATTATTTGTTAAGAAAAATAAGTGTGTTTGATTTGATCTAGCAATCTAATTAATTCGCGTGTACAAAAACGTGGTAATTACTCACTATAGTAATTATCTTGGATCGAATAACAAAAAAATAGGGGGTTATTCATTGATCCATTATAAACCCTAATTAGGGTTCATCTCAATTGAAAGTTTATTCAAGTTTGATTCTTATTCTTGCTAGAATCAAAAGGTACGTTCTTGTTTATTATTCGGTTAATTATTTATATGTTAAATATGATCTTTAGCTTCCGCATGTGTACTTGATGCTACTTGATTAATTATATAATTGTTATGGTATTTAAATTATAACAAGATTTTGGTCAAACCTTGGAAGGGAATACCGCTGTGCGCCACTTTTCATCAATTGGAGGAGGGAATGCACCCGTTTTTGCTTGTTGAAACACTAATGCGTCACTTCTGAAGCTTTCGATAGGAAGGGAACTTGCTTTGTTGCTTGAAGGACTTGTGTGGTGATACAATTTCTTTTACAAGTGCTCAAAGGGTCAAATCTTTTACATTTAAAGATAATTCATTATTTTTCTTCGCAACAAATCCTATTACACACTACTTGATGAGCAAGAAAATGGAACATCCTATTACATGCTAGTGACCCTTTCTCTCCAAGTAATCTTTGCCTATAAATAGCAAGTTACTTCCTCCCTCCTCTTATGATGAAAAACCAATGCCACACCCACTCATCCAAAGAGTGTATGTGTTCTTTGATCCTCCACTTGATCATTCATCCAAGCAAGCTAGAGATCTTGACATCCTCATCCACCACAAGCACACACATATAAAAATCTTTCACAATAAAATTAGAGCACCTGTAATCTTCATTCATTGAAAAAACTTCTTATGATAAGAAGTTCATTTAGATTATGCATTCACATCCACTAGACACTTATGTCTTGGATCATTATCATACACCATCATGTATCATTATACATCTTGTATAACCAACTATACACCAAACTAGAAACTAGGTGGTTTATGTGTTTAGGCCTTAATTAAAACACAGGATTTGTTATATTGGGCCACAAAACATAACGGGTTTGGTTGTACCCGAAAAAGAACTTGATATTTAGCTTGGTATCGGTAAACTTGTAAGCGGTTAGATGGTTTATGTGTTTAGACCTTAAAACACAAGGTTTGTTATGTTGGGCCATAAAATATAACAGGTTTGGTTGTACCCGAATAAGGACTGGATACTTAACTTAGTATCGGTAAACTTGTAAGCGACGTTTATAAGGTTTTCTCCGCCGAAAAGGAAGTTGTTGACATAGTGAAGTAACTCTTGAGTTGGGTACTCGGGGAGTGGAGTAGGGCGAAGAGGAGCTTCGTGACCGAACCTCTATAAATCATCGTGTTTGGTTTGTGCTTTCTTTTACTTATCTCTTTATCTTTACATTTGCATTTATTGCTTTACATTTATATTTGCATTGTATTTGTGTCCTGACTTGTTGTTTATGTTTGTGTTGTGGTGGTATGCTTTACTTGATGATCATTATAGTCGCATAATTATTATTACCACTTTTCATATACGTCACACTTAATCAGTTGTTTGGTACAACAGATTTAAGTTTTTAATCGGAAACGTATTCACCCCCTTATACATTTCTCACAATTACAAATCAAATTTGTACCATAAAATTTGAGTCCACCTACAATAAGTAAAAACTCAATTTAGAAACCAAATAGAATAACTATTTTATTCTTTATGTTCCGTCATTTCGAGCCCTACTCTAAGATAATTGAGCGTTTCATGTTTTAACGGTTTTGTCAAAATGTTGGCAAATTTTTCTTCAGAGACAACTTTTTCAATTTAAATTTTCCCTTTTTGGACGTTGTTATGAAGTGAGTGACAGTGGATTTCGATGTGTTTGGTTCGAGAGCAACGGACGCGATTCTTGCTTAGGTCAATTGCACCTTTGTTGTCACAAAAACACGAGAACATCATCTAAATGAGTATTGTAATCCTCAAAGGCTTGGTTTAGCCACAAGCCTTGTTGACATGCCCTTCCGGCTACAACATATTCAACTTTAGTTAGTGAATATTTCGAGAATTGCTTGTTTATTACAAAGCCATTGTGTTAGACATGCTCCCACGAAGGTGCAAACGTCACTTGTGCTTTTTCTATCGAGGAAATCTCTGTCGTGATCCGTTTCAACATATACACTTACTTCGATGCCCGATGCTTTGGGATACCAAAGATCTAGGTATTTAGTGCTCTTTATGTATCTAAAGAGCCGTAGAACAACATACATGTGAGATTCCTTAGGATTTTTTTGAAATCGTGCACACAAAGATACTCTAAGCATGATGTCGGGTCTACTAGCCATGAGATGTAGTAGAACCTCTATCACACATCTATATTTAAAGCAATTGACCGAAACACCATCTTTATTTAAGTGAGTTTTAGTTCGATTAACATTAGTGTCTTAGACTAAAGACCAAAGGAGTGATTCACACATAGTGAGTGTGATATTCATTTAGTGATACCATATCCTTAACCAAAACTCACGCGTAAGAGAAAGAAACAGATCAAAGTAAAGGTGACCAACTCATCATAAGTTATCTGGTGTGAAGTGGCCCACGTGTTTTGTTTTATTGTTTTTTATTTTATTTGTGAGTGTGTATAAGGTATTTAGTAAGGGTATATTGTATAAAGTGAGTATTTTAATAAAATGTGAGGGTAAAGTGACTATATCCGGTAAAAAGTGAAAGGTGTGAGAGGAGAGATAAAGCTTTCAATACCAAAATTTTGAAGTGATACATTTCATACAAGAAATAATCTATATATTTCATTTTCAGGCCTTGTCCGCGTTATAATAAAAAAACACAAACATTTTTTCTGTTAACAAACTTTGACACACCTCTCCTCTCTCCGGGTTAATAATAACCATGGAACAACGTGCAGTACACGTCGAACAATTAACCTCCGGCGCAAGCAACCGAATCATACCCGTCTTCACTAACATACGCCGATCAATCATTCTCTTCATCCAATCAATCTTCTTATGGGTCATTTTTCATCTCCGTCGTCGCACACCTTCTTCTTTGCCAAAACGAGGGAAATTCTATTTCAGAAGAAAGGAATTGGAGGAAGATGTGATTCGACGGAGAAGCCTTGCTGAGGGAATTCAGATGGTGATTGGTGACACGTGTCAATGTGCCACGTGGCTTTTCTATGGTACTGGGCGTAACGCGTTGTTTTGCCGGTCTTGGTTACCGGTTAATCAAGAGATTAGGTATTTGTTTTTTTTATAAATTTGTTTTGATTTATTGTTATAAAATTATTACGTACAATTTTCATTATGTACTTTTTTTTTAAAAAAAATTCTGAACTTTTGTGTGTGTGTGTGTGTGTGTGTGTGTGTGTTAGATGATAATTAGGGGGTGTTTGTTTAATCTTATACTAGTTATTATACCCGCGCACGCCCGAGTTTTTTTTTTAATTTTTTAAATCATATATTTTTATTTATTAAAAAACAAATAATTTAATCTTTGTTTTGTTTAATTTATGATGTTTAATTATAGTTTTTTTATTATTAAAGATAATCATTTAAAAATTTTAATCCTATTATTAATTGCATCTTATCTATCTATACTACTATATAATGTATTTGGGACTATTCTATAATTAAAAATGCGACTTTTACTTACTAATTATGAAAACAACCACCCCTAACAATTTATAACCACTTCAACAACCACCCCCAACAATTTATAACCACCTCAACAACCACCACAACAATTTATAACCACCTCAACAACCACCCCAACAACCACTTTCCACCACCCCAACTCCCTCCTCTTCACCCCAACAATCCGCCCCCGCATCGCGCGGGCACCTTTCTAGTATTTTTTTATTTATCTTCTACTTGTGTTAATTGCATCTAATCTATATTTTTTGTATTTATCTTCTACTTGTGTTATGGATAAATATAAAATGTTACCTAATAAGTAAATAATCTTTTTTTCAAATACAATTATTACTAAATAAGGTATGAATGCATTTTTTTGAAATGGAAAATTCCCAATAGAGGTTTTGTTTTATTATATAAAAGATGTGGACTTACGAGCTTATTTGATTTCGGCTTATATTTCATACGCCCCAATTTTTGGGCTTATTTTGAGACTTATGGGCTTATATAAGTTTCATACAATAATTAACTTATATAGGCTCACAAGTCTCAAAATAAGTCGGAAAATTGAGGCTTATGAAGCTCATAAGCCACATATAAGCTTAAACAAACACCCCCTTAGTCAAGATAATTTGTGTTTTGGATTGTGCGATATAACTTAAATTATGGTTTAAAGGAATGTTGATGTGATTGCTTAGGAATTAGTAGTATCGGCAAGTAGTAGTTGTTTTGTAGAAGTGCTTAGTAACGTAGCTTTATCAGGAATTATAAAGTGTTAAATGATGCAAAAGATAAATACTAACACTAAAACGCTTCTTCAAATTGCGTGTTTGAAACGTAGCGTTTTAAATATTAGACAAAACGCTATATGCTCATTGCCAAACGACCCTACAATTCTGAATGCTAAATGCTCTTGAAAGCTACTTGACAAACATACCCCTTATTGCTCATCAGTGGGTAGTTGTGGATTTAAGTATTCTCTCAGCTTTAACTAATAGCTCACGTTCGGTTTGAGATCTAACAATTCTGCTTTAATGTCTTAAATTGGCTGTACTTTTTGAAGTATAATTAATAATAATATCATTCTTGGAAGCTCAATGAATGACTTTTTGGAGATGCAATACATTAATCATCTCAGTTTACACTTGAAACGGAGTTTGGTTTTACTAAAATGCTTGATTGCTCGGTTTTTAAAACTTTATGTTTGGATGGCACTCCTGAGAGTTTCATACTTTCTTTCTCTCTTAGGACCTTAGTTTGTATCTTGCTGCACTTCTTTAAGTGGCTTTATTGATCACCTATGTTGTCTTGTTGATTATTATAAACTGTGAACACCGCTTATTTCTTTTCATTTCATGCTTTGCTAACACAGTACATTTGTATAAGCTATGTCGTATCTGACATAATGTTAAAACACTAGTTTGTCCTGTTTTTAGTCGAAGAAGCATAGTACTGTTTCTAATTTTGCTGAATTTTACTAATTCCAGGGGTATTTTGATCATCATACATGGATTGAATGAGCATAGGTAAGTAGCCCCCCTTTCATTTTATATTACGTTATCAAAATATGTCATCATCGAGTTTGTAAAAGAGTTTCTATTTAAAATTTATGTTATACATATTTGCAGTGGAAGATATACTGATTTTGCAAGGCAACTTAATTCCTGTAACTTTGGGGTATATGCAATGGACTGGATAGGTAGGTATGTTGTGTAATACTATTGGTACTAGATGACTATTGTCATCTGTCATACAAGAATCGAATCGAATAAGGTTCTTGTTGCTGCCTGACATTTGAATACGAGGTAACTTTGGAAGGATCACATATACTCTCAATACTTAATGCAACTGTTATATTTCTATCCATATTTTAGGTCATGGAGGGAGTGACGGATTGCATGGATACGTACCTTCATTGGATCATGTTGTGGCAGATACTGTGAGTTTACTTCTGAACTTTCATACTACTTTTTTTTTTTTTTTTTTTTTTTTTTTTTTTTTTTGATTTATGAAGTGTTTGCCTTATCTTATCATAAAAGCTTATGGCTTTTCTGAAAGGCTATTTTCAAAGTGCTTTTGCAAAACCCCTTTTTAACTCTTAAATAAGTTATTAAGCACTTTCCATTTAGTGTTTTGACAAGCTTATTATCACTTGTTAATTCAGTAAGTCAATAAGCTTATAAGTACTTCAAATACGTTTTGCCAAACATCCCCTTACATACACAATATTTATAACCATATTTGTTCCAACTTGTTAGGGTTCTTTCCTGGAGAAGATAAAATCTGATCACCCAGGGATACCGTGCTTTCTTTATGGACACTCGACAGGTGGATCCGTGGTTTTAAAGGTAAGGCTACCTAACATACGTGTGAACCATTCTTGATTCTGAAGGTTGGAACTTGATAATTATTTGTCTAATTAGGCTGCTAGTTATCCTTACATTGAAGAGCTTGTGGAAGGAGTAATAATAACGTCACCAGCATTGCGTGTTACTCCTTCGCATCCCATAGTTGGGGTAAGTCTCTTACTTTCTCCTCCAGTTATATTATACTCACAGGTGATAAATAAAATGCATATATTCTAGCCATTCATTTAAACCATTTAATATGTTCCAGTGGGATCCTATCTTTAATTCTTCTAGCACCTTACAAATGGGTCCCCAGAAAAAGAACGCAATAATATACCGAATAGGATAGCTCTCATTATTACCAGCAAAGTCTGTCAAACTTAATAATTCGAAAGCAAAGTTTAAAGTTGCTTTTCCATCTACGTTTGTCATTATACATTTCTTTGTGCTGGTAGATGGGTATTGAGCAACATGGAGTCAATGACAATAGATTTGTTAAGCTGATATGAATTTTATATACATGCACACACACATACGATAAACTTCTATGGTCATACTCTATAATGTTGTTCAAGTCCTACCTACTACAATATTGGTTGACGATAGAAAGAGAATTAATGGATAGTCGGTGATATTAACAGGCTCTATTGACTATACAATCCCGCTTCTTTCTTACTATTAAAAATATATATAGTTTCAAAGCTACCTCAAAGATAATATTTCGACTTAAGGTTGTCTAGACTCCTATTACTATGCAAAACAAATTACAATAGTTACAATACATTGTCATATGTTCTTTTTAATCATTACTGTTACCTATATGCGGCCACTGTCACCACCTTCAAAACATCATCTTTATGTGCTTAAGCTAAGTGCTTATAATCATGAATGTTGCTGGACTTCTATTATATAAAGGTCCTTGAATTCTGATACAGTTGCAACTTGCAACCAGAGTAACAAAATAATGTGGCCTTTTCTTAAAGAAGAAAACAAGGCAGAAAGTGGACAAGACAAAATAATGGTCATTCTCAACTACCAACTTTAAACCTGCTATAAACATTAAAAAAATAGACTGGACCAGCTTCAACTTGAATTTGGCTCCATTGCATAGCCCATAAAATAGACAGCCTTCACTTGAAAGTTTAGAAAATAAAAAATTACTATTCACAATGCTAAAGTTTTTGATTTACTTGATGATAACTTCTCTCTTATCTCTTACTGTATCTCTTAATGCAGGCTGTAGCTCCTATATTTTCACTTGTAGCCCCACGATACCAATTCAAAGGTGCTAACAAAAGGGGTATACCAGTTTCAAGAGACCCCGCAGCTCTTGTTGCCAAATACACCGACCCATTGGTTTACACTGGGCCAATGAGAATCCGAACTGGTCATGAAATTCTTAGAATCTCATCTCACTTGATGCGTAATTTTAAGTCTGTCACTGTACCCTTTTTCGTTCTTCATGGAACTGCCGATAAAGTCACAGATCCACTTGCTTCTCAGGATTTGTACAATGAGGCAGCTTCAAAGTACAAGCATATTAGGTTGTATGATGGGTTCTTGCACGATCTTCTGTTTGAACCTGAGCGTGAAGAGATTGCGCAAGATATTATTGATTGGATGGTGAGGAAGCTAAGTTACCATCATACTTGAAATGTGAAATATTTGATAATAATTTTGGTGGTCTGCTATAAAAGAAAATATGTATGTATGTATTGGATTTAAACGTTTGGATTTTCGATGCTTGGTAATGAACGTATATTTAGACTGAGCCTTGAAGCTCATTTCTACATTTTTTTCAGGGTAAAAAAACAGTGAATGGTTACACGGCTATGCCAACATGACCCAATCTGTTTTCAATCATTTTCCATCCAACCCGCTTGATTCAATATGTCGATATGGCAAAGAAACTTTTCTTTTGGTGATGGACACAATATGTTGAAACTCACCGATTCCACATTTGGTACTTTAGGCGCTATCTTTGTTAGAGCATCCGCAACAGTAACGTGGAAGGGTGCGTTGAGGCCCTATTAACGCACGTTAAGGTGCGTTAGTTGATGCACGATCTCGTGTTAAACCGGCGTTAACGCCGTGCGTTAGCCTACTAACGCCACGTTAAGGCATCGAAAGTAAAAAAAAAAAAAAAAAATCATTTCGCCCCCCCCCCCCCCCCCCCCCCCTTCCCCCTTGATTGAAGATGATACATAAATTGCAGTGTGTGTGTTTTACTGTTCGTGTGTGTGCAGTGTGTGTGTTTGTGTGAAGAATATGATAACATATAGTGAATTTGCAGTTTAGGTCCCTGTGGTATTTTGGTGTTTACAATTTAGTCCTTGTGGTAATAAAAGCAGTTTTTTTTTTTTTTTTTTTTTTTTTTTTTTTTTTTTTTTTTTTTTTTCGTAAGGTATTTTTCTTAGTGCGTATTTTAATATATTTTAAAAATGAATGTTATTGTTTTTAATAAATGAAGTATTAGTTTTAGTTTATGGTTGAATTTGAAAATATATGAAAAGTTGAGTTAAAGTGAGTTAAGGTTGAGTTATTATTGTGGGTGTTTTTTGTGAGTTAAAGTTAAAGTGTAAAAGCTGATGTGGCGATGAGTTAAGTTATAACGTGAGTTATTGATGCGGATGCTCTTAGATGTAGGGATGAGCATTATGACCCAAATCTTAGTACTGAACCGATACCGGTTCCCACTACATGGTGTGGTACCAGGACTACGAAATCATGGTACTAGGACTACGAAATCACGGGGGAAATAACGTACCTTCAAAAATGGTATGGGATATAAACCATAAGTCCCGGTTTTGGTAATCAAAACACAAAGTTGGATGAAAAAAAAAAATTGTCTCTACTTTTTTCGGAATTATCATCCAATCAGAAGCATTCATAAATAGTGTTGTAATAAAACGTATTTGTTTAACGACAACCCTTAGGGCTGTCGTTAGCAAAACCAAAAAAAAAAAAAAAAAAAAAAAAAATGCTAAAAGATCTTCTATGATAACCATTCATCATTTACAAACTCTCTCAAAAATTAAACCATAACCTATTATTAATCACTAAGATCACCTCTTTTGCATTCATAAACTATCTCAATCATCACCAATCATATTTAAGCACTAGTAATGATTTATTGTTAATGAGTTATGATTATTGTTAATGATGTGTATATTTGTTAAATACAAATGTGAATATGTACCGGACATTATTCACTCACAATATATATATATATATATATATATATATATATATATATATATATATATATATATATATATATGTCTTTGGTTTGTTTATTTTGGTTTTTAGAAAAAATAGAAACCAAATACGTCTGGTGTGGACGTATAGCCTGGAATGGGTCAGGCCCGGCAGACAGCGGCCTACTCTACGCCTAAACCCTATTCCATGCCTTATAAATATAGGGTTGGGATTCCCTTCTTGAAACACAACACAACAGGTTACTCTAAACCTAACTCTTATATGCTATATCGCATAGAGACTTATACCGATAATGAGTACCGAAACTGATACCGATACCGGGATCTCGTTCGGTACGGTACCGGTATACCTTTTATGTTCGGGAAAAATACAATATCACCAATGTGGTACCGGTTCGGTAAGATTGGTATCAAGCTCATCTCCAGGGAAATATCAACCCATCTATTTTGGAAATTGAGATTTTTCGTTGAACTCCTAGAAATCCTAAGTTCGAAAAGAACTAATAACGTATTTCTTAGTTGACGTATGAATACGAGGTACATATATCTTGATTTCCCATTAACTTTCTACGCAAGCACAAAGATCCATTCAACTATCGTCAATTCGTCATATAGTCTACGTTTGACCAAATTCTGTAATATATTAATAAGAGTTGTTTGGAGTTACTTATGCTTATGGATGGCATATTGATTAGTGGATATAGATGCGAATACAAATTCATTCATTATTAGTGAATATTGATTGAGTAAACGGATGAATAGTGGATATAGAGATGTGAATACAAATATTTAATGAATTGGCTATAATAACGATTTGTCATTTATGAATAAGCCAAACATTTACCAAAGAACCCATCTATCCATTTTGTCCGTCCAATTTTTTTCCTACTAACAGTTAGATTATTATTATTTCTTTTTCTTTTTTCATTTAATAATAATAATGAAAAGGGCAACTTGGTCATTCCCTTACCTCTCTTTTTCTTCCTAAATGTCTCATTCTCACCCACCGACTCTCATCATCAAATCTTAATCTCTTAATCTCACTCTCAATCTCTCACTCTCACTCACTCTCATTCAATAACCGTCACATCATCACCATCAAATCTGTCTTTAACCGCCATGCACCGCCGTGAATCTTATGAATAATGGAGTTAGTTGATGAAATGGCATCGAGTAAGGATAAAACGAAGGTCTCTTCTTTCGTTGCTGGTAATTTCCTTCATATTACGGTTTTTTTTTTTTTTTTTTTTTTTTTTTTTTTTTTTTTTTTTTTTTTTTTTTTTTTCGGGTTATTATTAGTTGATTATCATTAGATATTGTATGAATTTGCTTTATCAGTTATTTTTTTGTTATTTTGTTGCTTTTCAGATATTTAGAAATAGTTCTGATATTTTGTTGAATCATATATGATTTAGGAAATAGTTGTGATATATTTTGTTGCTTATCAGTTATTTTGTTGCTTTTTAGATATTTAGAAGTTACTGTAGCAAATAAGCAGTTAGACTGCTTATTTATAGTTTGAACTTGCTTATTTATACTTAAGATAGCTTAACTTAGTATTACAAACCTAGTTATAGCTTTTAATCTCACTGTCACTTTGAAAAACACCAAAACAGTCCCCTAAAGGACTGTTTGGCACAAGGTCGCCTTTGGCCCAAAATCTGTTTTGCTTGTTTTTTTTTAATCAAATCAGTTTTGTTCACCTATTTTCAGTTGTTTTAAACCAAAAGTTTGTACTTTCATTTAGTTGCTTTTCAGTTATTTTTTTGTTATTTTGTTGCTTTTCAGATATTTAGAAATAGTTCTGATATTTTGTTGAATCATATATGATTTAGGAAATAGTTGTGATATATTTTGTTGCTTATCAGTTATTTTGTTGCTTTTTAGATATTTAGAAGTTACTGTAGCAAATAAGCAGTTAGACTGCTTATTTGTAGTTTGAACTTGCTTATTTATACTTAAGATAGCTTAACTTAGTATTACAAACCTAGTTATAGCTTTTAATCTCACTGTCACTTTGAAAAACACCAAAACAGTCCCCTGAAGGACTGTTTGGCACAAGGTCGCCTTTGGCCCAAAATCTGTTTTGCTTGTTTTTTTTTAATCAAATCAGTTTTGTTCACCTATTTTCAGTTGTTTTAAACCAAAAGTTTGTACTTTCATTTAGTTTCTCAGTTTCCAAGTTAGTTTTCCAAATTTTCTTTCTTAAAACTGTTTTCCATAAGCCACTAGGATAAATTTAGTTTGTTTAGCCTATTTCGTTGTTTAATTTACATCACTTTAGTCCCATTTAGATTAGTTTAGGATTAGCAACCTATGGTCTTTGACTTCTAAGTCAAATAGACCAATTTGACCCATAATTCCAAACTGCACATAAGCAGCTAACCTGCCCAATCCCATCAAGTCATTGATTTTTCATTACTTAGCTGAGCTCCTAGCCTCTGAAAATTCGCATGTTTATACCTTGCTGGTTTGTGCATTTGAGAGTATTTTCATTTTATATAATTTTTAACAGCTTATTAGGTCCCTAAATAGACCCATTTAGGCCACTGATTGGCTGCGTTAGTTACATTAAGGCGTATCTAGTTTTTAGATAAGAGCTTCTCAATCTTGATTAACTGCTTATTAGGATTAGTAAACTAGATTTAGTAATTTGATCAGTAATTCCTTCAGGTGCATGCTCACCATTTCCCATATTGTATTTAATTCCAAAATCCTGATAAACAAGCAACAAAAACATAAGTTCCACTATACTTATGAGCGAGATAAGTTGATTTGTATTGAAATCAGTGGTTAGTGATGTACTGATGTATATGATTTTGTTGCTAATGTACTGATGTATTTTGTTAGAATCATATATGATTCACATTGAATCATATATGATTCATATAGAATCATATATGATTCACATTGAATCATATATATGATTATATTAGATTATTTTATAGTTATTAACATTTTTATGTTGGTTGTTGTATTGCTTCTCACATTGATGCGTTCACAAATGCAGTGTGCTTTTCATCCAAAAGATGACATCCGTGCAAATGCGTTCACAAATTGTTTATTTTACAAAATTAGCTTAAGGTTTCTTTTTAAATTGTTTATTTTGCCTTGTCGAAAGTACTTAAATGCTAGCCGATGCATAAAGGTCAACTAAAAAATGTCTTTGTTTTTGGATATTGCACTTTTTTAGAAGACTAGTAGGTAAGATGATTAAACTGGTTATAGTAGGTACTTATACAAGTGTCTGAATTAACCCTTTTACCAAAAAAAAATACAAGTGTCTGAATTTAGTTTCAGGTGGGGAATTTAGGTTGTTTCCTTATGTTAACTTAGTTCCTAGATTTAGTAAGCAAGCTCAGTCTAACTATAATAAGGTAAATCAATATGCCTACTAGTTTTTTTCTCTTAATAGGTCCGGATTAGAAAACAAAGCGCTGCATGTCATATATGATTCGACTGCCTAATGGCAAAAAAGAGACTTTACATCATGCCTCCTTCCTCAAATATATCCACAATGCACTCTTTGGAGTTTGGATTAGGTATCCAAAATCATATATGATTTTTGATACAATCATATATGATTATGATACAATCATATATGATTCTAGTTGCATGTTTTATCTGTTTTGTGACATGTCTTATCTGATTTTTTTACAGAGTTTTTGCAGGATGATTAATGAAAAGCTTTCCAGTATATCTCGTGAGAAGGTTGAACTTGAAGATCTTCATATTGGCATAGTCGTCCTAAACCTGCTCCTGTTAAACAGAAACGTCCTATTCTATTGAAGATCGTGATGATGAGGAAGATGGTGACACTGATGAAGATCGTGATGATGGGGAAGAGGGTGATTCAGATGAGCAAGATGAGGATGGAATTGATGCAAGTGAACAAGCAACGAGAAATGTCGCAGCTGAACAAGCGACTATCGCTCCTTGAATAATATACTTTGTTTAGATTTGGATGTTTATTTATTTTTATTGCACTGTTGGAAAATTGTTATGAGGATCTTGATTGAATACTTTTTTTTTTTTTTTTTTTTTTTAATGTTGAAGCAGATTCTTATGAAAATTGTCTATTTTCATGTTGAAGCAGATTCTTATAAAAATTGTCTATTTTCATGTCTTTTCTATAAGTTTAATATTTGTAACATGTGATTTTATTTGAATCATATATGATTCAACAAGAATCATATATGATTCATAATGAATCACATATGATTCATGATTCATTATGAATCATATATGATTCTTTTTGAATCATATATGAGTCTTTTTGAATCATATATGATTTTTGTTTATTGTCCTAGCAGACTATTTTTGACTGAACATAAATGCAAGATGTTAAATTACAATAAAAACTTTAAATCATACAACAAAAATAGTAAATTAAAGAACTACCATCAAATTTTTATAATACCATCAGAAATTGTTCAATACTACATCAAATTTTACCAAAAGACTACCCATAAGAAATTGTTCAATACTACATCAGATTTTACCAAAAGACTACACATTGTTTATCACATATACTACCATCAGACTATACCAAAAGACCATGAATTTACTAGATATGCTACCACTAGCCTACACGTTAGTTTGACAAATCATTTACATCACTTTTGCAACCTCTTGATTCTCAACGTCATCTTTTTGTTTCTCACGATCGGCCATGTTCTTGATTGCATTCACAATATTTGAGATCCTTGTTTGTTCAGGTATCTTAGTCTGGAACTTGTAAGCCAAATCAATCATCTTTTGCGAATGCACAATAACAGAATCATATATGATTCACATAGAATCATATATGATTTTTGTTTGACAGGAGGAGGTTGAGCTTTGACAGAAGATTTATGTGTGACAACTTTTGATTTTGGATCAACTTTTGATTGAGTGGCTTTCTGTTTAACAGGAGACGAAAACCTTTTAGTTGCTTGCTTTGTTCGACCTGCATCAAAATTTTAAATGTTAATAAACCTAGTAGAATCATATATGATTTCGATACAATCATACATGATTATAGCAAAATCATATATGATTGTAGTAGAAAACAATAAGCTGAACTGATGAATAAACAACCCACATGGGTAACTTCAACCTAATTAATAAGCTACCAATTGATAAGCCAATGGTCCAAAAAGCTAAAACATATAAACATGAGCAACCAGAGAACTCATAGAACAAGGTTGAAACAAATTTGGAGCTTAAATGGGCTTAATATCAAGCTTGTGAGGGGGGCTGGTGGACAGGTACTGATGGGGCTTATTTGATCAAAAGAATAAGCTAGTGACTAAATAAACTGAACTTAAAAAAAACAAAACATCTAAAGATAAGCAACCAAAGATACATAGAATCACTTTTTTGGGATTTATGGATTAACATCAAGCCTTAAAAAGATCTCAATGCAGGTGATATTATATCTCCTCCAACGCCTCAAAATGTACTTCAGCATATTTGTTGTACATTTCAATACATTCCTCTATCGTATTAAACTTTTTCCCCTCAACAGGTAAATAAATTTCATCAACAACAGGTTCCCAATTAACAGATCCCCCGAGAGTAGAATCATATATGATTCTTGTAGATCATATATGATTCTACAAGAATCATATATGATTTTTTTCTTTTTCAATTTACAGAATGTACAGAATATATGATAAACAGGTTCCCAATAATAAGCTTAAAAAGCAAAAAAAATAAGCTGTATCACATATGATTTACCTTGAATAACAACAATATTTTCTTTTTGCACATCAACATCCACCAATATCTCAGCTTCATCCATAACCTCATCATCCACCATAACGATCTGAGATGCTACAAGATATATATATATATATATATATATATATATATATATATATATATATATATATATATATATATATATATATATATATATATATATATATATATATATATATATATTACAACGATCAAATACTATTTATTTTCTAAAAATAATCATATCTGATTATACTAGAATCACATTTAAAACAGAAAACCAGAAAAAATTGAAAAATAGAAGAATCATATATGATTTACCTTCTTCCATCAGCATCCACCGTTATCTCAGGTAAATTTTCTTCTTCCATAAAGATGGCGGATTTGACGACAGTGAAGGTGTACGGGGTTTTGTGTGTGTGTTTTTTTTAAGGTGTTACGAGGTGATGAAGGTGGCCGTGGTGATGAAGGTGTTACGAGGTGATGAAGGTGGCGATGGTGTTGAAGGTTTTCCGGTGAAGGTGGTAGTGATTGGGGTTTTGTGTGTGTGTGTGTGTGTTTTGCCCTAATTTTTTTGGGGAAACAATGAAGGTATCGATTTTTTTTTTTTTTTTTTTTTTTTATGTAATTGTCTTTTTTGCCCCTCAATTGTAAATATTAGATTTAATTTAAGCCATTGGATCAAATTGGATTGTATGGTTAGGATTTGTTGATTGTTTCTATAGCATGTTGGGGTTCTTTATGGATCTCAACTCTTATGAATAATCCATTAACCACCCAAAATAATTTTATATATAACCGTAAAAGTTAATAAGTTACGGAGTATAACGTAGTGATAGTATATTAACTTTGCTTATTTGTTTTGAACAAGCTATAACATGAGTTGAACATAATAAGAATAACCGATAATAGATATATTAGTAAAAGTAAAATACTAACTAGTGATTATATGTGTTTCTATTATTTTTAAATATATCATTTATAGTTAAAAATTATCTTTAGATAGTTTTCTATGATCTTTTTTGAGTTTTTTTAGAGTTTAATTTATTTATTTATTTTTATTTTTTAAAAGGTGAATATAAATTATTGCCACAATAATACCAACAATGCAAAAGCAAGCCAAAAGACTGGATGGACATGCCCATACAACATTTATAGCAGCTAAATAAAGAACATTCAAACAACATCAAAACTATGCATACATTCACCTATTCTTCTAGTCTAGCGAGTAGCAAACTAGTACTAGGACTCTATGGAGAAACCAATTTCTTGGCTACATTTCCTTTTCATACAAACACCTTACCTGTGTCAACCCATGAACCACCGAGGCTCTTATCAAGGCCTCACCAAGAAAGAGTAAAACTTCTGTTCCATTAAGGCTTCAATCATAGAACTACATTTGCAACATATGTTAGCATCACTCAAATGAAAGGAGACACTTGGGATTGAAACGACAAGTATGGTGTGGACTCCTCTCTAAAACTCAAACTACGTTGAGTGACAACTATAAGGTCACACTGAGCTATCTCAGGGACTGCGTTGTTCTTTGGAGGAGTAAAAGTGGTTTGTGAATGCTTCACATTAAATGCACAAACTTGTCAACTTTTACTCTTACTTATGCTACCTATTTATACATAAGTAAATTACAACTTTACTGATAAAGACAAAAAGATGACTGACTCCTCCCAAACCAACCAGTCAAGCATGTGCAGTTGATAGGTCCACCTGAGAGAAAAAGTCAAGTATTAAAATCCGTGGAAGTACAGGGAAATCCCCAGGTCGTTAAGTCCCAACGAGATTGAAATTGTATTTGTAAACGTTTTTGGGAAGAAATGGTACTGAGGACAGTAACCAAAGATTAAGTGGGTTTGATTTACACTACTGATATTATTTGGATAATAATATAAAATAAGCACAGTAAACAGCTATGTATATACGTAAACTGAAATGTAAACAAATACGTATGCGTACTGAGAAAAAGGTGAGTTTTAAGAAAAAATAAACTACAGGGGTTAAAAATGAAAATTCTATAAACTTAAACTTAAAAGAAAATTAAATTAAAAAGAAAATTATTTTTTGATTATTTTATTATTTAATATTAATTATTTAATTAAAAACTATTTAACTATTTAATTAAAACTAATTTAAATTAACCTAAACAATGATAAAGACTACAAATTAAACTAAAAACTTGCAAAACTATTTTCTAAAACTTAAAATGAACTTGAAGAAAGTATAAAAAAAATTAAAATAAATATTTTTGTCTTTTTATGGTTTTACTTTTAATTAATTACTAATTATTTTTATTAAACTATTTTAAATTACTAATAATACTAAAATGACTTAGAAAATTATGGAAAAATTTATAAAACTAATTAACCATCACAGGAATCCTAAAAAATTATAAAAAGTTTCTAAAAATTATATTTAGGCTAATTTACTAATTAATTACTTATTTATTAATTAAAATCTAATTAACTAAATTAATTAAGGAAAATAGGAAATGAACAGTAACAATTAGGAAAATATTTTCTAAAAATACCTAATGACTTATAAAACTTAAAAAAAATATAAAAAGATACTACTATTAAATAAAAATTATTAAAACTATTTAATTACCTAATATTACTTAATTATTAATTAATATAGTGTTAATTAAAATAAATATTATTTGAATAGTAAAAATTATGAAAAAATTACAGAAAGTAGATTAAGTAACAAAAAAGCTAGGAAAAATAAATTTGGGTCAACAGCTTATTCAAATAAGCTGTAATAAGCAAAACGGCTTATTTAAGCTTATTACTCAAAAACCACCTTAAGTATATTGAGTGAGGAGAGTATGACGGAACTGGTGCCCCAGAGCTAATGGAAGGGGTGTGTGTCATATGCATGTTATACTAGCCAAGAGGTCCCAGGTTCGAATCCCACACACACCCATTTTTTTCAAACTTTTTATTTTTTTAATTTTCTTTTTGCAAAACTGCTTAACAAGTAAAAATAAGCAACTTTAAAAAAGCACAACTTTTTTATATTACACAAATAAGCTCTGTAATAGCTTATTAGCTCAACAGATGGCTTATTAAGCCAAATTTGGTTTTTTAACAAGCCAAAAGCTACAAATAAGCTACCAAGAGATAAATAAGCTATAATCTATTGAGTTATACCTAAAGTAACCTAAATTAACTAAATAAGCTACAAGAATAAGCTATAAGCTTAAATAAGCAATCCTGGACCTTGCTACAACCAAACAGGCCAAAAGGCCAATATGCAGCCCTATGTGGGGACCACAAATAAGCACAAGGGTCCAATTTTAAGATTGTTGCTAAAAGCTGGGTAGGAGGGCTTAAAAATAAGCCAAGGCTCAAGCAGTGGGGTCCACTAATAAGTTCTCAATGAGCTTATGAATATGGGTGGTTTAGGCTGACCACTCAGTGAACTGAGTTTGGTCAGGGTAACTAGCAGACCAATATAAGCTAAGAGCAAAGGTTCTTTGGCCCAAAATAAGCACTGGTTCAATGATTTAGACCAATAAGCTACCCAAAAAGCCAAAGCTTAAAAGCTTAAGCTCACAGATAAGCTTATGAGGGGCTTGTGAAATATGGTCAGTTATCTGTGCACAGGGCACTTCCTATCCCTGCAAGTCACTTTGAGCCAGTGTGGGGACCACAGAAAAATTCACAAAAATAAGCCAGACATGAGATTTGAAAGATAAGCTGGTAGATTTCAAGTTGTGAAAAGCTCAGGGTCCAATTTTGATCACAAAGTTCAAGACAATTCTTTGAAATTTTGGTTTTCTGGCAATAGTATGCAATTTGACTTTTTAACTTTTAACCTTGTGTTGACTTATATGAACTTCTAACCAAATCTACTTACTGATTATGTTATATTAAGCTGAAAAGAAGTTAGATTAAGCTAAGTAACCTAATAATGAACTAGTGAGATGAAAATGAGCAAGTAAATTACAACAGATAGCAATTTAATTGAGGTTCCAGGTTATTTTGACTTTGAAGCTTATGAATGCTTATGTGAAAGTTAATTTTGACTACAATACTACTGAGTAAGATAGTCACATAAACTTCAAGCACCAAAAGGTACAAATGAACCACTACACAGACTAATCCAAACAGTCCTTTATATGAATCAATTTTTTATTTTCAAAGCAATTGATTGAATTAAAGCTTAACACTGATTTTAAACTTCTTAATATCATATAATAAGACCAATTGAGCATAAATTAACCATAATACAAGCATGAAACACATAAGTGACAATAAAACTATTATGACTGTGAAAATAAGATTCTTAGTAACTACAAATTTAAATGAACAAGCTATCTATATTAAGTAATAATCCTACTTACTTATACCAAATAAGCCAAGAAACACAGCAATAAGCAGTATATGAGATGTTCTACAGTAGAATACTAAAAAGTGGAAAAATGCTTACAAATGGCATTGCAGCTCAAAACACAGAACCAAGGATCAAATAACCACCTATTAGCTTCCACAAGCTTCTAAACCAAAAGGGCAATCCACAATTAACCCTGCTCCATCTTGATCATCATTGCTCACTGATTTTTATTTTTTTTTTCTATTTTTCTTGATTTTTCTTATATTTTTTTTCCTTTTTAAGTAATAATGGAATTTAAGATTTCTAATAACTCTAATAAGCTATATCATTAACTTATGTGAGCTAAAAGATCAAAAACAACCACAGAGAACAACTATTAAGCTAATAAGGATTTTTGAGTTTAAAGCAAGGATTCATAAACTGAAATTGTGGATAAGCTTGTATTAAAACTTGAATAACCTTTTCTTACAACAGAACAACAATAATAAAATGCTTAAAAGCTTAAATTGAAACTTAAAGGCTAAGTTACAAATTAAACGATTTGAATTGAGACTAAAATAAAAACTAACTCCCTAATCCTTCTGCATCTTCCTCCTTTTGTAGCCTCCACTTGTTCCACGTGGCCTTCTGAGCAAATCCCACCATTTTTCAACCCTTGGATCCCATCAATTGATCTCAGCCGTTTAAATGGCTTTTTTGGCGCCAAAATCCCAAGGGGTAACTTGCAGCCAGTTTCAGAGCATTAAATGCAATTGAGGTGACTAGTGATGGTGGGGGGACAATTTGGAGTGTAAGTTGAGCTTAGGGGTGGTGGTGTAAGGTATTGCAGGGTGTAGGGGTGGTGGAGGTTGTAGGTTTGACACCTGTCCTCCCCTGGTGCAAAACCAGGGGAAGGGGTTTGGTTTAGAGGGTGACAGAGGGGGGTTGAGGTGGAAAGTTAATGCAAGTGGTGAAGGTTGATGGTGGATGGTGGTGAAGCAGGTGACGAGGGGGTTGGGGATGATGGAGGTCAAACGGGTCAACGAGGTCAAAGTTTGACCCCGTTTTTATTATAAAAGGGTTGTGGGCTGGTATTTTTGGGCCTGGTGTTTGTATGGGCTTGGGGGGGGGGTTTATTATTTGGATTTAAGGAGTATATAAAGGATCCAGTTTGGTTTTGTAGTTTATAAGCCCAAGGACTAATCTTGTAATTTGATGAAACTTTAGGGGCTGATCATGCCATATTTCCAAAGTATCACAAGGGGCCATTCCTGCCATATAACATTAGTACAAGGATAATATTTGTAATTTTTCAATTTTAAAACCTCCAGGGACCATTTATGTAATTTCACCAAAGTTGAGGGGGTGAAATTGTAATTTCCCAAAAGTTATCAAAAGAGTTCCAAATTGTATTTTATGAATAGTTCAAGGGTGTTATTTGTTAAATTTCCATTTTTGAACACCCAGGGACTAATTTTGCCAATTTTGAAACTTGAGGGGTAAAAATTGCCATTTTGTGAAAACTTTCATCCAGGGATTTATAGTGAACATGTTTGACTTCCCAAGGATTTAAGTTGACTTTTCTTTCATTTTTAAACCTTCAGGGACTAGATTTGACAAGTTTTGAAAGTTGGGGGACTGAAACTGCCAATTATGCAAACTTTGTACGTTTTTTTTATCTGTTTTTGATTATTTTGCATCTGAAACATATAAAACACACTTCTGGAATAATCTCAGTATTTTGATGCATATTTGAGTGTTTTTGGATGTTTTGGCAGTTCAGATTGGTATAAAATGATGAGTATTTAGATACTCATCAATCCCCCACACTAAAGTATTGCTAGTCCCTAGCAATATTTGAGAAAATTTAATGGATTTTATGTCTCTTTACCAAAAGCCATTACTTCTGGAGTAGCCAGATGTATCGTATCAAGTCCACCTGATAACCATGTGATTTTGAGCAAACCACCAGCTGTCAACGGATTTGATTAGTCTTTACCAAAAGCCGTTTGCTTCTGGACTTGCCAACTCTTGATGGAATGGTCAACATCTTGGTGAGCTGATTACCAATTATGGTTTTTCCACAGCCTTTACCACAAGCATAATCTTGCGGGCTAGCCAACTCATTCACTTTATGGGATATGGCGAGTTGATTTACCATACAATTTTGGGAAAATTGCAAGCCATCAACGGTTTTGAGATATCTTTACCAAGAGCCGTTTGCTCCTGGATTAGCCAATCCATATGAGGGTTAGACATGGCGGACTGATAACCATTTATTGCATTTCTAAGTGTGAAAAAATTTTAAATTTTGATCAAATGAGGGTGCTTGATGGAACATGTGTTTGAATTCGTGAGAATCCCCCCCCCCTCCCCCCACACTTAGAAATGAATATTGCCCTCAATATTCAAAGTACCGGGTGTTAAACCGACACTTAGAACATAAGAAGGAAATACTAGTAACCTTTATTTTAGTCTATGTAAATGTTTTTTTTTTTTTTTTTTTTTTTTAATTTTTTTTTGAGGATATATACAACATGTGGGGCATCTCCCCCACACTAGGGTGGTACACACGGGTGAAAACCCATGTTCAGCTACTGTTTTTGATTACCGAGTCGCTAGCTTGACTCGACCTCGAATTGATTTGTTCATGAGGAAGCTACTGTTTTTGTTAACCGAGTCGCTAGCTTGACTCGACCCCGAATTTATTGGTCCATGGGGAAAGTATGGAGATCCGGGAAAACCATTGGTTGTATGTCCCCTCCAAAGTAGTGTTTTAACCGATGGCCATTCACTTTAAAGTTGGAACCGTCAGGTTGAGATAACTCAACAGTTCCATATGGAAATACTCTTGTTACAGTGAATGGCCCTGACCAACGAGTTTTAAGCTTTCCCGAGAATATCTTCAATTGTGAATTGAAGAGAAGGACTCTGTCACCGATGTTGAAAACACGGTTTTTAATTTTAGAGTCGTGGATCTTCTTGGTTTTTTCCTTGTAAATCAAAGAATTCTCATAAGCTTGATCACGAAGTTCATTTAATTCGTTTAGTTGAACCTTGCGGTGATCACCTGTTGTGTGAAGGTCGAAATTTGCATGTTTTAAGGCCCAGTAGGCCTTATGTTCTAATTCGATCGGAAGATGACATGCTTTCCCATACACTAGCTTATATGGAGTACACCCGATGGGTGTTTTGTAAGCAGTGCGGAAAGCCCATAATGCATCATCCAGCTTATCTGACCAAGAGGCACGGTTTTCACCCATCGTCCTTTCCAGAATTCTCTTAATACCCCGATTCGAGACCTCCACCTGCCCACTTGTTTGTGGGTGGTATGCTGTAGAAAGACGGTGAGTTACACCATATTTCAGCATCATTCTTGCAAATTGTTCATTGCAGAAGTGTGTGCCACGATCACTGATAATGGCACGAGGAGTCCTGAATCTGGAAAAGAGAGATTTCAAAAAGTTAACGACTACTCGGGCATCATTGGTGGGTAAAGCTTTTACTTCAACCCATTTTGACATATAGTCGACAACCACGAGTATGTATTTATTCCCTCGTGAAGACGGGAATGGCCCCGTAAAATCAATGCCCCACATATCAAATATGTCACAGACTTGGATGGCGTTTTGTGGCATCTCATTCCTTTTGGAAATATTCCCGTGACGCTGGCAAGCCTCACAGGTTTTGATAAGTTCATGGGCGTCTTTATAGATCGTGGGCCAAAAGAATCCCGAATCAAACACCTTTTTGGCGGTGTAGTTTGGGTTATGATGTCCCCCCGTGGGTCCATCATGACAGGCTTTAAGAATTTCCATGGCTTCTTGGCCATGGACACACCGTCGGATGACTTGATCCGCACATATTTTGAACAAGTGGGGGTCGTCCCAGAAGTAATGTTTTATATCTTTAAAGATTTTTCTTTTTTGTTGGGACGACATCCCTTTCACAACAAAATTACCCGCATGGTAATTTGCAAAGTCGGCAAACCATGGGGTAGTGGTATCATCCCGGGTAGAGATTAGATTGAGAGTCCCCAGAGGAAAAGTTTCATTAATTTCTTTTCTCTCGAGAATATCCTGATGAGGATTCTCTAACCGGGATAAGTGATCAGCAGCAAGGTTCTCTGCTCCTTTTTTGTCTCGTATGAGTATATCAAATTCCTGAAGGAGCAGGACCCAACGGAGCAGTCTGGGCTTTGCGTCCTGTTTAGTGAACAGGTATTTCAAAGCCGAGTGGTCCGTATACACCACGCATTTGGTTAGGATTAAGTAAGACCTAAATTTCTCAAAGGCATATACCACAGCTAATAATTCTTTTTCTGTGGTGGTATAGTGCGCTTGAGCTTCACTCATGGTCTTACTTGCGTAGTGTATTGGCTGAAAATGTTTTGATTTGCGTTGCCCCAGAACTGCACCAATAGCGAAGTCGCTAGCATTGCACATAAGTTTGAAGGGTAAGTCCCAGTCGGGGGCAACAAGGATCGGTGCCTCGGTAAGCCTTTTCTTTAAAGTAGAAAAAGCTTCGATGCACTCGGGGGAAAAGATGAAAGGAGCATCCTTTTCAAGAAGATGAGTCATGGGCCGGGCTATTTTGGAGAAATCCTGAATGAATCTCCGATAGAACCCGGCATGGCCGAGGAAACTCCTTATGCCTTTAACGGTGGTGGGATGAGGTAGTTTAGCAATAACATCAATTTTGGCCTTATCGACCTCAATTCCACTTTTTGAAAATTTATGGCCGAGGACAATGCCCTCCCTAACCATAAAATGGCTCTTCTCCCAGTTTAGACAAAGATTAGTGTTTTCACAGCGTTGAAGCATCTTTTCTAAATGGGAGAGGCATGAGTCGAAAGAATTCCCGATGACTGAGAAGTCATCCATGAATACCTCCATGGTTTTCCCGATCATGTCGCGGAAAATAGCCATCATGCACCTCTGGAAAGTGCCTGGAGCATTGCATAACCCAAAAGGCATGCGACGATAGGCAAATGTCCCGTAAGGGCATGTGAAGGTAGTCTTCTCTTGATCCTGTGGATCAATGGGAATCTGGAAGTAACCCGAGAAGCCGTCGAGGAAGCAATAATACTCATTCCCCGCTAGTCTCTCGAGCATTTGAACCATAAAGGGCAGAGGGAAATGGTCTTTGCGGGTGGCTTCGTTAAGCTTTTTGTAATCGATACATACTCGCCACCCTGTAACCAAACGAGTTGGTGTCAACTCGTTATCCTCATTTGTGACAACCGTGATGCCACCCTTTTTTGGAACACAATGTATTGGGCTAACCCAAGGACTGTCTGATATAGGGTAAATCAATCCAGCATCGAGAAGTTTGATAACTTCTTCCTTGATAACTTCGTGGATTTTTGGATTTACCCTTCTTTGATGCTGCACGGCAGGTTTAAAGTCCTCTTCCATTAGGATTTTGTATGTACAAAAATCCGGGTTAATACCCTTTATGTCTGAGAGCTTCCAAGCAATTGCTTGCTTGTGGGACTTTAAAACCTTAAGCAGTGCGGATTTCTCCTCATCCTTTAAGTCTTTCGCAATAATGACTGGTAACTTATCGTTACCTTCCAAGAATGCATATTCTAGATGAGGAGGCAGGTCCTTAAGTTCGACCTCGGGGAAATCATCATTTTTCTCAACATATTTGACTTCCGCGTTATGAAGTTGTGGAGGTAGAACAGGAATGGGAGAGGGATCTTTGTTCAATAATTTCTCAAGGAGAAATATATCCCTCTCCGAATCAATCTCTTGGTTATCAATTCCTTTGGGAACTGAATCACTATTGAGAAGGGCCTCTAATTCCTCAAGGACGAAATCACTCCCCTCAAACGGAGTGAGGGAAGGAGAAGAATTAGCGATTATGGGGTGAGAAGAGGGAGTGAGATTGCCACTCGGATAACTATCAGCGAATCCAAGGATTTCCTGAGCATACTCCTCGGATGCAATGTCAATGACATCAATTCGGTTGACCGATTCAGCATCATAATTCGAGGAGTATCTCGAGGTTTGATCAAGGTTGAACGTTATCGCTTCAGTGCCAACTCGTAACGTGATTTCCTCATCAAAAACATCGATTAATGCACGACCCGTCCTTAAGAATCCCCTCCTAAGAATGAGAGGAACTCTTGGATCCGCATCGAAATCAACAACGACAAAGTCTGCCGAAAAATGGAACTTTCCCACTCTTACAAACACGTCCTCGGCAATACCAAGGGGACGTGAAATTGAACGGTCTACAAGCTCGAGAGTCATGCATGTGGGACTAAGTGCCTGAAGAGAGAGCTTTTTCCAAACTGAGTAGGGCATTAATTTGATGCTTGCACCAAGATCGGCCAAGGCAAAGCACTCAACCATCCCTGGGAAAATACATGGTATTAGAAATTTCCCGGGGTCTCCTAGCTTCTCGGGAAGCTGTTTCAATAGAACTGCAAAGCAGTTTTCATTGAGTGGAGTTCGTGCCATCTCAAACAGTTTTTCTTTATTGCTCAACAAGTTTTTGATTGTCGATGCGAATTTGGGCATTAAAAGAAGAGCATCCACGAAACTAATATCGAAGTGTAGTTCTTGAAAAATCTGAAAGAATTTTTCCATCTGATGATTAGCTTTTTCACAGAGCTTCTGGTCTTGCAATCGTGAGGGATATGGAATTGTTGGTTTTGGGTTGGCTTTTGGATTTTCAACAGGACCTTCGGTAGTTTCAAACACGACTCTTTTAGGGGGAGTCGGGACCGGGATAACTGGAGGAGGGATGTCATTGGTACCTCCGTTATTAGTAGGAAGTACCATATCCGTAGCATCCTTAATTTCACATTCCTCTGCCGGGGTAGGAGAAGAGGTAGACGGAGCTGTGGGTCCTTTATGAGAAACTCCACTTCTTGTGGTGATCGCCTTTACATCACCCCTCGGATTAGCGATCGTGTTGCTAGGTAAAGTACCTGAGCCCGAGGGTCGATCATTTAAAGACTTCTTCAAGTCAGAGATTTGACTAACCAGCACTTTGTTCAATTCATCTTGGGATTTCATAAACTGTTTTAATAACTCATCAGATGATGGTCCAGTTGGAACAATGGCTTGATTTTGGTTTGGAAAATTTTGAGCCCGATTGTTCTGGAAATTCCCATGTTGCTGGTTGTTATTACCCTGGAAGTGGTTTTGTTGTTGAAAATTACCCTGAGGGTAATTGTTCTGACCTTGATTATGGTTATAATTCCCTTGGTTCTGATTTTGTTGAACCTGGTTTTGACCAGAGTTGAAATTCCCTTGGTTGTTAAAACCTTGGTTCATTCGGTTCTGGTTCTGATTCTGGTTAAAGTTTTGGTTTATGTTTTGACCATTTTGGTTCTGGGATTGATTAAATCCCGGTGGTCCAATGTAGTTATTGGAACGATAACTCAACAGATTTCGGTCCCCTTGCGGTTGGTAAGAATTACCTCCCGTATTGTAGGAACCTTGGGCTGCGAATATGTTATCTTGAGTGAATCCATCGGAGGCTGGGCACTCATGGTACGGGTGTGGACCACCACAGGTTTCACAACTGATAGTTTTATTCTGCTGATTGTGATTTGTTTGGTGAATTCGGAGAACCGCAGCAGACAAATCATCAAACTTTCTGGTAAGGGCAGCTATTTCATTATTTTCCGGAGTGACTGACTTACATGAGTCATTCCTCTCTGCAAAGGAGTCCCAAAAATTGTGATGGACAGTCATGTTTTCGATTAAGTCATAACACTCTTCAGGGGTCCTTTTCATAAAGGTGCCCCCAGCAGCAGCATTGATGGTGTCATGATGACGAAGTGTCAAACCATTATAAAAGGTATCAATAATGGTGACAAGAAGCATGTTATGATTGGGACACCGATCAATAGCAAGTTTGTAGCATTCCCATGCCTCAAATAAGGACTCTTCGAGAAGCTGTCTGAAGTTACTAATATCGTTTCTTAGCTTTGTAACCATAGATGGTGGAAAGTATTTAGCCAAGAACTTAGTAACCATCTCATCAAAAGTATGGATCGAATTCTTAGGAAGTCGATCGGACCATGAAGTCGCATGATGAGTGAGAGAATATGGGAACAGGTATAAACGCAGGCCGTCTTCGGTGATGCCATTTTGTTTCATGCTCTGGGTGACGGTTAAAAATTTATCGAGATGCTTGTTAGCATCGTCACCCGGCAAACCGTGGAACTGACACGAATTCTGGACCTGTTGTATCATGTTGTGTTTTAGTCCAAAATCCGAGGCTCCAATTGTAAGTGGTGCAATGGGTCCACGCCTCCCGTGCATGGTAGGTTGACACAGTTCCTCCATTGTTCGGGTGTCAGGAACTGGTTCCTCCTTGGGAGGGATTGGGGGCTCGTCGTTCATTTTTAATGTGTGTTCTTCTTCAACAGTACGTAACTCGGTTACGTTTCTATGACGATTACGTCATGATTGTGAACGAGTGCGCATGCACTAAAAACAATTTTCAAAACAAGATCGAGACAAAACCACAGTGAACTTAAATCCAATAATCACAAGTGAATGGCTTCTTTGAAAAAGGTACACCACCCACAGGGATATAATGGTAAGTTTTTATCTTAAGTTTGAGAACTTATTATGTTCACACCCCAGTTGGTAGGTGTTCTACCTTGGTTTGCGGTGGTAAACTTTTATGTTATTATATTCACAGTAAAATGTTTTTGGCTTTTCGTATGTGGGTGAAAAAAACTTGGACAATATTTTTGGAACTGATTCGTTAGCCGAAATCGTTCCTTTAAGATTACTCGCAGGCTAGCGGGAGGAAATAAATGGATCCCTCTTCAGTTGGCAATTTAATGTCAGAACTTACCTTATACCAGCTGTTTCAGGTTGTAATCTTAAAGACAACGAAGTAATTTAACTTCACAGTTTGTTTTGTTGTTTATGATTTTTTTGGTGTTTTTAACACTTCAGGAAAAGTGTTAGTGAACTTTTTTCAGATATGATTTTGATTTTTACAAAGTGATGGTATTTGTACAGGAGGGGTTTTGAAAACCACTATACCTAATTCGTTTTGAAATACGCAACAACCTCCCCGGCAGCGGCGCCAAATTTTGACTCCTCCCAAACCAACCAGTCAAGCGTGTGCAGTTGATAGGTCCACCTGGGAGAAAAAGTCAAGTATTAAAATCCGTGGAAGTACAGGGAAATCCCCGGGTCGTTAAGTCCCAACGAGATTGAAATTGTATTTGTAAACGTTTTTGGGAATAAATGGTACTGAGGACAGTAACCAAAGATTAAGTGGGTTTGATTTACACTACTGATATTATTTGGATAATAATATAAAACAAGCACAGTAAACAGCTATGTATATACGTAAACTGAAATGTAAACAAATACGTATGCGTACTGAGAAAAAGGTGAGTTTTAAGAAAAAATAAACTACAGGGGTTAAAAATGAAAATTCTATAAACTTAAACTTAAAAGAAAATTAAATTAAAAAGAAAATTATTTTTTTGATTATTTTATTATTTAATATTAATTATTTAATTAAAAACTATTTAACTATTTAATTAAAACTAATTTAAATTAACTTAAAAAATGATAAAGACTACAAATTAAACTAAAAACTTGCAAAACTATTTTCTAAAACTTAAAATGAACTTGAAGAAAGTATAAAAAAATTAAAAAAATATTTTTGTCTTTTTATGGTTTTACTTTTAATTAATTACTAATTATTTTTATTAAACTATTTAAACTATTTTAAATTACTAATAATACTAAAATGACTTAGAAAATTATGGAAAAATTTATAAAACTAATTAACCATCACAGGAATCCTAAAAAATTATAAAAAGTTTCTAAAAATTATATTTAGGCTAATTTACTAATTAATTACTTATTTATTAATTAAAATCTAATTAACTAAATTAATTAAGGAAAATAGGAAATGAACAGTAACAATTAGGAAAATATTTTCTAAAAATACCTAATGACTTTTAAAACTTAAAAAAAAATATAAAAAGATACTACTATTAAATAAAAATTATTAAAACTATTTAATTACCTAATATTACTTAATTATTAATTAAAATAAATATTATTTGAACAGTAAAAATTATGAAAAAATTACAGAAAGTAGATTAAGTAACAAAAAAGCTAGGAAAAATAAATTTGGGTCAACAGCTTATTCAAATAAGCTAGCAAAATGGCTTATTTAAGCTTATTACTCAAAAACCACCTTAAGTATATTGAGTGAGGAGAGTATGACAGAACTGGTGCCCCAGAGCTAATGGAAGGGGTGTGTGTCATATGCATGTTATACTAGCCAAGAGGTCCCAAGTTCGAATCCCACACACACCCATTTTTTTCAAACTTTTTATTTTTTTGATTTTCTTTTCTCAAAACTGCTTAACAAGTAAAAATAAGCAACTTTAAAAAGCACAACTTTTTTATATTACACAAATAAGCTCTGTAAGAGCTTATTAGCTCAACAGATGGCTTATTAAGCCAAATTTGGTTTTTTAACAAGCCAAAAGCTACAAATAAGCTACCAAGAGATAAATAAGCTATAATCTATTGAGTTATACCTAAAGTAACCTAAATTAACTAAATAAGCTACAAGAATAAGCTATAAGCTTAAATAAGCAATCCTGGACCTTGCTACAACCAAACAGGCCAAAAGGCCAATATGCAGCCCTATGTAGGGACCACAAATAAGCACAAGGGTCCAATTTTAAGATTGTTGCTAAAAGCTGGGTAGGAAGGCTTAAAAATAAGCCAAGGATCAAGCAGTGGGGTCCACTAATAAGTTCTCAATGAGCTTATGAATATGGGTGGTTTGGGCTGACCACTCAGTGAACTGAGTTTGGTCAGGGTAACTAGCAGACCAATATAAGCTAAGAGCAAAGGTTCTATAGCCCAAAATAAGCACTGGTTCAATGATTTAGACCAATAAGCTACCCAAAAAGCCAAAGCTTAAAAGCTTAAGCTCACAGATAAGCTTATGAGGGGCTTGTGAAATATGGTCAGTTATCTGTGCACAGGGCACTTCCTATCCCTGCAAGTCACTTTGAGCCAGTGTGGGGACCACAGAAAAATTCACAAAAATAAGCCAGACATGAGATTTGAAAGATAAGCTGGTAGATTTCAAGTTGTGAAAAGCTCAGGGTCCAATTTTGATCACAAAGTTCAAGACAATTCTTTGAAATTTTGGTTTTCTGGCAATAGTATGCAATTTGACTTTTTAACTTTTAACCTTGTGTTGACTTATATGAACTTCTAACCAAATCTACTTACTGATTATGTTATATTAAGCTGAAAAGAAGTTAGATTAAGCTAAGTAACCTAATAATGAACTAGTGAGATGAAAATGAGCAAGTAAATTACAACAGATAGCAATTTAATTGAGGTTCCAGGTTATTTTGACTTTGAAGCTTATGAATGCTTATGTGAAAGTTAATTTTGACTACAATACTACTGAGTAAGATAGTCACATAAACTTCAAGCACCAAAAGGTACAAATGAACCACTACACAGACTAATCCAAACAGTCCTTTATATGAATCAATTTTTTATTTTCAAAGCAATTGATTGAATTAAAGCTTAACACTGATTTTAAACTTCTTAATATCATATAATAAGACCAATTGAGCATAAATTAACCATAATACAAGCATGAAACACAGAAGTGACAATAAAACTATTATGACTATGAAAATAAGATTCTTAGTAACTACAAATTTAAATGAACAAGCTATCTATATTAAGTAATAATCCTACTTACTTCTACCAAATAAGCCAAGAAACACAGCAATAAGCAGTATATCAAATAACCACCTATTAGCTTCCACAAGCTTCTAAACCAAAAGGGCAATCCACAATTAACCCTGCTCCATCTTGATCATCATTGCTCACTGATTTTTAATTTATTTTCTATTTTTCTTATATTTTTTTTTCTTTTTAAGTAATAATGGAATTTAAGATTTCTAATAACTCTAATAAGCTATATCATTAACTTATGTGAGCTAAAAGATCAAAAACAACCACAGAGAACAACTATTAAGCTAATAAGGATTTTTGAGTTTAAAGCAAGGATTCATAAACTGAAATTGTGGATAAGCTTTTATTAAAACTTGAATAACCTTTTCTTACAACAGAACAACAATAATAAAATGCTTAAAAGCTTAAATTGAAACTGAAAGGCTAAGTTACAAACAAAACGATTTGAATTGAGACTAAAATAAAAACTAACTCCCTAATCCTTCTGCATCTTCCTCCTTTTATAGCCTCCACTTGTTCCACGTGGCCTTCTGATCAAATCCCACCATTTTTCAACCCTTGGATCCCATCAATTGATCTCAGCCGTTTAAATGGCTTTTTTGGCGCCAAAATCCCAAGGGGTAACTTGCAGCCTGTTTCAGAGCATTAAATGCAATTGAGGTGACTAGTGATGGTGGGGGGACAATTTGGAGTGTAAGTTGAGCTTAGGGGTGGTGGTGTAAGGTATTGCAGGGTGTAGGGGTGGTGGAGGTTGTAGGTTTGACACCTGTCCTCCCCTGGTGCAAAACCAGGGGAAGGGGTTTGGTTTAGAGGGTGACAGAGGGGGGTTGAGGTGGAAAGTTAATGCAAGTGGTGGAGGTTGATGGTGGATGGTGGTGAAGCAGGTGACGAGGGGGTTGGGGATGATGGAGGTCAAACGGGTCAACGAGGTCAAAGTTTGACCCCGTTTTTATTATAAAAGGGTTGTGGGCTGGTATTTTTGGGCCTGGTGTTTGTATGGGCTTGGGGGGTTTTTATTATTTGGATTTAAGGAGTATATAAAGGATCCGGTTTGGTTTTGTAGTTTATAAGCCCAAGGACTAATCTTGTAATTTGATGAAACTTTAGGGGCTGATCATGCCATATTTCTAAAGTATCACAAGGGGCCATTCCTGCCATATAACATTAGTACAAGGATAATATTTGTAATTTTTCAATTTTAAAACCTCCAGGGACCATTTATGTAATTTCACCAAAGTTGAGGGGGTGAAATTGTAATTTCCCAAAAGTTATCAAAAGAGTTCCAAATTGTATTTTATGAATAGTTCAAGGGTGTTATTTGTTAAATTTCCATTTTTGAACACCCAGGGACTAATTTTGCCAATTTTGAAACTTGAGGGGTAAAAATTGCCATTTTGTGAAAACTTTCATCCAGGGATTTATAGTGAACATGTTTGACTTCCCAAGGACTTAAGTTGACTTTTCTTTCATTTTTAAACCTTCAGGGACTAGATTTGACAAGTTTTGAAAGTTGAGTGACTGAAACTGCCAATTATGCAAACTTTGTACGTTTTTTTATCTGTTTTTGATTATTTTGCATCTGAAACATATAAAAAAAACTTCTGGAATAATCTCAGTATTTTGATGCATATTTGAGTGTTTTTGGATGTTTTGACAGTTCAGATTGGTATAAAATGATGAGTATTTAGACACTCATCAATGACCTAACTAGTAGAGACAAAATACTTACGTATTTTGTCTCTATTACAATAGACTATATTGGGTAAAAGACAATGTGCCTTTCCAGTGCACAATAATGACACCACCCTGACATGATGCCTTTCAGGGAATGTTTGACTTCAGGTAGATGAGGTCACCTGTTGATACATTCAAACTTTTCCCGCCTTGTCCCGCCCATACTTCAGTCTTCAGGTCTTCAGTCTTCAGTATGTAATAGTTGTTGAGGAGTCCTGGGGGTTCAGTGAGTGATTGTCATCCTCACTGAACCCATCATCTTCTTCTTGGCTTAGATTCCACTAACTGAGTTCCGCCTCACTGAATGGTGAACCTTTCTACATAGACTCGCTCCAAGCATCCTGAAGATGACTCACTGAGATACTGTTCACTCAGTGACTTGTTTGTATATACAGATATTAGACACTTAGGTTATTTTATGTTCAAATCCAAGTTTAAAGGAAGCTTGGAAATTCAATGACCCAACAGTCTCCCCTTATTTGGATATACAAATAGCCTAAGTGTGTCATGATTCAGTGTGAGTAGTCAGGAGTCTTCTTCTTATCACTGAGTGTTGATGTAATTATCTTAGGACACTTGTAACTTAAAAGAAACATCATTGTTCATTAATAAATATTACAAATCCTATAAAAAAATTACAAAAACACAAAAAAAAGGTAGTTGATGCAGATTCAGATGTTTAGTTGATAACCAAGAGCTTCAAGCTTTGTCTTCTTGGATCTCAGGAGGTGTCTCTCAGGGTACTCCTCAATCATAGCTTTAAGGTCTTGGCAGAACCTTACGTTTTCAGCACACCTAACAGGAGAAGCCAGCATCAGGTACATCAGCATTGCCTTAATCCCTGCCCTGTCCATGGCAGGGTTTCCATACTCATCAGTAAAGCAGGGTTTCCATACTCATCAGTAAAGCATAGACCTCTCTCAGGAAACACCACATTGTTTATGAAGGTGATTCCTTCAGGAAGAGATCTGTCACAGTCCAGTCCAGGGACCTTGATCTCAGGTTCTGGCTCAATTTGCTTCATCTTCCTTTTGGAAACCTTTGGTGGAGCATCTTGAGTAGATGGAGCAGGAAGTAGAGAGGGAATTCCAAGAGCTTCAGGCATTTCCATCAGTCCTTTATACCTGAGCTCTAGTGATTCAAGAGATTGGGAACCACCACATTCAACTTCTTGGAAATGATTGGTCGAAGTTCATCCAGCTCAGAGATGCCAAAGTCAGCGAACTTGAATGGATCATGGGTGTCCATTACTCTTTTGTCTTGCCCCCTGAAGATAGTGACAATAGCAGGCTTGGTGTTGCGATGGATTTTGACATCAGTGATGGTTTCAGGTTTCAGCCTTTCTGTCATCACCCTAGTATACCTTTCAATCCTGGACTTCCTGATCTGAGCGTCCTTTCTGAGCTTTGCTTCTCTTTGCTTTTTCAGGGCGCTCATCTCTTCTTCCTGAGCCTTTTTGAAGGCAGCTCCTGCTTGCTCAGTGGCCAGTTGCTCAGTATCCAACCCAATCTTCTCCGCCTCTTCATGAACTACTTTAATGAGTGCGGGTTTGCTCATTTTCTCTTCCTCAGCCACTTTTTTCAATAATTCATCTCTCTCCATGTAGGCCTGAATTTCATCACCAGTGAGGAGACGGATTACCCCATTGATTTCAAATGGAACTCTGACTGGTTCATCAGGGTCCTGTCTGACAATAGTGGAGGCAGGCTTCAACATTGTTACTGGTTCAGGAGTTGTAGCAATGCTTTTGCCTCTATCCTGCTGATGAGATGCGGAAGTTGGTTCATCTTGAGGTTGAACAAAAGTGATGGGAGTAGCTTCGGTGACATGCTCCCCCTTAGTGTGAGAGGGCTCAGCTTCATATGGGACTTCAGTGTGAGGGGCATCAGTGACATTCTCCCCCTCAACTGTTACCTGAGCTGAAGTGATGGCAAGAGTTGGAGTGACTGATGCAGAGGTAGAGGAACTCCTGAAGGCCAGGTAGATCTCAGTCATTATGGACTTGATGTCTGAAGTATCTTTCTGAACTACTGAGACTTTGGCCTCAAGGGATACCTGAGTATTCTCCATTGCAGACAAACGTAAACTAAATCTCCAAGCAAGAGTTTCTGACTTCTGGGACTGAGCAGCCACTGACTGATCCAAAGTTGAAAGGGAGGTTTTGACAGACTCCATTGAGCTACTGAGAGCCTGAAGATTATTGGACTTCATCAGGGTGAGTAACTCAGTGAGATGCACATAGTTGAGCTGATAGGTCTCTGATGCCTAAAGGAGCTTCCTGGTGAGTTCAGGATCATCCTTAACCGATTCTTGAATGGACTGAACCACTGTGTTCAGTTTGGTGAGAGATTCAAGGAACTGGTTGAGTTGAGAGACCATCTGTGTGAGGGAGTAGGTAACTGAGGAATTCGGTTCCCTGACATCTTCATTAAAGTCTTCAACAACATCTTTGAGATTGAAATAATCAACAGCCTGCTCAGTGTGCATGTCAAACACTTCATCAGTGACCCCCCAGAACAAGGCATTGGTAGCCTTCTTGATGAACTTGGTAAAAACCTTCTCAGTGAGAGGAGTCTCTTCTTCATCTGAGGACTCTGATGCGGAGTGAGGTTCAGCAGCATCATGGTTGGATGATTGAGGAGACTGAGAGATTGGTTCAGGGACTGTCTCATCAATTTCCATATCTTCTCCTGCTTCAAAAATCTCCTCATCATTGTGGAAGTCATCATCAGAGAACAAAGCAGCCTGAACATCTGCCATTGACAGAATCTGCAAAAGGAGGTTATCCGGCTCCTCTTCAAAAGAAGATTTGCCTTCGTTGTGGCCAGGTCCTAACCTCTCAAATCCAGCAGACTGGGTTTTATCTGCCTGGTCCTCAAGGTCAGTTCCCAAGTTATGCGCACCTCCGGGAGTGGGTTTTGGGTTCCATATCAGCGGGTGGTCTGTTTCCCTCTAAGTCTTTGTCCCCCGTGACCCCTTCAGACACTGATGGGTGTTTCCCAGTGCCATCATGAGGAATCGTGATAGTTGTGTCCCTACCGTTTTATTAGGCCCCCTCAGTCTTTGGGAAGAGATTTTGTGCCCTCAGACAAAAGCTATGATTTGCGAATGTCCTCATCAGGCACCTGAGTGGTGATGCCCCCTTTCCAACAGGCTTGTTCTGGCCTGTCGAAGGTTTAGGGGCGTTTACTCCCTGATGCTTGGGTTGTGATTGACCCGAGCGTTTAGCAGGATGTGAAGTGGTATGGGTCCCCTTCTCAGTGGAGTAGTGCTGCCCCACCGAGGGTATAGGACCCCTTACTCCCAGGGACCCTGGTTGTGATTTGCCAGAGCCTTTAGCAGGATGTGGAGGTTTGGTTGATTCCAACTCCACTGACTTGTTTATGTCAGCAGAGCCTTTGGGAATGGGTTTGCCCGAGGACACTGAGTGTGATGTCTCAGTGCCCTCCGTTGGCGGTTGTTTTGGGGCCGATGACTGGGTAATTATTCTTAGGGTGTCGGCAGTCGTGGTCAGTTGTTGCCCCCTTATGTCAGGCTTGGGAACAGAGGTCTCAGTGGCGTGTGACTTGGGTTAAGCCACCTTCTTGGACCCCTGTCCCTTCTTCATATTCACCTTCTTGGTGGGAGAGGGAACAGGTGAAATTTTGTTGTCACCCTGGATAGCAGTAAGCATATACGTGGTCAGGGCGACTGGTGTAACCTCAAGAGGGTCACGAGAGTAATTAGTCTTGTGTAATATACTCGGACCCTAGCAAGTCTTGCAGGGTGCAGGAAATAAATCTATGGTAAGACATAAGTTTTTGCCTAGATTTCCCCCCCAACTTTGCAATGAGGTCCCTGAAGATAATTTCTCCAAGGTCAATTTTTGTACCCTCAAAGAGACAATACACTATCATTGCTTGAGTAGTGTTTAGTTGCTCTGTGGAGGATTTGTTTCCCCCAAGGACCTGAATGACAAAGGTCTTCAGAATCCTCCAGTGGGCTGGGAACCAGGTTTTAATTATTGGGGCTTTGGATAGGAGGGCCCCTGGCGTCACCTCAGGGTGATGTTTGTCATAGGGGCCAAGTTCCAGCAAAATTGCCTTCACATCCTCTTCAGTGGGTTGGGTAGTGAAGGTCTCAGCATTGTCAAGGCCAGTGGCTTTGACAAAGGTTTTGTAGTCAAGAGTTAGGAACTTAGTTCCATTATTTACTGAGAACCTTATTTTGGCCTCCTTTGGTGCATCAAGGTTTTCAACCACCGCTGTGCACCAGAATTCCCTCAGGTAGTCATGATAGATGACAGAGGGGGTTTTTGTACATGTGGTGGTGAGAAAGCAATTTTGTAGGTACTTCACCACATCCCTGTATTTAGGTAACCCTTGAGGGTAGGCGAAGTTTCCCACCACATTGTTCTTCGTCAGGTCTACGCTCTCAACCTGGAAGTCCACATTGGGAGCGTATTGGATGACTCTAGAAGAAGCCATTTATGAGAAAAATGGTCTAGTATTGGGAAAAAGGTTTTTGATTAAAAATTGAAACACACACTGTTTTGAAAGCCAAAATATTCTTGAATCATTTTGCAAGAGTTTTGTTAAGATTTGAAAGCGTGTGTGTGTTTAATTTAGCGGGGGTATTTATAGGGAAAGAAATAGGGTTGTGCCGTTGCAGATATCAAACGTTTTGGTATTAATTCAAAAGTGGTAATATAAAGTATGTTTGAAATCCGCATTAACTGGCACGATTCCCATTATCCCATTTTTCTCGCAACATGATTAGAGAAACGGTTGCGTGGCACTGCAAGAGACGCTTTTGCAGAGTGATGTCATCACACAAGTATTTGTGTGAGAGAGAGCTTTTAATGCTCAGTGGTATTGGTGAGAGATTTAGGGGCCCATGATGTGGATGCCAGTTGTATAAGTAACATATATTCCTATATTTAATAGGAATCAGTTACCTACCTGGGACATTTACTAACTAAGTACTTAGAGCATTTAATTAGGGTATTTAATACCATATGATATCATGAGCCCCCTGAATGATTTTATCATTCCGTGTGTTGATGTTCAGTGATGAGGTGTATATCACTGAGACATGGGTTTATTCAGGGACCTAAGAGAATTTACATCAGGTTGGAACAATTTTGATCAGTTGCCTGATTCAATATCCAACATGCCCATCTCAGCATTCAGTCTGGTGAAAGTGGGCTCATCCAGGGGTTTGGTGAAGGTATCAGCTAGCTGATACTTAGTAGGGATGAAATGTAATTCAATTTCTCCATTCATGATGTGGTCCTTGATGAAATGGTATCTGATGTCAATGTGTTTGGTTCTTTGATGAAGCACTGGGTTATTTGAGATGGCTATGGCACTTGTGTTATCACAAAAGATGGGTACCATCTTGTACTGAATGCCATAGTCACTCAGTTGGCTCTTCATCCAGAGTACATTTGCATAACATCCTATAACAGCCATATATTCAGCTTCAGCTGAGGACATGGCCACTGACTGTTGTTTCTTTGTACTCCAACAAACAAGTTTACCACCAAGAAATTGACAGGATCCTGAGGTACTTTTTCTGTCCATATTGCATCCTGCATAGTCAGAGTCAGTGTACCCTTTGAGATCAAATCCTGAGCATTTTGGGTAATACAAACCAAGGTATGGTGTACCCTTCAGGTACCTAAAGATTCTCTTGACATCAGTGAGATGAGACACTTATGGATCAGCCTGATATCTGGCACACAGACAGATTGAGAATTGGATATCAGGCATAGATGCAAGTAAGTACATCAAGGAGCCTATCATTCCCCTGTATTGGGTTTGGTTCACTGATTTGCCAGTGAGGTCAGGGCCAAGGTTGTTTGGAGGAACCATAGGAGTCTTTACTGAAGAGCAGTCAGTAAGCTCATACTTCTTCAGTAGGTTCCTCAGGTATTTTTCTTGACAAATGGATATCCCTCTGTCTGTTTGTTTGATTTGTAGTCCAAGAAAGTAAGTGAGTTCACCCATCATGCTCATTTCAAACTTTGTGGTCATCAGTTTTTCAAACTGTTTGCAAAGTTTGTAACTTGTTGAGCCAAAGATGATCTCATCAACATACACTTGAACCAGGATGACATCACTTTTCGTTCTGTAGATGAACAGAGTGTTGTCACTCTTTCCTCTGACAAATTTGTTTTGGATCAGGAAGGCTGAAAGTGTTTCATACCATGCCTTGGGAGCTTATTTCACTCCATAAATGGCTTTGTTAAGCTTGTAGACATGGTTGGGAAATTCACTACTTTCAAAGCCAGGAGGTTGTTGCACATTGATGAGGCAAAAAATGAACCATTTTTAAGGGGACATTTAAGCCGGAATTGGAATTTATTTGATCAAATATTACCCTAAATCGTTCCTTTTGTGATTTTAGGTACTTTGGGAGTGAATTTTGGAAAAGGAAGCATTTTGGACGTTTTTTGAGCATAAAAGTGAAGAAAATGACAAAGACTTAATTTTCCTTGCTGGGAACAGTACCTGACGGCGTCAAGAAGGATTTTTTGACGGCGTCAAGAGCAAAATGGATGACGAACCAGAGAAAACGTGACGGCGTCAGAAGTAGGGCGTCAATAGTAAATTTGGTGACAGCCTGGAGCAGGATTACACATGACGGCGTCACCCATGGTTCTAGACAGTCCGAGAACTTTATTGGCAGCGAGATGACGGCGTCAGAAATTTCCTCTTGACGTCGTCACCTCACAGAATCTATGTATATTTTTCTATTTTTCATTCATCAGGGAGGAACTTGTGTGGAGAATTTTAGGGCCGAACCTAATAAACCCAAGGTCGTTTGTAACAGTATTTTCAAGGGTTTTCACCCCTTGAAACCCTTCATGTTCAATTAAGATAAGTTTTCTTTCAATTCATTCAATATGTCTATGTGTTGTTTGAATATATCTTATGCTTGTCTTGATTATAACATGCTAGGCTAGATCTTTCAAGTGTTTGCTTAGATGTAATGAAACTTAGATGTTAATTATAGGTTGATTGCTTGTTTATTGTTGTAATGATGAATGATTTCAATGTTAGGCTTAAGAAAACTGACAAATCTCCATTGTGTAACTTGCTTGAACGTCTTAAGAAACATGAACCGATGTGTACTAGGTTTTTATGGTTGTATTTAATGCATAAGCGAATTCTAGTGATCCCATGTTAGGAGCTTCTTAGCCGGCTCGACATAGGAGTGAAGTAGGAGCTTATAGGATTGGGGAAGTAAGTACGCCACCCCATGAATGGTATTAAGGAATACAATCTGTCATCCACGCAACTGTAACAAGTAATTAACCTGTAAAAGATATCTAGGGAGTAGTGAAATCTAAGTAAACACAATTCCCCCATATATTGCTCACACCACTAGTTAATTTAGTTTATTTTCATTTTTATTATTTTATTTTGATTGCATCTTTAGTAATTGGGTTAGTTGACTAGCAACTAATTCCGCCCACTCTTCCAATACCCGAGATTTTACTTGCTTTTCATAAAATATAAAAATACAGAAAGAATCATCCCTCACCTCTAGACCTAGTTCTTAGGCTTTCTAATCCTAGCGACACTATTCCTGAGTTGAACGATCAATCCCCCGGTACTTGTCACTATACTATACTACAACGATCAGGTACACTGCCTGGTGGGGGTTGCAAGCTTCTCGAGATCCCTCGAGAGGTAAAGCCTGGTGCAATTCCCACACATCAAGTTTTTGGCGCTGATATTGCGTTTTTTGAATACGTATAAAAAATATACAAAGTAGACGTGAGTGGAATTTGCCGATCAACCTTTAGGTAAAGGAAGACTTGTAAAGACTCGTGAATACAATATATATATATATATATATATATATATATATATATATATATATATATATATATATATATATATATATATATATATATATATATATATATATATATATATATATATATATATATGTGATACCGGGCAAGTGATTACCCGGGTCGGGTCCCAACGAGGTGTGAATGGGCAATATCGTGTGAGATTCGAGATTAAAATGCTTGTAAGGATGATTGAGAGGATATTTGATGTTGTGGAATTACAAGAAATTAAAAATAACGTACGAAAATAAAATAAACGTAACTAAAACATGAACACAAACAAGGAATGTAAATTAAAACTTAAAAACTACATAAAATCCTATGGGAACGATAATAGGAAGCTAGGGAACCCTAAAACGTAATCTAATTTAAAAACGCAAAAGTTATTTTAATAAAAACGCGAGTGCGCAAGATAAAACGTGAATTTAGAGCTACGTAAATCCTACGGGTGTGAAATTAATTTTCCTACGATTCTAAAGACAAAAGAAATTTTTGAGAAAAAGAAAAACATTTTTTTGGTTTTTATATTTTTTTATTATGAATTAATTTCTATTTAAACTAAATAAAAAGATAAAAAATACTAAAACTAAACTTAAAATTCTGAAATTTTTTCTAACAATGCTTAACAATAACAGGAAGCCATAAAAATTTTGAAAAACTTCACAAGCTTATAAATAAGCTGTGAATAAGCTAAACAGAGAAAATAAGCCTATTCAACTAAATCTACTATAAAAATAAAATTTGCAAACTATTAAATGAAAAAGACCCTAGGGCAGTTGGTTGTGCATGTATGCTTGTGTCTGTGTGGTGTGAGAGGAGACCCAGGTTCGAATCCTTCTTAACCCCACTTTTTGCAACATATTTTTTTTGGGTTTTCAATTTACAAAAGGTACAAACAATAAAATAACAAACGTTTGAAAAACACAATCTTTCTAAAACTTTCACAATAAGCTACAAACAAGCTTTTATTTTAACAGATTACTTAAAAGTGTTTGAATCACAACAACAACAAAAAAAAAAGATTTGCAAGGTAGTTAAAGATAAGCATACAAGCATTAATTAAACAAAAAACTTAAACATTCCCTGAACAGGTTCTCATAGGGTGAGTTTGCAGCCCACTTATACGCAAACAAGGAGGCTCAAAAATCAAAGACAAGCTGAAATATAAGAAGACTATACTACTGGCTAACTGAAAGTACATAAATAAACTGCTTGAACAACAATTAAGCGAGCTCAATGGTGACTGAGCTACTCAGCAAAAACTTATAGCTAGGGGAAACTTACATGGACAAATGAGCTCAACACATAAACTCAAACAATCTACAAGCTATATGCAAATTCCTAAATAAGCTACAGGGGAATACAATAAGCAGTCATAAGGTACTAACAAGCATTAATCCTACTGAACCTACACTAAGTTGCAGCAAAAAAAATACGGACAGAGGGGGTACTTCGAGGCCATGAAAAGCTTGTAAAAAAGATTACAAAAATAAAATAAAAATAGTATCAAATAAACAAGGTGACAAAGTCCATGCATGCAAATTTTCAGAGCATATGAGTGAAAAATAAAGAAATTAAAAATAGAAGCTAAGGTGGCTGTGGAGATTAATTGTAATAGGTGACCGTTAATCCAAAGTGGGCCAAATGGAGTTTTGACTAACAAAGCTATATTCCCAAATGCTAAACAAGCACAAACCAAGTGTAGATAAGTAGTTTCCTACATGCAAAAATGGGCAGTTAACAAGTTAGAGTGGGACTAAGTATTGTTTTGCAGCAGGCATGCAACAGTTGGCTTAACATGGGTCAAAAATGGAACTTTTGACATTTAAAAAAAAAAGAGAGTTAACTACCAGATATGTGCACTGCTACACTATCTATATTGGAGCTAATTTAAACCAACTATAACAACTAAGTAGCTAAAACCTACAATCTATCCTAGCTTCTAATCAATAACAGTTAACTAATGAGGAAATAAAAAAATCTTACCTAAAAACTTTGTAAAATACTTTGAACTTCTAATTTTTACTTTAAATCTACTGCTAATAAGTGATTGAAGCTAACCTAATTTTGGAAAGGTTGTGAAAACAGGTTCATGAGCTAAAAACAAGTTGTGCCAAACACCCCTGAAGATGGGTGAAACTGAATTTCCTATTGAAACTGACTAGAGCTTTAAGTTAAAAGATATTTCTTGTAACTGTAAACAACATCCAATTGATCTTAAGAAAGCTTGAAAGCAGCCTTTGAAACAGTAAGTTGCAAGGAATTTAATTTGCGAGGAATTTAAAAGAAACTTGAAACTTTATTAAGAAAACTTTGAAGTACAAACTTTTTAAAAGAGATTACAACTAAAACTTAGATGCTGAAAATTAAAATTACAAGAAAAGTAAAAGGGCCAACACTTTTCTAAAGCATGAAAAGTTGGACACCTTACAACTGTTGGGGAGACTACTATTAATACAAGTATGCTAGGCTTCTTGTCCTGTTCTTGTTGTGCTTCTTGTGTGTGAGAAAGGCTTGGAGTCCAACTATGTTTCTTTTTGGTCTTTTTCAGCCATTGGATGGCCCTTGGTCACCAAGTCTTTCAATAATAGTCATGGATCATTATAGTGTGCACATGGATGGATGACATGGAGGGGGCTTCATGTGATACCTTGGACTGTTATGGTGGGTTGATTCGAGGAAGTGAGGGTGATGGGGGAGATGGTGATGGGAGATAGCAGGTTAGGCAGGTCACGTGTTGGAGGGTTTTCATATTCTGGGTAAAGAGAAGGGGATGGTGAGGCGTGTTTTGACTTGGTCAAAGAAGAGGGTGGGATACGTTTATATTAAAAACGTATAAGGGTTTTGGTAGATGGGCTTTGGGGTTTAATTGGGCCAAGGGAATGGTGGGTAAGTTTTGTGTTTTGGTTTGGATTTGGTTTTGGTTCTTGGGTTTAAATATGCAAAGGGGATCCGTTTAGTTTAATGAAGAACACAAGGACCAATTTTGTAAAACTTGCAAAGTTCACGGACCTGTCATGTAACTTTCCAAAATTTATTATAAGGTCCAACTTTGTAAAGTTCCAAAAGTGTAAGGACCAAAATTATTATTCTCCAAAATTTAAACTTTCAGGGACCAAATATGTCACTTTTTGAAACTTGAGGGACTAGACTTGCCATTTATGCAAACATTATTGTTTTTCAATCTTTTTCAATCCTTTTGCATCTGAAATACGCAAAAACACATTTCAAAGATATTTGTGATGTTATTTGACCATTTTGAAGTGTTTTTGCTTGTTTTGACTCGAAAATTGGACGAAAAGATATGTGTAAAACGACACATATCAATTCCCCCACACTAAGCAATTGCTAGTCCCTAGCAAATTTTTTTTTTGAAAATTTAATGGATTTGAAACTCTTTACCAAAAGCCATCACTTCTGGAGTAGCCAGATGTTTTGATTCAAGTAAGAACTATGGTCCACCTGATAACCATGTGATTTTGAGCAAATCACCAGCTGTCAACGGATTTGATTTGTCTTTACCAGAAGCCGTTTGCTTCTGGACTAGCCAACTCTTGATGGAACAATCAACATCTTGGTGAGTTGATTACCAATTATGGTTTTTTCACTGCCTTTACCACAAGCCATAACCTTGCGGGCTAGCCAACTCATTTACTATTGAGGATATGGGGAGTTGAGATACCATACAATTTTGGGCAAATTGCAAGTCATAAATGGATTTGATATATCTTTACCAAGAGCCATTTGCTCCTGGATTAGCCAATCCTTTTGTCGGTTAGACATGGCGGACTGATAACCACAAAAAATTTTGAAACATAAGTGAAAAAATTTTTAAAAATTTTTGCCAAAAACGGGGGTACTAGATGGTAAAATGTGATCAAATTCGCTAGAATACCCCCCCCCCCCCCCACTCACACTTAGAATTGAATATTGTCCTCAATATTCAAAGTCCCGACTATTATGCCGACTCTTTGAACGTGAAAGGGCAACATTACAAGCTAAATGTGGAAAAACCATTTTTTCACTTTATTTTATTTATTGATATATATACATGGTAACAACGGTAGGGGCACTCCCCCACACTTAGGGTGAAAACCCTAAGTACATGCTACTGTTTTTGTTTACCGAGTCGCTAGCTTGACTCGACCCCGAATTCATTGGTTCATGGGGAAGCATGATGTGGAAGAGACAATCTCCATCGGACTTTCATTCAAGATGTTTGGACAAACATTTAAAGCACGTGAAAGTTCCACACCGATGAGATATAAAGACCCTGGGTCAAATGAATGATACATGGAAATGCCGGGGTCAAAGATGGTGTCTTCAGTCCCGAAGAAGTGAAGAAGAGAGGACGTCACGGGATAGGTGAAGAAAAGAAAGAAACTCATGATGAAAATCATGACTAACTCATCCTCACCCACAGGAGAATCCATAATTTCTTCATTATGAATCTCATCGTTTAAGCTCGCAGGATCAAGACATATCCCGGGTGTGTCATGATCAAAATAGAAGTTATCATACTCCGGTGGAGATATGATATGAGTGAGTTCACCGAAGAACTCCTCGCGAAGAGAATCAATCACAATATATAAATCTGTGAACTCATGTTCCGGAGTAGACTCATCACAATCCTCAATCTGAGTACCAAAGATTGGATTATCAGAAATCAAAGTGAATTCAAAGTCGAATTCAAACAAAGGATTGGTGAGAGTCGTATTAAATGTTTCGGGAACAAGGTGATCAATATTCTCTATTGGACTGTTGGGATAAGAAGTGAGTGACTGATCATGATATAAGAGATTTTCAATTTCTCCAAGATCGGCTTCAAAGTCAATGAGATCATCATCACTTCCCGTTGGAAGTGGATTGATGTGAGTGAGTTCATCGGCGAACTCCTCAAGAAGATGATCAGCATCAGAATGTGGAACTGATGCCTCAACATACTCGATGTCTCCATGAGATGTACAATCATCATTAAAATCTGAGAAAGTCTCAAATTGATCTTCTGGACACTCAAGAGGGAAAGGTAAATCACACATATGATCAAAAGTTCCCTGTGACTCTCTTGGGATTGGGACAAGGTTCTCAACACTAGACTTTATGAATTCGTCCGATTCCTTATCAGGAACAGTGCTAAGATGCTCATCCCCCATGTTTAGAGAGTGAGTGTGAACTTCGGGTGTGACAACAACAGACTGAGGGAGTTGAGAGGAGCTAGCATTCATGGATTGTACGAGTTCCATTTGTTCTTCTGCTAGTAATTTCTCCGTTACATTATTTTCTCCCTGATTTTCCATGGAAGGAACCACAACTGATGAATTTGATGAGCCTTGACGAATATCAAGGGTATCTTCATCATCACTATCATCATCGTCATCGTAGACGATAGTTTTACGCATTCGAAATCTTACTCTAGCTGCTTCTTCTGCTTCTTCAGCTAGTATTTCTTTGTAAGACTTCGGACGAGGTTCTTCCGGAGCAGGTTTGTTAACCAAATCCTTAAGATCATTTAAAGTATTTAAAACATTTTTCAAAAGTTCTTGAGGAAATGGTTGAGGTTGTGTTTCAAAAATTTGGTATTGTGGAGGTTGGTCGTGATAATTGTTGTCACAACGAAAAAGATTCCTAGTTTGACAATCGGTGCTAAAATGCAGACCTCCACAATACTCACAACCGCATTGTTGTGAAGTTGGTGCATTTTGAAACGATTCGGCATTACAATTTTGACAACACGGATTATGCTCATATGAAATAAAATTGTTTTGTGGCTCATTGCAAAAGCTCGGATTAGAATCGTAAGCGAATGAATTACTCGAACCACAAAACAAGCAACTTCCGTTTTGAATATCATTACTACATCGTTCACACGTGCACCAACGACATGGTAGACCGAAAAGTGGCTCACCACAACCGACAGAAGGAATAAAAGTCAGAGGTGGGACAAGTGGTGTGCTCTGAGAGCTAGGAATTTCCACCATTTCCGTTATGGTCGCTGGTTTTTGTTTTTAATAAACGTGAAGATTAAGCAAGTCGTGCTTTTCAGTCACTGCTCTATGCTCTGTACGTTTGCTTGACAAACCTTTAACCGTAAATCCTTAAAGGTTAGGATCAATTCTTGATGGTTTGTCATTAATAGCACGTATCTCAGGCAGTGATGGGTAGTTGGAAGAATTCGGTGAATCATCGAGAGAATTTGAATGTATGAACAAATTGCACGTAGTGCAAAAGCTGTTACTACAATTATTTCCACATTTCTCACAAATACACTGGAAACAACGATAGCCATTCTCAATCGGGCTTTTACAGTGAAAACACGTGTAGCCGAGAGACGTCATAAGAATTATACATGAGAGGGGTGTAAGAAGGTAGAATCAAACGGATTGAGGGTAAAGAAGAATATTTTTGGGATTTTCGAAAAACACATCAATTAAAACGAGACCAACTCAAAAATACAATGGTGAACTTAAACCAATAATCATAATGTAAATGGCTTCTTTGAAAAAGGTACACCAATTCACAAAGGTACAATGGCAAGTTTTAATCTTTTGTTTGGGAACTTATTAATGTTCACACCCCCAGTTGGTAGGTGTTCTGCCTTGGTTCTCGGCGGTTGTTTTTTATGTTTATTTTATTTAACAAGAAAAACGGAAAATGTTTTTGTATTTTTTATATGATAAATATATATACAAAAGAAAAGGAAAATATTTTTGTGTTTTATACTTTTTTGAAAACGATAACTTCTTGACGAAGGTTCTACAAGTTACTAATCGTTGAAATCGTAACGATATTGTCGCAACACAACCTCCCCTGCAGCGGCGCCATTTTGATATTGCGTTTTTTTGAATGCGTATCAAAAATATACAAAGTAGACGTGAGTGAATTTACCGATCAACCTTTAGGAAAAGGAAGACTTGTAAAGACTCGTGAATACAATATATATATGTGATACCAGGCAAGTGATTACCCGGGTCGGGTCCCAACGAGGTGTGAATGGGCAATATCGTGTGAGATTCGAGATTAAAATGCCTGTAAGGATGATTGAGAGGATATTTGATGTTGTGGAATTACAAGAAATTAGAAATAACGTACGAAAATAAAATAAACGTAACTAAAACATGAACACAAACAAGGAATGAAAATTAAAACTTAAAAACTACATAAAATCCTATGGGAACGACAATAGGAATCTAGGGAACCCTAAAACGTAATCTAATTTAAAAACGTAAAAGTTACTTTAATAAAAACGCGAGTGCGCAAGATAAAACGTGAATTTAGAGCTACGTAAATCCTACGGGTGTGAAATGTGTGGCTAAAAATCATTTTTATTTTTATTTTTTATTTTTTATTTTATTTATTTATTTTATTTTTTATTGAATCCCTTGCCTGGGTCCCTAATGTTAAATTGTTTGCATGTATAGTGCTTGATTTGATTTGTTAGTTGTTATTATCTTCATCATAATATGCTATAGGAGTACCTTTCATTCCTCAAATTACCTTTTTATATCATAAACTATAAAATTATCTTCAACAATATTTTGTTTTTTTTTTTTCATTGGATATCTAATAACCCAACTCATTCGTTGGATATGGATATGAATATGAATGAATGAAATAACTTTAAATGGATATAGTAGATGTGAATATTGCTCCATCTGATCTATATCATATCTAATCTATTTACATCCCTGCTTATGCTTTGTAAAACCATGTTTTCATGGAGCAAATTTTAAGTTTATCAAGGATTTTGATAATAATAGTATATTAGCATTAAAATGTTGTTAAGATAACTTGCTCTAACAAATGAACCCCTCTAATCAAAATTAAGTATTCGTCGAGTGTTCAATTTTCATGGATTAAGTCCATTTTCAAAAATCGCTATACAACTATATCATTCACGTACCCTCCGTCTCAAAATAGATTTGCACTTTTATATTTTACAAAGTTTTAAAAAATCTAACTAACATTTTACTCCCCACCAATCAAATATCATCCCTACCCATTAAAATTACTTTGATTAATTGAAACACAAAATGAACATTTATTTTAGAACAACCCAAAAATTACTTTGATTAGTTGAAACCCATTAAAATTACTTTGGGATGGAAAAAGAAATAAACTCCTAACCACGGCTAGCAAAAACAATTTTTTTGGAGTGTACAATCATATTTTTACACATACTAATCATAGGTTATGATCATTTTGTTCATTTGTTATCACTAATTTGAGAATTAAGGGTTTGTTTGGTTTGTAAATGGTTTATCATTTGAATTTGATATATGACAGAGAGATATGTTTTAAAATTAATAAATCTTATTTTATAAAGATTTTAGAATAAAAAACATTTATTTTAAAAAGTAAATTAGATAGAGATAGAAACATCTACATATAAGGTCCTACCATATTGCTTGAAACCTGCCCAATCAGTATGGTATCAAGTAATGGATTTGGTTATACTTGTTGATATAAATAATGCGTAAAAACGTTATTAATATTTTTCGATATCCCTATGTTTTGACGATCACAAAATCTAAAATCATTAAACGTAAAATCATTACGTAAATAAGTATTTATTGACAAAATATCATTATATCCAACTAATTCACTTAAGGTATGAATAAACAAGTGCCTAATACATTTTATGATCAAAGAAAGGTTTATTTACTAATTACAAGTTATATAAAATGGTATAAACATTTTATATATTTAAGAAAAACACTTTTGGTAATTAAAGGAAAATGTTTATTTCATAATAAATAAATGAGTTCAAATTTTTAACCGAATTCAGTTAAATTTTCACCAAATAAACTTTCCCCAGAAAAAGACAAAGAATCTGGCCATTTCATATAGGCGGCCCCCTTAATTTTAAGGGGGCCGGCACACAATTAAGGGGGCCGGCATACGCTCCTGTGTCAGATTTCTTTGCCTATAAATACTGGTTCAAATCTGAATTTTTTCCTCACATTTTGCACTAAAACTTTCTATTCTAATTCACTCAAATCATCTTCCTAAATCCTTTGATCATAAACACATTAGTTCTTGTTTTCAAGTGATTCTATCCATCTTCATTCTAAGTGCAAGAGAAGAATACTTCTTTCATCTCAAACCAAGAAGTGTTGAAGATTAGTAGTGTAGCTTGTTTTTATTGTATAGTTGTGTAGTAATTGTAATTGATAGATCTAGGTGGATTAGTAGTTGTGAATTGAAGTAGTGAAGAAATAGTTGTGGTGTGAAGAAGAAGTTGTGAAGGTGTGAGAAGTAGTGTAGTAGTAGTGTTGTGTACAAGTTGTGAAGAAGGCGTGTAGTGGTGTGAGATTGGTTCTAGCTACTATTAGGACTCGACATTTAGCTTAGTGTCATTAATTGGTGTAAGCGAAAGTTGTGTAAGGTTTCTCCACCGAAAAGGGAGTTTGTTGACATAGTGAAGAAAAATCTCGAGTAGGTGACTCGAGGAGTGGAGTAGGGCGAAGAGGTGCTTCGTAGCCGAACCACTATAAATATCGTGTGTTGTGGTTTGATCTCTCTATCTCTATCTTTTCATTACTTTCATATTTACGTTATCGAGTTGAAATTCACATAAATAAGAATCGAAGATTTTATCAAACAAAGTTTTTAAAATATAAATTGACGTAAAACTATTCAACCCCCCCCCCTCCCTTCTAGTTTTCCACAATATTGTTGATTTCAAGGTCCATGTACCAAATAAGTGATTTGACATATCAATCATTCTAAACCTCTCCAAACCCATATACCAAACGGGCCTTAAGTATTTTCTTGTAACTTTGGTTTCATAGTTTGGTGACAGTCTGACAATTATTTGTACAACCAGATGATTTAAATATTTAGGATGCGTTTGTTACGTCGGTTTGGAAGGGTTTAGGATAAAAGAAATTAAAATTCTATTGTTTGGTATCTTTAGTTTAGTTTCATGCACTGGTCTCATGGCCAAATCTTAGCCCCAATTGATTTGTGAGGTTTTCTCTCTCGGAGCCACACATATAGAATAATTTTTGTCCTATTTTTAAACCAAATTCAAATTCAAATAAAAAACTAAAACCAAATCCTAAACCCGTCTACAAACCAAACGGGCCCTTACAATTTTTAACATTATTCTTTTTACACGCAACGGAATATTAGATAAACCCTTACAAGATGCATTTACAAAATCTGTATTCTATTAATTGATGACCAATCTTCATCTTTTTTTAATTTCAATGGCCAATTACCATTTTCTATATGCTTCTAATAAACCCTAGTTTTAAATTAGGGTTTTTTCGATTGGAACTGAAAATCTGTCATTCAATTCTTCTTGCTTTATTTTATGTGTGATCGTGGGATTTGGCTTGATTGATGTCGAATTTAGGAGTGATGAACGCTGAACCTTTAAGTTCAATTGCGGAATTGAGTACGGGAGAGGTGAATTGGAATTCGTTGTCGTATGTAACTATGAGGAAACATAAGAAACCCAGTAGGAATGTTGTTGTTGATGAATCGGTTGGACAACCATGTGATACAACACCATCTCCGTCTAATCAGGTTAATGCTACTAGTCCTAAGGAAGGTGTGGTGTCTTCTATTATGAGTAAACAAGATTATATTGATGTTTTTTTGGTGTGTCGATTGAAACTCCAAAGGATATTGATGATTTCACTAAGGGTATTGAAGAGGGTAAATATCCGATGTGGGCTGATTTGAAAAGTGATGTACGAACCATGATAATGGCTGCTTTGGATGGTTTGTGGGAGGCTTTTAAGGCTGAAATAGATACCACTAATTCTCCTAATGAGTCTCATATTGTCAAAGTTGTGGACATGAATGCTAATGCTACATCCTATGTTGGAGATGCGGGTTTGAAGGATGACCATCCTAAAATTGCTATTAATTTTCGTCCCCTGGTTGCTGAACCCGTATTTGATGGTGTTAACATCTCTATTCCCCGTAAAGTGGTTGAAAAGGTTAGTTCTCGGTTGGAACACATTTTGTATGGCTATTTTATTGGTAAGAGGACGGCGTTTCCAGTTGTTGAATACTATGCTAGGAATAATTGGGCGAAACATGGCTTAAAAAGGATTATGATGAATTCCAAAAGCTTCTTTTTCTTTAAATTTGATACATTGGCTGGTTTAGAAGCTGTTTTGGAAGGTGGTCCTTGGATGATACGTAAATCTCCAATAATTCTCAAGAAATGGTCTACAGATACTAGTTTGCTTAAGAAAGAATTGACTAGCATTCCGGTGTGGGTTAAATTGCATGATGTTCCTTTCCAAGTTTTTGAAGAGGATGGTATTAGTTTGATTGCTACATTTATTGGTAAACCTGTTATGCTTGATTCTTACACGAGCTCTATGTGTAAGGATTCGTGGGATAGAAGTAGTTTTGCTAGATGTCTTACTGAGGTCAATTCTAATGCTTATCTCGTGGAGGTTGTTACCACTGGCTTTCCTTCTTTTTCTGGGGAGGGTTTTACTAAAGAGACTATCCGGGTTGAATATGAATGGAGGCCTCCCAGGTGTGATATATGCAAAATATTTGGTCATTCCCTTGATCAATGTCCCAAACAGGTGGTGAGCCCTCCTATTGTTTCTACTTCTCATGTGATAACTCCTACTGTAATGCTGAATAATGATGGTTTCCAAAAGGTGGGTAAGGAGAAAAAGAAGGGTAAATCCAAGTCTACTAATGGAAATCAGTTTGTTGGACCATCTGTTAAACAGAATGTCAGATATGAGCAGAAGGTGGCTACTAGTGAACCTAAGAAGGGAGTCAATACTATGGGTAATGTATCTAAATCGTCGTCTATGTTGAAGTCAGGTAACATTACTACATCTAATTCGCATGCTGCATTGGTGAACGATGAAGATGAAGATGGAGAACATGTTGCTAATTTGAATGAAGAATCGGCTAATTTGAATCCCCATACAGGTGGAAGTCCATCTTTCACGGTAGCTGCTGGTTAGCTTGTTTCTTTTTGTTTCTTGAGTTGTAAGTGCTTATGCCATGTCATAAGCACTAGTCTTTGCTATTTTTTAAGCTATTTAGCTGTCCACCTTGTTATGTAAGTTTTATCGCCTATGTAATGGGCTGAGATATAGGACTTCACCTATATCATTTGTACTTAAATGTTTTTTTTGGAGTAATACATTTACCGGGTCATTTTGCACTAAAACTTTCTGTTCTAATTCATTCAAATCATCTTCCTAAGTCCTTTGATCATAAACACATTAGTTCTTGTTTTCAAGTGATTCTATCCATCCTCATTCAAAGTGCAAGAGAAGAATACTTCTTTCATCTCAAACCAAGAAGTGTTGAAGATTAGTAGTGTAGCTTGTTTTTATTGTATAGTTGTGTAGTGATTGTAATTGATAGATCTATGTGGATTAGTAGTTGTGAATTGAAGTAGTGAAGAAATAGTTGTGGTGTGAAGAAGAAGTTGTGAAGGTGTGAGAAGTAGTGTAGTAGTAGTGTTGTGTACAAGTTGTGAAGAAGGCGTGTAGTGGTGTGAGATTGGTTCTAGCTACTATTAGGACTCGACATTTAGCTTAGTGTCGTTAATTGGTGTAAGCGAAAGTTGTGTAAGGTTTCTCCGCCAAAAAGGGAGTTTTTTGACATAGTGAAGAAAACTCTCGAGTAGGTGACTTGAGGAGTGGAGTAGGGCGAAGAGGTGCTTCGTAGCCGAACCACTATAAATATCGTGTGTTGTGGTTTGATCTCTCTATCTCTATCTTTTCATTACTTTCATATTTACGTTATCATTATTTAGTTAGATTAAATTGTTTGAGTTGTGCAAGTGTTGAAATTCACATAAATAAGAATCGAAGATTTTATCAAACAAAGTTTTTAAAATATAAATTGACGTAAAACTATTCAACCCCCCCTTCTAGTTTTCCACAATTGGCATCAGAGCCAGGTTAAACAAGTTTTTCAAAATAAACTGTATATTGAAACTTGAAACGATCTATGGAATCTGAAAAATATTTAGAAGGTCAATCTATGCAAAGACCACCACTATTTGAAAGTGATGTCTTTCTTTATTGGAAAAATCGATTCGAAACTTATGTGAAATCAAAAGATCTAGATCTTTGGCATGTTATTACTAATTGTGATTTTCCTCCTATACAAAATAATCCCGAAACCAAAAGGGATGAAATTGTAACTTTTGAAAAACAAAACGATGATTTGAAAAGGAAACTTGCTAAAAATAATGAGGCTAAAATGGTTATTTATAATGCGTTACCACGCAAAGAATATGAAAGAATTTTTATGTGTAAAACCGCAAAAGATATTTGGAACTCTTTATTAATCACTCGCCAAGGTAATAGTCAAGTCAAAGATAATAAAATAGATCTTCTTGTACAACATTATGAACAATTTACGATTCCGGAAGAGGAATCAATTGATAATGCTTTTGCTAGATTTAACACTATCATCAAAAGTTTAAAAGCACTTGATGAGAACTTTTCTAGCAAGAATTTTGTAAGGAATTTTCTTAGAGCTCTCCATTCGAAGTGGCGTACTAAAGTGACGGCTATTGAGGAGTCAAAGAATCTATCAACTCTACAACTTGATGAGCTAATTGGAAACTTGAAAGTGTATGAGGTGATAATAAAGAAAGATTCCGAAATGGTCAAAGGAAAAAGGGAGCAAACCAAGTCAATCACATTGAAAGCAAAAAAGGTACACGTCTCTTTTAAATTTCCATGTCAAGATTACATGCTTAGTCTAGTAACTAGTTCATTGTTGATATAGCTTATTTCGTAATTATTCTTAGCTTATTTTCTTGTTTATATATATACACATTTTTTTTCATATATATATATATATATATATATATATATATATATATATATATATATATATATATATATATATATATATATATATATATATATATATATATTATACATACTATATGCCTTTATAACCTAGAAAACTCATTAGTTGATTTTCTAGAACTAGAAATTGTTCGTTTACGAACTTTTTCTTTTCCTCTCTTTTGGCCTTCTTGAACTTTAAATGTTCAAACACACTCATGTTGATGTAGAGAAATGAGTTGAAGAACCTATGGATGAAACAAACTCCCGTCACCTTTTGCATCTGTCTCCCTCTCTTTTTCTCGTCTTATAAACCCATACTATTTATATATAAATATATACATATACATACATATATACCTTCCACACTTTTCATCGTCGACTTGACGGCTTGATTATTTTATCCAAAATTATCAAGGAAATTTTAGTTGACGAAATGTCAAATAAAAATGTCAAGTAATTCTCTTCGTGCGAACACTCTCCAACAAATTTTTGATTAAAAATAAATCTAATATATATATATATATATATATATATATATATATATATATATATATATATATATATATATATATATATATATATATATATATATATATATATATATATATATACTTACTTATTTTTATTTTCAGAATCAAAACCGCGAAAAACCCAAAATAAACTGGGCGGCCCCCTTAAAATTAAGGGGACCGGCAGTGTTAAAATGGGCGGCCCCCTTAATGTTTAAAGGGGCCGGCCATCTGACAAAATTCACCCTTTTTTCTTTCTTATTCTACTTACCAAACACTTCATTTTTCTTTCCCCACTCCCTCCTTGCTGCTGCTGTTCGAACCAAAAACCCAAAACCACTCAAAATCCATCCTCAAATCCTCATATCAAGGTCAATTAACAAAGGGCAAATACTTATTAACACGATTACCAACAAGTATTGTAAGTTTTTCATAACACATTTCTTTTAATTTCATCTAGTTTGGTCATAATCATGATTTAACATTTTATTTCAATTTCTTCAATTTCATCTTTTCTTTCAAATTGAGTCTAGGAATTCCATAACTAAATGCTTCCCTTAGGATTAGAATGTATTATGAACACTAGAAACTAAAAATTACAAATCCTCTTGTCGAAAATTCTTGAAAAAGTTCATACACTCATTTTCAAAATTTTGCTTATACACATTGTTGAATAATGCTACAAAAACTTGTTAAATCATATCACATTATGGTTTTATAACTTATTAATCACAAAAACAAATTTTTCGGTGAAGTAAAAATATTTTTGTTTGATAAGAGGGTGTTTGGATCATGTCCAAATAGTGTCGAATATTATCCAATATAACCTTTACAATACATCATCATAAATATAAGTATAAAACTAGCATTTTAGAGTTGTCAAGATATATAATTCATATATATATTGACATTTTGGTAGTAAATTTTCTAGATAAGAAAGCGTTTGGTTTAACTAGAAAAATAGTATTTTTGAGTCAAAATATAAACTATTCTTTTCGAAACAAATCATTTGCATAAGAAACTTGTTGGAAATAGCTAGTTATACAATCTAATGTACATCTAGCGAATTTTCATGATATATTAAGATGTTTAAAGGGGCGTTTGGATTATCCCATGACAACTTGATAAACATCGTAAAATATATCTAACACAAGTTAAAAATAAAATAAGGAACAAGGTAAACTACTTCTTAAGTTAAAGGTCTTTAGAGTCAAAGTACGTTTACGTTTCACATATGTCATAAAAAATATAAGCATCATATTTTAACGTTAACTTTATTTTAATTTTATTTTTGTTGTTATTGTGTTTAAGTGAAAATGCCCAAAGTTATTACCGAAGATATTTCCTTAACCAAAAACTATATTTCCAAAGTCTCACAACTTCCCACCACCTCTCCTTCCATTGCTCATTTCTATCGTCAAATTGAAGATAGAAATATTCATGAAGATCGTGTCGTACATCCCTCTTACTATCAATCCGATTTCATCGATCGTATGTTCACAAATATCCGTTTTGAATGTCTGTTCCAAATAAATGAACCCATTATTCCTTGCTTCATTCTCGACTTCTATAGCCAAGTCAAGGTCCAAACCGATGATTTTGGTTCCATTCTCATCTCATTCATTATCCAACATGAATTCATTACTCTAACTCTTGCACAATTCGGTCAAATCCTCCAAATTCCTTTCACCGGTCAATCCGTTTTCACAAACGAATGGGATCTTGGTTCTCTTCAATATTCTTATCCAACTTTTGGTCCTTATTTCTCCGAAATTCCATCTCCACTCGAAATTCGTCAAATGCTCGGTTTAACCCTTGAAACTACCACTCGAAAAATCAAATCCAAAAATGTCGATATCACCGAAAACCAAATTCTACCCAAAGAATTAAGCCCCGACATGAAGCGTTGGGAAGAACTCATTCGTGAGAATGCGTTTGGTACCGGAGGCCACCGTGACCATCTCCCGGCTAGCCTCGCTCATATGTTGTATTGTATTGTTGCCGAACAACATTACAATTTGGCTTATTTCTTTATCAAGCGCATTGAACGTGCAAGATCTACTCCTAAAGCAAATCTTCCGTATGGAATGTTCCTTACTCGTCTCTATCGTCATGTTATCGCAAACTATCCCGATCTTGATGGTAGTATCTATGAGTCCATCTATCCGACCCTACATCCTCTCGTTCTTAAACAAACCCGTAAACCTCGTAGTGATAAGGGTAAATCTCATCGTCATAGTTTCCATGGCTCATCATCTCGTCGAGAGGATGACGAAGAGGATGAATTTATTCATCGTGCTCCCTCTCCCGATAAGTATCTTGAAGACTCGGAAGAACTTGAAGAAGACGATTACCAAGTGCCATCTCCTTCCTCTCAAACTAACCAAGTACTATTTGAGAGACAAACCGATTTGCTCAATCAAAATCGAAGGATACGAGAGAAGATGCGAGGAGGCTTCAAGTCGATTGCTAAGACGATTGGAGGATTGTTCAAGAAGAAGAAGTGATGGGGTCTTATGATTTTCTTTGGTTGATCATGGTTGTTGAACTATTAGTGTGCTACTTTTATTGAATAACTGTTTCTTGTGTGCTATATTTCCGACATATATTCGGAAATTAATATTTGTTGCTATGATCTTAGATACATTTAAACTATGGTATTAGTTAACTTATTATTATTAGTTGCTCTACATGTATGCATGTTTTTATACTTGTTTTTAATCTATGCTTGCATGATTTATGTATGACTATATATATATATATATATATATATATATATATATATATATATATATATATATATATATATATATATATATATATATATATATATATATATACACTTCTCTAATAGACCAAAACTAAAATAAAATGTTCCAATAGAGCTTGCAGCAAACACATAACCAAAATAAACCATTTTTAGAAAATTTTTGAAATTTGGTCGTCTGGGAATTTACCAGATAGGCGGCCCCCATAATTAACACAGACGGCTCCTTTAATTTTAAAGGGGCCGGCCATGAATTAAGGGGACCGGCCATCTAGAACAGTTTTTTACACTGTTTTCTTTTGCAACTTGTGACTTCTTTTGCTAGTCCCAGCTACCATTTTCCTTAAAAACTAAACTGATTTTGGAATCTAACAATGCAATTTCAAATTAATACCATTTCTCAACATGATTTCATGCTATATAACCCTTTACACCTTCATCCACACTCCTTTATCATCATCAACCTCAACCAATTCATCATGTCATCACCAAAAACCACCACCTCCAACAAAGCCAAGAAACAAAAACTTGTTATCATCCCACCAAAACAACTTTTTATTGATCTCACTAATGAAGACAATACCACTCCATCACCACCACCTCAATGTTCATCTCCTAGTGCTCCAAATGCACCATCCAAAACACCATCAACACATGGAACCTCCACCTCTACCATACCATCATTATCATCCATCAATGACTACATCAACACTCACCTATCACCTCCACCAAGAATTCCACCACTACCATCTCTTGAAAATGCAACTTTAGACATCACCCTTTCATTATCACCCATCACACCTCTTGATGCACAATTTTCACCATCACCACTCAATCCACCAAACTACAATCCCATCCCATGGAGCTTGCTTGAAACTCATGGTGATACTTGTCTTTGTTGCATCCATAACCGAACCATCATCTTGGGATTAAGAGATGAAATCCATTACATGTTTTCATATATTGAAAGCTTGCTTCCTCAACCTCAACCAACAACATCCACTCCTCCACCACCAACATCAATCATACCTCCACCTCCATCAAACACTCCTCCATCAACTCCATCATCTCCACCTACAACATTGCTCCTCCCAAATTAAGCATAACTCATGGTTGGAAAATAAATTTGTTTAAACTATTTTGATGACAAGTTCTTGGAAAAACATTTCTATTAGAGTTTTGGTTGAATGTAAGCCCCTGAGGCTTTAGTTTATTAGTTGTATTGTTCATGCATCTTGGATGTATGATGTTTGTATTTTTATCTATTTAATGAAGTGTTTTCTTCCATGCTTATATTGATTTCCTTATCTTTATATATTTAATTGTTGCATGCATATATATTGTTTGTTCTAAATATTTTTGCAAGCATTCTATATCTCGATTTGTCATTTAACCTTAAAACGAGGGGGAGTACACATCAAGGGGGAGCTCATCCGTCTTCGGGACAACCTTCTTGATGTTTACAAAAAGGGGGAGAAGTGATATAAACTCACTAAATACTTGCATATATAATAATTTTTGATTTAATGAGTTTAGATTTTGTAATCATCAAAAAGGGGGAGATTGTTGATATAAATAATGCGTAAAAACGTTATTAAAATTTTTCGATATCCCTATGTTTTGACGATCACAAAATCTAAAATCATTACGTAAATAAGTATTTAGTGACAAAATATCATTATATCCAACTAATTCACTTAAGGTATGAATAAACAAGTGCCTAATATATTTTATGATCAAAGAAAGGTTTATTTACTAATTACAAATTATATAAAATGGTATAAACATTTTATATATTTAAGAAAAACACTTTTGGTAATTAAAGGAAAATGTTTATTTCATAATAAATATATGAATTCAAATTTTTAACCGAATTCAGTTAAATTTTCACCAAATAAACTTTCCCCAGAAAAAGACAAAGAATCTGGCCGTTTCATATGGGCGGCCCCCTTAATTATAAGAGGCGGGCCCCTTAATTTTAACGGGGCCGGCACACAATTAAGGGGGCCGGCATACGCTCCTGTGTCAGATTTCTTTGCCTATAAATACTGGTTCAAATCTGAATTTTTTCCTCACATTTTGCACTAAAACTTTCTATTCTAATTCACTCAAATCATCTTCCTAAATCCTTTGATCATAAACACATTAGTTCTTGTTTTCAAGTGATTCTATCCATCTTCATTCTAAGTGCAAGAGAAGAATACTTCTTTCATCTCAAACCAAGAAGTGTTGAAGATTAGTAGTGTAGCTTGTTTTTATTGTATAGTTGTGTAGTAATTGTAATTGATAGATCTAGGTGGATTAGTAGTTGTGAATTGAAGTAGTGAAGAAATAGTTGTGGTGTGAAGAAGAAGTTGTGAAGGTGTGAGAAGTAGTGTAGTAGTAGTGTTGTGTACAAGTTGTGAAGAAGGCGTGTAGTGGTGTGAGATTGGTTCTAGCTACTATTAGGACTCGACATTTAGCTTAGTGTCATTAATTGGTGTAAGCGAAAGTTGTGTAAGGTTTCTCCACCGAAAAGGGAGTTTGTTGACATAGTGAAGAAAAATCTCGAGTAGGTGACTCGAGGAGTGGAGTAGGGCGAAGAGGTGCTTCGTAGCCGAACCACTATAAATATCGTGTGTTGTGGTTTGATCTCTCTATCTCTATCTTTTCATTACTTTCATATTTACGTTATCGAGTTGAAATTCACATAAATAAGAATCGAAGATTTTATCAAACAAAGTTTTTAAAATATAAATTGACGTAAAACTATTCAACCCCCCCCCCCCCTCCCTTCTAGTTTTCCACAATATTGTTGATTTCAAGGTCCATGTACCAAATAAGTGATTTGACATATCAATCATTCTAAACCTCTCCAAACCCATATACCAAACGGGCCTTAAGTATTTTCTTGTAACTTTGGTTTCATAGTTTGGTGACAGTCTGACAATTATTTGTACAACCAGATGATTTAAATATTTAGGATGCGTTTGTTACGTCGGTTTGGAAGGGTTTAGGATAAAAGAAATTAAAATTCTATTGTTTGGTATCTTTAGTTTAGTTTCATGCACTGGTCTCATGGCCAAATCTTAGCCCCAATTGATTTGTGAGGTTTTCTCTCTCGGAGCCACACATATAGAATAATTTTTGTCCTATTTTTAAACCAAATTCAAATTCAAATAAAAAACTAAAACCAAATCCTAAACCCGTCTACAAACCAAACGGGCCCTTACAATTTTTAACATTATTCTTTTTACACGCAACGGAATATTAGATAAACCCTTACAAGATGCATTTACAAAATCTGTATTCTATTAATTGATGACCAATCTTCATCTTTTTTTAATTTCAATGGCCAATTACCATTTTCTATATGCTTCTAATAAACCCTAGTTTTAAATTAGGGTTTTTTCGATTGGAACTGAAAATCTGTCATTCAATTCTTCTTGCTTTATTTTATGTGTGATCGTGGGATTTGGCTTGATTGATGTCGAATTTAGGAGTGATGAACGCTGAACCTTTAAGTTCAATTGCGGAATTGAGTACGGGAGAGGTGAATTGGAATTCGTTGTCGTATGTAACTATGAGGAAACATAAGAAACCCAGTAGGAATGTTGTTGTTGATGAATCGGTTGGACAACCATGTGATACAACACCATCTCCGTCTAATCAGGTTAATGCTACTAGTCCTAAGGAAGGTGTGGTGTCTTCTATTATGAGTAAACAAGATTATATTGATGTTTTTTTGGTGTGTCGATTGAAACTCCAAAGGATATTGATGATTTCACTAAGGGTATTGAAGAGGGTAAATATCCGATGTGGGCTGATTTGAAAAGTGATGTACGAACCATGATAATGGCTGCTTTGGATGGTTTGTGGGAGGCTTTTAAGGCTGAAATAGATACCACTAATTCTCCTAATGAGTCTCATATTGTCAAAGTTGTGGACATGAATGCTAATGCTACATCCTATGTTGGAGATGCGGGTTTGAAGGATGACCATCCTAAAATTGCTATTAATTTTCGTCCCCTGGTTGCTGAACCCGTATTTGATGGTGTTAACATCTCTATTCCCCGTAAAGTGGTTGAAAAGGTTAGTTCTCGGTTGGAACACATTTTGTATGGCTATTTTATTGGTAAGAGGACGGCGTTTCCAGTTGTTGAATACTATGCTAGGAATAATTGGGCGAAACATGGCTTAAAAAGGATTATGATGAATTCCAAAAGCTTCTTTTTCTTTAAATTTGATACATTGGCTGGTTTAGAAGCTGTTTTGGAAGGTGGTCCTTGGATGATACGTAAATCTCCAATAATTCTCAAGAAATGGTCTACAGATACTAGTTTGCTTAAGAAAGAATTGACTAGCATTCCGGTGTGGGTTAAATTGCATGATGTTCCTTTCCAAGTTTTTGAAGAGGATGGTATTAGTTTGATTGCTACATTTATTGGTAAACCTGTTATGCTTGATTCTTACACGAGCTCTATGTGTAAGGATTCGTGGGGTAGAAGTAGTTTTGCTAGATGTCTTACTGAGGTCAATTCTAATGCTTATCTCGTGGAGGTTGTTACCACTGGCTTTCCTTCTTTTTCTGGGGAGGGTTTTACTAAAGAGACTATCCGGGTTGAATATGAATGGAGGCCTCCCAGGTGTGATATATGCAAAATATTTGGTCATTCCCTTGATCAATGTCCCAAACAGGTGGTGAGCCCTCCTATTGTTTCTACTTCGCATGTGATAACTCCTACTGTAATGCTGAATAATGATGGTTTCCAAAAGGTGGGTAAGGAGAAAAAGAAGGGTAAATCCAAGTCTACTAATGGAAATCAGTTTGTTGGACCATCTGTTAAACAGAATGTCAGATATGAGCAGAAGGTGGCTACTAGTGAACCTAAGAAGGGAGTCAATACTATGGGTAATGTATCTAAATCGTCGTCTATGTTGAAGTCAGGTAACATTACTACATCTAATTCGCATGCTGCATTGGTGAACGATGAAGATGAAGATGGAGAACATGTTGCTAATTTGAATGAAGAATCGGCTAATTTGAATCCCCATACAGGTGGAAGTCCATCTTTCACGGTAGCTGCTGGTTAGCTTGTTTCTTTTTGTTTCTTGAGTTGTAAGTGCTTATGCCATGTCATAAGCACTAGTCTTTGCTATTTTTTAAGCTATTTAGCTGTCCACCTTGTTATGTAAGTTTTATCGCCTATGTAATGGGCTGAGATATAGGACTTCACCTATATCATTTGTACTTAAATGTTTTTTTGGAGTAATACATTTACCGGGTCATTTTGCACTAAAACTTTCTGTTCTAATTCATTCAAATCATCTTCCTAAGTCCTTTGATCATAAACACATTAGTTCTTGTTTTCAAGTGATTCTATCCATCCTCATTCAAAGTGCAAGAGAAGAATACTTCTTTCATCTCAAACCAAGAAGTGTTGAAGATTAGTAGTGTAGCTTGTTTTTATTGTATAGTTGTGTAGTGATTGTAATTGATAGATCTATGTGGATTAGTAGTTGTGAATTGAAGTAGTGAAGAAATAGTTGTGGTGTGAAGAAGAAGTTGTGAAGGTGTGAGAAGTAGTGTAGTAGTAGTGTTGTGTACAAGTTGTGAAGAAGGCGTGTAGTGGTGTGAGATTGGTTCTAGCTACTATTAGGACTCGACATTTAGCTTAGTGTCGTTAATTGGTGTAAGCGAAAGTTGTGTAAGGTTTCTCCGCCAAAAAGGGAGTTTTTTGACATAGTGAAGAAAACTCTCGAGTAGGTGACTTGAGGAGTGGAGTAGGGCGAAGAGGTGCTTCGTAGCCGAACCACTATAAATATCGTGTGTTGTGGTTTGATCTCTCTATCTCTATCTTTTCATTACTTTCATATTTACGTTATCATTATTTAGTTAGATTAAATTGTTTGAGTTGTGCAAGTGTTGAAATTCACATAAATAAGAATCGAAGATTTTATCAAACAAAGTTTTTAAAATATAAATTGACGTAAAACTATTCAACCCCCCCTTCTAGTTTTCCACAATTGGCATCAGAGCCAGGTTAAACAAGTTTTTCAAAATAAACTGTATATTGAAACTTGAAACGATCTATGGAATCTGAAAAATATTTAGAAGGTCAATCTATGCAAAGACCACCACTATTTGAAAGTGATGGCTTTCTTTATTGGAAAAATCGATTCGAAACTTATGTGAAATCAAAAGATCTAGATCTTTGGCATGTTATTACTAATTGTGATTTTCCTCCTATACAAAATAATCTCGAAACCAAAAGGGATGAAATTGTACCTTTTGAAAAACAAAACGATGATTTGAAAAGGAAACTTGCTAAAAATAATGAGGCTAAAATGGTTATTTATAATGCGTTACCACGCAAAGAATATGAAAGAATTTTTATGTGTAAAACCGCAAAAGATATTTGGAACTCTTTATTAATCACTCGCCAAGGTAATAGTCAAGTCAAAGATAATAAAATAGATCTTCTTGTACAACATTATGAACAATTTACGATTCCGGAAGAGGAATCAATTGATAATGCTTTTGCTAGATTTAACACTATCATCAAAAGTTTAAAAGCACTTGATGAGAACTTTTCTAGCAAGAATTTTGTAAGGAATTTTCTTAGAGCTCTCCATTCGAAGTGGCGTACTAAAGTGACGGCTATTGAGGAGTCAAAGAATCTATCAACTCTACAACTTGATGAGCTAATTGGAAACTTGAAAGTGTATGAGGTGATAATAAAGAAAGATTCCGAAATGGTCAAAGGAAAAAGGGAGCAAACCAAGTCAATCACATTGAAAGCAAAAAAGGTACACGTCTCTTTTAAATTTCCATGTCAAGATTACATGCTTAGTCTAGTAACTAGTTCATTGTTGATATAGCTTATTTCGTAATTATTCTTAGCTTATTTTCTTGTTTATATATATACACATTTTTTTTCATATACTATATATATATATATTATACATACTATATGCCTTTATAACCTAGAAAACTCATTAGTTGATTTTCTAGAACTAGAAATTGTTCGTTTACGAACTTTTTCTTTTCCTCTCTTTTGGCCTTCTTGAACTTTAAATGTTCAAACACACTCATGTTGATGTAGAGAAATGAGTTGAAGAACCTATGGATGAAACAAACTCCCGTCACCTTTTGCATCTGTCTCCCTCTCTTTTTCTCGTCTTATAAACCCATACTATTTATATATAAATATATACATATACATACATATATACCTTCCACACTTTTCATCGTCGACTTGACGGCTTGATTATTTTATCCAAAATTATCAAGGAAATTTTAGTTGACGAAATGTCAAATAAAAATGTCAAGTAATTCTCTTCGTGCGAACACTCTCCAACAAATTTTTGATTAAAAATAAATCTAATATATATATATATATATATATATATATATATATATATATATATATATATATATATATATATATATATATATATATATATACTTACTTATTTTTATTTTCAGAATCAAAACCGCGAAAAACCCAAAATAAACTGGGCGGCCCCCTTAAAATTAAGGGGACCGGCAGTGTTAAAATGGGCGGCCCCCTTAATGTTTAAAGGGGCCGACCATCTGACAAAATTCACCCTTTTTTCTTTCTTATTCTACTTACCAAACACTTCATTTTTCTTTCCCCACTCCCTCCTTGCTGCTGCTGTTCGAACCAAAAACCCAAAACCACTCAAAATCCATCCTCAAATCCTCATATCAAGGTCAATTAACAAAGGGCAAATACTTATTAACACGATTACCAACAAGTATTGTAAGTTTTTCATAACACATTTCTTTTAATTTCATCTAGTTTGGTCATAATCATGATTTAACATTTTATTTCAATTTCTTCAATTTCATCTTTTCTTCCAAATTGAGTCTAGGAATTCCATAACTAAATGCTTCCCTTAGGATTAGAATGTATTATGAACACTAGAAACTAAAAATTACAAACCCTCTTGTCGAAAATTCTTGAAAAAGTTCATACACTCATTTTCAAAATTTTGCTTATACACATTGTTGAATAATGCTACAAAAACTTGTTAAATCATATCACATTATGGTTTTATAACTTATTAATCACAAAAACAAATTTTTCGGTGAAGTAAAAATATTTTTGTTTGATAAGAGGGTGTTTGGATCATGTCCAAATAGTGTCGAATATTATCCAATATAACCTTTACAATACATCATCATAAATATAAGTATAAAACTAGCATTTTAGAGTTGTCAAGATATATAATTCATATATATATTGATATTTTGGTAGTAAATTTTCTAGATAAGAAAGCGTTTGGTTTAACTAGTAAAATAGTATTTTTGAGTCAAAATATAAACTATTCTTTTCGAAACAAATCATTTGCATAAGAAACTTGTTGGAAATAGCTAGTTATACAATCTAATGTACATCTAGCGAATTTTCATGATATATTAAGATGTTTAAAGGGGCGTTTGGATTATCCCATGACAACTTGATAAACATCGTAAAATATATCTAACACAAGTTAAAAATAAAATAAGGAACAAGGTAAACTACTTCTTAAGTTAAAGGTCTTTAGAGTCAAAGTACGTTTACGTTTCACATATGTCATAAAAAATATAAGCATCATATTTTAACGTTAACTTTATTTTAATTTTATTTTTGTTGTTATTGTGTTTAGGTGAAAATGCCCAAAGTTATTACCGAAGATATTTCCTTAACCAAAAACTATATTTCCAAAGTCTCACAACTTCCCACCACCTCTCCTTCCATTGCTCATTTCTATCGTCAAATTGAAGATAGAAATATTCATGAAGATCGTGTCGTACATCCCTCTTACTATCAATCCGATTTCATCGATCGTATGTTCACAAATATCCGTTTTGAATGTCTGTTCCAAATAAATGAACCCATTATTCCTTGCTTCATTCTCGACTTCTATAGCCAAGTCAAGGTCCAAACCGATGATTTTGGTTCCATTCTCATCTCATTCATTATCCAACATGAATTCATTACTCTAACTCTTACACAATTCGGTCAAATCCTCCAAATTCCTTTCACCGGTCAATCCGTTTTCACAAACGAATGGGATCTTGGTTCTCTTCAATATTCTTATCCAACTTTTGGTCCTTATTTCTCCGAAATTCCATCTCCACTCGAAATTCGTCAAATGCTCGGTTTAACCCTTGAAACTACCACTCGAAAAATCAAATCCAAAAATGTCGATATCACCGAAAACCAAATTCTACCCAAAGAATTAAGCCCCGACATGAAGCGTTGGGAAGAACTCATTCGTGAGAATGCGTTTGGTACCGGAGGCCACCGTGACCATCTCCCGGCTAGCCTCGCTCATATGTTGTATTGTATTGTTGCCGAACAACATTACAATTTGGCTTATTTCTTTATCAAGCGCATTGAACGTGCAAGATCTACTCCTAAAGCAAATCTTCCGTATGGAATGTTCCTTACTCGTCTCTATCGTCATGTTATCGCAAACTATCCCGATCTTGATGGTAGTATCTATGAGTCCATCTATCCGACCCTACATCCTCTCGTTCTTAAACAAACCCGTAAACCTCGTAGTGATAAGGGTAAATCTCATCGTCATAGTTTCCATGGCTCATCATCTCGTCGAGAGGATGACGAAGAGGATGAATTTATTCATCGTGCTCCCTCTCCCGATAAGTATCTTGAAGACTCGGAAGAACTTGAAGAAGACGATTACCAAGTGCCATCTCCTTCCTCTCAAACTAACCAAGTACTATTTGAGAGACAAACCGATTTGCTCAATCAAAATCGAAGGATACGAGAGAAGATGCGAGGAGGCTTCAAGTCGATTGCTAAGACGATTGGAGGATTGTTCAAGAAGAAGAAGTGATGGGGTCTTATGATTTTCTTTGGTTGATCATGGTTGTTGAACTATTAGTGTGCTACTTTTATTGAATAACTGTTTCTTGTGTGCTATATTTCCGACATATATTCGGAAATTAATATTTGTTGCTATGATCTTAGATACATTTAAACTATGGTATTAGTTAACTTATTATTATTAGTTGCTCTACATGTATGCATGTTTTTATACTTGTTTTTAATCTATGCTTGCATGATTTATGTATGACTATATATATATATATATATATATATATATATATATATATATATATATATATATATATATATATATATATATATATATATATATATATATACACTTCTCTAATAGACCAAAACTAAAATAAAATGTTCCAATAGAGCTTGCTGCAAACACATAACCAAAATAAACCATTTTTAGAAAATTTTTGAAATTTGGTCGTCTGGGAATTTACCAGATAGGCGGCCCCCATAATTAACACAGACGGCTCCTTTAATTTTAAAGGGGCCGGCCATGAATTAAGGGGACCGGCCATCTAGAACAGTTTTTTACACTGTTTTCTTTTGCAACTTGTGACTTCTTTTGCTAGTCCCAGCTACCATTTTCCTTAAAAACTAAACTGATTTTGGAATCTAACAATGCAATTTCAAATTAATACCATTTCTCAACATGATTTCATGCTATATAACCCTTTACACCTTCATCCACACTCCATTATCATCATCAACCTCAACCAATTCATCATGTCATCACCAAAAACCACCACCTCCAACAAAGCCAAGAAACAAAAACTTGTTATCATCCCACCAAAACAACTTTTTATTGATCTCACTAATGAAGACAATACCACTCCATCACCACCACCTCAATGTTCATCTCCTAGTGCTCCAAATGCACCATCCAAAACACCATCAACACATGGAACCTCCACCTCTACCATACCATCATTATCATCCATCAATGACTACATCAACACTCACCTATCACCTCCACCAAGAATTCCACCACTACCATCTCTTGAAAATGCAACTTTAGACATCACCCTTTCATTATCACCCATCACACCTCTTGATGCACAATTTTCACCATCACCACTCAATCCACCAAACTACAATCCCATCCCATGGAGCTTGCTTGAAACTCATGGTGATACTTGTCTTTGTTGCATCCATAACCGAACCATCATCTTGGGATTAAGAGATGAAATCCATTACATGTTTTCATATATTGAAAGCTTGCTTCCTCAACCTCAACCAACAACATCCACTCCTCCACCACCAACATCAATCATACCTCCACCTCCATCAAACACTCCTCCATCAACTCCATCATCTCCACCTACAACATTGCTCCTCCCAAATTAAGCATAACTCATGGTTGGAAAATAAATTTGTTTAAACTATTTTGATGACAAGTTCTTGGAAAAACATTTCTATTAGAGTTTTGGTTGAATGTAAGCCCCTGAGGCTTTAGTTTATTAGTTGTATTGTTCATGCATCTTGGATGTATGATGTTTGTATTTTTATCTATTTAATGAAGTGTTTTCTTCCATGCTTATATTGATTTCCTTATCTTTATATATTTAATTGTTGCATGCATATATATTGTTTGTTCTAAATATTTTTGCAAGCATTCTATATCTCGATTTGTCATTTAACCTTAAAACGAGGGGGAGTACACATCAAGGGGGAGCTCATCCGTCTTCGGGACAACCTTCTTGATGTTTACAAAAAGGGGGAGAAGTGATATAAACTCACTAAATACTTGCATATATAATAATTTTTGATTTAATGAGTTTAGATTTTGTAATCATCAAAAAGGGGGAGATTGTTGATATAAATAATGCGTAAAAACGTTATTAAAATTTTTCGATATCCCTATGTTTTGACGATCACAAAATCTAAAATCATTACGTAAATAAGTATTTAGTGACAAAATATCATTATATCCAACTAATTCACTTAAGGTATGAATAAACAAGTGCCTAATATATTTTATGATCAAAGAAAGGTTTATTTACTAATTACAAATTATATAAAATGGTATAAACATTTTATATATTTAAGAAAAACACTTTTGGTAATTAAAGGAAAATGTTTATTTCATAATAAATATATGAATTCAAATTTTTAACCGAATTCAGTTAAATTTTCACCAAATAAACTTTCCCCAGAAAAAGACAAAGAATCTGGCCGTTTCATATGGGCGGCCCCCTTAATTATAAGAGGCGGGCCCCTTAATTTTAACGGGGCCGGCACACAATTAAGGGGGCCGGCATACGCTCCAGTGTCAGATTTCTTTGCCTATAAATACTGGTTCAAATCTGAATTTTTTCCTCACATTTTGCACTAAAACTTTCTATTCTAATTCACTCAAATCATCTTCCTAAATCCTTTGATCATAAACACATTAGTTCTTGTTTTCAAGCGATTCTATCCATCTTCATTCTAAGTGCAAGAGAAGAATACTTCTTTCATCTCAAACCAAGAAGTGTTGAAGATTAGTAGTGTAGCTTGTTTTTATTGTATAGTTGTGTAGTAATTGTAATTGATAGATCTAGGTGGATTAGTAGTTGTGAATTGAAGTAGTGAAGAAATAGTTGTGGTGTGAAGAAGAAGTTGTGAAGGTGTGAGAAGTAGTGTAGTAGTAGTGTTGTGTACAAGTTGTGAAGAAGGCGTGTAGTGGTGTGAGATTGGTTCTAGCTACTATTAGGACTCGACATTTAGCTTAGTGTCATTAATTGGTGTAAGCGAAAGTTGTGTAAGGTTTCTCCACCGAAAAGGGAGTTTGTTGACATAGTGAAGAAAAATCTCGAGTAGGTGACTCGAGGAGTGGAGTAGGGCGAAGAGGTGCTTCGTAGCCGAACCACTATAAATATCGTGTGTTGTGGTTTGATCTCTCTATCTCTATCTTTTCATTACTTTCATATTTACGTTATCGAGTTGAAATTCACATAAATAAGAATCGAAGATTTTATCAAACAAAGTTTTTAAAATATAAATTGACGTAAAACTATTCAACCCCCCCCCCTCCCTTCTAGTTTTCCACAATATTGTTGATTTCAAGGTCCATGTACCAAATAAGTGATTTGACATATCAATCATTCTAAACCTCTCCAAACCCATATACCAAACGGGCCTTAAGTATTTTCTTGTAACTTTGGTTTCATAGTTTGGTGACAGTCTGACAATTATTTGTACAACCAGATGATTTAAATATTTAGGATGCGTTTGTTACGTCGGTTTGGAAGGGTTTAGGATAAAAGAAATTAAAATTATATTGTTTGGTATCTTTAGTTTAGTTTCATGCACTGGTCTCATGGCCAAATCTTAGCCCCAATTGATTTGTGAGGTTTTCTCTCTCGGAGCCACACATATAGAATAATTTTTGTCCTATTTTTAAACCAAATTCAAATTCAAATAAAAAACTAAAACCAAATCCTAAACCCGTCTACAAACCAAACGGGCCCTTACAATTTTTAACATTATTCTTTTTACACGCAACGGAATATTAGATAAACCCTTACAAGATGCATTTACAAAATCTGTATTCTATTAATTGATGACCAATCTTCATCTTTTTTTAATTTCAATGGCCAATTACCATTTTCTATATGCTTCTAATAAACCCTAGTTTTAAATTAGGGTTTTTTCGATTGGAACTGAAAATCTGTCATTCAATTCTTCTTGCTTTATTTTATGTGTGATCGTGGGATTTGGCTTGATTGATGTCGAATTTAGGAGTGATGAACGCTGAACCTTTAAGTTCAATTGCGGAATTGAGTACGGGAGAGGTGAATTGGAATTCGTTGTCGTATGTAACTATGAGGAAACATAAGAAACCCAGTAGGAATGTTGTTGTTGATGAATCGGTTGGACAACCATGTGATACAACACCATCTCCGTCTAATCAGGTTAATGCTACTAGTCCTAAGGAAGGTGTGGTGTCTTCTATTATGAGTAAACAAGATTATATTGATGTTTTTTTGGTGTGTCGATTGAAACTCCAAAGGATATTGATGATTTCACTAAGGGTATTGAAGAGGGTAAATATCCGATGTGGGCTGATTTGAAAAGTGATGTACGAACCATGATAATGGCTGCTTTGGATGGTTTGTGGGAGGCTTTTAAGGCTGAAATAGATACCACTAATTCTCCTAATGAGTCTCATATTGTCAAAGTTGTGGACATGAATGCTAATGCTACATCCTATGTTGGAGATGCGGGTTTGAAGGATGACCATCCTAAAATTGCTATTAATTTTCGTCCCCTGGTTGCTGAACCCGTATTTGATGGTGTTAACATCTCTATTCCCCGTAAAGTGGTTGAAAAGGTTAGTTCTCGGTTGGAACACATTTTGTATGGCTATTTTATTGGTAAGAGGACGGCGTTTCCAGTTGTTGAATACTATGCTAGGAATAATTGGGCGAAACATGGCTTAAAAAGGATTATGATGAATTCCAAAAGCTTCTTTTTCTTTAAATTTGATACATTGGCTGGTTTAGAAGCTGTTTTGGAAGGTGGTCCTTGGATGATACGTAAATCTCCAATAATTCTCAAGAAATGGTCTACAGATACTAGTTTGCTTAAGAAAGAATTGACTAGCATTCCGGTGTGGGTTAAATTGCATGATGTTCCTTTCCAAGTTTTTGAAGAGGATGGTATTAGTTTGATTGCTACATTTATTGGTAAACCTGTTATGCTTGATTCTTACACGAGCTCTATGTGTAAGGATTCGTGGGGTAGAAGTAGTTTTGCTAGATGTCTTACTGAGGTCAATTCTAATGCTTATCTCGTGGAGGTTGTTACCACTGGCTTTCCTTCTTTTTCTGGGGAGGGTTTTACTAAAGAGACTATCCGGGTTGAATATGAATGGAGGCCTCCCAGGTGTGATATATGCAAAATATTTGGTCATTCCCTTGATCAATGTCCCAAACAGGTGGTGAGCCCTCCTATTGTTTCTACTTCGCATGTGGTAACTCCTACTGTAATGCTGAATAATGATGGTTTCCAAAAGGTGGGTAAGGAGAAAAAGAAGGGTAAATCCAAGTCTACTAATGGAAATCAGTTTGTTGGACCATCTGTTAAACAGAATGTCAGATATGAGCAGAAGGTGGCTACTAGTGAACCTAAGAAGGGAGTCAATACTATGGGTAATGTATCTAAATCGTCGTCTATGTTGAAGTCAGGTAACATTACTACATCTAATTCGCATGCTGCATTGGTGAACGATGAAGATGAAGATGGAGAACATGTTGCTAATTTGAATGAAGAATCGGCTAATTTGAATCCCCATACAGGTGGAAGTCCATCTTTCACGGTAGCTGCTGGTTAGCTTGTTTCTTTTTGTTTCTTGAGTTGTAAGTGCTTATGCCATGTCATAAGCACTAGTCTTTGCTATTTTTTAAGCTATTTAGCTGTCCACCTTGTTATGTAAGTTTTATCGCCTATGTAATGGGCTGAGATATAGGACTTCACCTATATCATTTGTACTTAAATGTTTTTTTGGAGTAATACATTTACCGGGTCATTTTGCACTAAAACTTTCTGTTCTAATTCATTCAAATCATCTTCCTAAGTCCTTTGATCATAAACACATTAGTTCTTGTTTTCAAGTGATTCTATCCATCCTCATTCAAAGTGCAAGAGAAGAATACTTCTTTCATCTCAAACCAAGAAGTGTTGAAGATTAGTAGTGTAGCTTGTTTTTATTGTATAGTTGTGTAGTGATTGTAATTGATAGATCTATGTGGATTAGTAGTTGTGAATTGAAGTAGTGAAGAAATAGTTGTGGTGTGAAGAAGAAGTTGTGAAGGTGTGAGAAGTAGTGTAGTAGTAGTGTTGTGTACAAGTTGTGAAGAAGGCGTGTAGTGGTGTGAGATTGGTTCTAGCTACTATTAGGACTCGACATTTAGCTTAGTGTCGTTAATTGGTGTAAGCGAAAGTTGTGTAAGGTTTCTCCGCCAAAAAGGGAGTTTTTTGACATAGTGAAGAAAACTCTCGAGTAGGTGACTTGAGGAGTGGAGTAGGGCGAAGAGGTGCTTCGTAGCCGAACCACTATAAATATCGTGTGTTGTGGTTTGATCTCTCTATCTCTATCTTTTCATTACTTTCATATTTACGTTATCATTATTTAGTTAGATTAAATTGTTTGAGTTGTGCAAGTGTTGAAATTCACATAAATAAGAATCGAAGATTTTATCAAACAAAGTTTTTAAAATATAAATTGACGTAAAACTATTCAACCCCCCCTTCTAGTTTTCCACAATTGGCATCAGAGCCAGGTTAAACAAGTTTTTCAAAATAAACTGTATATTGAAACTTGAAACGATCTATGGAATCTGAAAAATATTTAGAAGGTCAATCTATGCAAAGACCACCACTATTTGAAAGTGATGGCTTTCTTTATTGGAAAAATCGATTCGAAACTTATGTGAAATCAAAAGATCTAGATCTTTGGCATGTTATTACTAATTGTGATTTTCCTCCTATACAAAATAATCCCGAAACCAAAAGGGATGAAATTGTACCTTTTGAAAAACAAAACGATGATTTGAAAAGGAAACTTGCTAAAAATAATGAGGCTAAAATGGTTATTTATAATGCGTTACCACGCAAAGAATATGAAAGAATTTTTATGTGTAAAACCGCAAAAGATATTTGGAACTCTTTATTAATCACTCGCCAAGGTAATAGTCAAGTCAAAGATAATAAAATAGATCTTCTTGTACAACATTATGAACAATTTACGATTCCGGAAGAGGAATCAATTGATAATGCTTTTGCTAGATAACACTATCATCAAAAGTTTAAAAGCACTTGATGAGAACTTTTCTAGCAAGAATTTTGTAAGGAATTTTCTTAGAGCTCTCCATTCGAAGTGGCGTACTAAAGTGACGGCTATTGAGGAGTCAAAGAATCTATCAACTCTACAACTTGATGAGCTAATTGGAAACTTGAAAGTGTATGAGGTGATAATAAAGAAAGATTCCGAAATGGTCAAAGGAAAAAGGGAGCAAACCAAGTCAATCACATTGAAAGCAAAAAAGGCACACGTCTCTTTTAAATTTCCATGTCAAGATTACATGCTTAGTCTAGTAACTAGTTCATTGTTGATATAGCTTATTTCGTAATTATTCTTAGCTTATTTTCTTGTTTATATATATACACATTTTTTTTCATATATATATATATATATATATATATATATATATATATATATATATATATATATATATTATACATACTATATGCCTTTATAACCTAGAAAACTCATTAGTTGATTTTCTAGAACTAGAAATTGTTCGTTTACGAACTTTTTCTTTTCCTCTCTTTTGGCCTTCTTGAACTTTAAATGTTCAAACACACTCATGTTGATGTAGAGAAATGAGTTGAAGAACCTATGGATGAAACAAACTCCCGTCACCTTTTGCATCTGTCTCCCTCTCTTTTTCTCGTCTTATAAACCCATACTATTTATATATAAATATATACATATACATACATATATACCTTCCACACTTTTCATCGTCGACTTGACGGCTTGATTATTTTATCCAAAATTATCAAGGAAATTTTAGTTGACGAAATGTCAAATAAAAATGTCAAGTAATTCTCTTCGTGCGAACACTCTCCAACAAATTTTTGATTAAAAATAAATCTAATATATATATATATATATATATATATATATATATATATATATATATATATATATATATATATATATATATATATATATATATATATATATATATACTTACTTATTTTTATTTTCAGAATCAAAACCGCGAAAAACCCAAAATAAACTGGGCGGCCCCCTTAAAATTAAGGGGACCGGCAGTGTTAAAATGGGTGGCCCCCTTAATGTTTAAAGGGGCCGGCCATCTGACAAAATTCACCCTTTTTTCTTTCTTATTCTACTTACCAAACACTTCATTTTTCTTTCCCCACTCCCTCCTTGCTGCTGCTGTTCGAACCAAAAACCCAAAACCACTCAAAATCCATCCTCAAATCCTCATATCAAGGTCAATTAACAAAGGGCAAATACTTATTAACACGATTACCAACAAGTATTGTAAGTTTTTCATAACACATTTCTTTTAATTTCATCTAGTTTGGTCATAATCATGATTTAACATTTTATTTCAATTTCTTCAATTTCATCTTTTCTTTCAAATTGAGTCTAGGAATTCCATAACTAAATGCTTCCCTTAGGATTAGAATGTATTATGAACACTAGAAACTAAAAATTACAAACCCTCTTGTCGAAAATTCTTGAAAAAGTTCATACACTCATTTTCAAAATTTTGCTTATACACATTGTTGAATAATGCTACAAAAACTTGTTAAATCATATCACATTATGGTTTTATAACTTATTAATCACAAAAACAAATTTTTCGGTGAAGTAAAAATATTTTTGTTTGATAAGAGGGTGTTTGGATCATGTCCAAATAGTGTCAAATATTATCCAATATAACCTTTACAATACATCATCATAAATATAAGTATAAAACTAGCATTTTAGAGTTGTCAAGATATATAATTCATATATATATTGACATTTTGGTAGTAAATTTTCTAGATAAGAAAGCGTTTGGTTTAACTAGAAAAATAGTATTTTTGAGTCAAAATATAAACTATTCTTTTCGAAACAAATCATTTGCATAAGAAACTTGTTGGAAATAGCTAGTTATACAATCTAATGTACATCTAGCGAATTTTCATGATATATTAAGATGTTTAAAGGGGCGTTTGGATTATCCCATGACAACTTGATAAACATCGTAAAATATATCTAACACAAGTTAAAAATAAAATAAGGAACAAGGTAAACTACTTCTTAAGTTAAAGGTCTTTAGAGTCAAAGTACGTTTACGTTTCACATATGTCATAAAAAATATAAGCATCATATTTTAACGTTAACTTTATTTTAATTTTATTTTTGTTGTTATTGTGTTTAGGTGAAAATGCCCAAAGTTATTACCGAAGATATTTCCTTAACCAAAAACTATATTTCCAAAGTCTCACAACTTCCCACCACCTCTCCTTCCATTGCTCATTTCTATCGTCAAATTGAAGATAGAAATATTCATGAAGATCGTGTCGTACATCCCTCTTACTATCAATCCGATTTCATCGATCGTATGTTCATAAATATCCGTTTTGAATGTCTGTTCCAAATAAATGAACCCATTATTCCTTGCTTCATTCTCGACTTCTATAGCCAAGTCAAGGTCCAAACCGATGATTTTGGTTCCATTCTCATCTCATTCATTATCCAACATGAATTCATTACTCTAACTCTTGCACAATTCGGTCAAATCCTCCAAATTCCTTTCACCGGTCAATCCGTTTTCACAAACGAATGGGATCTTGGTTCTCTTCAATATTCTCATCCAACTTTTGGTCCTTATTTCTCCGAAATTCCATCTCCACTCGAAATTCGTCAAATGCTCGGTTTAACCCTTGAAACTACCACTCGAAAAATCAAATCCAAAAATGTCGATATCACCGAAAACCAAATTCTACCCAAAGAATTAAGCCCCGACATGAAGCGTTGGGAAGAACTCATTCGTGAGAATGCGTTTGGTACCGGAGGCCACCGTGACCATCTCCCGGCTAGCCTCGCTCATATGTTGTATTGTATTGTTGCCGAACAACATTACAATTTGGCTTATTTCTTTATCAAGCGCATTGAACGTGCAAGATCTACTCCTAAAGCAAATCTTCCGTATGGAATGTTCCTTACTCGTCTCTATCGTCATGTTATCGCAAACTATCCCGATCTTGATGGTAGTATCTATGAGTCCATCTATCCGACCCTACATCCTCTCGTTCTTAAACAAACCCGTAAACCTCGTAGTGATAAGGGTAAATCTCATCGTCATAGTTTCCATGGCTCATCATCTCGTCGAGAGGATGACGAAGAGGATGAATTTATTCATCGTGCTCCCTCTCCCGATAAGTATCTTGAAGACTCGGAAGAACTTGAAGAAGACGATTACCAAGTGCCATCTCCTTCCTTTCAAACTAACCAAGTACTATTTGAGAGACAAACCGATTTGCTCAATCAAAATCGAAGGATACGAGAGAAGATGCGAGGAGGCTTCAAGTCGATTGCTAAGACGATTGGAGGATTGTTCAAGAAGAAGAAGTGATGGGGTCTTATGATTTTCTTTGGTTGATCATGGTTGTTGAACTATTAGTGTGCTACTTTTATTGAATAACTGTTTCTTGTGTGCTATATTTCCGACATATATTCGGAAATTAATATTTGTTGCTATGATCTTAGATACATTTAAACTATGGTATTAGTTAACTTATTATTATTAATTGCTCTACATGTATGCATGTTTTTTATACTTGTTTTTAATCTATGCTTGCATGATTTATGTATGACTATATATATATATATATATATATATATATATACACTTCTCTAATAGACCAAAACTAAAATAAAATGTTCCAATAGAGCTTGCTGCAAACACATAACCAAAATAAACCATTTTTAGAAAATTTTTGAAATTTGGTCGTCTGGGAATTTACCAGATAGGCGGCCCCCATAATTAACACAGACGGCTCCTTTAATTTTAAAGGGGCCGGCCATGAATTAAGGGGACCGGCCATCTAGAACAGTTTTTTACACTGTTTTCTTTTGCAACTTGTGACTTCTTTTGCTAGTCCCAGCTACCATTTTCCTTAAAAACTAAACTGATTTTGGAATCTAACAATGCAATTTCAAATTAATACCATTTCTCAACATGATTTCATGCTATATAACCCTTTACACCTTCATCCACACTCCATTATCATCATCAACCTCAACCAATTCATCATGTCATCACCAAAAACCACCACCTCCAACAAAGCCAAGAAACAAAAACTTGTTATCATCCCACCAAAACAACTTTTTATTGATCTCACTAATGAAGACAATACCACTCCATCACCACCACCTCAATGTTCATCTCCTAGTGCTCCAAATGCACCATCCAAAACACCATCAACACATGGAACCTCCACCTCTACCATACCATCATTATCATCCATCAATGACTACATCAACACTCACCTATCACCTCCACCAAGAATTCCACCACTACCATCTCTTGAAAATGCAACTTTAGACATCACCCTTTCATTATCACCCATCACACCTCTTGATGCACAATTTTCACCATCACCACTCAATCCACCAAACTACAATCCCATCCCATGGAGCTTGCTTGAAACTCATGGTGATACTTGTCTTTGTTGCATCCATAACCGAACCATCATCTTGGGATTAAGAGATGAAATCCATTACATGTTTTCATATATTGAAAGCTTGCTTCCTCAACCTCAACCAACAACATCCACTCCTCCACCACCAACATCAATCATACCTCCACCTCCATCAAACACTCCTCCATCAACTCCATCATCTCCACCTACAACATTGCTCCTCCCAAATTAAGCATAACTCATGGTTGGAAAATAAATTTGTTTAAACTATTTTGATGACAAGTTCTTGGAAAAACATTTCTATTAGAGTTTTGGTTGAATGTAAGCCCCTGAGGCTTTAGTTTATTAGTTGTATTGTTCATGCATCTTGGATGTATGATGTTTGTATTTTTATCTATTTAATGAAGTGTTTTCTTCCATGCTTATATTGATTTCCTTATCTTTATATATTTAATTGTTGCATGCATATATATTGTTTGTTCTAAATATTTTTGCAAGCATTCTATATCTCGATTTGTCATTTAACCTTAAAACGAGGGGGAGTACACATCAAGGGGGAGCTCATCCGTCTTCGGGACAACCTTCTTGATGTTTACAAAAAGGGGGAGAAGTGATATAAACTCACTAAATACTTGCATATATAATAATTTTTGATTTAATGAGTTTAGATTTTGTAATCATCAAAAAGGGGGAGATTGTTGATATAAATAATGCGTAAAAACGTTATTAAAATTTTTCGATATCCCTATGTTTTGACGATCACAAAATCTAAAATCATTACGTAAATAAGTATTTAGTGACAAAATATCATTATATCCAACTAATTCACTTAAGGTATGAATAAACAAGTGCCTAATATATTTTATGATCAAAGAAAGGTTTATTTACTAATTACAAATTATATAAAATGGTATAAACATTTTATATATTTAAGAAAAACACTTTTGGTAATTAAAGGAAAATGTTTATTTCATAATAAATATATGAATTCAAATTTTTAACCGAATTCAGTTAAATTTTCACCAAATAAACTTTCCCCAGAAAAAGACAAAGAATCTGGCCGTTTCATATGGGCGGCCCCCTTAATTATAAGAGGCGGGCCCCTTAATTTTAACGGGGCCGGCACACAATTAAGGGGGCCGGCATACGCTCCTGTGTCAGATTTCTTTGCCTATAAATACTGGTTCAAATCTGAATTTTTTCCTCACATTTTGCACTAAAACTTTCTATTCTAATTCACTCAAATCATCTTCCTAAATCCTTTGATCATAAACACATTAGTTCTTGTTTTCAAGTGATTCTATCCATCTTCATTCTAAGTGCAAGAGAAGAATACTTCTTTCATCTCAAACCAAGAAGTGTTGAAGATTAGTAGTGTAGCTTGTTTTTATTGTATAGTTGTGTAGTAATTGTAATTGATAGATCTAGGTGGATTAGTAGTTGTGAATTGAAGTAGTGAAGAAATAGTTGTGGTGTGAAGAAGAAGTTGTGAAGGTGTGAGAAGTAGTGTAGTAGTAGTGTTGTGTACAAGTTGTGAAGAAGGCGTGTAGTGGTGTGAGATTGGTTCTAGCTACTATTAGGACTCGACATTTAGCTTAGTGTCATTAATTGGTGTAAGCGAAAGTTGTGTAAGGTTTCTCCACCGAAAAGGGAGTTTGTTGACATAGTGAAGAAAAATCTCGAGTAGGTGACTCGAGGAGTGGAGTAGGGCGAAGAGGTGCTTCGTAGCCGAACCACTATAAATATCGTGTGTTGTGGTTTGATCTCTCTATCTCTATCTTTTCATTACTTTCATATTTACGTTATCGAGTTGAAATTCACATAAATAAGAATCGAAGATTTTATCAAACAAAGTTTTTAAAATATAAATTGACGTAAAACTATTCAACCCCCCCCCCCCCCCTCCCTTCTAGTTTTCCACAATATTGTTGATTTCAAGGTCCATGTACCAAATAAGTGATTTGACATATCAATCATTCTAAACCTCTCCAAACCCATATACCAAACGGGCCTTAAGTATTTTCTTGTAACTTTGGTTTCATAGTTTGGTGACAGTCTGACAATTATTTGTACAACCAGATGATTTAAATATTTAGGATGCGTTTGTTACGTCGGTTTGGAAGGGTTTAGGATAAAAGAAATTAAAATTCTATTGTTTGGTATCTTTAGTTTAGTTTCATGCACTGGTCTCATGGCCAAATCTTAGCCCCAATTGATTTGTGAGGTTTTCTCTCTCGGAGCCACACATATAGAATAATTTTTGTCCTATTTTTAAACCAAATTTAAATTCAAATAAAAAACTAAAACCAAATCCTAAACCCGTCTACAAACCAAACGGGCCCTTACAATTTTTAACATTATTCTTTTTACACGCAACGGAATATTAGATAAACCCTCACAAGATGCATTTACAAAATCTGTATTCTATTAATTGATGACCAATCTTCATCTTTTTGTAATTTCAATGGCCAATTACCATTTTCTATATGCTTCTAATAAACCCTAGTTTTAAATTAGGGTTTTTTCGATTGGAACTGAAAATCTGTCATTCAATTCTTCTTGCTTTATTTTATGTGTGATCGTGGGATTTGGCTTGATTGATGTCGAATTTAGGAGTGATGAACGCTGAACCTTTAAGTTCAATTGCGGAATTGAGTACGGGAGAGGTGAATTGGAATTCGTTGTCGTATGTGACTATGAGGAAACATAAGAAACCCAGTAGGAATGTTGTTGTTGATGAATCGGTTGGACAACCATGTGATACAACACCATCTCTGTCTAATCAGGTTAATGCTACTAGTCCTAAGGAAGGTGTGGTGTCTTCTATTATGAGTAAACAAGATTATATTGATGTTTTTTTGGTGTGTCGATTGAAACTCCAAAGGATATTGATGATTTCACTAAGGGTATTGAAGAGGGTAAATATCCGATGTGGGCTGATTTGAAAAGTGATGTATGAACCATGATAATGGCTGCTTTGGATGGTTTGTGGGAGGCTTTTAAGGCTGAAATAGATACCACTAATTCTCCTAATGAGTCTCATATTGTCAAAGTTGTGGACATGAATGCTAATGCTACATCCTATGTTGGAGATGCGGGTTTGAAGGATGACCATCCTAAAATTGCTATTAATTTTCGTCCCCTGGTTGATGAACCCGTATTTGATGGTGTTAACATCTCTATTCCCCGTAAAGTGGTTGAAAAGGTTAGTTCTCGGTTGGAACACATTTTGTATGGCTATTTTATTGGTAAGAGGACGGCGTTTCCAGTTGTTGAATACTATGCTAGGAATAATTGGGCGAAACATGGCTTAAAAAGGATTATGATGAATTCCAAAAGCTTCTTTTTCTTTAAATTTGATACATTGGCTGGTTTAGAAGCTGTTTTGGAAGGTGGTCCTTGGATGATACGTAAATCTCCAATAATTCTCAAGAAATGGTCTACAGATACTAGTTTGCTTAAGAAAGAATTGACTAGCATTCCGGTGTGGGTTAAATTGCATGATGTTCCTTTCCAAGTTTTTGAAGAGGATGGTATTAGTTTGATTGCTACATTTATTGGTAAACCTGTTATGCTTGATTCTTACACGAGCTCTATGTGTAAGGATTCGTGGGGTAGAAGTAGTTTTGCTAGATGTCTTACTGAGGTCAATTCTAATGCTTATCTCGTGGAGGTTGTTACCACTGGCTTTCCTTCTTTTTCTGGGGAGGGTTTTACTAAAGAGACTATCCGGGTTGAATATGAATGGAGGCCTCCCAGGTGTGATATATGCAAAATATTTGGTCATTCCCTTGATCAATGTCCCAAACAGGTGGTGAGCCCTCCTATTGTTTCTACTTCGCATGTGGTAACTCCTACTGTAATGCTGAATAATGATGGTTTCCAAAAGGTGGGTAAGGAGAAAAAGAAGGGTAAATCCAAGTCTACTAATGGAAATCAGTTTGTTGGACCATCTGTTAAACAGAATGTCAGATATGAGCAGAAGGTGGCTACTAGTGAACCTAAGAAGGGAGTCAATACTATGGGTAATGTATCTAAATCGTCGTCTATGTTGAAGTCAGGTAACATTACTACATCTAATTCGCATGCTGCATTGGTGAACGATGAAGATGAAGATGGAGAACATGTTGCTAATTTGAATGAAGAATCGGCTAATTTGAATCCCCATACAGGTGGAAGTCCATCTTTCACGGTAGCTGCTGGTTAGCTTGTTTCTTTTTGTTTCTTGAGTTGTAAGTGCTTATGCCATGTCATAAGCACTAGTCTTTGCTATTTTTTAAGCTATTTAGCTGTCCACCTTGTTATGTAAGTTTTATCGCCTATGTAATGGGCTGAGATATAGGACTTCACCTATATCATTTGTACTTAAATGTTTTTTTGGAGTAATACATTTACCGGGTCATTTTTACCTTTTACCAAAAAAAAAATATGCATTGGCTAAGTCTTCAGTCTTGTCATCAGTGACGAAATCAGGGTGAGTCTCGGATCTTTAAACACTCATGGATTTTTTGCGTCGTAATTATAATTTCGTCAAAAAAAACATCAATTTTTTATAAATGCACCCGCTCCTAAAAGATTGTGTATGCTGTCTTTCTTCATTTTCCTAAATGCATCTGATGATTTTGTGTTCTGGTTTCATCCTTACCTGTTATCATCATTATTTATGCAAATTGGCATCATGCTATTTAGCAAAATCTGTGAAAGAGTAATGAAATTAACAAGATAGTAGATATTACATTGCTAATCGAAAAAGGCAACATATAACATTGTTTTTAAATTATGATTTTTAATCTTTTAATCGACTCATTAAACCGGATAAATTTTTTCCTTTCAAACTTAACCACTCCATAATTGTTTGCTTAAACAGGATCAACTAGTTACGACCTCTTTACATTTAGTAATGAAGTTTTATACAATTTGACTACCATGAGTGGTGTGTGTATATATATATATATATATATATATATATATATATATATATATATATATATATATATATATATATATATATATATATATATCTTATAGAATAAGCTTTGTTTATCGAATCTTTTATAAGCCATAAATCTCTATAAGGCCAACTATGTTGAAGTGGGCATATAGAGACTTATAGTTAGCCAAATTTTAAATATATTACGTAGAAACTGAAAATATATCTTAAATTAATTTGATGTATTTTTATGCAATTTAATTAATAAGCTTTTGTTTCAACTAATTCGTCAACAACTTTATAAAAAAATAAGATTCGGCTTCCAGCTTATATAATAAGCTTCAGCTCCAGCCTCAAATCCAGCCCATTTCGCCGAACAGTATACCGTTTTCCTAATTGTCATGCAAATATAAATAATGTCAGACAGACACATGCGACTATGCAAGCATAGGAACATTGAACATTCGAAGCGCCTATTTGGGAATCTAACATGCGTTACTGGACTTGTTCAATGCTTTTCAACTTATGAGGTTGAGATTTATGCTGTTTCTAACTAAGCTGACGCATCTGAATTTATTTTCATCGTTACATTACTTTTTGGAACGGCAATGTATTACATAGATATAAAAAGCAAGCAAGTTGCTAGAAATTACACACGAAACAAGATTCGATTCTAACAACGTACGCTACAATGACCACTGAACACAATGATCACTAACGAAGCTTGAAGCATCTCATTAATTGATAAAAAAATAATAATAATAAAAAATGCACTCAGTATTTAAAATTTTGGAGGGTCAAGGTCTACCCAGCTCTCATAAAGCTTCCTCCTTGACAATAATCATAAGATTACAACCTTAGACGATGAACTCATAAAACAAGAAACATGACCATATCCAATACACTTAACCACGAGTCGACGACACTCTAACACCAAAAACACGACGCTCCGAGTCACCAAACCACGACCGTATCTAACACACTAAACCACGAGTCACCGTTATTGATATGTCGCATGTCCATATTTTCATTTATATACTGGGAGAAGGATGTGATATTTTACTATATTATTAAACAAGACTACTCTACATTCAAACTTCAACAACGCAAATAAAGGAATACAAACTTTGTTTACTAGAATTAAAACATTACACTCATCTTCTTGGATGTTTAACACTTCAACTAAAACCATGTTCATAATTTATTTCATTTGCCAAGTTTCAACTAACATGACCATTAAGAAACAAGTTTATAAAGATATATAACTGAGATTATTAATTATACCGTTACTCTAATTAGTCGAAGCTTGTAACTCCATCTCCATTTTCTCCCCCATAGCTTTCAAGCTCGATTCGATATAACCACACAAATCTTCCAATCTCCACCCTTCAATAGGATCCGCTTCAAAAGACCACTCGATCATGCACCCTCCATCATCAACTTGATTCACTTTTATCTCCACGACATAATAAGTAAACCCCAAGTTGTTCTCAACTATCTCATAGCTCAAACAACGTTGTACAGGATCAATCGACACCAATTTCTCGTGACACCACTTGATGATGGTCTCGTCGTTAGAAGATGGTACGGTTGAAGCACAATATCTTACGAGACCGGGTTGACCATGTTGTCCTTCAACATGATGGCATGTGTCAATGGATGGAAGCCATTTGTGTAATGAACAAAAGTCTTCAAAAAGTGGCCAGATTTTTTGTGGTGGTGTGTTTTTCAGTTGCGTTGTGGCTTTGCCTTTCCATTTTGAAATTGTCGTTTCTTCAGCCATGAGAGAGACTTTGAGAATAAAGTCTATGCATACATATTTCTATATAGACGTGAGTGATTTAAAGGTCTTATTTTTTGGAAACGAATATTTGAAATATCAGTTTATGGATTTTTTTTTTATAGGATTTTCTTTGTGAACCTGGCATTTCTCAAAACTTAAAGCCAAATATGATTCGAACTTTAAGCTAGTAAACAAGAATTACAATCAAATGAGAAACATAATTAAGATGAGAAGAAACTACAACCACAAATATTAGATGCACCCATAAAAAATAGATGCATCTCCTATTATATCTCTTTTCTTATTTAAAATATGTGGCTATAATTTTTTCCCACTCTTCTCATTTCATTAATTATTCTCACTAGATCCATACTCAGTCAACAAAGTTTAATCTTTTATTTCAACGGGGTTATTTAATCAATATTAAAGGGAAACCCTACTTTAATTTGTACTTGATCAATACTGACAAATACCCGATGAAGAACATCGTTTCTTTGTATAGTTGCAATTGAAAACCAATCCTTAATTAAGTGTACCACTTCCAGCGTAATTACAAGGCTTTGGTTCGCTTTCTTTTGATCAATGGCTTGGATCTCGGCTCGGTTCAAGTCGAATGATGCAAATTGGAGCTGCTAGATTCAGCGTCCTTTTGATTGATAGAGGTTTTACTGTACTTTTCTAAGGCTCGAGAATGAGCTTGTTTCGAAGCTTTTGCTTTTAGCTCGACCTTGTAAAATATGTTAGAAGCATTTTTCGTAGAGTAGTAGAAATTTCATTTTGGCAGTGCAAGAGTTTCACACTCCACCTTGTATAATTCAAGGTAACAAAAATTTCATTTAACCAAGATTATTGGACTAAAATATACTTTGAACTTTATTAGTAATAAAACTTAGCGTGTAAAAAGCTAAAGGGAGGTGATTTACATAACCAAAGGGAGGTGTTCCATAACTACTCATGTGAGTGTTCCATAACTAAAGGGAGGTGATTTACACACTTCGTATGATTGTGAGTTTAAATTACAAATGAAACAATGGTGGTTTATATATATAATGCCGTGAGATTATAAGAGCATCCGCAATGAGATATTTAAAAATAAAAAAAGAAAAAGTTTAAATCGTATTATAGAAGCTTTATCTTTTGTTTTAACCATATTAAGTTTATAGTTTATGTAGATGTGACATTAGGAGCTATAAGATCATGAACTCATTCATATTTAATGTATGCATTAATTTGTTATAAGTTTATATATAGTGAAATAAGAATTATGAAATATGACATGCCAAACTTAGTAAACTTTTTGAAAACTTTATCATCCTAATGCTCTAAGTTTTTCCTTTTAAATAAAAAAAAAAAAAAAAAAAATATATATATATATATATATATATATATATATATATATATATATATATATATATATATATATATATATATATATATATATATATATATATATATATATATATATATATATATATATATCAAAAGTTAGGCGTGTATTAATTGTGTTTACCGAGGGCAAATATTTACACTTTCATAAAAGCTAAAACCTCCTACTAAAATCTCTTACAAATATGCCTACTTACAGAATATTGACACTTGTCAACTAATGGTTTGGACGAAGAGAAAGCATGAGTGAAAAAAAAATTATTTATTATTGTTGTGTGTAGGAGGATTTGTAAGATAATTAGAGGTTGTTTATTTTTTTCCTAAGGGTCATATGGGCCTCACGTTTGTGCCTCTTGTTGGGGAAGATGTGAATTTTCATCTATTGTGAATATAGACCCAATAAAAAAAATTTATGAGCCTCAACTACAAAATTAATAATATTAAATTGTTAGTGAGGCTAATCTTTTCACTAAGGGAAATTGTAGCAAATCTAGATCTCTTGCACTTTAACAACAGCATAACCTCTCAAGTCAATTTGACTGAAAGTCCTTCGGATCGCTTATTTTCATTTAAAGTGCTTCGATTAATCTTCGAGCTATATTAAGAAAAATAAAATAATAAAATAAAAAAATAAAAAAGGAGCTAATAACACTTGTAAACAAAGGAGAGGTTAGTCGAGTCAAGAATCGTCGTACCTTCATGTACACTCGTGTAAAGTAGTGTAATTCTTTATTCGTGCATGCTATTGTTTAATACTCCATAGGAGAAAAAAGATGATTAGTAGGACCAAAACAATAATGTACGCCTTACGTTTCACGCAATAGAAATGAGACATCTATAGAATCGGGTGGTCACACCAACACCATAAAATAATTTTTAATTTGTTGAGGCATATTGTGATAAATCGATGATTAATTAATACGGGATTTGATGGTGGAGTTAATGTTGTTGTAGTGGTAACGTGACATACATACATACCACTATAACGGTGTGTTTGTTAAAAGTAGCTGTGAGCAATAACAGTTAGATGTCAGCAGTAGCCATAGCTTTTTAAAGAAGAATTAAAAAAATGAGCATTTTTTTTTTTTTTTTTTGCCAAACGAACACTAAAAGTTAAAAAATTTATTGCTCACCACTCATCGTCTCAAAAAGCTCTGTGCCAAACATAGTCAACATCCTCTTATTACATCTAGTTACATCTAGTATGGTATAACTTCACTCAATTCAAGTATCTGATTATATGATCATCAACTTAGTTTACATGAAAATCTGTTAATCGAAATTTGGAAGCCTTGAGCAGATGAAACTCCAAATTTTGTTGAAGATTTAGCACATGTGTAGGTAATAGTGCGTGAATATTTACCTACAAAATACGCTTATGTAGGACCTTGAAAGGTGCGGTAGCAAGAGGAACAAATTATATTCTCTTCAAAGAATATATACCATGTAAATGAAAAGAATGCATAGATCAATCAAAAAGAATAAAGTCGTTTCCGAAAATGCACAAAGATACTCGTAATACCAAAGTCCTCTTTAACTAAAGATATAATAGCGAATTAGAAAAACATTATTACATATAGCAGTATCCATGACTTTATAGAGTAGAACTTAAAGATCTTGCTTTTGAACAAGAGCATCCTCCATTTTCTTAGTAGCTTGATCAAGTCCATTTTGATACTTTTGAACCAAAAATTCATACGTTAGCCCTACGACCGGATCAACTTCAAACGACCACTCAACAACGCACCCTTTGACACCGGTAGGAACTATCTTGATAGTTGAAAGATATGACTTGAACCCAACATTGCAATCTACCATCTCATAGCTCATAGCTCATAGACATCTGGTCCGTGTCAACGGCTACTAATCGCTCCTTGGACCAGCTAACTGATGGGTTTTCTATTCCCTAACTAAATTAATACGCAGCGGAAATAATAATAATCTAGAGCAAGAAGGGAACTAAACCCTAAAGGATCTAAACCTAATTAACTAAAAGCAACTTAAAAAAATAAATAATTAAATAAGTAATAAGAAAATTACTAACCTTTGAGAAAATCGAATTTCTCACGCGGACCACCTTGGTCGAACTTGGAGGCGAGTACCCAAACGAGAGTACCTCTAATAGCTCACACCCACGAACCAAAGAGAAACTATTCTTCGAACTCCTAAGGTCCCGATAAACGAAAGACTCTTATAAGGAGTAGGAATTAGAATGAGGAGATGAGTAGTGATAACTTTGGCATGCTCCCTCTATATATAAGGCATTAGAGGGAGTTGGTTTACCCCTTTGGGGCGATGTGGGATAACCACAAAAAAATACCCATGCCTTGTTACCTATTCTTTGAATAGATTTTCTCTTTTACGGTTCATCGAGGGCAACCCAAAAAGGACTCTACTTTTGACGATAGTCTCACCAATTAGTTATGAACTTGGACATAATTCCAACAGTCTCCCACTTGGACAATTCATCAACTATAATTGGTCTAAGCCTATTCCGATCAACTAAGCAGAGAGTGCCATCCAATGCAACTGCCGAACTTTGAATCATATCTTAGAGTCAGCCCTTAGATAAGCGGTCAACTATTCCTTTGTTCTACTGATATCGTATGAACCTGAGACATGGATTTTAATCAATCTCCAGGTTCAACATTATTGATGAGTGCTCAAACACTCATCATTTTTGGTCTAATCTGAACTGCAAAACATACAAAAACACTCAGTAATGCATCAAAATACTGAAAATATTTCAAAATTGTGTTTTATATGTTTTAGATGCAAAACGAGCAAAAACAGATGAAAAACGTATAAAGTTTGCAAAATTGGCAGTTTCAGTCCCTCAACTTTCATAAAATTACAAATCTAGTCCCTGGTCATTCAAAATATAGAAAATTATCACCAAAGGTCATTTTGAAATCATAAATTGTCATATTTAGTCCTTTGGTGAAAAATTGGAAAGTTTTGAGAATTTACAGTTTGGTCCCTGGAGTTTCAGATTTTGGCAGAATTGGTCCCTGGTGGGATATTTTTGAAAGGAAAATCAATTTTTATCCTTGGAAAATCAAAATGTGTCAAAAATGGTCCTTGTGTAAAAAGTTTTGTGGAAATTACATTTTGGTCCCTCATGTTTGGAAAATTACACAATTGGTCCCCGGGAAACTTAATTTTGGAAAATATTAAATAGTGATCCTTGGGATTATCAAGCATGGCAAGATTGGTCCTTATGATATCTATGGAATGATGGCATTTTCAGTCCTTGCATTTTTACTAAATTACATGAATGGTCCTTGTGTAATACTACTTAACCAAATTGGACCTTTGTTGTTTATTCTACCCAAATACCAAACCAAACCAAAAATCCAGTCCAACATAAATAACACCCAAGCCCACATTTTTTGGCCCAATCCCACACAAGCCTTTACACCTTGTTTTTATAATAATCCCTACTGAGTCAAACTCAGTCAACCCCCCTTCCACATCACCACCCCCTACCCTCCACATCTGCAAACACCATCATCACATGCCCCCTGCTCACCCCTGCCATCTACATCATTAATACCACTCCTACACTCCACCACTCCCTCCAAACACCACACTCCAAAATATGCCCCCTGCTACAAGATTTAGACCCCAACTTGCTATAAAACCTTTTCCCGCCAAAAGGGACTTGAAGGCCAGGATTAAAAGAAATGATCCAACGGACCAGAAAAATGGTGGGAAATAGAAAGGGACCCACTATGGTGTATAAGAGTGAAGAAGAAACAGAAGTGAAGAGTTAGTAGATTAGGGAGTAGTTTTCTTTAGTGTAATTTTTTTTAATGTCAATTTTATGTTAAATCAATCCCAAGTTTAAATTAGATTAACTTATTTGTATTTCCAAGTTTTCATTATTGTAATCTTCAGTTTTTAAGCAATAAAAGTTTAGTTCACTTCAATTATAATTCGTATGCCATTTTTACCTTAATTTTAAATTAGCTTAACAGTAGTGTACCTCTAGTTTACTGCTTCATTAGCTCATTAGAAGGTCACAAATTAGCATTTAGGAGCTTGTTAATCTGTTTTAAGCATAAAACTAGAAATAAAAAAAATAATAATAATAATAAGAAAAATCAGTTGAAAAATAAAAATCATGGTAGGTAGTGTAGCATAGCTTCAATAAGGTCTTTCTAGGTTCATATAAGCTCATACTAGCTGTTTATAGCTTTTGTGAGTTTATTAGGAAGTAAGTCAGACCTATTTCCAAAAATTGCACAGGTCAACAAAAGTCAAAGGCCATATCATGGTAGTATACTGGTATGGGATGGTGTATGGTACTCTGGGGGTGAGCTTATCTAAAAGATAGGCTAAGCTGAGGAAGTTCTCAGAAAACTGAGAACCAAATTGTGAGTATCATTTCAAAGTTCTCAATATTTTTTTTTGTTAACTGCATTGAATCAGTAAGGTTTGAGTTTATGAGTTTTTGCTGAGTCAGTTGTGTGCTCTTGCTTAAATTACCTCTAGTAAGCTGTTTCATTTGTCATCATTGGTTGTTGAAGTCTTAAACTTGCTATTGATAGTATTAGAATCAGTTAAGGGGGTGTTTGGTTTAGGCTGCTCATTTAGGTTCTAGTTGCTTTTGGTTGTTTATTATTGTTGCAGTAGGTTATTTTAGGTCTAGGTGAGTGTAAGTAAACATAAAATTCAAAGGTTGTTTGAAACAAAGTCAAAACTTGACCTACAAGTTTAATCTGTGAACTCTGTTGGGATATGTATTCAGTATAGCCATCACATGGTCTTAAAACTTGTTAGGTTATGTTAATTCAGTCTCATTATAGGTTAGAATAACATAATCAGTAGCCTAGGGCCAATCTAAACTCAATTTAGTCAAAGATTCAAATTTTACTCAAAAGTCAAAAACTCATGGTTTGGTAGTTTTGCATATTCTGATGAGATTATTCTTACCTTCAATATAAGCTTTAAACCTTTGAGCTTCTGGTTATGGAATATCTAATAGTAGGGCTTGTCAAACCATATTTTTAGTTATTTTTAGAATTTTATTAGTCTGCTTAAATTGATGCTTCTTTTAGCCTGGTTTCACTAAACATGCCCTGCACCAAGGTGTGCAGGTTCATAAGCCTGCCTTTATAAGCTCCTTGAAAGCTCATTTCTTGAGCTTTTCCTGAGCTTGTGAGCTTTTTGGAAAGCTCACAAGGTAGGCTTGATGGTTCCAAGCCTGAATTGGATTTCCTAGTTCATTTAATAAGCCTGCATTAAGCCCTTAGCTTGTCCCATCTTTCTGAGTACTCTGATCCATCAGTGTGTCTCAGCCACTTCATAAGCTCTTTGAGAGCTTGCATGTGGACTTTTGCTTGTGAAATTGGACTTTTTGAAAAGCCCTGGTGACAAGCTTTTAGGATCCATGTTTGCTTTTGGCTTTTGAGCTTATTTGATAAGCTCAAATTGTCTTTTAATAAACCTGCTTGCCTGCTTGTTGCATCACTGTTTGGATTTTGCTTATTGCTTCTTTTTAGTTTCTCTTGTGTCTTTTGATTGTTATCTCAGCTTATTCCAAGTTTCTTTTACTTATCCTAGCTTATTTCCTCTTTTGTGTTCAGCTTGTGGCTTGTTCATTAGCTTATTTTAGTTCTAAAATCCTTTTCAAAGCTTATTTTGTTAACTGTTGAAAGAATAAGCTCATCCAGAGCTTATTTGAGCTTTTTGCAAGTCTTGGTTTTACAAAAGTTGCTTATTAATGTTGGTACTCAGTTTTGGAAAAGAAAAAAATCAAAAAGAAAAATAAATTGTGCAATTAGGTCATTACCTGATTCGAACCTGTGACCTCTTGGTCAAACAGGTCAACACCAAACCAACCCCATGCACCATCTGGGCTAGGGCTTACTTAGTGTTTATATTTTCCATGCTTGTTTATATAGTACTTAGTCTCTTTTAAGCTTAATAAGCTTAACAGCTTATTTTTCAGCTTATTTATAAGCTTTTCTTCACTTTTATATTTTTCTTAGCCTTATAATAGTATAAAGTAATTTTAGAAAAAGTTTTGTAATTTTCAAAAATAGTTTAGTATTTTTTATAATTATATTTAGTTTAATTAGTATTTAATTAATAATAAATAATTAAAAAGTCAAAAAAATATTTTTCTTTTTCTCAAAATTTTCTTTTATTGTTAGGTTTGTAAAAATATAATTTTCATGTCCGTAGGGTTAGCGTAGCTCAGTTTTCACTTTTTATTTCGCGCACTCGCGTTTATTTTAATTTTAACTCGCGTTTTATTTAAATAACTTTCACGTTTTTAAATTTAGGTTACGTAGTTTGTAAAATTAGAAAAACCAAAAACATAAATCAAGTGATAGCTTCTATTTAAGCCATTTGGCTTATTTTTCTGCTTACGTATAAGCAATTTCTGATTTTAAGTTTTCAGTTTACATTTTAAGTTAATTAGGTTTCGCGTCATTGTTAATATAGTTTGTTTACATCGTTTTCATTCGTATTTCCTTAGCGTAATCATTTTAACCACTCAAAACCTTTTCCCGTCCAAATTCACCCGATCACAAAACCGTTTTAAATACCATCCACACCTCGTCGGGACATAACGACCCGGGGAAACACTATACTTCCACGGAGCATTGATCTAGGCCTTTGACCTTGTTGACCATTCCTTGGTCAATTTAGGTTGACGGTTCAGGCTCAATCAAATTTTGGCGCCGCTGCCGGGGAGGTGTGCGCGCTATTCTAAACGGTTTTTCTGATTAGTGATTTTGGAATTCGTTCCATTGTACATTTATCCATCCTTTGTTCATATTTTCCTATTTTCAAAACAAAACCGTTCACGAAAACTTTTTAAATCAAGTTTTCAACGAACACAAAAAACACAAAAAGATTTTCCTTCTCATTTGTACAAAATGTATTTCCAAAAACCCAAAAATATTCACCTTAACCCTCTCACATCTTTGATTCTTCATCCCTACCCCTCTATACACGTTTGATTCTTTCTATGTCTCATCCACACTTTCTAGTTTGTCAATGGTGTGGTAATCCTCATAATGGTGTCAATTGCCCCAGTTGTGGCATGGTAGAATCAGGAAACGGGTCTGTCTATAACCAAGATCCCTATTCTTACCATGACACGACTGATTTATTCCATCAGCTGCCACACCATGATACTCAGCAGTTTTACTGTTGTGAGTACTGTGGTGGTTCACACTACAGTTCTGATTGTCAATCGGGAAACACGCTTGTCTATGAGCAGTTTCCTGATAACGATTATGACTCTAGCACGTACAACCCACAGCCTCAACAGTTTTACTGTTGTGATTTCTGTGGTGGTCAACATTTTAGTTCAGATTGTCAAACAGGGAATCCATATCCTTGTGACAATTTTGACACACCTTGTTACGACCAACCTCCACAGTACGATATGAATCAGGCACTTCTTCCAGAAATGCAAAATCTGATGAAAATCGTTGATGAGCTTAAGGGTTTAGTTGACGACTTTGCCCAAAGACATACTCATCAAAAATCCATGGAAGAAATGCTTGCTGAAGAACAGGCTGCTAGAATAAATTCCCAAGATGAATATGAAAAATCTATTCGGGAATCCATTACAAGAGAAAAAGCAGCCAAGTCTAGCTCTTTGTTCCGTTTCATTCCTGATGACAGTGATGATGAGGATACACTTGACATCCTTGAATTTTATAAAACTTCAAGTTCATCAGTTGATACCCCAGCAGTTGAGATTCCATCTCAAACAACTGCTATCACACCTGAGGTTCCCACTCACTCTTTGATCATGGGGGACGAGCATCTTGACACTGTTCCTGAAAGGGAATCGGACGAATTCATAAAGTCTAGTGTTGAGAACCTTGTTCCAATCCCGAGAGAGTCACAGGGGACTTTGGATGATATGTGTGATATTCCTTCCCCCATTGAGTGTCCTAAAGATCAATTTGAGACTTTCTCAGATTGTAGCGATGATTGTATATCTTATGGAGACATCGAGTATGTTGAGGCATCAGTTCCACAAACTAATGCTGATCATCTTTTTGAGGAGTTCGCTGATGAACTTGCTCACATCGATCCACTTTCATTGGAAAATGATTATGGTCTCCTTGATTTCCAAACCGATCTGGGAGAAATTGAAAGTCTCCTATATCATGATCCGTCACTCACTTCTGATCCCAGCAGTCCAACAGAGAATAATATTCACTTTGTTCCCGAAACATTCGATACGACTCTCACCAATCCTCTATTTGAATTCGAATCTGAATTCACTATGATTTCTAACAATCCAATCTTTGACGAGGATTGTGATGAGTCCACAATGGAACATGAGTTCACAAATTCACATCTTGTGAATAATTCTCTTCATGAGGAGTTCTCCGGTGAACTCACTCATCATGTTATGACTCCTCCGGAGTTTGATAGCCCGGGGGGAGATGCTCTCAATCTTGAGAATTTGCAAATTCCCACCCACCCTCCCGGGTTGTTTACGAGCTTACCCTTTGAAATCCAAACTCAGGCTATTGAGCCTCCTCTTGAGGAAGAAGATCAAATCATGCTTTTTATCATGATTTTCTTCCTTTTCTTCACCTACAGGGTGACTTCTTCTCTCCTTCACTCCTTCGGGAGTGAGGACACTATATTTGATCCCGGCATTTTCATGTATCATTATCTTGAGCCGGTTACTTATCTCATCGGTGTGGAACTTTCACGTGCTTCATATGTTTGTCCAAACATTTTGAATGAAAGTCCGATGGAGATCACGTCTTCCACATCCCCCAAGGACAAATGAATTCGGGGTCGAGTCAAGCTAGCGACTCGGTAAACAAAAACAGTAGCATGATTATAGGGTTTTCACCCTAAGTGTGGGGGAGTCCCCCATGCTATGATTACATATGAGTGAAAATACAAAATGGTGTTTTCCACGCTTAGCTTGTAATGTTGCCCTTTTACGTTCAAAATGTCGGCATAATAGCCGGGATTTTGAATATTGAGGACAATATTCATGCTTAGTGTGGGGGGGTATTCGCTATGCTAGCGACTTTTATCACATTTTACTATATAATACCCCCGTTTTTTGCCAAAATTTCAAAATTTTTCAAAAATTTTTCACTGGTGCTTCAAAATTTTTGTGGTAATCAGTCCACCTTGTCTAACCGACAAAAGGGATTGGCTAGTCCAGGAGCAAACGGCTCTTGGTAAAGACATATCAAATCCGTTGACGGCTGGCAATTTGCCCAAAATTGTATGGTTCATCAACTCCCCGAAAACAAATGAGTTGGCTAGCCCGCAAGATTATGGCTTGTGGTAAAGGCCGTGGAAAATCCATAATTGGTAATCAGCTCACCAAGATGTTGACTATTCCATCAAGAGCTGGCTAGTCCAGAAGCAAACGGCTTTTGGTAAAGACTACTCAAATCCGTTGACAGCTGGTGGTTTGCTCAAAATCACACGGTTATCAGGTGTGCCACAGTTCTTACACCTGGCTACTCAAGAAGTGATGGCTTTTGGTAAAGAGTTTTTCAAATCCATCAAGTTTTCAAAACAGTATTGCTAGGGACTAGCAATAGTTTAGTGTGGGGGATTGATGAGTGCTCAAACACTCATCATTTTTGGTCTAATCTGAACTGCAAAACATACAAAAACACTCAGTAATGCATCAAAATACTGAAAATATTTCAAAATTGTGTTTTATATGTTTTAGATGCAAAACGAGCAAAAACAGATGAAAAACGTATAAAGTTTGCAAAATTGGCAGTTTCAGTCCCTCAACTTTCATAAAATTACAAATCTAGTCCCTGGTCATTCAAAATATAGAAAATTATCACCAAAGGTCATTTTGAAATCATAAATTGTCATATTTAGTCCTTTGGTGAAAAATTGGAAAGTTTTGAGAATTTACAGTTTGGTCCCTGGAGTTTCAGATTTTGGCAGAATTGGTCCCTGGTGGGATATTTTTGAAAGGAAAATCAATTTTTATCCTTGGAAAATCAAAATGTGTCAAAAATGGTCCTTGTGTAAAAAGTTTTATGGAAATTACATTTTGGTCCCTCATGTTTGGAAAATTACACAATTGGTCCCCGGGAAACTTAATTTTGGAAAATATTAAATAGTGATCCTTGGGATTATCAAGCATGGCAAGATTGGTCCTTATGATATCTATGGAATGATGGCATTTTTAGTCCTTGCATTTTTACTAAATTACATGAATGGTCCTTGTGTAATACTACTTAACCAAATTGGACCTTTGTTGTTTATTCTACCCAAATACCAAACCAAACCAAAAATCCAGTCCAACATAAATAACACCCAAGCCCACATTTTTTGGCCCAATCCCACACAAGCCTTTACACCCTGTTTTTATAATAATCCCTACTGAGTCAAACTCAGTCAACCCCCCTTCCACATCACCACCCCCTACCCTCCACATCTGCAAACACCATCATCACATGCCCCCTGCTCACCCCTGCCATCTACATCATTAATACCACTCCTACACTCCACCACTCCCTCCAAACACCACACTCCAAAATATGCCCCCTGCTACAAGATTTAGACCCCAACTTGCTATAAAACCTTTTCCCGCCAAAAGGGACTTGAAGGCCAGGATTAAAAGAAATGATCCAACGGACCAGAAAAATGGTGGGAAAGAGAAAGGGACCCACTATGGTGTATAAGAGTGAAGAAGAAACAGAAGTGAAGAGTTAGTAGATTAGGGAGTAGTTTTCTTTAGTGTAATTTTTTTTAATGTCAATTTTATGTTAAATCAATCCCAAGTTTAAATTAGATTAACTTATTTGTATTTCCAAGTTTTCATTATTGTAATCTTCAGTTTTTAAGCAATAAAAGTTTAGTTCACTTCAATTATAATTCGTATGCCATTTTTACCTTAATTTTAAATTAGCTTAACAGTAGTGTACCTCTAGTTTACTGCTTCATTAGCTCATTAGAAGGTCACAAATTAGCATTTAGGAGCTTGTTAATCTGTTTTAAGCATAAAACTAGAAATAAAAAAAATAATAATAATAATAAGAAAAATCAGTTGAAAAATAAAAATCATGGTAGGTAGTGTAGCATAGCTTCAATAAGGTCTTTCTAGGTTCATATAAGCTCATACTAGCTGTTTATAGCTTTTGTGAGTTTATTAGGAAGTAAGTCAGACCTATTTCCAAAAATTGCACAGGTCAACAAAAGTCAAAGGCCATATCATGGTAGTATACTGGTATGGGATGGTGTATGGTACTCTGGGGGTGAGCTTATCTAAAAGATAGGCTAAGCTGAGGAAGTTCTCAGAAAACTGAGAACCAAATTGTGAGTATCATTTCAAAGTTCTCAATATTTTTTTTTGTTAACTGCATTGAATCAGTAAGGTTTGAGTTTATGAGTTTTTGCTGAGTCAGTTGTGTGCTCTTGCTTAAATTACCTCTAGTAAGCTGTTTCATTTGTCATCATTGGTTGTTGAAGTCTTAAACTTGCTATTGATAGTATTAGAATCAGTTAAGGGGGTGTTTGGTTTAGGCTGCTCATTTAGGTTCTAGTTGCTTTTGGTTGTTTATTATTGTTGCAGTAGGTTATTTTAGGTCTAGGTGAGTGTAAGTAAACATAAAATTCAAAGGTTGTTTGAAACAAAGTCAAAACTTGACCTACAAGTTTAATCTGTGAACTCTGTTGGGATATGTATTCAGTATAGCCATCACATGGTCTTAAAACTTGTTAGGTTATGTTAATTCAGTCTCATTATAGGTTAGAATAACATAATCAGTAGCCTAGGGCCAATCTAAACTCAATTTAGTCAAAGATTCAAATTTTACTCAAAAGTCAAAAACTCATGGTTTGGTAGTTTTGCATATTCTGATGAGATTCTTCTTACCTTCAATATAAGCTTTAAACCTTTGAGCTTCTGGTTATGGAATATCTAATAGTAGGGCTTGTCAAACCATATTTTTAGTTATTTTTAGAATTTTATTAGTCTGCTTAAATTGATGCTTCTTTTAGCCTGGTTTCACTAAACATGCCCTGCACCAAGGTGTGCAGGTTCATAAGCCTGCCTTTATAAGCTCCTTGAAAGCTCATTTCTTGAGCTTTTCCTGAGCTTGTGAGCTTTTTGGAAAGCTCACAAGGTAGGCTTGATGGTTCCAAGCCTGAATTGGATTTCCTAGTTCATTTAATAAGCCTGCATTAAGCCCTTAGCTTGTCCCATCTTTCTGAGTACTCTGATCCATCAGTGTGTCTCAGCCACTTCATAAGCTCTTTGAGAGCTTGCATGTGGACTTTTGCTTGTGAAATTGGACTTTTTGAAAAGCCCTGGTGACAAGCTTTTAGGATCCATGTTTGCTTTTGGCTTTTGGCTTTTGAGCTTATTTGATAAGCTCAAATTGTCTTTTAATAAACCTGCTTGCCTGCTTGTTGCATCACTGTTTGGATTTTGCTTATTGCTTCTTTTTAGTTTCTCTTGTGTCTTTTGATTGTTATCTCAGCTTATTCCAAGTTTCTTTTACTTATCCTAGCTTATTTCCTCTTTTGTGTTCAGCTTGTGGCTTGTTCATTAGCTTATTTTAGTTCTAAAATCCTTTTCAAAGCTTATTTTGTTAACTGTTGAAAGAATAAGCTCATCCAGAGCTTATTTGAGCTTTTTGCAAGTCTTGGTTTTACAAAAGTTGCTTATTAATGTTGGTAATCAGTTTTGGAAAAGAAAAAAATCAAAAAGAAAAATAAATTGTGCAATTAGGTCATTACCTGATTCGAACCTGTGACCTCTTGGTCAAACAGGTCAACACCAAACCAACCCCATGCACCATCTGGGCTAGGGCTTACTTAGTGTTTATATTTTCCATGCTTGTTTATATAGTACTTAGTCTCTTTTAAGCTTAATAAGCTTAACAGCTTATTTTTCAGCTTATTTATAAGCTTTTCTTCACTTTTATATTTTTCTTAGCCTTATAATAGTATAAAGTAATTTTAGAAAAAGTTTTGTAATTTTCAAAAATAGTTTAGTATTTTTTATAATTATATTTAGTTTAATTAGTATTTAATTAATAATAAATAATTAAAAAGTCAAAAAAATATTTTTCTTTTTCTCAAAATTTTCTTTTATTGTTAGGTTTGTAAAAATATAATTTTCATGTCCGTAGGGTTAGCGTAGCTCAGTTTTCACTTTTTATTTCGCGCACTCGCGTTTATTTTAATTTTAACTCGCGTTTTATTTAAATAACTTTCACGTTTTTAAATTTAGGTTACGTAGTTTGTAAAATTAGAAAAACCAAAAACATAAATCAAGTGATAGCTTCTATTTAAGCCATTTGGCTTATTTTTCTGCTTACGTATAAGCAATTTCTGATTTTAAGTTTTCAGTTTACATTTTAAGTTAATTAGGTTTCGCGTCATTGTTAATATAGTTTGTTTACATCGTTTTCATTCGTATTTCCTTAGCGTAATCATTTTAACCACTCAAAACCTTTTCCCGTCCAAATTCACCCGATCACAAAACCGTTTTAAATACCATCCACACCTCGTCGGGACATAACGACCCGGGGAAACACTATACTTCCACGGAGCATTGATCTAGGCCTTTGACCTTGTTGACCATTCCTTGGTCAATTTAGGTTGACGGTTCAGGCTCAATCAATTATGTTTCTCGATTTCCGATTATTTGACTATATGAGACTACTGAATTGAACACATCAATTTAGTCCCGGCTAGGCCTAGCACATTTAAGTCAACATTTAATCATCAAGGGGCCCATTGATATCGCTTTCCCTTTTTGGCGAAAGGAACAAATAAACTTTGAATACATAAAACTAGTCAACTTATCATGTCATACCTAGCATACCCTTTATAACTGGCATTTACGCACAGCGTTTGAATAAACTAAAGTATAACAGACTTGAAAACTAGATACTCGATGTATCTCCATTTTAAGAATAGAGGATATTATCATCTTAGAATTACTCATGATTTCAATCCATGAAGTAATCTCTCTAAGTACGGGTTTGTCCTATACTTAATTCCCATTAAGTACTCATGAGTGTTGCAGCATTCTCTATGCTATGTCTAATCTTTATAGACAATCTACTAACACTCCATGACAGTCTTAAGTTAAAACTTACTTCCAGTAGTTTGAACAACTGAGGAGGTTTGAGTAAACTAAGTACTCAGGAAGTGGATTCTAAACATGCAAAAATGAAACACAATGATAAACAATAGTAAATGGTAGCACACTTGCAAATAAACACATCTCCATTATTTAATCACCAAATCTATTACAATTTCAATCATTTTTTTTAATGTTTCAAACTCAAACTAACAACTAAAACTTTATTTTATCTTTCAATCCTATGCACCATGCATGTTCATCGTGTTTGGACTTAGCCAATGCCTTTGTGAATGGATCAGCTAGATTATCCTCTGATCGTATGTCTTTCACAATCACGTGTCCTTCTTCTACCTTTCTTCGAACAAAATGGTATTTCCTTTCAATGTGTTTTGACTTTCCGTGATCCTTGGGTTCTTTAGTCAAGGCGACTGCACTCTCATTATCACAGAATATTTCAATAGGATCTTGTACGGTTGGAACAACTCCAAGATCTCCAATGAAATTCTTCATCCAAATAGCTTCCTTTGAAGCCTCACAAGCTGCAATATACTCAGACTCGCATGTGGAGTCTGCCACTGTATCTTGCTTTGAACTTTTCCACGTCACTGCTCCCCCATTTAGCAAAAATACCCAACCAGACTGTGAACGACTATCATCTTTATCTATTTGGAAACTTGCATCACTATAACCAGTCACTCTGATTTCTTCTTCTCCACCATAAACTAAGAACCTGTCTTTAGTATTTCTTAAATACTTAAGAATGTTCTTTACAGCTGTCCAATGACCTTCACCAGGATTCTGCTGATGTCGACTCACCATGCTCAAAGCAAAGGAGACATCAGGCCTTGTACACGTCATGGCATACATGATCGATCCTATAGCCGAAGCATATGGGACTCGACTCATTCTGTCCAGTTCTTCATTAGTTTTCGGACATAGATCTTTACTAATCTTTATGCCATGATGTAAGGGTAGATTCCCTTTCTTAGAATTCTCCATTTTGAATCTTTTCAAAATTTTGTCTAAGTACGTGTCCTGGCTAAGTCCTATTAGATGCTTTGACCTATCTCTGTAAATCTTTATACCGAGAATATATGCTGCATCTCCCAAATCTTTCATAGAGAAACATTTCCCCAACCATTCTTTTACACTTTGTAATGTTGGGATATCGTTTCCTATGAGTAGTATATCATCCACATATAATACCAGGAAGACTACAATACTCCCATTGACTTTGATATATATACAGGACTCATCTTCGCTTCTAGAAAATCCAAACTGTGTGACTTTCTCATGGAAGCAGAGATTCCAGCTACGAGATGCCTGTTTAAGTCCATAAATGGCCTTTTGAAGCTTGCACACTCTTTTAGGATACTTTGCATTTTCAAAACCTTTTGGTTGTACCATAAACACATCCTCTGTTAGTTTTCTGTTAAGGAAAGCGGTCTTGACATCCAACTGCCATATTTCATAATCATGAAACGCACCTATGGCAAGCATTATCCTAATTGACTTTATTTTAGCTACTGGTGAGAAGGTTTCCTCATAATCAATCCCGTGGGTTTGAGTATAACCCTTCGCTACCAACCTAGCTTTATAAGTGTGTACTTTCCCATCCATGTTTGTCTTCTTCTTGAAGATCCACTTACATCCCACTATCTTAAGACCGAGTGTAGTGTCAACCAAATTCCAAACTTGGTTGTCATACATAGACTGAATCTCGCTTTTCATTGCTTCCTTCCATTTAGCAGCCTCAGGGCTTGCCATCGCTTCCTTGTAGTTGGCAGGCTCATCCAACTCACTTAGTGTACTATCACTAATCTTGTCCTCTTCAATATGGAAACCATAATAGAATTGAGGATCCTGAGAAGGCTTGCTTACTCTACTACTTGTTCTGCGAATGGGTAAGGATATATCATCAGATTCAACAGGTGTCACCACCTCTTGTTGAGTGTCAGTGTTTACTATAGGTTCTTCATCGGTAGAATCTTGAATTTCTTCAAGGTCTATTTTACTCCCACTGTCCTCTTTGGATATCATTTCTCTCTCGAGGAACGTTCCTCTTCGAGCTACAAACACCACATTATCCTTGGGTCTGTAAAACAAATATCCAAATGACTCTTTAGGATAACCGACGAAAAGACACTTTTCGGATCTGGCTTCTAGTTTGTCCTGAGCTTCTCGTCTAACGAAAACCTCACAACCCCAGATTTTGATATGCCCAAGGGAAGGACGCTTTCCCTTCCACATCTCAAAAGGTGTCTTCGAAACCTTCTTAGTGGGTACAAGATTTAAGATATGGGCGGCTGTTTCTAATGTGTAACCCCAGAAGCTTATTGGAAGTGTTGCTCGACACATCATAGATCGAACCATGTCTAACAGGGTTCTATTTCTCCTCTCCGCAACTCCATTTAGTTGTGGTGTTCTAGGAGGAGTTAACTGTGAAACTATACCACAGTTTTTAAGATGATCGAAAAATTCGATACTAAGGTATTCTCCTCCCCTATCGGATCGGAGTACCTTTATCTTTCTGCCCAGTTAGTTCTCTACTTCGTTTTGAAACCTTTTGAATACTTCAAAAGTATCCGACTTATGTTTAATCAGATAAACATATCCATATCTACAAAAATCATCAGTAAATGTAACGTAGTAGCAGTTTCCATCTTTTGTGGTTGATTGGAATGGTCCACACACATCCGTGTGTACTAAGTCCAATAATCCTTCACCTCTTTCACATGTTCCTGTGAATGGTGATTTAGTCATCTTTCCCAATAAGCAAGACTCGCATACATCATCCGATTTGAAGTCGAATGATTCCAACACTCCATCCTTTTGGAGTTGGGAGATGCGTTTCTTGTTTATGTGCCCAAGACGAGAATGCCACAATTTTGATTTATCAAGCTCATTAGACGAACCAACATTTAAAATCACATTGCCATTATCACTAATACATTCAACAGTTTCATATATGCCTTTGCAAGGAGAAGCTTTAAATATAAAACAACCATTTGAATAAACCAAAATATCTCCATTCTCATTATCAAATGAAAATTGATAACCATCCTTAAACAAAACATGAAATGAAATAATGTTTCTTGTCATTTCTGTCGAATAACAACAATTATTTAAATTTATCCTAACTCCAGACTTTAGCATGAGCTCGTACTTTCCTTCGTCACAGGTGTGATTTTCATGTTCCCCATGACTAAGTTGAGCTCTCCATGCTTCAACTTCTTACTTTCCTTTAGACCATGCAATACAGTGCAAATGTGAGTACCACACCCTGTATCCAAGACCTACGAATTAGAAGTTGTAGTATTGTGGAGTTCGATCATAAACATACCTGAGTGACTACCCTTTTCGACCTTTCCGTCTTTGAGGTCCTTTAGATATTTTGGGCAGCTACGCTTCCAATGTCCCTTTGTGTTGCAGTAGAAGCACACTGCTTCCTTTGGATCATTTGTCGGTGCAATATCAGATTCAGCCTTTCTCTTAGACCCATGATCGGACTTTCCTTTTGTGGCCTTTCCTTTCCAGTTGGAATGAGAAGTCTTTCTTTTCTTTGCATTATGACCAACAGTCAACACAAGAGCCGCTGATGTAGAGGGCTTATCAATCTTCTTGATCCCTTGCTCAGCGGTTTGCAACAAGCTATGAAGTTCCATTATTGAGGTCTCTTTCCCGTTCATTTGATATGAGAGCACAAACTGATTGTAATCAGCTGGCAGACCAGATAGGATTATGTTGATAGAAAGCTCAGTATCGAATACCATGTTCAGAGATCCCAATCTGTCAAAGTACCCTTTCATCTCTAAGACAAAAGCACAAATAGAGGCTCCAGGTTTTGGTTTGCAAGCCATGAGGGATTTAACAACATCAAGGCGTTCTTTGCTTGCCTTTGCCTGAAACATTTCTTTAAGCTGTTGGTTCATCTCATAAGCCCAAGTGTTCTCAAAAGTCTTTTGCAGTTCAGGGCTCATGGACGATGCCATGATGCATGACACTTTGTTTGCATCATCATAGTGCTTTCGGTGAGCTTCAATCTCTTCTAGGGTTGAATCATCATCAATTTTGGGAATTTGCTCATCGAGAACATATTCTTTATTCTCGTACCTTAGGGTGAACCTAAGGTTTCGCATCCAGTCCATATAGTTAGGACCGGTGAGTCTTTCCCTCCCAAGAACTGAGAGTAATGAGAAGTTTGGGTTATGTGAGGGATTGGGAACGGGAGGATTGACACCATTTTCAGTAGACATCTATAAGATAAAACAATTTTAGTTTAGAATGAATATTCCTTAATCAATTACCCAATTTTATAATAAGGCTAGGATCCATATTTTAGATTCGTTTTATGAAGAGGGTTGCCGTAATCACATCACGAAATTATTTTAGGTAGACAATGTCTTTGTCAATTTCATTCTCTATGAAATTCCTAGTTCTTTTGAGATTCATTGATTCTGATCAATGGCATGTTAATCTCGTATATGCTTATCTACAATTCATGACTGGGATTAGGGGTGTCAAATGGGTTGACCCGACCCGAACCCGATAAGACCTTATAGGGTCGGGTTAATTCGGGTCCAACCTAGCTTATCGGGTTTATCGGGTCAACCCGATAGACCCGATAGCCTAATAGGGTCATAATTAGTTTCTTATCGGGTTATCGGGTCAACCCGATAAACCCGATAAGATATAATGACATACTAATAAATCTTTGATTGTTGAACAAAAGCTCATTATAATGACATATTACTACGTTCTCTAGTTATATCTATTATGACTATAATACAGTAAATACTCCGTAACTTTTTGTATTATCAAGACATGACACACATTTGAAAATAGATTAAAGTCAAGTAATATGATCTTTTACCTTCTAGTGTAACGAGTAGTCTCCCATAAGCTGTTACTTTTTTTAAAGAAAAGCTCATTAACATAGATTACATAATACGGTATATATTAATTTTCAGTATGTATTATGATCAATTGTTTACCTTTGAGTTGCATGTCAATATTCCTAAGTAGTAATTGGATATTCAACTTTAAATGAAAAGAAATAAGAATTTGCTGTATGACATACTGCATGAACGATTGGAGTAGTAATTGGATATTCAACTTTGTATAAAAATTATGCCAACCCGAATCGACCCGATAATATAACCCGATATAACCCGAACCCGATAAGACCCGAACCCGATAACCCGAGCCCTTATAGGGTCGGGTTGCGGGTCATATTTTTTTAGTCCAAAACTCGATACAACCCGACCCGATACACCCGATAACCCGACAACCCGACCCGATAACACCCCTAACTGGGATGCCGAGGATCACGAATAAGACAGTGAATTTAACCATGCAAAACCCATGTGGTACCCGGCTCGAGTCAGCCCGAGAATCGCGAGACCTACATCACCTTTCACTTATGTTCTCTTATTAATGTGCCGGTAAACCACACACGCTCCATTAATAGCCCATATGATAGATGTGCTGTTTTCATGGGTTAGCATACTATTCACATTTTCTATATATCTAAAACGGGAATTTTGTTTTAGTAGTTTCAAATAATATAACAATTATAATATATATATATATATATATATATATATATATATATATATATATATATATATATATATATATATATATATATATATATATATATATATATATATATATATATAAGGTTTCTTTTAAACAGTTTAAACTTTTGTTCTATTTTAAACATTTTAAAATATAAGGTTCAAAATGAAACATTTTAAACTTTAGGGTTTTATTTTTAACATTTTAAACTTTAGGGTTCTATTTTAAATATTTTAAAATATAAGGTTAAAAACGAAACATTTTAAACTTTAGGGTTCTATTTTTTAAACATTTTAAAATATAAGGTTCAAAATGTAAATTCATATTAACATTCAATTATCATAAGATAATAATATAATATACAATTATTATTTACACTTATCACATGTTAACAATTTACTTTTTAAGTGCTAATAGAATTAGGCTAAAGCTCTGATGCCACTGATGGGTTTTCTATTCCCTAACTAGATTAATACGCAGCGGAAATAATAATAATCTAGGGCAAGAAGGGAACTAAACCCTAAAGGATCTAAACCTAATTAACTAAAAGCAACTTAAAAAAATAAATAATCAAATAAGTAATAAGAAAATTACTAACCTTTGAAAAAATCGAATTTCTCACGCGGACCACCTTGGTCGAACTTGGAGGCGAGTACCCAAACGAGAGTACCTCTAATAGCTCACACCCACGAACCAAAGAGAAACTATTCTTCGAACTCCTAAGGTCCCGATAAACGAAAGACTCTTATAAGGAGTAGGAATTAGAATGAGGAGATGAGTAGTAATAACTTTGGCATGCTCCCTCTATATATAAGGCATTAGAGGGAGTTGGTTTACCCCTTTGGGGCGATGTGGGATAACCACAAAAAAATACCCATGCCTTGTTACCTATTCTTCGAATAGATTTTCTCTTTTACGGTTCATCGAGAGCGACCCAAAAAAGACTTTACTTTTGACGATAGTCTCACCAATTAGTTATGAACTTGGACATAATTCCAACACTAACTTGCTCAATGCTACCATCTTTGCTTGGGAGCGTGGAACCGGCACAATAGCGTGTAGCACCAACCTCGCCATTGAGTCCATGGACATCATAACATGTAGACAAATTAGGAAACCATTTGTGGAAGTTAAAGAAGTCTATGAACAAACGCCAAATTTCATTTGCACTTGATTTGGTTAACGTTGTTGTAACCTTACCTTCCCATTTCGCCATGGATGATCTATTCTCCATTTCTTAGTTAGTGTTTCTTTATGAGAGGAAATGTTTAAGATATGTTGTGTCACGTTTATGTACGTGTATACATAACAAAAGTATTTTATTATGCAATAAAGTTATATTACTATATGGATTGGATCTTCAAAGATATAGTTTTGCTCAAAAAATGAATAAATAAATAAAAGATCTTCAAAGATATAGTTTTAACTAACAAGATTTGTCTTCTTTCACAAATAAAGTTTAGGGTAAGAGAGGTGATTTGTAGATTCTTCAAATTGATTAGTACACTACAAATTAGAGTGTGTTGACATTTATACTCTCACAGAGTAAAAATATGTAAATTAACATGAGGGTATAATTGTCAACAATACCGGATTTGAGCCTGTGCAAAGTGTGCAACTGTACAGTGCTCAACATCCTAGAGGGGCCTCGTATTTCTTTCAACATGTATAAATTGCAGCCCATTGAAAGCCCAAAATTAATTAAAATCAGCCATCAACATGTCAATCATTTTTCACCAAATAATTTCCTTTTCTAATTTAAAATAATTTCATGAATTAATACACTTATCTCAGTAAAAAATACAACCTTTGTCCTCCATCTTTAATTATTCAATTTTTTTTTAAAATGGCAACTTAAACTAGATACAGTATATACATATTTGTAAAAATTTTGGAAAGTTGGTGTGTTTTCTACAAATAATTTCAGTATCTAAGGGGCCTAATTTGTAGTAACCGCACGGGGCCACTTAAAATCACGGGCCGGCCCTGATTGTCAACACACTATAATTTAGAGTGTGCCAATCAATTAAATGAGTGTGCAAATCATCGGGAAATGATTAGCGCACTCTTAAAAATTATTAGGACACTCCACTGTGTGCAACAGACAGTTGTACATTAGATATAACTTGCTTCAATTACTTGTATAATTAATTGTCCCAATAAGATTTGTGAGTGTGTCAATCATCTCTCTAAAATTTATGGTCCTACGATTAAAAATACAATGTCGGTTTGTCATATACTCGTCTTTAGCAAAATTTATTTTCTTTTAGAATATGAAAATTTACTTCCTGTTAAAATGTTTTATAAGAGCAAAGACATATTTTGAAGTTTCGAAGTTATTTCTTTATTGTTGTCTTCGTAAGAAAAAATATCTGGAATGAAATTGCAATTTGACCATTTTGAAACATTTAGAGATGTATATCTATGTGACTATGTATTATGTATGCTAGGAACGAATGAGTAGATTTGCAAATATTATTTGCCATCTTATGACATCAAGTCGTCCCAATCCTTTTGTTAGTACTTACACTGCGTTCTCGAGTTATACTTTTGTAAAAAAAAAAAAAAAAAAAAAAAAAAAAAAAAAAAAAAAAGTGGAAAGAAATCAAAATAAATTCATGTTCTCGAGTTTTTTCAAGAGAGAAGAGAAAAGAGATGGAGAGGAAATTTGGTTCACTTTCTCTCCAAAATCTTCTTCCCAAAAGTGAGATGATTTGAAGAGAAGTAAATAAGGAAACTTATAATTAATAAAATGACTTAAACGCCCTAAATATAATATAATTTTTTCTACAACAATGGTTATACTTGTAAAATTATTAGTTTTTCTTTCTTTTCTCTCTAAGTTGGGAACTAACTTGGGAACACGAAATAATAAGTTATATTTCATTCCTCTCCTCTTCTTTTCTGCTCAGTTTTATCACTTTCTTTACTTTTATTTCAAAACTCGGGAACAGAGCATTAGGGTCTTTTATATTCCTTCCATTCTCTTATAGAGTAAGTGGCCAATGGGTCTGTGTAGGTCTCACGTCTATTGTTAGCTCTTGTTATGGAGGATATCAATTTTCTTCCCTTGTTGGTACAGACGGAATAAAGGATTTAAATGAATCCCACCTAAAAAAAACTAATATTAAATGACAAGTGGGTCAAGTTCTTCCCTAAGAAAAAAAAGAAACAAGCCCAAGTACTATATATGATTAAGGTGCTATTTGTTTTATGGGATTTTCCCAAAATGTTTAGGATTAACCTGAAATCCATCATTTGGATGGTTCGTATACATAAGATTCAAGATTGGGGCTGAGTCCTGAAAATAAAGGGATTGATTGACTCCAAACGGTCAACCTATATCGACTAGGGAATCGTCAACAAGGTCAAACAGCCTAGAGTCAATGCTCCGCGGAAGTATAGTGTTTCCCCGGGTCGTTATGTCCCGACGAGGTGTGAATGGTTATCAAACGGATCTGTGATCGGGTGAATCTGGACAAGAAAGGGTTTGTGATTGATTTGAACTAAGGATATACAAGGAAATAGATTAAATAAGCTATATGAACAAAACTGTAAAGTCAGAAAAACCAGAAACGTTTAATACCTAAAAACGTGTACGTTCGGATTACATTTACGCGAACGTACAAAATAAAAAGTGAAAAGTGAAATCTGAAAACCCACAGGGGGTGTAAATGACTTTTTTACAAACCTAAGGATGAAAGATAAATTTTAGAAAAAGAAAATAAATTTTTATTCTAATTAATTATTTAATATTAATTAAATACTATTTAATACTAATTATTAATATTTAAATAAATTAAATACAATATAATATTAATTTAATACTAGAAAAATGAAAATTAAATTTCTAAAATTATAAAATAACTAAAAACAAATTTTAAAATTAAAAATATATCTTTTTGTCTTTTTGTGATTTTTCTATTAATTAATTACTAATTAAATATTAATTACCTAATTAAACTAATTAGAATTATTAAAAATACTAAAAAAGCTTAAAAAATTAAGAAAAATTTTACAAATCTAATTAACCATCACAGGAATCCTAAAAAATTATAAAAAGTTTGTTTTATAAGTTTTTACACTATTCTACTAATTATTATATTAAATATTAATTAATATCTAATTAAACTATTTAAATTATAAAAACTAGAAGATGAACAGTAGAAATTATAAGAGAATTCCTAAAATTATTTTATAACTTATAAAAGCTGGGAAAAATATAAAAACTAGGGTTTAATTTATAAAAACTAATTTTGCTATTTAATACTTAATTATTAATTAATTAATAATCAAACTAATATTAAATCTAATAAATACTAAATGACCATATAAAAATCTGAAACAATTACTGAAAGTACTTAAAGATAAAAGGAAATTAATAAAAATATAAAATTGCAAGTTACTTAATGAAAATCTAAAAATGAAAATTAAAAAGATAAATAAAATTAAATAGAAACTATCACTTATAATTAAAATTGGTTTTTCTGGATTTTTCTTTTACAAAACTATTTTACAACTAAAAATGGAAAACTTTTGTGAAAATGAACTTGCTAGTGCTTAATAATAAGCACTTTGGATTGCTTAACCCTTGACAGTTGACTTTGGTCAACTGTAAGGGCAAAAAGCTTGGAAATAAGCTACCAGGGGACCCACAATGCTTGATTCAGGTGTAAATAAGTTGTTTGAACTTAGATTGTGCCAAATCAATAAGCTGAGAGTACAGAATAAGCCAAAAAGCTTAATAAGCTAATCCAAACCAACCACAGGTTCAGCAGGAATGGGACAAGGTTGAGGGGCATGGCAGCCCTAGTGAACAAGCCACAAGCATGAAAGCAAGCCTAGATACTGAAAGAAGAGCTTATTGACTTTTTAAAAAGCCAATAAGCTCCCTGTGGGACCCAATAATGAGCCCTTGAAAGCTCATTGAAAGTGGGTGTTGGGACTGAGGTCTGTGTAGCAGGGGTGGTCACTCCCCCTGCAGATGTCTTTCAGCAGGTGTGGACCCCACAGTAAAAATCACAAAAATGTAGTAACACTAGGACTTTGAAGCTTAGCTAGGACACAACAAATAGAAAAAAGTTTCAATCCCTAACTCCTATCAAACAATTCTACAAAATTCATGCAAAAAATGGAATTTCTGCCAAAGGAAAAAGTTGACTTTTGAGTTTTTTTGATGAAAGTTGACTAAGTTGAGATTGGGATGATCCTAGCTGATAACTTAAGTTATATTAACCCTAGAATAAGCCAAGTTATCCTACATAAACTAGTTTAGGACTGAATCAAAGGTTTGTGGATCTTAAACCACCAACAGTGGACTATGATGATGATCAATGGGGTAATTTGACTTTTGTTCAAAAGGGCACTGGATTTTAAGGTTAAAACAACTTCTATGAACCTAAAGTGGAGTGACTGAACCAAACATAACAACTGAAACAACCTTTAACACCCATAAACCAATAAATCCAAACACCCCTTATAACTTGACTGATTTTTGATTTGAGAAGCTAAAAACTCATTTGGACCTTAAACTTGAATCACAGGGTCCTAATATGACATGACAAGCTTAAATGATCAAGTAAACATCACTAAGAACTATCACTACCTAAGGTTACCATTATGCTAATAAAGGCAGTGAACATGGAACAACTGAGTGGTCAAGATCTCAATGAGTAAACAAGTAACAAACAGTAACAAATCAACTTATCTTAACTAAATAAGCACCAATCAACATATATGACTGGTTCAGTGGGACGATTACATGAATTTGCAAAAATGTACAAAAAGACTTACATTTGATCCAGTGCACAAATCAAGGTACCAAGAACAAATAACACCTCCTACACCTCCCCTGAGGTTACTAATCCCAAGAACATCCAAAATCTCCAATGAACCTTGTTCCCTTTTCTCTGCAAACTAATTTTGCTATTTAATACTTAATTATTAATTAATTAATAATCAAACTAATATTAAATCCAATAAATACTAAATGACCATATAAAAATCTGAAAAAATTACTGAAAGTACTTAAAGATAAAAGGAAATTAATAAAAATATAAAATTGCAAGTTACTTAATGAAAATCTGAAAATGAAAATTAAAAAGATAAATAAAATTAAATAGAAACTATCACTTATAATTAAAATTGGTTTTTCTGGATTTTTCTTTTACAAAACTATTTTACAACTAAAAATGGAAAACTTTTGTGAAAATGAACTTGCTAGTGCTTAATAATAAGCACTTTGGATTGCTTAACCCTTGACAGTTGACTTTGGTCAACTGTGAGGGCAAAAAGCTTGGAAATAAGCTACCAGGGGACCCACAATGCTTGATTCAGGTGTAAATAAGTTGTTTGAACTATTTTTTTTCTCTGCAAACTGATTTTTTATTTATTACCTATTTTTTTATGGTTTTTTTGTATTTTTAAGTTTTTAAACTAAACTTGTTTTAAATGCTTTGAAAACTTTGACAAACTTTTACATAAGCTTAAACAAGCAGAATGCAACAGGTTTTAACACTGAACACACAATTTGGAATTTCAAATGAAAATGATGAAAACTGAATATAAATAAGAGAACTGAAATTGATGATCAAATTAAGTTTCAATTACACTACAAATACTTAGTACAAGAGTTTTTAGCCAGGAATAACAATAGAAAATGGAAACTTAAGCTAATTCGACAATCTATATTACACAACTACTATTCTACACTAGCTAATACTTCCTTTCTCTTTTCTCCTCACTTTTATAGAACCTGAAGAGTTTCTCTTTCTTTCCCACACCTCTGTGAGCCCTTGGATGGCTTGAATTGATCTCAGCCGTTAATTTTTCTTTTTGGCGGGAAATTACATTTTATAGGTTTAGTGAGGTTTGGTGGGTGCATTTATGAGGAGGGGGAAGGTTGGGTGTAAGTGGAAGGTATTGATAAAGGTTGGTGGAGTTGGTGATAAAGTGGGATGAGGGGGAAGCAGGATTACAGGTTTTTAGGGGGAGTTTAGTGACGATGAACAGTGAACGGGGGTGAGGTTTGACTGTGGTTTGACTGGCTTTTGATTTTTATTATTTTTTGGAGCGGGCCAGGTTGTGGTGATATGGGCTTGGGATTATTTCTGGATCAGGCTTGGGCTTTGGTTTGGTATGTAATATTAAAAAGGGTCCAATTGGTTTGGTATTATTTCACAAGGACCATATATGTAATTTGGTGAAAGTTAGGGATTGAATTTGTAAGTTCTCAAAAGTTATTTAAAGGACCATTGTTGTCAAACCTCATTAACCCAAGGACCATTTATGAATTTTTCCACTTTAAAACACCCGAGGACCATAAATCCCAAATTTACAAAGTTGAGGGTAAAAAGTGTAATTTCTCCAAACTTTGCATCCAAGGACCATTTCTGTCAACTTTTGATTTTCCAAAGACTCTTGTTGACTTTTCCATCCAAAAATATTTCCCAGGGACCAAATCTGACAAAATTAAAACTCCAGGGACTAAACTGTAAATTCTCAAAACTTTTTAGATTTTTCACCAAAGGACTAAATATGAAAAATTATGATTTTAAAAGGACCTTTGGGGAATTTTCTTTTAAAATAAGTGCTCAGGGACTATTTTTGCCAATTTTTGAAAGTTGGGGGACTGAAACTGCCAATTTTGCAAACTTTGTACGCTTTTCCTCTGTTTTTACTCTTTTTGCATATAAAACACAGTTTTGAAATATTTTCAGTATTTTGATGCATTTCTGAGTGTTTTTGTATGTTTTGCAGTTCAGATTTGACCAAAAATGATGAGTGTTTGAGCACTCATCAATCCCCCACACTAAAATATTGCTAGTCCCTAGCAATAAACTGTTTTGAAAACTTAATGGATTTTAATCTCTTTACCAAAAGCCATTACTTTTGGAGTAGCCATATGTATCAGTTCAAGTAAGAACTATGGTCCACTTGACAACCATGTGATTTTGAGCAAACCACCAGCTGTCAACGGATTTGATTTGTCTTTACCAAAAGCCGTTTGCTTCTGGACTAGCCAACTCTTGATGGAATAGTCAACATCTTGGTGAGCTGATTACCAATTATGGTTTTTCCACTGCCTTTACCACAAGCCATAATCTTGCGGGCTAGCTAACTCATTCACTTTTTAGGATATGGCGAGTTGAGATACCATACAATTTTGGGCAAATTGCAAGCCATCAACGGATTTGATATATCTTTACCAAGAGCCGTTTGCTCCTGGATTAGCCAATCCTTTTGTCGTTTAAACATGGCTGACTGATAACCACAAAAATTTTGAAGCACAAGTGAAAAATTTTAAAATTTTTGCCAAAAACGGGGGTACTAGATGGTTGTAACACCCCCAATTTTAAAATATTTGCAGCAGAATAAAGATTGGGTGTTACTTCATAGCTCACAGTTTTTCAGAAAAAAATGATTATTAATTTAGTCATTAAACATTTATCATTCGAATTTTATAAAAATCAGAGTTTCTCAAAATGAGGTCCCAGTGGTTTCAAAATTTGTTAAATAAGTTTTCGAATGATAGTAAAATTTATAGCCTTTGTAAGAATCCGTGCTCCTCCGTACCATCCTTACTCATTATGGACCTGAGATAAACACATGCTAAAAGTGTCAACACAAAGGTTGGTGAGTTCATAGAGTTTATAAATATAGTAGTTGATTTCCAAGAATCAAAAGAGTTTGTGAGTTTATACTATTCATAATAAACGATTTATTATCAAAATCAAAGTGTGAGCAAAATCTATAGTGTTTTTAGTCAAAAGCAGTTGATTTATCAAAATCAAAGTTAACATGAAATAGTTTGTTGGTTTGCCCAAACTGGGTCAACACCAAAATAGTTTGTTTTTGCCAAGAAATAATGATTTTCTGCTATATAGTGAACACAAATTAGTAATTTGATAAAAATAATGAGCTACGTTGTTATACGCCCATAGCACTACAACCTGATTTCCCTAAGCCTCATGACACTCATCCGATTAACAGATCTCATCATAAATGATGGATAATAGTAACAAGGGCCCTTGGGATAGGTTCTTGCCAGTAACCTATTAGATTTCAAATAATGTGCGTTTGGTAGTTTTCTCCAACGCCCAAACAGGGACTGTCAATCCCTAATAGATCTATCCATAATTATTTACGTTCACCTTCTGGGTGACTAAGGTTCATGATATGAGGGACTTTTGGCAATAGTAAACTTAGGAAATAGAAATCAGATATAGCATACAGTTGAAAAGTTACTTGTAAACAGGTTTATAGCAGTTATCTCTCAATGAGATATAAAATGTATAAAAACGGTGGGCTATAGTCCCACAGTAATTTGTAAATAGTTTGAAATACTTATGAAAGTAAAAGTAGTAGTTGAGCATGTATCTCCCCCAAAAACATTTATAAACCATTTATAAAAACGGGGCTAAGAACTCACAGTAAAAAGTTTAGAGTATTTGAGAAAGTAAAAGCAAGTAGTTGAGCATGTATCCCCCTCGCGAAGTTTATAAAATGTTTAAATAAGTAAAAGCGAGGCTATGAACTCACCTTAAGTGATACTAGGAATGATGAGAGTAAGTGCGAGTGAGAGTATGAGAATGATTTTGGAAGCGTCCTTAGTACGGAACCTGATAAATAAATTTATCTGAGAATCTAACCAAATACTATTTGGTAATTGAATAACGCTTAATGAATAACGATTAATCGTTATGATGAAAAGATGATGAAATGGTTTTGGGGTAGAGGTGGCTTGCGTGGCAAAACACTTAAGGTTCAACAACAAAGTTATATACTATATAACTTGTCCGTTATGTATAAATATCGTTATTGTATTTGTTCTTTTTATGAATAGTAATATGTATACTTTATGCGTATTTATGTTGTAATGACATCCCACGATAGTCGTCTAGTGATAAATTTAGAAATTAGAGTTTTTCGTCGTAAATTAATATATTTTAACAAACTCTTGAAAATGACTAAGTAGCCTCGCAAAGTTAGTCACAACTCGGTGAATAAAGAGTGATAGGAAACAAACTCACGGTTTTTAGAAAGATTGTAACAAAATATAAAAGTCGTAACACTGAACTTTTGCCCATACTAGTCCCGATCCAAGATAAAAACGATAGTGAAGTAAGATGGTCGGGCTAAATCTGATGTTTCTGGGCAGTTTTCGGGTATGTTTGAGAGCTCATATATTACTCGTTATAAATTGGTTTGACGAACGGTTGAACATTTTGTAAAGTAGGCCAGGTAAACTCACTTTTAGTTATAGCTATTATTTTTTCAAAACTGACTTGATCATTGAGAAAAATGACTCCAAAGTTGGTTACTTACAAAGATAGTTTTAACACTAAGAAAATATTTTTAGTAAAAGCTGATGGAATTTTGTTGTGAACGTCGGTTTTGTGTCGCTTGTATCTTGGTCGTTATAACCTTGTTTTCTACATTCTTTATATCTCCGGTCTCGTGTTAATGTGTACTAAATGATTTTTAATATCTTGACATGTCTAGATTACGTTTACTATCCTGTTTTACCCGTCTAATAACCCTTGACAGCTAAAAAAACACATATCTTCAAATGCTTGTTCCTGATTCGTTACTCACCCTTTTTGTGATATTCCAACCCTTAAGTGTCCTAAATCAAGCCCTCTACAAATCCCACCACAGGCCCGACCCATTACCCAAGTCAAACGGGTCGTTTTTCAAGGTACTAGTCAACCCAGTTTTGCACTATTTTACACATAAAATCACGAATTTGTAAACTTATTTCCCGCTTCGTTATAATGTATTAGGGGCTGAAATTTTGTATGGACACTACCCATAAACCTCGTTAATGAGCGGTAAACCCAGAAAAATCATTAGCCAAGTTTTTATATAGGTTTCTCAATGAACCCGAAAGTATCAAAAGGTTGTTTTATACTTATTATTTGTTAAATTCAGTTAGTTATCTTTTAGGCCTCCTCATGCATTGCCACGCAAGGACTTAGGTACGATGAGTTGTGTTAAACGCGAGTTTTATACGTAACACAATGTTACTTATGAAACGTGAATTGTAAAGTAGCTACTTAACGTGTCTAAAAGCTTATACTACGTAGAGAAATGAGCTAGGACACTTACTACACCAACTGTGGTGGTGGGGAAAAGGTGTGGAAGACGAACGAGGGACGAATGAGGAACGAACCCAAGACTCCAAGAGTCTCTAAGCTTATAACCACGTTACGTATATAGGACCGGAGAGGATTTAGAAAAAGGGAAGCTCAACGTGGGTTTAAAGAAAAGTGTGTGGGTGTGTCGTGAGTTATCCAAGACCCAACAAGGAATCACGAGCAAGTGCATGATTCGAACTCCTTGCGTCTTTGGACAAACCTCACGTTCACAGTTAAGAAAAATAGTATTGAGAATATGAGATTGCATGCAACTATGAGGCTTTGTATATATGAATTTTTGTACGCATGAAATGAGGAAAGAGTGGAGGTCTTGCATGGTATTTAAAGAGTAAAGGAGCACATGTTATCTGAGAGTGAATGGTGGTATGTATGGAAAGAAAAAGCAGGGGTTACATTGAATGTACAGGTGTGATAGGTTAAGTGTGTAAGAGAGGAAGGACAAGAGTGTAGTGTTGGTGATACTTCGAATACAGGAAGCAAAAGAAAGAAAAGGAAAGAAGGAAGAAAACAAAATAGAAATTTTGCTTGGAGTGTGTCATAGTGCTTGAGTGTGTAAGTATCTTGTATTATTGGATATGACTACCATGTGTGAGGTTGAGTGCTAGGAGGGAAATAGAAGTCAATAGGGTGTATCATAAAACTTTCAAGAATCACATGGTTTCCTTGTTCTTGGCATGTCGACACAAGGAAAAGAACAAAGAAAATGGAACTTAGTTTTTATGTTTGTGTCTTGTGCATGCATGCAAAAGGTGATTATATATATGAAGTTTTGAGTGTTCCAGGGACTATACATTTATGAGATGGGATGGTAACTTGAAATCAAAAAGTCTTTGTGAATGTAAGAAGTAACATGCTCCGTTTGGTTTTGTTTCTAGCTTGTCGACATACTCCTAATGTTCAAAAGAAACGTGTGATTTGAAAATATGATTGTACCTTTGAGTTTGCATTTAAAAATCATGTAGTACTTGCCTAGAATCTTAAAATATATGTGTGTGAGTGCATGAAAAGAGGAAGTACTATCTTGGTTTTAAAATACATGTCGACATGCCATTTTATTAAGCAAACGATTTGGAAATTGTGTATTACTTGGTGATGATTGATCAAATTTAATATTTTGACTTGAAATTGTGTTAGAAATATTTTTAGGATTTCATAGAAACAAGCGGGGTTTAAAATGGTTTAGTTTTTGGATTAGTTAAAATCGGATGGTTTGTTTTTGGACAAGATACTTTGCCTCGTAAAAATGTAGCTGGACTCGATATGGAAAGCTGAGAATTGACATACTCGAAGTTGGTTAGGTGAGAAATGAAGAAGTGTGAAAATACGTATGTGTCGTGTGTAAGAATAAGGCGTACGATGGGCATTTCTTACTTGTTTAGTCGAGTGTTACAAAATTAAAAGAAAGGAAAATGGGCTTGAAAGATGTGGGCTGTGAATAGTAACAGGCCGGATTTGGATTTTGGGCTTAGGAAATAATTAAGGGTCCGTTTGAATGAAATTAGGATTAGGAAATAAATTATGATTATAAAAGTTTATTTTAAGATTTAGTGAAACGTTTACGTGAGTCCGGGAGTGAATAGTGTTTCGTGAATAGTGTTTCGTGAATAGTAAAACTTTTGAAAAACATCTCAATATTACTAACCGACTCCAAAAACGATGAACAGTGAAATGATGAATAGTGTTTGGTGAATAGTAACCGGTGAATAGTAAATTTGAAAAATGTTCTGAAAATACAGGTTTGTAACGACCAAAGAAAATTTTAAATTTTCCTGTAAAAATAGTGATTTGAAGTAATGACAGAGATTAATTTATAATTAAACATTTTTAATTATGTGGAAAATCGCGGGATGTGATAGTACCTACCCGTTAAACTAAATCCCGTCCCAGGATTCCGGTCTAAGATTTTTGTTATCAGGAGGTTTGAATGAATTTTTTTTTTTTTTTTTTTTTTTTTTTTTTTTATGGGCACTAACTTTTGAAAATTTTTACCGTTTGAATACAAAACGATCATGTCTACTAAAATTAAAGGAAGATATATTTTTCAAACCCTTATAAATGCTACCGGCCTTCTCTGGGTTATCCACAACTATACACACACAACAACGAGAAGAAAAAGAAATGAAAAAAAATCAATGCCTTGCAGACTTCTACACACCCCTGAACAATTTCGATTGTTTATCAGGGCGGAAACTGAGAATAGCGACGTGGATCGCCAGAATGCTATCGTGGAGGCCATTAATCAGTTTGAGATGGCAAAACAATTAAATCAAGAACTTAGAGAACGCTACGTGAGATGCACAGACATATCGGCGGATAGGAAACAGGTGAATGACAAGTTCTTGCAGGATGAGTGCCGCAAGAACGCCGTTGTTATTGAAGCGTTGTGGGCTTGTGTCGGTCAGACCCATGCCCAGATCTCCAATAAAATTCGTTGGAGCTTTGAAGAAAATTTTGGTGTGGTTAGGGTTGAACAACAACAACAACAACAAAATCCACCACCACCATAACAACAACCCCAAAATGGTGCATCAAGTTCATCCGCACCAAGAGTTGTTGAGCAACAACAACAATTGCCACATCTGGATGACTTCCAGCCAAGCTTTGAGGAAAACGTGGATGTTGGTGATGGTGGTTGGACTTCTGACATGGAGCGGGAGCTAAGCAGGTGGGAGGCTCAGATAGAGGAAGAGAGGTTGGCGAGTTTTGATCCTTAAGATGAGGGTTATGACTCCAACAACTCTCTGACTTGAGATCACTCAGACTACCGTTGAAGTTTAGGTTTATGTTTGCTAGGTGTTTTAATTTAATGTCGTTTGTAAAGTTTAAGTACGTTTTTAATAATATGGTGTTTGAATGTTTATGTTGTGAACACAACTTGGAAGAGAACTCATTACGCTGTCGCGTTTTGACATTTCTCATGAATTATAAAAATCTGTGCGGGTAACCTACCCGTTAAACAAAGAGTTTTGTTGATACAGATTTTTTTTTTTTTTTTTTTTTTTTTTTTTTTTTTTTTTTTTTTTTTACAAGGAAAAATTTGGATAAGGATGTAGAGAAAATTGCTAAATTATCAACCTTTGGGAATGATAAAAGTCATTTTGTCTTTGTGTAGTGTATAAGGAACGTCTGTGGGTAGGATAGTAGTCTACGGCTACCACCTTACATATCCCACCTTTTCCTTTTCACTACTCATATTTCTTTCATCCAAAGATTTTAAAATGTCATACACCTATACTTTTCTCAAAATTTTGTATGTTGTTGTAGACACCTTATTGGCTTACATCCCAAAGGAAGATTTGGAGTTTTTGGATTGGATTATAGCACTTCTCGTGCTAATTGTGGTTTTGGCTGTTGGTGTGGATGAAAATATAGGGGTAAGAGATAGTGTTATGATAGGAATGGTGTTTCGAACCTGTATAATAACACCAAGTATTAACGTTTATAGTGTATTATTGTCGTATAGGGTATTCGAGGTGTTACACCCAGTTGTGATTCTTGATCATGTTGGGATAGTGGTGTTTTTCATTGGCTTGGCAGGCCAACCAATTGGTTTTTCTATGCCTTACCTAGTGATATTTGTAACAATAGCATTACAAATGCTAATTGTATCGTTGTGTATCATTATACGGGGTTTCTAATGATATTCAGTGGTTCTTGGTTTCATATGCATGTTATTTCAGATATAATTGAACCGATTTATCTATATTTCGTTATTTACATAGAGAGGCGTCCCAAACCATGTAACTAAGGAAATATAGACTTATGGTTCAATGATGTACAATTTCTTGATTTGAATAAAAGGGCGTCCCAATCCATTCAAATTAAGACATTGTAAATCATCTTAAGATTCTGACTTAACATCCATACTAATCGACAAGGTAATTCATGCGCGGATTTTTGGAGATATGGAAAGAGTATGTCATACGCATCTATGAAGATGGGAGTAAGACAATTAAGAAAGATTTGTATAATACTTGAAATAGTTAATGAGTATGTATCAATATACTAGAGTGTTGCTTGTAGCATAAATTATCTAGAAGTTCCATAATCGTCTGGCAGATGGAAGGCGCGGAGAGCGTAAGGCTATAAAATGTTTTGTTTGTAAAAACGGTTATAGTTCAGATCTAAATTAGATCTGTTTCGCTATAACCATAGCTCTGATACCAATCTGTAACACCCCCAATTTTAAAATATTTGCAGCGGAATAAAGATTGGGTGTTACTTCATAGCTCACAGTTTTTCAGAAAAAAATGATTATTAATTTAGTCATTTAAAACATTTATCATTCGAATTTTATAAAAATCAGAGTTTTTCAAAATGAGGTCCCAGTGGTTTCAAAATTTGTTAAATAAGTTTTCGAATGATAGTAAAATTTATAGCCTTTGTAAGAATCCGTGCTCCTCCATACCATCCTTGCTCATTATGGACCTGAGATAAACACATGCTAAAAGTGTCAACACAAAGGTTGGTGAGTTCATAGAGTTTATAAATATAGTAGTTGATTTCCAAGAATCAAAAGAGTTTGTGAGTTTATACTATTCATAATAAACTATTTATTATCAAAATCAAAGTGTGAGTAAAATCCATAGTGTTTATAGTCAAAAGCAGTTGATTTATCAAAATCAAAGTTAACATGAAATAGTTTGTTGGTTTGCCCAAACTGGGTCAACACCAAAATAGTTTGTTTTTGCCAAGAAATAATGATTTTCTACTATATAGTGAACACAAATTAGTAATTTGATAAAAATAATGAGCTACGTTGTTATACGCCCATAGCACTACAACCTGATTTCCCTAAACCTCATGACACTCATCCGATTAACAGATCTCATCATAAATGATGGATAATAGTAACAAGGGCCCTCGGGATAGGTTCTTGCCAGTAACCTATTAGATTTCAAATAAAGTGCGTTTGGTAGTTTTCTCCAACGCCCAAACGGGGATTGTCAATCCCTAATAGATCTATCCACAATTATTTACGTTCACCCTCTGGGTGACTAAGGTTCATGATATGAGGGACTTTTGGCAATAGTAAACTTAGGAAATAGAAATCAGATATAGCAAACAGTTGAAAAGTTACTTGTAAACAGGTTTATAGCAGTTATCTCTCCATGAGATATAAAATGTATAAAAACGGTGGGCTATAGTCCCACAGTAATTTGTGAATAGTTTGAAATACTTATGAAAGTAAAAGTAGTAGTTAAGCATGTATCTCCCCCAAAAACATTTATAAAACATTTATAAAAACGGGGCTAAGAACTCACAGTAAAAAGTTTAGAGTATTTGAGAAAGTAAAAGCAAGTAGTTGAGCATGTATCCCCCTCGCGAGGTTTATAAAATGTTTAAATAAGTAAAAGCGAGACTATGAACTCACCTTAAGTGATACTAGGAATGATGAGAGTAAGTGCGAGTGAGAGTATGAGAATGATTTTGGAAGCGTCCTTAGTACGGAACCTGATAAATAAATTTATCTGAGAATCTAACCAAATACTATTTGGTAATTGAATAACGATTAATCGTTATGATGAAAAGATGATGAAATGGTTTTGGGGTAGAGGTGGCTTGCGTGGCAAAACGCTTAAGGTTCAACAACAAAGTTATATACTATATAACTTGTCCGTTATGTATAAATATCGTTATTGTATTTGTTCTTTTTATGAATAGTAATATGTATACTTTATGCGTATTTATGTTGTAATGACATCCCACGATAGTCGTCTAGTGATAAATTTATAAATTAGAGTTTTTCGTCGTAAATTAATATATTTTAACAAACTCTTGAAAATGACTAAGTAGCTTCGCAAAGTTAGTCACAACTCGGTGAATAAAGAGTGATAGGAAACAAACTCACGGTTTTTAGAAAGATTGTAACAAAATATAAAAGTCGTAACACTGAACTTTTGCCCATACTAGTCCCGATCCTAGATAAAAACGATAGTGAAGTAAGATGGTCGGGCTAAAGTTGATGTTTCTGGGCAGTTTTCGGGTATGTTTGAGAGCTCATATACTACTCGTTATAAATTGGTTTGACGAACGGTTGAACATTTTGTAAAGTAGGCCAGGTAAACTCACTTTTAGTTATAGCTATTATTTTTCCAAAACTGACTCGATCATTGAGAAAAATGACTCCAAAGTTGGTTACTTGCAAATATAGTTTTAACACTAAGAAAATATTTTTAGTAAAAACTGATGAAATTTTGTTGTGAACGTCGGTTTTGTGTCGCTTGTATCTTGGTCGTTATAACCTTGTTTTCTACATTCTTTATATCTCCGGTCTCGTGTTAATGTGTACTAAATGATTTTTAATATCTTGGCATGTCTAGATTACGTTTACTATCCTGTTTTACCCGTCTAATAACCCTTGACAGCTAAAAAAACACATATCTTCAAATGCTTGTTCCTGATTCGTTACTCACCCTTTTTGTGATATTTCAAGCCTTAAGTGTCCTAAATCAAGCCCTCTACAAATTCCACCACAGGCCCGACCCATTACCCAAGTCAAACGGGTCGTTTTTCATGGTACTAGTCAACCCAGTTTTGCACTATTTTGCACATAAAATCACGAATTTGTAAACTTATTTCCCGCTTCGTTATAATGTATTAGGGGCTGAAATTTTGTATGGACACTACCCATAAACCTCGTTAATGAGTGGTAAACCCAGAAAAATCATTAGCCAAGTTTTTATATATGTTTCTCAATGAACCCGAAAGTATCAGAAGGTTGTTTTATACTTATTATTTGTTAAATTCAGTTAGTTATCTTTTATGCCTCCTCATGCATTGCCACACAAGGACTTAGGTACGATGAGTTGTGTTAAACGCGAGTTTTATACGTAACACAATGTTACTTATGAAACGTGAATTGTAAAGTAGCTACTTAACGTGTCTAAAAGCTTATACTACGTAGAGAAATGAGCTAGGAGACTTACTACACCAACTGTGGTGGTGGGGAAAAGGTGTGGAAGACGAACGAGGGATGAACGAGGAACGAACCCAAGACTCCAAGAGTCTCTAAGCTTATAACCACGTTACGTATATAGGACCGGAGAGGATTTAGAAAAAGGGAAGCTCAACGTGGGTTTAAAGAAAAGTGTGTGGGTGTGTCGTGAGTTATCCAAGACCCAACAAGGAATCACGAGCAAATGCATGATTCGAACTCCTTGCGTCTTTGGACAAACCTCACGTTCACATTTAAGAAAAATAGTATTGAGAATATGAGATTGCATGCAACTATGAGGCTTTGTATATATGAATTTTTGTACGCATGAAATGAGGAAAGAGTGGAGGTCTTGCATGGTATTTAAAGAATAAAGGAGCACATGTTATCTGAGAGTGAATGGTGGTACGTATGGAAAGAAAAAGCAGGGGTTACATTGAATGTACAGGTGTGATAGGTTAAGTGTGTAAGAGAGGAAGGACAAGAGTGTGGTGTTGGTGATACTTCGAATACAGGAAGCAAAAGAAAGAAAAGGAAAGAAGGAAGAAAACAAAATAGAAATTTTGCTTGGAGTGTGTCATAGTGCTTGAGTGTGTAAGTATCTTGTATTATTGGATATGACTACCATGTGTGAGGTTGAGTGCTAGGAGGGAAATAGAAGTCAATAAGGTGTGTCATAAAACTTTCAAGAATCACATGGTTTCCTTGTTCTTGGCATGTCGACACAAGGAAAAGAACAAAGAAAATGGAACTTAGTTTTTATGTTTGTGTCTTGTGCATGCATGCAAAAGGTGATTATATATATATGAAGTTTTGAGTGTTCCAGGGACTATACATTTATGAGATGGGATGGTAACTTGAAATCAAAAAGTCTTTGTGAATGTAAGAAGTAACATGCTATGTATGGTTTTGTTTCTAGCTTGTCGACATACTCCTAATGTTCAAAAGAAACGTGTGATTTGAAAATATGATTGTACCTTTGAGTTTGCATTTAAAAATCATGTAGTACTTGCCTAGAATCTTAAAATATATGTGTGTGAGTGCATGAAAAGAGGAAGTACTATCTTGGTTTTAAAATACATGTCGACATGCCATTTTATTAAGCAAACGATTTGGAAATTGTGTATTACTTGGTGATGATTGATCAAATTTAATATTTTGACTTGAAATTGTGTTAGAAATATTTATAGGATTTCATAGAAACAAGCGGGGTTTAAAATGGTTTAGTTTTTGGATTAGTTAAAATCGGATGGTTTGTTTTTGGACAAGATACTTTGCCTCGTAAAAATGTAGCTAGACTCGATATGGAAAGCTGAGAATTGACATACTCGAAGTTGGTTAGGTGAGAAATGAAGAAGTGTGAAAATACGTATGTGTCGTGTGTAAGAATAAGGCGTACGATGGGCGTTTCTTACTTGTTCTAGTCGAGTGTTACAAAATCAAAAGAAAGGAAAATGGGCTTGAAAGATGTGGGCTGTGAATAGTAACAGGCCGGATTTGGATTTTGGGCTTAGGAAATAATTAAGGGTCCGTTTGAATGAAATTAGGATTAGGAAATAAATTATGATTATAAAAGTTTATTTTAAGATTTAGTGAAACGTTTACGTGAGTCCGGGAGTGAATAGTGTTTCATGAATAGTAAAACTTTTGAAAAATATCTCAATATTACTAACCGACTCCAAAAACGATGAATAGTGAAATGATGAATAGTGTTTGGTGAATAGTAACCGGTGAATAGTAAATTTGAAAAATGTTTTGAAAATACAGGTTTGTAACGACCAAAGAAAATTTTAAATTTTCCTGTAAAAATAGTGATTTGAAGTAATGACAGAGATTTATTTATAATTAAACATTTTTAATTATGTGGAAAATCGCGGGATGTGATAATGGTAAAACGTGATAAAATTCGCTAGAATACCTCTCCATACTTAGAACGAATATTGTCCTCAATATTCAAAGTCCCGGCTATTATGCCGACTCTTTAAACGTAAAAGGGCAACATTACAAGCTAAATGTGGAAACACAATTTTTTCACTTTATTGGTAACCATAGTAGGGGTAACTCCCCCACACTTAGGGTGAAAACCCTAAGTACATACTACTGTTTTTGTTTACCGAGTCGCTAGCTTGACTCGACCCCGAATTCATTGGTTCTTGGGGAAGCATGATGTGGAAGAAGCAATCTCCATCGGACTTTCAGTCAAGATGTTTGGACAAACATTTGAAGCACGTGAAAGTTCCACACCGATGAGATAAGTATCCGGCTCAAGATAATGGTAAATGAAAATGCCGGGATCAAAGATGGTATCTTCATTCCCGAAAGAGTGAAGAAGAGAAGAAGTCACCTTATAGGTGAAGAAAAGGAAGAAAACCATGATGAAAATCATGATTTGATCTTCTTCCTCGAGATCATGCTCATTAGCCAGATTTTGGCAAGGGTTAAGCTCAAAAACATCCCGGGAGGGTGGGTGGGAATTTGCAAATTCTCATGATTGAGTGCATCTCCCCCCGGGCTATCAAACTCCGAAGGAGTCATGATATGATGAGTGAGTTCACCGGAGAACTTCTCATGAAGAGAATCATTCACAAGATTTGAATCTGTGAACTCATGTTCCGGAATAGACTCATCACAATCCTCATTCCGAATACCAAAGATTGGATTATCAGAAATCAAAGTGAATTCAGATTCGAATTCAAATAGAGGATTGGTGAGAGTAGTATTGAATGCTTCAGGAACAAAGTGATTATTATTCTCTATTGGACTGTTTGGATAAGAAGTGAGTGGTGGATCATGATATAGGAGACTTTCAATTTCTCCCAGATCGGCTTCAAAATCGAGGAGACCATCATCACTTTCCGATGAAAGTGGATTGATGTGAGTAAGTTCATCGGCGAACTCCTCAAGAAGAGGATCAACATCAGAATGTAGAACTGATGCCTCAATATACTCAATGTCTCCATGAGATGTACAATCATCATTAAAATCTGAGAAAGTCTCAAAATGATCGTTTGAACACTCAAGAGGGGAAGGAAGATCACACATATGCTCAAGAATTCCCTGTGACTCTCTTGGGATTGGGACAAGGTTCTCAACACTAGACTTTATGAATTCGTCCGATTCCCTTTCAGGAACAGTGCCAAGATGCTCGTCCCCCATGATCAAAGAGTGAGTGGGAACCTCGGGTGTGATAACAGTGGGTTGAGATGGAATCTCAACTGATGGAATTTCATCTGATGAATCTGATGAATCTTTATAAAATTGAAGAATATCAAGTGTATCTTCATCATCACTGTCATCAGGAATGAAACGGAATCGAGAGTTAGATCTGGCTGCTTTTTCTTTTTCAATTGATTCCCTAATAGATCTTTCATTGGCATCTTGGGAATTTATTTTAGCAGCTTGTTCTTCAGCTAACAATTCTTCCATCGATTTTTGGTTTGGATTATCTGGGGTATGTATAATTCCTTTCAAATCTTTCACTAAATCCAAAAGATCAAGGAGAAGACTTTGCGGAATTGGCTGAGGTGGAGGTTCGTCATAATACGATGCGTCAAAAGTGTTACAAGGAAATGGATTCCTTGTTTGACAATCGGAACTGAAGTGTGGACCTCCACAGTAATCACAACAGTAAAACTGATGTGGCTGTGAGTCGTATGTGCTAGAGTCATAATCGTTATCAGGAAACTGCTCATAGACAAGCGTGTTTCCCGATTGACAATCAGAACTGTAGTGTGAACCACCACAGTACTCACAACAGTAAAACTGCTGAGTCTCATGGTGTGGTAGCTGGTGGAATAAATCAGTCGTGTCATGGTAGGAATAGGGATCTTGGTTATAGACAGACCCGTTTCCTGACTCTACCATGCCACAACCGGGGCAATTACCACCATTATAAGAATTACCACACCATTGACAGATCAGAAAGTGTGGATGAGACATAGAAAGAATCAAAAGGTTTGGGAGGGGTAGGGATGAAGAATCAAAGATGTGAGAGGGTAAAGGTGATTATTTTTGGATTTTTGAATAAACATTTTGTACAAATAAGAAAGAAAATGTTTTTGGGTTTTTTTGTGTTCGTTGAAAACTGATTTTAAAATGTTTTCGTGAACTGTTTTGTTTTTACATGAAAATAAGAAGATAATATGAACAAGGGTGGGTAAATATACAATGAGTGTATATCCCGATTCACTAATCTTTAAAACCGTTTAGAATACGCGCACGACCTCCCCGGCAGCGGCGCCAAAATTTGATTGACTCCAAACGGTCAACCTATATTGACCAGGGAATGGTCAACAAGGTCAAACAGCCTAGAGGCAATGCTCCGCGGAAGTATAGTGTTTCCCCGGGTCGTTATGTCCCGACGAGGTGTGAATGGTTATCAAACGGATCTGTGATCGGGTGAATCTGTACAAGAAAGGGTTTGTGATTGATTTGAACTAAGGAATCTACAAGTAAATAGCTTAAATAAGCTATATGAACAAAACTGTAAAGTCAGAAAAACCAGAAACGTTTAATACCTAAAAACGTGTACGTTCGGATTACATTTACGCGAATGTACAAAATAAAAAGTGAAAAGTGATATCTGAAAACCCACAGGGGGTGTAAATGACTTTTTTACAAACCTAAAGATGAAAGATAAATTTTAGAAAAAGAAAATAAATTTTTATTCTAATTAATTATTTAATATCAATTAAATACTATTTAATACTAATTATTAATATTTAAATAAATTAAATACAATATAATATTAATTTAATACTAGAAAAATGAAAATTAAATTTCTAAAATTATAAAATAACTAAAAACAAATTTTAAAATTAAAAATATATCTTTTTGTCTTTTTGTGATTTTTCTATTAATTAATTACTAATTAAATATTAATTACCTAATTAAACTAATTAGAATTATTAAAAATACTAAAAAGGCTTAAAAAATTAAGTAAAATTTTACAAATCTAATTAACCATCACAGGAATCCTAAAAAATTATAAAAAATTTGTTTTATAAGTTTTTACACTATTCTACTAATTATTATATTAAATATTAATTAATATCTAATTAAACTATTTAAATTATAAAAACTAGAAGATGAACAGTAGAAATTATAAGAGAATTCCTAAAATTATTTTATAACTTATAAAAGCTGGGAAAAATATAAAAACTAGGGTTTAATTTATAAAAACTAATTTTGCTATTTAATACTTAATTATTAATTAATTAATAATCAAACTAATATTAAATCTAATAAATACTAAATGACCATATAAAAATCTGAAACAATTACTGAAAGTACTTAAGATAAAAGGAAATTAATAAAAATATAAAATTGCAAGTTACTTAATGAAAATCTAAAAATGAAAATTAAAAAGATAAATAAAATTAAATAGAAACTATCACTTATAATTAAAATTGGTTTTTCTGGATTTTTCTTTTACAAAACTATTTTACAACTAAAAATGGAAAACTTTTGTGAAAATGAACTTGCTAGCGCTTAATAATAAGCACTTTGGATTGCTTAACCCTTGACAGTTGACTTTGGTCAACTGTAAGGGCAAAAAGCTTGGAAATAAGCTACCAGGGGACCCACAATGCTTGATTCAGGTGTAAATAAGTTGTTTGAACTTAGATTGTGCCAAATCAATAAGCTGAGAGTACAGAATAAGCCAAAAAGCTTAATAAGCTAATCCAAACCAACCACAGGTTCAGCAGGAATGGAACAAGGTTGAGGGGCATGGCAGCCCTAGTGAACAAGCCACAAGCATGAAAGCAAGCCTAGATACTGAAAGAAGAGCTTATTGACTTTTTAAAAAGCCAATAAGCTCCCTGTGGGACCCAATAATGAGCCCTTGAAAGCTCATTGAAAGTGGGTGTTGGGACTGAGGTCTGTGTAGCAGGGGTGGTCACTCCCCCTGCAGATGTCTTTCAGCAGGTGTGGACCCCACAGTCAAAATCACAAAAATGTAGTAACACTAGGACTTTGAAGCTTAGCTGGGATAGAACAAATAGAAACAAGTTTCAATCCCTAACTCCTATCAAACAATTCTACAAAATTCATGCAAAAAATGGAATTTCTGCCAAAGGAAAAAGTTGACTTTTGAGTTTTTTGATGAAAGTTGACTAAGTTGAGATTGGGATGATCCTAGCTGATAACTTAAGTTATATTAACCCTAGAATAAGCTAAATTATCCTACATAAACTAGTTTAGGACTGAATCAAAGGTTTGTGGATCTTAAACCACCAACAGTGGACTATGATGATGATCAATGGGGTAATTTGACTTTTGTTCAAAAGGGCACTGGATTTTAAGGTTAAAACAACTTCTATGAACCTAAAGTGGAGTGACTGAACCAAACATAACAACTGAAACAACCTTTAACACCCATAAACCAATAAATCCAAACACCCCTTATAACTTGACTGATTTTTGATTTGAGAAGCTAAAAACTCATTTGGACCTTAAACTTGAATCACAGGGTCCTAATATGACATGACAAGCTTAAATGATCAAGTAAACATCACTAAGAACTATCACTACCTAAGGTTACCATTATGCTAATAAAGGCAGTGAACATGGAACAACTGAGTGGTCAAGATCTCAATGAGTAAACAAGTAACAAACAGTAACAAATCAACTTATCTTAACTAAATAAGCACCAATCAACATATATGACTGGTTCAGTGGGACTATTACATGAATTTGCAAAAATGTACAAAAAGACTTACATTTGATCCAGTGCACAAATCAAGGTACCAAGAACAAATAACACCTCCTACACCTCCCCTGAGGTTACTAATCCCAAGAACATCCAAAATCTCCAATGAACCTTGTTCCCTTTTCTCTGCAAACTAATTTTGCTATTTAATACTTAATTATTAATTAATTAATAATCAAACTAATATTAAATCCAATAAATACTAAATGACCATATAAAAATCTGAAAAAATTACTGAAAGTACTTAAAGATAAAAGGAAATTAATAAAAATATAAAATTGCAAGTTACTTAATGAAAATCTAAAAATGAAAATTAAAAAGATAAATAAAATTAAATAGAAACTATCACTTATAATTAAAATTGGTTTTTCTGGATTTTTCTTTTACAAAACTATTTTACAACTAAAAATGGAAAACTTTTGTGAAAATGAACTTGCTAGTGCTTAATAATAAGCACTTTGGATTGCTTAACCCTTGACAGTTGACTTTGGTCAACTGTGAGGGCAAAAAGCTTGGAAATAAGCTACCAGGGGACCCACAATGCTTGATTCAGGTGTAAATAAGTTGTTTGAACTATTTTTTTCTCTGCAAACTGATTTTTTATTTATTACCTATTTTTTTATGATTTTTTTGTATTTTTAAGTTTTTAAACAAAAATTGTTTTAAATGCTTTGAAAACTTTGACAAACTTTTACATAAGCTTAAATAAGCAGAATGCAACAGGTTTTAACACTGAACACACAATTTGGAATTTCAAATGAAAATGATGAAAACTGAATATAAATAAGAGAACTGAAATTGATGATCAAATTAAGTTTCAATTACACTACAAATACTTAGTACAAGAGTTTTTAGCCAGGAATTACAATAGAAAATGGAAACTTAAGCTAATTCGACAATCTATATTACACTACTACTATTCTACACTAGCTAATACTTCCTTTCTCTTTTCTCCTCACTTTTATAGAACCTGAAGAGTTTCTCTTTCTTTCCCACACCTCTGTGAGCCCTTGGATGGCTTGAATTGATCTCAGCCGTTCAATTTTCTTTTTGGCGGGAAATTACATTTTACAGGTTTAGTGGGGTTTGGTGGGTGCATTTATGAGGAGGGGGAAGGTTGGGTGTAGGTGGAAGGTATTGATGAAGGTTGGTGGAGTTGGTGATAAAGTGGGATGAGGGGGAAGCAGGATTACAGGTTTTTAGGGGGAGTATAGTGACGATGAACAGTGAACGGGGGTGAGGTTTGACTGGCTTTTGATTTTTATTATTTTTTGGAGTGGGCCGGGTTGTGGTGAGATGGGCTTGGGATTATTTCTAGATCAGGCTTGGGCTTTGGTTTGGTATGTAATATTAAAAAGGGTCCAATTGGTTTGGTATTATTTCACAAGGACCATATATGTAATTTGGTGAAAGTTAGGGACTGAATTTGTAAGTTCTCCAAAGTTATTTAAAGGACCATTGTTGTCAAACCTCATTAACCCTAGGACCATTTATGAATTTTTCCACTTTAAAACACCTGAGGACCATAAATGCCAAATTTACAAAGTTGAGGGTAAAAAGTGTAATTTCTCCAAACTTTGCATCCAAGGACCATTTCTGTCAACTTTTGATTTTCCAAAGACTCTTGTTGACTTTTCCATCCAAAAATATTTCCCAGGGACCAAATCTGACAAAATTGAAACTCCAGGGACTAAACTGTAAATTCTCAAAACTTTTTAGATTTTTCACCAAAGGACTAAATATGACAATTTATGATTTCAAAAGGACCTTTGGTGACTTTTCTTTTAAAATAAGTGCTCATGGACTATTTTTGCCAATTTTTGAAAGTTGGAGGACTGAAACTGCCAATTTTGCAACCTTTGTACGTTTTTCATCTGTTTTTACTCTTTTTGCATCTAAAACATATAAAACACAGTTTTGAAATATTTTCAGTATTTTAATGCATTTCTGAGTGTTTTTGTATGTTTTACAGTTTATATTTCACCAAAAATGATGAGTGTTTGAGCACTCATCAGGGATCTTCAAAACCCTTTGTGGTACCTTCATTTCTTGATTCTTTTTTTACATGGCCCACTCATTTTCTTTTAATATTACTTTTCTTATGTAAGTGTTACTTTTACACATATATTCACGTTCAAAAAAGTATAGAATTTATATTTTTCAAATGGGTCCATTCATTATTCATTTTTTTAATATTAAAATAATAATAAATTTTAACACTACTTTATACCTCAATATACAAACCAAACTACTTTTATTCTTTCAACCCAAACACAAATCCTAATCTAAATCAAAATCCTAATCCTAATACTAAACCCATCTACAAACCAAACGGCCCCTAAATGATTTAAAAGACACATTGAATTGTCTATGTCCTCTTCGGTCAAAAGAGTTCTCTTGAGAAAAAACTCCCTTCCCTTTGGCGACTTTGGAGAAAAAAGATTCCCTAACTTTTCTCTTTTCAACCTAATCGATCTTTATTCATTCCCACCACAACTGTGAATTAAACTTCGATTATACCTTGTGTATGATCTCGTTTAATTCTCAACCTGTCTAAGGTATGATTTACAGTCAATTTTGGTCTTTATTAGGTTTTCTCATTAATCGCTTTTTGGGGTTTTTTCAAGTTGGTTTGTTTTGCTATTTAATATTACAAGCATTAAACTGATTTGGGACATCATTACCATATCATGACTTAATCACTACACGTTTATGGCTTAAAAACCCTAGTTTTGTACTAAGGTTTTAATCGTTCTGAAGATTGACATACTTCTTGTTTTTTGATTCGATTTACTGTTCTAGGGTGTTTGATTGTTGTGATGTCGAATTTGGGAGATGATAATATTAGTATGTCATGTCTGAGTAGTCGTTTGAAGGGACGAGATACTGGTAACACTGGTGTTTCTCAACCAAGAAATGCTGTTAGTAACGTGTCTAATACTGGTGCAAACTCGTCTAATACATTGGAATATGGCTGTAATGAGCCTAGTAATGATGTTCACTCGGCTGGTCTTGATGAATCTGCTTCTGTCACAACAAAAAATACTAGCTTTAGTGAGTTGAATACCTTTTCAACGATGAACCCTAGTAGTTTTCATGGTTCGGACGTGGAGGAATCTGTTTGGAAGACTCACGATACTAGGGTTCCTACTCCTACTGTGATTACTGGTGGTACGTGTAACTCTACTTCTTCACTCCCTACTCTTGCTGAGGTTACTGGTGTTACCAGTAATGTTACTCCTATTTGGGGTATGGTTACTCATGTATTGCCTACTGTGGTTACTGAAAATAATAGTAGGGTCACGCCTACCCCTTTATTTGGTGTTTTGTCCCCTACTATTAATGCTAATCTTCCTGATGGTGATGGGCTTCAAGTTGCACCTAATGATCGGAGGATGTACACATCTCCTGTGACTACATCTACTGTCGGTCTAAGTGAGGGCATTAAGGATGTTAATGATGATGTGGTGTCTCAAACACCACTTGTAGCTGCTGATCATGAAGTTAACGATTTGGTGTCTCAAATACCACTTGAAGCTAACATGGTTCAACAAAACAAACCAAGTGAAGCCGGTTTCACTTGGTAATGATGGTTATCCTAGTAATGGTAATCCTATAGTTGCATCGTCTGGTCCTATTATTACTGAACGGAGTGTTGATGATGGTGATATTAAATTATCTACGCTTGTGGACAAGTCTACTCAAGTGATGCCGGTTTCATTTGATCCTTTAGTTAATGATCTGAATGGTCCACATGGGGCTTCTAACAAGTCTCATAGTTCTGATAAGGTTGATACGAATGCACATGGGGCTGTTGGTATTGAGAAGGTTGGTGTGAAACAACCTTCTACATCATATACTGGTGTTACTTCTAATGAACCAAAGCAACACATGTCAAACTTTCGTAGGTTGGAGTGTAGCAAGAAAGCAAATGGTGTGGATCTTTCTGTCCCGATGAAAGTGGTTGAAGAGGTAAACACTAGGTTTGAGAATACTTTGTATGGGTATTGGTCAACGCCTTGCTTTTCCTGTTGTTGATTACTTTGTACGCAATGCATGGGCTAAGTTTGGTATACAAAAGGTTATGATGAATGCAAAGGGGTTCTTTTTCTTTAAGTTCAATTCGAAGAAAGGTGTAGATGATGTTCTTGAAAACGGTCCTTGGTTGATTAGAAATGTACCTATTATTCTTAAACCATGGACATTGAGCACCAATTTACTTAAAGAGGATTTGACTAACATCCCGGTGTGGGTTAAATTCTATGATGTTCCTCTGGCTATGTTTTCTGATGATGGTTTTAGTCTTCTTGCCACATTGATTGGTACGCCCAAACGGTTAGATCCTTATACCAGCCAAATGTGCAAGGAATCATGGGGCCGTAGTAGTTTTGCTAGATGCATGATTGAAGTGAAGTCGTATGAGGTGCTTAGGGATAGCCTCACTGTTGAGATACCTCTACTTGATGGGTCGGGTGTGACTATTGAGAAGATACGGGTTGAATACTAGTGGAAACCACCTCGTTGTGATAAGTTTAAGATATTTGGTCATACACTGAATGACTGTCCTAAAGTTGTTATACCTCCTTGACTCCTCCCAAACCAACCTCACAAATTAACCGGGAATGGTCAACAAGTCAAGCAGTATGGGAGAAAGTGCAAGATATAAAATCCGTGGAAGTACAGGGAAATCCCTGGGTCGTTAAGTCCCAACGAGATTGAAATTGTGTTTTTGGGAAACGTTTAAAGAAATCAGTGATTTGGGAATAGTAACAGATAAAGATTTGGATTTGATTACACTGCTGATTGATTGATATTAAGATAATGAAACAGTATTAACAATTACAGAATTACAGATATAATTAAACGTAAACCAAATTAAAAATCAGAAACGGTTACAGACAGGTAAAAAGATGAGTTTTGAACAAATTAAAACTACAGGAGGTGAAAATGAAACTTTTATAAACTTAATATTAAAAGAGAATTTAATGAAAAAGAAAATTATTTTTTGATTATTTTATTATTTATTATTAATTAAAAACTTGTTTAAACTATTTAATAATTAATAAAAACTAATTTATATCTAATTTAAATTTAAGAAAAATACTAAAGTGACTTAGAAAAATATGAAAATTTTTAAAACTAATTAACCATCACAGGAATCCTAAAAAAGTTTATAAAAATTATTTTTAAACTAATTTACTAATTATTTACTTATTTAATAATTAAAATCTACTTTAAACTAATTTAATAGTTAAAAATACTAAATGAAGAGTGAGAATTCTAAAAATTTTTCTAAAAATACTTTATGAATTATAAGACCTAGAAAAAATATAAAAAGCTACTATTGCTTATAAATAAGCAGAAAGAAAATTAATATTTGGCTTTTTTAATTAAAACTAATTAAACTTAAATTAATTATTATAAATACTAAATTAACTCAGAAAATTATGAAAATTTTTTCTAAACTATTTTAATATATTAGAAACTTAGGAAAATTATAAAAATGAAAATTGCTTTTTAAATAAGCAGAAAAATAAGCTAAATGGCTTAAATAGAAGCTATCACCTTTTTTATTTTTGTCTTTTTCTGGATTTTCTTTTACAGATCTATTTAACTACTAAAAATAAGCAACTTTTGTGAAGACACTTAGATTGGAGGTTATTAATAAGCACTATGTAAACCAAAAGGATAGACAGAAAGTCCTAATAAGCTTTGAAAAATGGATTTTTATGCAAATAAGCTGTTAATAAGCTGCAATGAGGTAAATAAGCTACAAACTACTGATTGGCACACAAATAAGCTAAAAAGAGTAGAATAAGCATAATGAATAAGCCAGGAGTATCAAATAAGCAATCCACAAAATACACAGACCAAAGGGTCAAAATCAAGGACTTTCAGTCCTCTGTGGGGTCCACTAAGGGAGTCAGGAGTCCAAAACAAGACTTGGTCCTAAAAGCTGGTCTAGTGACCTTCAAAATAAGCCAATAAGCAAAGCTTATTGCTCACTAATAAGCACAATATAAGCACTTAAAAATAAGCCAAACACTGAGGTACTTAGTATGCTTGGTGAGACAAGCCAACTTGCAGCCCTTGATTCAAGGTTCCAAATAAGGTCACAAGTACAAAATAAGCACAGATATGCTAAAATGGCTTAATGGGTTTCCAAAAATCCAATAAGCACTGGGTGGGGCCCACTATTGAACAAAATATGGTCTTATGAACTTGGTGGTTTTACACTGAGTAGTCAGTACAAAAGGTGAAACAAGACAAACTTTAAGCCCAAAATAAGCTACTCAAATGACAACAGAGATACAAAATAAGTCAAGTTCTAAAATGATAAGCTCAAGGGCTTTCCAAAAAGCTAAAATTCAAAGCTTAATGTTCACAAATAAGCCTAGGAGAGGCAAATAAAAAACGGGTAAAATGCAAAGTACCCTGGTGCAGGGCACTTCCTTGCCCTGCAGGCCTTTTCAACTAGCCAAATAAGCATACAAAAAATTCTTAAAATTCAAATGAACATGGATTCCTGTAGTTTAGCTGATAGACTTCAACCTCCAAAAACATCAAGGCTTATATGTGGAAGCTAAATTCAGGAAAAATCCTATAAATTTTGGTTTTCTGACAGTACTTTGAAATTTGACTTTTTATGTTTTGATACTAGTTTGACTAAAATTAGTTTTGACCTTGATTTATGGACTGAAATGAAGTTTTTAAGCTATAATAAGACTAAAGTAAGCTAGATTACCTATTTTTGAGTTGATTTGAGGCCTTTGCTAAACCTAAATCCACACAGTGAATGCCTGAGATATGATTCCAATGATTTTTGACTTTTTGCTTAATGAGGGGTGGTTTTTATGGTTGTTCTAAGTTATTAGGACCTAGTGTGACCTGTGTGGACCAGAAACAACAACAATAACAAGCTAGAACACAGGGAATCAAGCAAATCCAAACAACCTGTATTTATCATTGATTTTTGGTTTTCTAATCAAATTAACACCTATGACTTTGTAACTGATTCTAAAAAACTTATTGTGGTCTAATGAGCTTACAAGAACACAGGAACAAAGATTACATGTTCAATTGCCCAAGAATCCAACTTATACTGATTTATCAGTGGAAATGAGATTTTAAGCAAAATGAGTTTTTAATAAACTAAGGCCTGTTTTTAAGCTATAGACTAACTTAATTATATCTAATAAACACAAATAAGCATAAATAAGCAGATAATAAGCAAAGGAACAGTAAAACTTGAAATTTAAGAAAAATCCTTACAAAGTGCAATCATGCTAAGTATCATGAACCAAGGACCAAAACCAATCCTATAGGATTTCCACAAAGCCACTAACCCAAGGCCATCCAGAATTCACCCTGCTCCAGCCATCATCATATTCAACCTAAATTTTTTTATTTTTCTTTGATTTTTCTGGTTTTTTGTATTCTTGAGTTTTATAAGCTAAACTGATTTTTAAGGTCTCCAATAGCTCTTAAAAGCTATATAGGGAGCTTATATGAGCTAATGAGTCCAAAGCAACAAGTATTAACATTAATTAAGCTAGATGAGATTTTTGGAATTTAAGGTTGCTTAAACTGAAATTGTAAAATCAAACTGAAATTGGAACGTGAAATAGACTTAGATTAACATAAAAATGCTTAGTACAAGGTTTTAAACTGGAAATTACAAAAGGAGATGATTAATTAACCTAATTGACACTATTTTTGAACTAATAAAACTACCTACTATATCTTCTGCCTTCTCTTCCTTTTATAAGCTCAAATTAGGGTTTGTGGGCACCCTCTGTCTCTTTCCCAGCAATAATAATGACCTTTGGATGAGTATCTTTCAATCTTGGCCATTATTTAGTTTTGGCGCCAAAATGGCAAAGTACAATTAGCACTAATAACTTGCAAGGGGGGAGGTGCATTTATTGTGGCTTGTTTGTTAGGTGTAGAGGGGTGTGGGATGGTGATGATGGAATTGCTAGTGGGGGTGGTGGAGGTGATGTTTTTGCAGGTCAAGTGGTGAGGAGGTGGGAGGGAAGAAGCAGGGTCAAACGGTTTGACCCTACGTTTGTATTAAAATGGAATTGGGCTAGGGGTTTTGGACTTGTGAGATGGATCAGGCCAAAGGGTGGTATAAGGGTGTTGGGTGGACTGGATCAAAAAGGGAGTGATAAGGGTGAGGGTGTTGTGTTTGGATTTGGGCTTATAATACAAAAGGGTCCGGTTTGGTGTAGAAATTATTCACAAGGACCAATCATGTAATTTTTTGATTCTTGAGGGGCTGGTTTTGTAATTTTCCCAAAGTTTTCAAAAGGGTTAATCATGACAAGTTTCAATAATCTAAGGACTTGAATGAGTATTTTCCAAATTCAAACACCTAGGGACCATTTTTGCCATTTTTAAAGTTCAGGGACTAAACTTGTACTTCCTTCAAACTTTTCACCAAGGGACCAAACTTGACAACTTTTGAACTCCAAGGACCATTGTTGACTTTTTCTTCCAAAATCCAATGCTCAAGGACTGATTCTGTCAATTTCTGAAAGTTGAGGGACCATTTCTGCCAATTCTGCAAACTTTTGCTCCAAGGACTATTTCTGGCATTTTGTGATTCCCCAAGGTATATTTTGACATTCTTAGCTCAAAAATGATAATTTGCTTCCCCGGATTTGGCTTTTGATACGATTTCCAAACTCGTGCTCGTTTTTGTCCTTTTTGGCTTGATTTGTGCCAATTTCTGAATTATCTGTTCCTGCACGATCACAAATACAAAAACAGAATATCTTTGGCATTTATGATTAGTCGTGTCTATTTTGGTCTTAAAATGGACAGGAAAAGGTGTGTGAATAAGCATACACCACTCCTGTTCAGCCTACTAAGCCTGTTAATGATGGTTTCAAGACTGTCACTAACAAGACAAGAAGAAAGGTAAGCAAGGTGGTCCTACAATTCCGGGTCAAGGAGGGTTTACTAAACCTGTTGTGGGTAAGCAGTTTCAGTATCAACCCAAAAAGACTCCTCCTGAGCTTAAGAAAGTGGATGGCAATAAGAAGAAGACTTCTGATGTGGCTAGTTCTAATGGAACGAAGATCTCTACATCTAACCAGTTTGATGCTCTTAATATGGATGATACGGATGCTTTTGGTATTCCTACTAATGACACCAACAAGGATGTGGATTCTGGTCGTACAATAGAAGTTAATAAGGATGAGTTGTTTAAGACTAGTAATGCATCACAAGATCCTCTTGTGAGTGATATGCAAGAGAAGTAGTTGTATGGGTCACCTAAGGTTAGTATTTCTTCTGCTCCGTCTACCTCCTCTACTAAGAGGGCTTTCAAAGGTGGGTGAGGTTGTGGTTTCTGATAGTGAGGATGATGAAGTTCTTAACACGTTCGACGAATCAGCAAATCTTTTTGGTGGTGGTCATGAGCGTGAAGATGAGTTTGATGACTATGATGATTATTCGAAGCAAATTTATGGTCTTCCAGAAAATTTGGATGCTCTTAATGCCATGTATGATTTTAATCTCCAAGGTCGTTGGAAGTAGTTTACATATTTGTCATTTTATTTTGTTATCATGTGGTTAGTGGTTTGTTTTCTTGTTTAGAAAATAGAAAGTACCTTGTTATGTAAGCTTTACGCCTATGTAACGGGCTGAGATGTGGGATTCTCATATATCCGTTGTACACTTGTACTTAAATGCTTTTTGGAGTAATATATTTACCGGGTCGTTTTTGACCTTTTACCCAAAAAGAATTGTCTATGTCGCAACTCACGACTTGAATTCTTGAAATGTCTTTTAACTTGATTGATCCTTCACGTTGTCGTTGCAAATAGGGGTGTTAATCGGTTCGGTTTTCGGTTATTCGGTTAATTCGGTTAAAAGTTTTTTTAGGGTCAAACCGTGAACCAAACCAAACCGAATTACACACTTTATTCGGTTAATTCGGTTTTCGGTTCGGTTTGGTTGAATTCTAGTACGGTTTGGTTCGGTTCGGTTTTCGGTTTAACCGAATTACACACTTTATTTAAAAAAAAGAAAAATATACAAATATATTTAGCCAAAAAAGTTATTTCAAACATAAAAAGTATTTTTTAATATTAGGATAAAATTGTATTGTTATTCATATATATATATATATATATATATATATATATATATATATATATATATAAATATTTATATATATATATAATGTTTTATTGATCTTTTATATATATATAAATATATAAAAAATATATAAATTTAAATGAATTCGGTTTTCGGTTTGGTTTTCGGTTTTGATTACCAAAACCATATCCAAACCGAGAACCGAATTAAAAGTTCGGTTTGGTTCGGTTTTGGCAAATTCGGTTCGGTTATTTTCGGTTCGGTTCGGTTTTAATTTTCGGTTTATTCGGATATTTCGCTTTTTCTGCTCACCCCTAGTTGCAAATTATTTATTTTTTATAAACGCATTAGCCTACCTACAATATCTGGAAAAATATAAACCTTTTTATCAAGCTGGGCCAAAGGCCCGTATACGATATACATCATATAGAGAATTCGGATATGGGCCATAAATATGCAACGCTAATATAAACATGTTGACCTCATCGTGCAGTCTTTTTTTATTTTTTATTTATTATTATTTTTTTTTAACAAAACCTCATCATGCAGTTAAAAAGGGCACTCAGGTTTAGTGACATAGTTAAAAAGTGCGGGCAAAGTATAATACTTTTAAAAAAATAAATAAATAAATAAAAAAAAAAAAAGAGAGAATTGCAAAAATCGTCCCTAAAGTTTGGCCAAATTGCACGTTTCATCCCGGAAGTTTGGAAAGTGCAAGGATCGTCCCTGTGGGAAACTTTTGAGGCAAAATTCGTCCCTGACTTACATCAAATGACTAAAATACCCTTGTCCTTATATTACATTTCAGTTTCTTACACAAATGGTCCCTGTGTTTCGCCAGCTTTTGCAGATTTAGTCCTAACTTATTTTTTTAATTTATTTATTTAACTATTAATATTATTATTATTTTTTTTATACCTTTTCGTCCATTTTTGTTCGTTTTTCTTACGTTTTTATCCGTTTTTCTCAATTTGTTTCCGTTTTTCGTCCGTTTTTGTCCGTTTTTCTTACGTTTTTTTTTTCCATTTTTGTCTGTTTTTCTTACGTTGTTATACGTTCTTCTTAAGTTTTTTCCGTTACTCTTACGTTTTTATCCGTTTCTCTCACGTTTTTTTCTGTTTTTGTCCGTTCTTCTTACGTTTTTTTTGTTTTCATACGTTTTGTCCATTTTTCTTAAGTTTTTGTCTGTTCTTCTTACGTTTTTTCCGTTTTCATACGTTTTTGTCCGGTTTTCTTACGTTTTTGTCCGGTTTTCTTACGTTTTTGTCCGTTCTTCTTACGTTTTTTTCGTTTTCATATTTTTTTGTCCGTTTTTATCCGTTTCTCTCACGTTTTTTCTGTTTTTATCCGTTTTTTTTTACGTTTCTGTCTGTTCTTCTTACGTTTTTTTTCGTTTTCATATGTTTTTGTCCGTTTTTCTTACGTTTTTGTCGTTCTTCTTATGCTTTTTTCCGTTTTTTTTACGTTTTTGTCTGTTTTTCTTACGTGTTTGTCCGTTCTTCTTACGTTTTTTCTGTTTTCATACGTTTTGTCCGTTTTTCTTACGTTTTTGTCCGTTTTTCTTACATTTTTTTCATTTTCATACGTATTTGTCCGGTTTTTTTACATTTTTGACCATTCTTCTTAAGTTTTTTCAATTCTCATACGTTTTCTCCGTTTTTCTTACATTTTTGTCAGTTCTTCTTACATTTTTTTCCGTTTTCATACGTTTTTGTTCATTTTTCTCACGTTTTTTTTCCATTTTCAAACGTTTTTCTTCCGTTTTTTCCACTTTTTCATCCGTGTTTACACTGTCCATCCCCACCAAAAAATTTCTAAAAACATATTTTCAAAAAAAAAATTAGAAAAAGAAAATAAAAATAAGGTTTTCGAAAAAAAATTTGAAAAAATGTTTTTGAATTTTAAAATTCCAGAAAATATATTTTCGAAATAAAATTTAAATAATTCGAAATTTTTTTCTATTTTTTTTTTTAATTTTTCTAAAAAAAATGTTTTTTAAAAAATATTTTTTCTAAAAAATAATTTTATTTTCAAATATTTTTCTAAAAAAAATTTTATTCGAAAAAAAAATTATTCGCTTTTTTTTTTAAATATATTTTAGATTTTTTTTTAATTTTTTTTTTCTAAAAAATTGCAAAAAAAGTATTTTTTATTTTTCCAATAGTTTAAGAATTTTTTTTTTTTTTGATATTTGTTTTTTGAATTTTTATTTCAAAGTTTTTTTGAAATTTTTTTCTTATGAAAACGGAAAAAACGTGAGAAAAACGGACGAAAACGTAAGAAAAACGTATGAAAACGGAAAAAAATGTAAGAAGAACGGAAAAAACATAAGAAAAACAGACAAAAACGTAAGAAAACGAAAAAAAAGTGAGAAAAACGGGCGAAAATATAAGAAAAATGGACAAAAACGTATGGAAACGGAAAAAACGTGAGAAGAATGGAGAAAAATGTAATGAAAATGGAAAAAACGTAAAAAGAATGGACAAAAACGTATGAAAACGAAAAAAACATAAGAAGAACAGACAAAAACGTAAGAACAACGAACAAAAACGTAAGAAAAACGGACAAAAAAGGAAAAAACGTGAGAGAAACGGATAAAAACGGACAAAAACGTATGAAAACAGAAAAAACGTAAGAAGAACAGACAAAAAAGTAAGAAAAATGGACAAAAACGTATGAAAATGGAAAAAACGTAAGAAGAACGGACAAAAACGTAAGAAAAACGGACAAAATGGAAAAAACGTGAGAGAAACGGATAAAAACGAATGAAAACGGAAAAAATGTAATAAGAACGGAAAAAAAGTAAGAAAAACCGACAAAAACGTAAGTAAAACGGATAAAAACGGAAAAAACGTAAGAAAAACGGACGAAAAACGAAAAAAATGTGAGAAAAACGGACAAAAACGTAAGAAAAATGGACGAAAAGGTATAAAAAAATAATAAAAATATTAATAGTTAAATAAATAAATTAAAAAAAAAATAGAACTAAATCTGCAAAACCTGGCGAAACACAGGGACCATTTGTGTAAGAAACTAAAATGAAATATAAGGACAAGGGTATTTTAGTCATTTGATGTAGGCCAGGGACTAATTTTGCCCCAAAAGTTTCCCACAGGGACGATCCTTGCACTTTTCAAACTTCCGGGAGAAAACATGCAATTTGGTCAAATTTTAGGGACGATTTTTGCAATTCTCTCAAAAAAAAAATGTACGCAAACAAAAAATGATTAAATTTTGACATAGTTGAGTAAATCATTTTTACCCTTGCTTTTAGTATAGAAATAAAAAATAGCAATAAATACAAGTTTCAACAAGAAGACGAAATAGTAAAAATAATTATAATTATTATTCATATATAAAAGTTGACGTTTCTTTGAAACAAACATTGTGGACACTTTTTTGTAAGACTTTTGTAAGACGGGAAATGATTTACGTATTATTCACAATTTTTATTGTTTCAAAAAGATGTCAGATATATTCCCGTCCTTTTCATTTTATTTTACGTATAGGTCTATAATGACGGCAATGTCAGTTACACTTTTTAATGTACCTGGGTACCCTTTTTTATTTATCGTGACATACATTTAGGCCCGTTTGGTTTGTAGGTGGGTTTAGATTTGAATTTGAATTTGAGAATGATTTGAAAGATTTAGAAAATGTTTGAGAAAAAAGTATAAGAGAGAAAATATATTATCATATATAATAAAAAATATTATTTGAAAATAAAAAAGTATAAAAATAAATACTATAAAAGCTGATTTCTTTGTTAATGTGAGAGAAGAATTATATATATATATATATATATATATATATATATATATATATATATATATATATATATATATCTATATTATATATAACAGGAGGCGTTTGACCATTGACTGCCAAATAATCATGCATTAAGTCCATGTCATCATGTTTAGTGCCATGTCATCAATGTATATTTTACAGATTTGCATGTCATCATTATATATTTTTGTTTTTTTAATATAAAATTCGTGTGATGTTTATTTAAATCCGAAAAAAAACTCTAAAAGGATTCGAACTGTTGACCTGGTATAAGATATGTATAGTCTTTACCAATGAACCAACCCTTTTTTTTGGTATCAATATTTGAACCAAATTTAATAAAGCATATATGTTTTTGCAATGTTTTATTTTTACTGTAATATTACCATGGTTATTATGCGTGATCGAAAAGGATTCTTGAACAAATAAATATCTTAATTAGGTAGTCCATCACATTCGACAATGCAGGGACAAACATTCACTGAGGCTTTCAAGAGGTAACCCTAAGAAGACATTTGAAGGTGGTGATCAAACACCTCCTGTTGGGCGTAAACCAGGTTTTACACATGTTTATCATAGTCAAATATATGTTTTGAATGTAACAAGCTTATTTATAACTTTAACATTGGTGGTTTTACAGCATATGTAATTGTGAATTTTTGAACCATATACGTATATATTTACCGTAAAGTATATTGGTATGTCTTTATGATTCTGCAAGAACCAATACTGAGAACACATAAATATTTTACTCTAATAAGCACAAAACATTCGACAATGCAGGGACAAACATTCACTGAGGCTTTCAAGAGGTAACCCTAAGAAGATATTTGAAGGTGGTGATCAAACACCTCCTGTTGGGCGTAAACCAGGTTTTACACATGTTTATCATAGTCAAATATATGTTTTGAATGTAACAAGCTTATTTATAACTTTAACATTGGTGGTTTTACAGCATATGTAATTGTGAATTTTTGAACCATATACGTATATATTTACCGTAAAGTATATTGGTATGTCTTTATGATTCTGCAGGAACCAATACTGAGAACACATAAATATTTTACTCTAATAAGCACAAAGAAATTCAGATAAGAACAGAGATCACACAGAAACAATGAATGCAGGCAAAAAGTAGTTTTAACAAAAGCTTATGAATAAGCACAGACTACTCATAATAAGCCAGATGAACAGGAATTAAGTAACTAACTTATATAAGCTCAACTCTACTCAAATGATTCACTCAATCTCAAGTTACAAGCCAATGATCACAAATGCAGGTTACACTATTAATTAGACTAAACCAGCCCTTAAGAAAACTCAAATAAGCAGTCCAAATAAGCTACACAGACCAAATAAAGTTCAATTCCTGAAATTCAGTTGTAGGAGCTTCAATTTACACCTAAATTCACACTATGAACTTAAATGAGTGGCTAGATAAAGGCTTGTGAAGATAGGGAAAATCAGTGGTGCAGGGGAGCTTATTGAGCAGATATCAAAGTTCAAGCTTAAATCTAAGTGACCAAATAAGCTCTAATTTGGGATTTACTTGTTGAAGATGGTGCACAAGCTATCAGAGAGTTTAAATCAACAAATCAATTTCAATTTAAACCACATTTTAAGCCTACAGGTAACCTAGAACTTTGCCCAAATTTAAGCTACTACTATCTTTTTGACTTTTTATTTGCAAACTAAGATTGACCAAACTGAGATTCTAATGCACTAAACTTACTCTAAGTGTTGAATTGAGATAATATTCTACTTGATTAAAGTAAATCTATACTAAACCTAACAGCTTGGAGAGATCACAGATGTTTAAATCACAAAATAAGCTTGAAGTGATAGATTCAATTGAGCTTTGACTTTCACTGCATTACTTAAGAGATTTATTGCTATTCCAACCTATGTGTACCTAATGTAGTCTAGATGTGCATAAAATTCATTTTCAATTCCACAATTACACTTTGATTTCAACAGATCCAAACACCCCTGCAAAGCTAAGTTGCACTATGTTTCAAACTAAATTATAACACTTAATATGCTCAGATATGATTACCAAACTCAGATTCAAATACAATTTCACAAAAGCAGGCCTAAAACTCAAACAGTACACTGCTCCAACTAAGCTTATGAACAGGCTCAATAAGCACTCATGATAAGCTCAAATGAACCAGCTCTAGGGGGCAAAAACACAACGGCAATACAGAGATTCAATCTCAAACAACTTTAAGTCCACAAACTTATGTATGCTAATCTAGAATCAAACAAGTCCACAAACTTATGTATGCTTATCTTTTTGACTTTTTATTTGCAAACTAAGATTGACCAAACTGAGATTCTAATGCACTAAACTTACTCTAAGTGTTGATTTGAGATAATATTCTACGTGATTAAACTAAATCTATACTAAACCTAACAGCTTGGAGAGATCACAGATGTTTAAATCACAAAATAAGCTTGAAGTGATAGATTCAATTGAGCTTTGACTTTCACTGCATTACTTAAGAGATTTATTGCTATTCCAACCTATGTGTACCTAATGTAGTCTAGATTTGCATAAAATTCATTTTCAATTCCACAATTACACTCTGATTTCAACAGATGCAAACACCCCTGCAAAGCTAAGTTGCATTATGTTTCAAACTAAATTATAACACTTAATATGCTCAGATATGATTACCAAACTCAGATTCAAACACAATTTCACAAAAGCAGGCCTAAAACTCAAACAGTACACTGCTCCAACTAAGCTTATGAACAGGCTCAATAAGCACTCATGATAAGCTCAAATGAACCAGCTCTAGGGGGAAAAAACACAACGGCAATACAGAGATTCAATCTCAAACAACTTTAAGTCCAGAAACTTATGTATGCTAATCTAGAATCAAACAAGTCCAGCCGCTATTGGACACAGTACTTAATGAAATAGTTTGACTAATTTATAACTACTAAGCTTTGACCAATTGAGTTTTGACAGCTAAATTCTCCTACTGATTTAATGTATAAGCTAGAATTATACTAATATGAGCTATCACTAATCAAATTGCAACTATTAACTGATTATACTAACACAAATCTAAAACAGTTAATATGTAAACAATTCAACTAAATTAAATATTTATTTTCTCATATAACGTAGATATATTATTAACATTATTAGGCTCAAATGAGGATAATTTCTAAATAACAATCACCGTAAGTTTGGTTATTATCACAAACTTATTTACAAAATATGTTAACAAATAATTCTCAAATAAATACAACTATAGCTTATAAATAAAAATTACAATGGAGAAGCAATAAACATAATATCATCCAATTGCAGATTTGTGTTTTGAGAATGTCGAATTCAGCAACACAGGGTTCAAACGCTAATGTCACGTTGAATAAAAGTAACGATCTTGCTCTTCGTCCCATGGGTAGACCAAGAGTAAAAACTAAATCAAAACCCTCAGCTCCCCGTGGACGACCACCTAAGCATGTTGATGTACCAAGTAAGCCTCAAGAATCTCTATTATAGTAAACGATAAACACGTGTTTTGTATATAATGTGCAAGTTTTTTTTAAACTCTAAACATATAATGTTTATTACTCGAAACAGATGAAAATTCTACCATTCAGCAACAAGCAACAATAGATTTAACCCGCAGACCAACGAGACAACCACGAATGAAAAAAACTCTTGAAGATGGTACAGATATAATAATGAGACCTGGTGATATTGTGTACAATCCATTTGGTACTCAGTGTTCAAAGAGGAAATCAGACAGACTCAAAGAAAAAACAAAATTAGGTAGACAGAAAATATTGCAGGCGCGATCGAGAGATTCGTTTATTGGTATTTCAAACGGTACAAATCCTCTGTAGAATATCTAAAACTTTATTTCAAATTATGTTTTATAATTAAACTCCAAGGAAATTCAGATGATCAACATTGTAAATTTTTATTTCTCAGTTTACATCGACCATGGAGATCCGGTATTCCCTTGTGAATCGTGCGGTGCGCTTTTATGGCACGCTGAGAGTATGGTAGGACAAACACATAAAACCACCAATAAATATTCAATGTGTTGTGGAAGAGGGAAAGTAAAATTAGGTAATGAAATGCCACAACCACCAGAATTGTTGAAGAATCTTATTACTGGAAACCACCCAAAAAGCAAGACATTCATCGAGAATATAAGGCGTTATAATTCTATGTTTTCATTCACTTCCTTAGGCGCAAAACAAGACATGTCGGTTACTAGAGGAGGTGGTCCATACTGTTACAGAATTCAAGGGCAGAATTACCATAGAATGGGCACACTACTGCCAAAAACAAACAAACCACCAATGTTTGCGCAACTTTATATTTATGATCGACCAAATGAAATCCAGAATAGAATACATGGTGTCAGGTATGCTGTTAATTTTGTTCATCTCATACTTTATAAAATAACTATCTTACATATAAATATACAGATTAAAAACTTAATAGATTTTGTTAAAATACTAAAGTTATTATATAAAATTGTATAACACAGCTACGATCCATCTACACAAACAGACGATCATCCTATGGACCACCAACTAACAGTTGATTTACGCGACATGCTTGATGAAATAAACCCATTGGTTGCTCAATTCAGAATGGCGGGTGAACTGTTTGTCAGATCAAGTGAAAGAAATAAATTTAAGTTACGGCTCATTGGAACAAGAGAACGCGATCGAAGAGAATACAATCTACCTACAGCTGATGAAGTAGCTGGTTTAATTGTGGGGGATTTTGATTCTGTAACTAACAAAAGGGACATTGTACTACATATGCAAGAAGGGGGCCTCAGAAGAATTAGTGAACTGCACCCATCTTATCTTGCTCTTCAGTATCCGTTGTTGTTCCCTTATGGTGAAGACGGTTATGACAAAGATATATATCATTTTGGTGTAACTGATTATACACCAACTAACAAAAAAACCCGGGTCTCAATGAAAGAGTATTTTGCATATACACTGCAGGAAAGGGAAAATGTTTTCTCAATGGTACTCAACGCAAGGCGGTTATGTCAACAATTTATTGTGGACGCGTTCACAATGATTGAATCTGAACGGATGTCATATGTTAAAAACCAACAACCAGACCTGCGAAGCGAAACTTTCAATCGGTTACTTAAGTTGGCGGAAGAAGAGAATCCGGGGGTGAAACTACGAGGAAAAAAGGTCATATTGCCTTCATCATTCACAGGTAGTCCAAGGTACATGATGCAGAACTATTTAGATGCAATGACAATTTGCAAGGTATATGGATACCCAGATTTGTTCATTACATTTACGTGTAACCCGAATTGGCCCGAGATTGAACGTTTTATGGAAGAAAAAAAATTAAAATCAGAAGACAGACCGGACGTAATCACACGTGTTTTTAAACAAAAACTAGACACCCTCATGAAAGAATTCAAGGACAAGAAATACTTTGGTGCCCTTAAAGCAGGTAGTCATATTGTAATTTTCAAATGTTTTTACAAATTATATGTAAACTATACATCACCATATACTAATATCTACAATATCTTATTGGTGCAGCTGTTTACACAGTTGAATTCCAAAAGAGAGGACTTCCACATGCACACATTTTGCTCTTTCTCGAAGACACAGATAAGATAAAAACACCGGCACACATTGATCGGTTTATTTCAGCAGAGATACCAGATAAGAATGACGATCCAGAACTGTATAAAATTGTTACTGACCACATGATGCATGGACCTTGTGGTCCAGAAAGGCCAAGCTGTCCTTGCACGGTCAAGAACAAATGCACCAAAAAATTTCCAAAAGAGTTCAATGATCGAACATTCATTGACGAAAGTGGGTATGCAATTTACAAAAGAAGAAATGATGGATCAACTATAAACAAAAATGGAATTGATCTGCACAATGGATATGTTGTACCCTACAACCCTGGCTTGCTACGACGATTTCAATCACACATTAACGTAGAGTGGTGCAACCAGGTTGGTTCTATTAAATATTTATTCAAATATATTAACAAGGGTCCAGACAGATCAACGGTTTCTCTAGAAGATGAAGATGTGGATGAAATACAAGAATATTACGATTGCAGGTATCTGTCGGCATGTGAAGCAGCGTGGAGAATATATGGATTTGACATACATTATAGGTTCCCACCTGTTGAAAGATTGTCATTCCACTTAGAAGGTGAACAGTCGGTCATATTTGAAGCAAGCCAAAGTATCGACGTTACGTTGGACAAGGCATCTGTAAATGACACAAAATTTGTGGCATGGATGGAACTCAATCAAACTGACAAAAAAGCACAGAAACTGCTTTATCATGAGATTCCACAGCATTATGTATGGATACAAGAAGATAGGAAATGGGTCGAAAGGCAAAAAGGTACATGCCTCGGACGTGTTCACCATGTATCTCCTGCTTTCGGAGAGATGTTCTATTTGAGAGTCTTGATAAATAAAGTTAAGGGTCCTAAAGATTGGAATGATTTCAAGAAATTTGAAAACGTTACTTACGCAACGTATAAAGACGCCTGCCAGGCCCGCGGTCTCCTAGAAGATGATAAGGAATACATAGATGGTTTGTTGGAGGCCAGCTATTGGTGTATGGGAAATTATTTACGGTATTTTTACGTGATGCTGATAATGACAGATAGCATGTCTAGGCCAGAGATTGTTTACGAAAAGACATGGGAAGTGCTGGCAGCGGATGTTTTACAAATTGAACGTAGAAAAAGGAATGACCCAGGTAAAATTTTACAATAATTTATGCTTACGTTGATTCATAAAAAGATGTCTCTCTAAATAAATATACATTTAACATAACCAATCCAAACCTTATTTTATGTAATCTTACTAAATGCAACATAAATATGTATAAGATCATATAAAATTAAACATAATATTATAGTAAACATACCAGGTGCACAATCAAACGATGACACCAGCACATTGTTGAATGTATTCTAACAGATATGATACACTTGATCTTTTTGTTTCTGAGTACCATCAAGCCACCTGTTTGTCCCTAAAAATATTAAAAATAATAGTCTAGATTAATTGTACACTAAAAATAACCCCCATTATTAAAAACTTTATAAACTACCCTCTGTAATTTTTAAAAAATAATATACAAAACCATTAAAGCAAAGTTAAATAATAACACAACTAAAATAAACAAAAAGTTTTAAAATTTAAATTTAAGAAACTAAAATAAACTAAAATATAAAAAACATTTGTAATTAATTATTAATATTTTTGGATTAATTTATGTGCAAATGTGGTATTAACAAACGTATTTACAAATTTTTCAATTTCAGATTTGGAACTGACCGACGAGGAAAGGAAGAATATATGTTTGACATATATTGAACATATGCTCCTTTGTAACAGCAAGAGCTTGAAACAAATACCAAACATGCCATACCCAAATGAGATGCTAACAATGGGAAATTTCAACAGATTAATCTATGACGAGAGAAGGTATGATAGAGATGAATTACGACAACAACATCAACAACTATATAGTACATTAACGAGTGAACAAAGAGAAATATATGGATCATTAATCGAAGCTGTCACTTTAGACAATGGTGGGATGTTCTTTGTTTATGGATACGGAGGAACAGGGAAAACGTACCTGTACAAAACTCTATCTGCTAGATTAAGGTCTGAAGGTGAAATAGTGTTGAACGTTGCATCGAGTGGTATAGCCGCACTTCTGCTTGAAGGTGGAAGAACAGCACATTCTAGGTTTGCAATTCCTTTAAATGTTCTTGACGATTCTATGTGTCATATACCAGGAGACAGTGACCTCGCTGAATTAATACGTAAATGCAAACTTATTATCTGGGATGAGGCTCCGATGACACACAAACATTGTTACGAAGCATTTGATAGAACATTACGTGACATATGTAGACCAACCATCCACAAACCTTCTGACAAAGTTTTTGGAGGAAAAGTAGTTTTGTTTGGAGGTGACTTTAGGCAAATACTACCAGTAGTAACCAACGGAAGCAGACATGATGTTGTACACGCATCACTTAACTCCTCATATTTGTGGCAACATTGCAAGGTAATGAAGTTGACTGTTAACATGAGATTGGAAGCAGGCAAGGATGATAATGAAAGGAAAGAAATACAAGACTTCGCAGATTGGATATTAAGTATTGGCAATGGTACAATTGGAGGAAGGAATGATGGTGAAGCGAATGTGGATTTTGAAGATGATATGTTGATTCCCGATTCAAATGACCATATACAATCAATCATTGAAGCAACATACCCAGAATTGCAGAAAAACCTTTATACTCAATCATTTTTCCAAGACAGAGCAATTCTTGCACCAACCCACGAGCTCGTGGATATGGTGAACAATAAGATGCTAGATCTTTTGCAAGGGGAAGAAAAGACTTATAGCAGTTCAGACTCAGTTGGGGTAATTGATATGGATTCAAATTTCAATGAGGCGCTTTACACACCAGATTTCCTAAATAGTATTCGAATAGCGGGCCTTCCACAGCATTCATTGAGATTAAAAATAGGTGCTCCAGTAATGTGCATGAGAAACATTGACCAAAACGCAGGATTATGCAACGGAACAAGGTTACAAGTACGAAGGATGGGTGTCAATGTAATAGAAGCAAAGATTATATCCGGAGGTAATGTTGGAAACATTTGCGCAATCCCTAGAATGGTGTTGAGCCCTTCTGATAACAAAATGCCCTTCAAATTTAATCGGAGACAATTTCCTTTGGCACTGTGTTTTGCAATGACTATAAACAAAAGCCAAGGTCAAACATTAACAAATGTTGGTTTGTTTTTAAAAAGACCTGTTTTCTCCCATGGGCAACTATACGTAGCTGTCTCAAGAGTTAAGAACAAGAAAGGTTTGAAGATCTTATGTTGTGATGAAGATGGAAACTACACAAAATCAACCAAAAATGTGGTGTACAAGGAAGCCTTATTTAGAATATAATGGAACATGGTAAACACTTTTATGTTTTACAACATTGTCATTAAGAATCATAACATAAGTCTTGTGACATATTACAAAAATTTTATTTATCAAAATTTATGTCGGTATACTTTTTATTATAAAACATGCATAACAACATTATAAATAGTTTTAGCCGCGTGTTTTATCTATCATAGCTACATGAAGATGTAAAAGTCTTTCTAAACAGTCACAACATTAACAAAACCACCAGGTGTATAGTATATTGATTTGATTTGATCGTTTTTGAACAACTTTTGAACAAATGCGCAAATTAAAAAGTGAAATTTAAGCTACACTACTCCTACGAACTTGGAAATAGTTTTAAAAAGTTAAAAATGATAAAAGAAAATTTTGAGAAAAAGAAAAAAAAAATTGACTTTTTATTTAATTATTATAAATTAAAAACTATTTTCTAATATTTAAAATACAAGAAAATATGAAATTAACCTACAAAAAATGAAATTTTAATAGTAGAAAATTAAACTTCAAAACATTTTGAAAAAGAATTTACAAGATTGTGTGTACAGCCATGCACTAAGTCTTCGCAAGATCAGAAGCTGTCAAAACAGTTGCCTGTTTAGTTAGAACCTGATCGGGAGTACAGACTAGATCCGCCGTGGCTTAATCACAAGCAGGATACATAATCTGAGGCCCGATATCTCAGCACAACTATACAGGTTAAGTAACCCGACCATTTATGGTTCAAGGATGCCTCCCCCCGATGATTCACATAAATAGCCGAGCACCACCGGAACGATACGACACTTCGATCGATTGCAAAGACAAAAGCAAAAGGTTTCCAACGGTCGCACTTGAAAATTCTTTTCTAAAATTGTGTGAAGTTTGATTCCCTAAAACAGGCATCTAACTATGTAACAGTCACCCTTCCTAATAAACGTATTAACAAAATAACCAATCAAATTAATCAGGACTTAAACTAAATCACAACTAAAACCATGCAAGCAATATCAAATAAGGTCAGAAAAATATGAAAAAATTCAGAAAAATCTAATTTAATGTAAACAACCTAGGAAAAATAAAATTATTGAAAAATGAGGCCCTAATAAGCAGTTGGCAGAATAAGCAGTCCAAATAAGCAATACTTTATTAAGCAAATAAGCACTTAAAACCACAAAAAGCTTAGGAACAGTAGAACTAACATATGCAAGCTAATATCAACTCAGTACAAACAAATAAGGTCATCTATTAAGCTAATAAGCACTGAAATGATTTACAACTAAACACAGAAAAGTATGCTCAGGTACCCTACTTTGAGCTTATTAATAAGCAGTCTAATCAGCTAATAAGGTGAATATTAGGGGGGCAAAAGTAAGTCTACCTATCAGAGAATGCAAAAAACATGAAAAACCCTAATTCTTGACCATCAATTGAACCCCAATAAAGCCTGAAATCAGGTGTCAGTAGGCTAAGGGCTGCTGCAGGGTACAAACAGGTTGATGAAGGCTACTTTAAGCTAAGATTTAGGTAAGCAAATGAGTAAAATAAGGCAAATAAATTGGAAATAAGTGAAAACAAGCTAGCAAAGATTACAAAAAGATAAATCTCAAAGATTTTGGATAAGAAATTGAAACTGAAAACTCTATGCTGAGATAGCAGACCTGCTGGCTCATCTACTACTTTGACTATTTTATTACCACTAAACTTTGACTAATCTAAATTTCTGCTAATCTAATATGATTTATTATGTAACATTAAGCTAAAATGCAACTACTATAAGCTACATAAACAAGATTTGCAACTATCTCTATGATTATTCTAACTAAAAATACCCACAGCCGACTGTTTTTAAATTATGAGAAGAAGTTTGACTTTTAGTATTTAAGGTGCAAGTTTTATGATTAAACTAACTATATTATGACTAAAGTGAGCTAAACATGCAGAGGATTGGGCAGAATAACAACAAGAACATGCAATTCAAACATAAACCAAACACCCCTTTAATGGGCAGTTTCAACACAAACCTTCTCTAAATCAAATCAAAAACCAATCTAATCTACCTAAACTGTTTACTAAAGTTAAAACTAACCTAAACCTACTCCAAAATCACAGATTAAAACATTTTTCTTCAAAGGATATGAATAGTTGACATTTGTTGACCAAAATGGAGTTTGACCTTTTAGAACTGTTTTAACCTACAATCAAACTTACAATAGCTTGAAAAGCTAATGTAAGCTAATATCTACTTAAAATAAGCTTGGATGCCAGCTCACTTTTGATAAAAGAAACATCTTTTTGGATTTTATTTTTCTTATTTTTTTGTGTTTTTCAATAAAAGTTTAGTGAGTATACTAATTTGAATATATAAAAGCTATTAAGATGACTAAAGTAAACTCTGAAAACATAAAATAAGTTGTTTAAACAAGTATTAAGCTAAAACGAGATTTAAACAATTAACTAAAACGTAAATTAAAACCATTAACTAATTACTTTTATTAGAAACTTAAATTCATTACTGAAAATACATTAGAGAAACTAAATGAATAGCATTTTATTACATTAAAACCTACACCCCACAACAATGAGGGGGGGGGGGGGTATTTATAGGAACACAGGGGTGAGCTAGGGTTTTGATGGAAGGGTCTAGAGACACAATCTAAGCCATACATCCTTCTTCTATCCATAATGGAATTTTAAGTTGCAACACACCTTGAGCATTGACAATCCATATAATGTCTCTTCCAACCTAATGATTTCATTTTTGGATCCGTAAGCTACTTAAGTCCGGTCATCAAGATTCACGATAAATTTATCTAACACAAACTGAGTCCCGTCACTATTGTAACCTCCAACATTCTCGATCAACTATAAACTAAAATCAATGTAAACTAAACTTTCCAAACACTTTATCATATCCGTACACCAACTGTCAGTGGAAAATTAAACTTCAAAACATTTTGAAAAAGAATTAACAAGATTGTGTGTACAGCCATGCACTAAGTCTTCGCAAGATCAGAAGCTGTCAAAACAGTTGCCTGTTTAGTTAGAACCTGATCGGGAGTACAGAATAGATCCGCCGTGGCTTAATCACAAGCAGGATACATAATCTGAGGCCCGATATCTCAGCACAACTATACAGGTTAAGTAACCCGACCATTTATGGTTCAAGGATGCCTCCCCCCAATGATTCACATAAATAGCCGAGCACCACCGGAACGATACGACACTTCGATCGATTGCAAAGACAAAAGCAAAAGGTTTCCAACGGTCGCACTTGAAAATTCTTTTCTAAAATTGTGTGAAGTTTGATTCCCTAAAACAGGCACACAGATTTAACCTCAATTATACACTAGCAGCCTGGAATTGAAAACAGCTTACCATGTTAAACTACCTTATTTGCAAACAGAAATAAGCAACCTACATAAGCTCTAATGTGCAATATTATGGGGGCAAAAGTATCACTACTATACTAAGATACTAAAAAATACAAAAGCCCTATGCTAAACTCACTATTACTACTCTAATTACACCAGAGTTCAGTAGCCCTTACAACCTCAAATCTAATAACAAGCAAAGGAAAAAGCAATAGAGGGACAGAATAAGCCAGTGGTCAAAAGCAGTGTGCAATGCTTATTCAAACTTAATTCAACTCATAAACCACAAACGAACACAGATCAAAACTAAATTGTACACAAGCAGCCTGGAATTGAAATAAGCATTCCATGTCTAAATCCTATACTTGCAGCTACAAATAAGCTAATCTAATAAGCTCACAAATACAAACAACTGGGGGCAAATGCTTCTCTACTATACTGAGACTTCAAAAACACTAAAATATCACACCTCCAAGCTCAATTAGTTAACTAAAATGCCCTGAGATCAGCATCAAATGAACCTGTTGTGCTGCTGGGGGCTGCAGCAGTTTTGACTTTTTGTATGCAATAAGCTTTGACTAAAATGAATTTCAAGAGCTTAATCCTAATCCTAAATGTAATAATAAGCTGTACCTTAAATGATTTTAAGCTATTTCTAACTAAAGTGCATCTACTCACCAAATCTTACAAATAGAAACTCAATTAACTAACTGTTATAAAAATTATTGTCTAACTTTGACTATTTATAATATGACTAACTGTTTTTATGACTTTAATGTCTATTATTACTCTTATGTAACCTGTGTGAAACATTTACAAATGATTTAACCTACTAAATAAAATTCTACTAATGCAACTTGATTATATTAGCTAAACTAATGAAATTACAACTAAAATGATGCAGAATGAAGCAGTTTAATAAGCCTAAAGAGATAATGCTAAAATGACAGTCAAATTGCAAATATGGGAGAATAAGAGAACTAGAAAATAAAAGTATGCAAATTAACTACAATGAAACACAAGTAACTTGAACAACCTCAAACATCTCACATAAGAACAGAAATAATAAGCCATTTAGAAATTAAGCTAAAAAGAAAAGTGAGACTTACTTTTTACACTAATTTATTCCACTGATTTGAAAACAGATTACTAAATAAAAACTTTCATGAAGATTTTATAAGCTTAATGGAACACTAAAAAAAAACTTAAACATTCAAAAGAAAACATTATTACTAAAGATTTGACTTTCCTCAAATACATCTGATCATTTCTACTCCTATTTGTATTATTAACCTAAACTTTAACTAATATTAAGCTAACTTGAATTCTAATGCAACTAACTACAAAATCCTACAAACATATTTCTAAATCATCAAACAGTTAATGGAATTTATAACTAACTTTGACTATCTACTAACTAACCTACTGTTTTTATCCTATATTAGACTAATTCTAAACTAATGTAACCTTAGTATGCAGCTTATACAGCAATATAACAAGAAATCAACACATCAAATGGCTAATCCAAACACCCCTGCTTCACTAGCCGATGCTCCCAGCTACCCCCTTAATTCAGCTATAAGATAGTCGTAAACACCCCTTAATTCAATTGTAAAAGAAGTCCGTAAGACCCCTCTAATCCTGCTATTAGATACTTCCAAAACACCCCTTCAATGATATAAAAAAAATTGTAAGATAATGAAAATATTCGAGCTGGGTTTTGAATATGAAGTTATTTGGAGATGGGTTTTCAATATGTTAAAATGAAACGGATTTATAATAAAACTGCCTAACAGATCCGGTGATACTAAACTGGAGAAAACATGCGGAAATGACGAAGAATAAAAAGAAGTTTAAATATATGTAAGAGATTCACTTTCATCCCTTTAATATTTCTAGCTTTTACTTTTTTTATTTAAAGTAAATAACATTTTTTAATTTATCTTTTATATATAAACAATAAATAATTTACATATTATTTTTATTATTTATAACATTATACATAAATAATAAATCAATAAAATCAGACATAATTATATTTATTGGAATAGTTCAAATCGCTTAGGCCAGCAAGCGTGTGCTTGCATGTTCTGTTTGAGAAATTCCCTTAGTCTTATCAATATGCATGTCGATCTGGGTCATAAATACCTACAATTACATGGCAATATGCAATTCATGCAACAATAATCTCATGAAATTCCCTAACCAATAATTAAAATTAACTAACTACCATCTAATATTAAACAACAAAAAATTACAAGTCATGCCCGCCCATCGGGCGGGCTTCGAAATCTAGTATATATATATATATATATATATATATATATATATATATATATAACATCACGCCCACCAATATTGTCATGAATCAATCTATGGGTGTATTGACAACTTTTTATTCCTGGACCCACAACCAAAATTAAAGCAAACGTTTGTATTCAAGTGTCATTCCATTCTTTTCATACCATACTACTATAACAACCAGCACCTTAGTTGAATGACAGTTTCTTTTACTTTCAGTCACTAAACAACAATTTATACCTGGTGTCGGTGAAAGATTTGATATTTTTCCACCTCTAAAACTGCAACAACCCACGGGCCACAAAATCTATTTTGCTTATAGCTAATTTCTGGTTTAATATGTGCATGTAAATTTTGTGCGGTCTTAAGAATCATCTTACAGGATGGGTAAAATAATTAATGTATGTTCACATCATTGCATGCAGCTCTTTTAGTCACTGACACAAGGACTCAAAACGATCCGAATTATTGATATTCATATATTAGTCTTTTGACTTGTACAAAAGCAAAGTATTTGCAAAAATTAGAAAAACCCAAACCAATGTTAGGAAAAAGAATGTACTTGATCTTTGCATTAGGAACAACTCTTTCGACATGTATGATGGTATGTTGCTTCTCTATGTATACGATTATACTAAACCCAATTTCCGCTAATCTTCATCGATCAAAAGCTAATAATACTTCCTTTGTGGGAGATTCATATCATTTACACTCATTAATTTTGAAGAAATCAAATCAAATTTAACAACTCGAGAACTAGCAATTTGAATTTGTTACTCCGTTACTAGCTTCTGAGCTTCTCATTAATCTTATTCGCTTGCAAGTATCAACAAACATCCTGAAATTCAACAAATACACAAAGAAAATTCATTAAATATTTTTGAAAAACTGAAAAAAGAGACAAAATCAGATATGATATTGTTGGTGAACTTACTTCCAAGGAAGGTCACCAACAAGCATCCAATCTCCGTCTTGATCCTCATAAGTTGTTACATACTCCCCTATATATATTCAATATTAATAGACCCATCAACTTTTTCTCGTTTTGTACAATAATTGCAATACCCAATTAAACAATCTAATTACATCACTTAATCATCAAAAACAATACAAAATTTTCAGAATCTGGATGGCAAATGTAACATTTCAAAAATAATATAAATTTAATCAGTTTTTTCTCATTCGCTAAATTTTTATGCTATCAATTAACAATATTGTATGCAACTTAATCACTAAAAAGTAAAAACTATTCATTTTTAACAAAATGAACATGGGGGAATCGTTTTAATACCGATAGTGAAACACGAAGATATATGTTTCAAAGCCCAGTAAAACTGTTGATAGCTTGCATACAATTCTAGATCGACTTTTCTCAAAAACGATGCTCCATCAACCGCCACCTTTACAAACTTAAAATTTACTCTGTTTTCTGCTACATGCATACTGAGATCCTATGAAAACTTGGAGAACGTGTGCGATCGCAGCTTTGACATAAGTGTGTAAATGCGTGAATTAATGGAAAAGATCATTAAACTTACTTTTTGGGTAATGGTTTAGCAACATTAGAGCATTCAGTATCCGAATGATCATCTTGAAATCTTCACGGTTTTTATCTCGCCCTGGTAAACCTATGGTAAGCTCGATTTCATTTCCAAAATCTTTCTTCATCTGCGACATTTTTGTTAGGTTTCAGTTAAGAAATATTGTAGGATAGTGTTTTGTGATATACGAATGATGATTATTATTGCTTGAAGATTACCGCCAAACCATGGGCTACATATAGGAAGGTTACATATGTTTTTTTGGGTAAACCCTATAAATCATGCTAATCACCTATTAATATACAACTAATGCTACCAAAGATACTTGCACGTTTACGACACCCACATAAAGGAGCTTCATTTGCTATATCAAGGAACCTATAGTAAAAAAGGAGATAAGTCATCCATATCATTGGCTCATATGGATCAGTGTGCTGCATAAAACAAAACTTCCTAATATGCACATTACATAAACAATTACCAATGGATAAAAAATTTATGAGGTTTGTGTATCTAAACCTTATAAGTTTTAGCTAAATTTGAGGTTCAAGCAATAGACAAGGATGGTATAGCGTTTTCAAAATGGAATAGCCCAATCAAGTAATGAAGATTATTGGGCAAGTTGATGCATCAGGCATCAACCGTGATGGAGTTCTAAATCACGTCAGCTCAATAGTTTAACACTAGTTTACTTTTTCTTAGCAGGTAAAGCATAGCTTTAAAAGGTTACTGATGATGACCAAATTACTTATATTAGTTATAATTTAAACATGATAGCTTAAGACCTCTGAAGGTGGTTAAAAAGACATCATGGTAGCTTGTCTCAGAGAACATAATTTTTGCTTATTTTTGTGAATTTTTCTTTGTAGCTTTTTAAGTGCTTCTTTTGAGTTGTTTAGCCTTTTACCTTCCCTGCCAAATAGAGTAGTTTCATCAGCAGCTCACAACAAGCTCATACAAGCCCCATCGTCTGAACTTTAGTTTACTAGTTGTTTAGAGTATAGTAGTTATTTGTTTGAGCATTATTTTGCTAATTGGAGCTTGTATGCTAGTTTAGTTCTTGGCCGCATATCAGCTCTTTTGAGCTTGTTATGCCCTGCACCAGTAATTTGTTCCAACATCCTAATTCACTAGCTCATATAAGCTCCTCTATGGCTGAATGTTTGTTTAGAAGTAGTTGACAGTATAAGCTTCTTAAGTTGGCATTTTGTTAGAATAGCTTTTAGTCTTGGTAGCTTTTTCTTAGAACTTTATGTTGGATCCTAGGCTGTTTGGAGTTGCTTATTCTTAGAGATAATTGGTTGCTTGATTCTATGTTTTAGCTTGTTATTACTTGTATAACTGATTGCATTAGCTCTATTAGGATGGCTTTAGACTAGTTAGTGCTTATTTTAGTCCTTTGGTAGCTTATAGTACTTTGCCCTTAGCTTATCAGTGGGAATTCTTTCTTCTAGGTTCTTAATTGTTCACTGTTAGCTTAGAAGTGCTTGTGCTCAACTTATTATAGCTTTTAGTTCAAAAAGTTTTCACAAATAACTCTTTAATTCATTAGTTTGATCAGGTTTTAAAATTTTCAAAAATAAAAAAATGTTTTGCAAAAGATCAGGCCAGGGATTCGAACCCTGGTCACTCAGTTTTCCAAACCACAACACACCACACAGAAACCAAGTGCGCCCTTGGGACTTTTCTCAAGGGTTGTGGTTTTCAATTCCATTTAAACCCTTTCTAATTTCCTTTTCTATTAAGCTTACTTTTCTGATTTGCTTATTTTTCTACTTATTTCAACAGATTTTTCAACTTTTATATTTTTCCTAGAATCTTAGTAGTTCAAAGTATTTGACTTAAAAATTTCATAATTTTCTAAATTGTTTTGCTATTTTTAATCATTTAATTTAGTTTAAATTGTTTTAAATTTATTATAAATAAATAAAAAGTCATAAAAATATTTTTCTTTTTCCAAAATTTTTTTTACATTTAGAACTTAGGAAAATCATTTTCATTCCCAAAGGACTAGTCTAGCTTCGATTTCATTTTTTATTTTGCGCTCGTACGTAGTTTTTTAAATATTTTTCGAGTTTTTTATAGAATAAGTTACATTTTTAGTTTAGATTGCCTCATGTTATCACTCTTTTAGTTCTTTTATATGCTTTTTAGTATCATTTTTACTTCCCGTAGTTATAAATTCCATCAAATCTCACTTATTTTCACCATTCATTACACGAATCCCGAATCCCGAATCACATTTCTATTCAACCTTCGTTGGGAGAACGACCCGGGAAATACTTTCACCGGTATTTCTTCGGAATTCACTTAAACCTATAAACTTACATCGAATCAAAATGGCGCCGCTGTCGGGGAGGGTTTGAAGTGAGTTGTTGATTTTAGTTTTGTGATTCGTGTTTTTGTAAATATTTTCAAAACATAAAAACCAAAAATATTTTCTCTTCAATATTTGTTTTTCAATTTTCTAATTACAAAAACCCAAAAATATTTTCTTTTTCAAAATTTGTTTTCACTTTTGTTTTACTTTTATCTTAAATTCGTTTTTTCTGACATAATAATAAAAAAATAATAATAATAAAATAATCTTCTTATCCTCTAAAATTTGATTCTTCTTCTCATACCCTCTTATGTTTAATTCTTATGGATCCGACTTATGTTAAGTGTGGAGAACCTTTCTTCGAAGGGTTGTGTGTTTGGTGTACGTGCGAGCAATGTGGTAGTAATATTCGTGATGGAATTTGTTGGTTTTGTAATTCTCACACGTACGTTCAAAGATCGTTCAACAATCTTTCAAACGTTCCCGATTACCCTCCACCGCTACCTCCGTTCACTTGTTTTAATTGTGGAAATTCCTCCGGAGAAGGAGTACCTTGTGAACAATGTTTTTGTAATCAATGTGGATACATCAATTGTATGTGCTACGTCCCGAGTGCTGAAACGTCTTATGCTTATGATACGAGCTTTGATAATTATCCTCAAAACGATTCCAATTACCCTCCTCATAACTCTTATGAGCAAGAACCGTATTTCAATGATAATTCGTTCTAAAATTCATCAAATTTTGAACATTGTGGGGGATCATTTGAAAATTTCCATTATGAGTCGAATTTGTGTTATGATTCTCATTGTTTTGACCAACCCCCACAAAAATCGTTTGAAGATAGAATGTGTAACACCCCCAATTCATGGATGCAGCGGAATTCAAACTAGGTGTTACTCGACGGCACAATAGTCACAATAATAGAAAACGAACTCCAATTGAGTCGTTTTAAAAGATGTATCATTCAAATTATATAAATTTCAGAGATTTCAAAATGAGGTCCCAATTGGTTCCATGTTTACAATGTATAATAAATGAGTTTTGAATGATAATAAAATTTATAGCCCTTTTGAACATCCGTGTCCTTCCGTGCCATCCTTGATCGTCATGAACCTGAAATACATGCTTGAGAGGTCAACACAAAGGTTGAGTGATATTCATAGAGTTTGTTAAATCGATTGAACACAATATGTTGGTAGTGTGAGTTATAGGCTCACACCAATGTTTGGAAAACAAAACAGGTAGGCTACGTTATTATACGCCCGGAACATGTATTATACACTAAGCTTATGACACCATAACGTTAACGTGTACCAATATCGATCGGCAGATTTATCCCGGTAGGTACTTTGCTAACATACCTAAATCTCAAATATTAATGCATTTGTTTGAACTTAGTCAATACAAATGGGATTCGTCAATCCCAATAGGCCTATTCACAATATTTGCGCTCACTATTTCTAGTGATTAAATGGTTCATAATAAGGGATCTCGGTTTAGCAAGGTTGGTACTTAGTGATAATAAAACAATCAGGCAAGCATACAATTTAAAAACATTGTGCTCGGTTAAAATAGCATGTATTCCCCCCAAGGGTTTGTAAAACATTGAAGTAATGTAAAGTGGGGCTATGAACTCACCTTAAGTAAGATAGCAAGTAATGAATGTAACGGTCGAATCGCGAAGGTTTCTACGAGCAACCTATAATAGAATGTTGTGACTTAGGATCGGAGTAATGAATATGAAGTAGTGCCTATATATATATCTTGCATTATAGTCCATGATGTGGTATGATGTATATTGTAAGTCCTTGAAAGAAAAGATTCATGAAACATGTATGTTTTGTATATCGTTTACTACCGTTCGGGCCGACATAATTCAGAAGTCATGTTAGTAAGCGTTCGAGGAGCCAGGACACTTTAACTCGTAAATCCACAACTCAACTCGACGGCTTACATAATGAACTCCTCACATGAGGCTCCCTACTATTGTAGTAGTTGATGAAATATATAGATATAAGTTTTGATCCGAAAAGTTACATGTCCGATATTTGAATAAACTTAGGAAAGTTTATTAGTACATGAAGATTGTTATTAGGGTATGTTTCATAAGTTTTGTATGACCATTTTCTCTTGGTAATATCTCATGGTTCCCTTTTAAGTGAAGTAGATCCAAATTGCTTGTTCAAGTTCTCGTCAACTCTTTGTTTCATGTTTACGCCTATGAAAGTTGGTATGGTCATTTCGTCATGGCCTAGCCATGACCTTTGGTCCTTGTTTCAAGGTCATGAGACACAACCTTGGCTCTAGCCATGGTTGTGGTCTTGATTATAGGTCATAAGACCTCTTGTTCCTTTCAAAGTATAACCATAATCTTGTGACTTTCGCCTAAAAATGGGCTGTTTAGAATTTGAAGAATTTTATCACTCGGAAAGTGTTTTTAGGTCTCGAGCTTCTTTGTTCCTGAACGAAAACGGCGTTCCGGACAACTTTCGTGTTTTAACTTTTTGATGAATCGGACCAGAAGTGGGACTTTCAAAACCCAAATTTGATCAGAATGGTATTTGGCAGTTTGCCGAAAAGTTTTGGTAACTTCAAATGGGCGTAACTTTTGACTCGTATACTCGTTTTAGGTGGTTCAAATTGCTATGGTTTCCTTGTTAAGTCCTCTACTGTAATATTTAATGATCCAATATCATAATTTTACCACTTTGGTCGTGGTTTTCCAAGAAAGTCACTAGTTTACTTGTTTTAGTAACTTATCTTGTCAATCAATAACAATAACTTGTTTTGCTCACTTTTATACATCATGGACATAACTACAAGACATAATATAGCAAGAATAACATGTAAATAACATGAACATGATTATTTAACAAGAATCAAGTTAGGGTTTGGCTCACAACTTTTGGCTTTCAAAGATGAAAGGAAGTTAACATGTAAGGATAGGACTTTGATAGACTTGCTTCAACCCACTTCACTTCATGCAATCTTTCTACTCTTGTAATCTTGAAAGAGAGATGATGAAAATTGAGGTGACTTGAGTGGATTCAAACTCAAGAGAAATCACCAAAGTTTCTAAGGATTTGAAGTAGTTTTGATGAATCAAAACTAAACTAGGGTTTATGTATGGATATTGCACTTGATTTCTTGGATGGAACTTGAAGTAAACTAGTAAAATGAAGTGTGTTGTGTGTGTGGGTCGTTCATATGGTCAAGGAGTGGGAGGAGAAGCATTTATATGCAAATGAGGAGGTTACATTGTTGACTAGTCAACACTTGGAGGCCAAGTTGAACACATGTTCACATCTCATGACACAAGGCATAAGATCAAGCCACATGGGTGGTGAATCCCCCCTCCTAGGCGGTTCACAAGCTTGGAGGACAAGGTGTGGACTTTGCTTGGTATTATCCAAGTATTAGGAAGAGTTTTGACTCCGGGAAATGACAACCGTAAATGATTAGGCCTCAAAACGTAAAACCGGGTGTCGTAAAATTATGGAACTTTAAAGTATTGTTAGACATGTCCATATGTCCCATAATAAAATATAAAATGAGTGGTAGGTTCCATTTGAGTGGTAAAACCCTGCTAAAAACTGGAAACACGGGTCTAAAACGCGTAATACGTAAAACGTACGAATATTGCGTAAAATTGAGAAAAGTAAAATGTTACTTTTCTAATGTGATAAAAATGATTTAAAATGACTTATAATGTCTAGACTGGGCTCAGTCTAGTGTCGGTTGGTATTAAATGTCTTTTAGACATCAAACCGTAAGCCTAAAAATCAAGGAATGACTTATAACATCAAGGGATGATTTTTGGTCAATGGAGGAGGGAAAAATATGTTGACTTTTTCTAATAAGTTGAAAACTCAAATCGTCTTAGAAAAACGTTTTGTGGTCTAACGGTTAATCGCCCATACGGTTAAGCGTGCTTATGCGAGAGTAGTACAGGCTTGGGTGACCTGCCGGGAAGTCTTTGGTCATATTTTTCTCAGTCACGATTAATTCTCAAATAAATCATGAGTGTGTCAAACATTTTTCTGATGCGGGGTCACTTAACGCGGTCGAGTTTCGTTGTACGTAGAATTTCTGAATGACGTTTTACCCTAAAACGTGTAATTCCGTGTAATTCCTTAATAACTTTCACGAAAATGATCTGACGAATGTCAAACATTTAATTTGCCATGGAAATGATTTATCACTTGAGAATATCAAATAAAAATCAACTTTCGGGAAAATTTTCGGGAAAAATGAATAGTAAAAGTGAATAGTGAAATTTTTCGGGAATAGTAATTATCCTGAAAATGCGAATTGTTACAGTCTCTACCCCTTACGGGGAACTTCGTCCCGAAGTTCTATGTGTGTTATATGTTGGAGTGGTATCGATGAAAAGGTGTGGTTACTTATGAGGACTAGAGTCTGGAATTACCAGTGATGTGATTTGATTTGTCATTTCGGTGTATGGTGTAGGATGAGGCTTCCTTTTATGTAGGAAAGGTATGGTAATAGTCGAATATCAAAGGAAATTGATATAGCAGTCGGATATTAATAGGAATTAATATAGTAGTTGAATATCAAATAGAACTTGATATAGTTGTCAAGTATCAATAACAATTGATATAAGAATCGAATCATGGAATAAGCGTTGAACATGTGGTTGGACCAAGTCCTGTTTGAATTGTACGGCTGCCCATGCATATGGCTACATGGCTTCGCAATGAGTTTGGTACGACTGCGCATGCGTATGGTTACATGGCCTCGTAATGAGTTTGGTACGACTGCGCATGCGTATGGTTACATGGCCTCGTAATGAGTTTGGTACGACTGCACATGCATATGGTTACATGGCCTCGCAATGAGTTTGTTTGTTATTGCACTATCATTATGAAAACCAAAATGTAAACCTCGTACTAATGGAAATTGGGATAGTCGTTGCAATCATAGCCTAGTAGGTAATCTGTTGTTGTATCTAGTGTTTATTGACTTCATACTTATGTTATTTCGGATATAAATAAGCCCACTTGTTTATAATTCTTTATTTACATAGAGAGGCATCCCAAACAATGTAACTAAAGGAATATAAACGTATGGTTCGATGATTTATAATTTCTTTATTTAAATGGAAAGGCATCCCAATCCATTCAAATAAGGACATTATAAATCATTCTACTCAAGAATTCCCGACACAACATTCATACTTAGCCGGTGAGTTACAAGGTAGGGTATTACGAGATGATACTGGTGTTCCAAAAGTACAAGATGAATATTCAATCTTGTAAAGCTGATGAGGGTACTTGTGGTGTAACTAAGGATGATTTGAGCTTTAAAAGTGCATCAAAATCTGTAAATGAGCTTGTGGTTCCAACGGTTGTGAAGATAATGTTATGATATGTTGATGAATAAAAGTGTGTAGTGTATGCTTAACATTAATACTCTTAGGTATAGATGTTGAGTTTGCTTTAAAAATCTTAAGAGATTTTAAAAGTTTATGATGGAATGGTATCCTAAACAGGATGGTACTTCTACAGGATGAAGAGAATAATTGATAACTATCCCAAGATAGTAGTTCGGATTATCTCATAAATGGAAAATTTCAAGAATGAAATTAGGTAACACAAATAAGGTGTTAAGATTTCGCTGAGTGGTAAGACATTATCGTGTCTCTAGATTGTCTTAATGTATTCTGGTGGTTTATCGAGTTCATGTAGGAAATCAACCTAAACATAACCCTAGTACAACTACTCTCAGTATTGGAAAATTTTAAGTCGAATATAGTTAGTCAGACTATATTCCACTGTCCCAAGGTTAAATATAGGTGACTAGTCTATATTTAGCCAAGGTTCGATAAAATTTTCAAATACCTAAATTAGGTATACTTGTGATATGTCCGTTGCTTTCGGGAAACTGTCCACTAAACAAAGGCGATGTCAAACCCTTAAGTTGCAAGTCCCGTCCATACAAGACTTGTAACGTATGTTTTCATATTCCATTGAATAGAAGGTAGTAAGGGTAGATACATATGGAAAGGAAATTTTTAAGTAGTTCTAAAATAGAACATACTTGGCCAGGATCACGAACTTTTAATAATGAAGGTTTCATAAGAAAACTTTGGTGAATGTAGAGAAAGTTCAGCTTTTGTCGATGATGGATTAGTTTGTCCTTTAGAAATCTCATATTTCTTGTTTTGAAATCGATAGATTGTGACGGGTTTTTGATATCATAAGAAATGATATTGATGATGTGATGGAATAATTCTAGAGACCATTTGCACAAAACACAATGTCTCGGAAGTAGGTTAGACCATTGTGTAATTCACAATGTCTAGGAAGTAGGTTAGTCATTGTGTGACTCAAATCATTTGAGAAATGATTAAGACTATTGTATCATACAATGTCTTGGAAAATGAATGAGACCATTGTATCTCACAATGTCTTGGAAAATGAATGAGGCCATTGTATCTCACAATGTCTTGAAAAATGAATGAGACCATTGCAATCCGTTACAATGTCTTGGACATATAATGTTGGAGTAGGAACATGATTGGGAGAGTGTGGCTGTGCCGAAATGCCTTAGAATAGGCATACACAGATATGTTTAGTCCATTGTTTAGATAAATGATTGAAAATAAACCGAGTTTATATATCAATATACTAATATGTTCATGTAGCATAAAATGCCTAGTGTGTATATATCAATATACAAATATGTGTTCATGTAGCATAAAATGCCTAGTATATATCAATATACTTATATGTGTTCATGTAGCATAAAATGCTTAGTGTATGTAGCATAAAATGCCTAGTGTGTATATATCAATATACTTATATGTGTTCATGTAGCATAAAATGCCTAGTATATATCAATATACTTATATGTGTTCATGTAGCATAAAATGCCTATTGTGTATATATCAATATACTTATATGTGTTCATATAGCATAAAATGCCTACGGGGAAATGCTGAATTATGTTTAGGGTACATATATCAATATGCAATTATGTTTGTGTAGCATAAAAATGTCTTCGGGGAAATGCTCAAAATGGGTATATATGAATATACTAACATGTTTGTGTATCATAACATGCTTACTAAATCCATAATCGTCTGGAGGATGGAAGACACGGAGAGCGGAAGGCTATAAAATGTTTTTGCTTGTATGTGTGGTTATAGTTTAGGTCTCAATTAGACCCATTTCTCTATAACCATGGCTCTGGTACCAATCTGTAACACCCCCAATTCATGGATGCAGCGGAATTCAAACTAGGTGTTACTCGACGGCACAATAGTCACAATAATAGAAAACGAACTCCAATTGAGTCGTTTTAAAAGATGTATCATTCAAATTATATAAATATCAGAGATTTCAAAATGAGGTCCCAATTGGTTCCATGTTTACAATGTATAATAAATGAGTTTTGAATGATAATAAAATTTATAGCCCTTTTGAACATCCGTGTCCTTCCGTGCCATCCTTGATCGTCATGAACCTGAAATACATGCTTGAGAGGTCAACACAAAGGTTGAGTGATATTCATAGAGTTTGTTAAATCGATTGAACACAATATGTTGGTAGTGTGAGTTATAGGCTCACACCAATGTTTGGAAAACAAAACAGGTAGGCTACGTTATTATACGCTCGGAACATGTATTATACACTAAGCTTATGACACCATAACGTTAACGTGTACCAATATCGATCGGCAGATTTATCCCGGTAGGTACTTTGCTAACATACCTAAATCTCAAATATTAATGCATTTGTTTGAACTTAGTCAATACAAATGGGATTCGTCAATCCCAATAGGCCTATTCACAATATTTGCGCTCACTATTTCTAGTGATTAAATGGTTCATAATAAGGGATCTCGGTTTAGCAAGGTTGGTACTTAGTGATAATAAAACAATCAGGCAAGCATACAATTTAAAAACATTGTGCTCGGTTAAAATAGCATGTATTCCCCCCAAGGGTTTGTAAAACATTGAAGTAATGTAAAGTGGGGCTATGAACTCACCTTAAGTAAGATAGCAAGTAATGAATGTAACGGTCGAATCGCGAAGGTTTCTACGAGCAACCTATAATAGAATGTTGTGACTTAGGATCGGAGTAATGAATATGAAGTAGTGCCTATATATATATCTTGCATTATAGTCCATGATGTGGTATGATGTATATTGTAAGTCCTTGAAAGAAAAGATTCATGAAACATGTATGTTTTGTATATCGTTTACTACCGTTCGGGCCGACATAATTCAGAAGTCATGTTAGTAAGCGTTCGAGGAGCCAGGACACTTTAACTCGTAAATCCACAACTCAACTCGACGGCTTACATAATGAACTCCTCACATGAGGCTCCCTACTATTGTAGTAGTTGATGAAATATATAGATATAAGTTTTGATCCGAAAAGTTACATGTCCGATATTTGAATAAACTTAGGAAAGTTTATTAGTACATGAAGATTGTTATTAGGGTATGTTTCATAAGTTTTGTATGACCATTTTCTCTTGGTAATATCTCATGGTTCCCTTTTAAGTGAAGTAGATCCAAATTGCTTGTTCAAGTTCTCGTCAACTCTTTGTTTCATGTTTACGCCTATGAAAGTTGGTATGGTCATTTCGTCATGGCCTAGCCATGACCTTTGGTCCTTGTTTCAAGGTCATGAGACACAACCTTGGCTCTAGCCATGGTTGTGGTCTTGATTATAGGTCATAAGACCTCTTGTTCCTTTCAAAGTATAACCATAATCTTGTGACTTTCGCCTAAAAATGGGCTGTTTAGAATTTGAAGAATTTTATCACTCGGAAAGTGTTTTTAGGTCTCGAGCTTCTATGTTCCTGAACGAAAACGGCGTTCCGGACAACTTTCGTGTTTTAACTTTTTGATGAATCGGACCAGAAGTGGGACTTTCAAAACCCAAATTTGATCAGAATGGTATTTGGCAGTTTGCCGAAAAGTTTTGGTAACTTCAAATGGGCGTAACTTTTGACTCGTATACTCGTTTTAGGTGGTTCAAATTGCTATGGTTTCCTTGTTAAGTCCTCTACTGTAATATTTAATGATCCAATATCATAATTTTACCACTTTGGTCGTGGTTTTCCAAGAAAGTCACTAGTTTACTTGTTTTAGTAACTTATCTTGTCAATCAATAACAATAACTTGTTTTGCTCACTTTTATACATCATGGACATAACTACAAGACATAATATAGCAAGAATAACATGTAAATAACATGAACATGATTATTTAACAAGAATCAAGTTAGGGTTTGGCTCACAACTTTTGGCTTTCAAAGATGAAAGGAAGTTAACATGTAAGGATAGGACTTTGATAGACTTGCTTCAACCCACTTCACTTCATGCAATCTTTCTACTCTTGTAATCTTGAAAGAGAGATGATGAAAATTGAGGTGACTTGAGTGGATTCAAACTCAAGAGAAATCACCAAAGTTTCTAAGGATTTGAAGTAGTTTTGATGAATCAAAACTAAACTAGGGTTTATGTATGGATATTGCACTTGATTTCTTGGATGGAACTTGAAGTAAACTAGTAAAATAAAGTGTGTTGTGTGTGTGGGTCGTTCATATGGTCAAGGAGTGGGAGGAGAAGCATTTATATGCAAATGAGGAGGTTACATTGTTGACTAGTCAACACTTGGAGGCCAAGTTGAACACATGTTCACATCTCATGACACAAGGCATAAGATCAAGCCACATGGGTGGTGAATCCCCCCTCCTAGGCGGTTCACAAGCTTGGGGGACAAGGTGTGGACTTTGCTTGGTATTATCCAAGTATTAGGAAGAGTTTTGACTCCGGGAAATGACAACCGTAAATGATTAGGCCTCAAAACGTAAAACCGAGTGTCGTAAAATTATGGAACTTTAAAGTATTGTTAGACATGTCCATATGTCCCATAATAAAATATAAAATGAGTGGTAGGTTCCATTTGAGTGGTAAAACCCTGCTAAAAACTGGAAACACGGGTCTAAAACGCGTAATACGTAAAACGTACAAATATTGCGTAAAATTGAGAAAAGTAAAATGTTACTTTTCTAATGTGATAAAAATGATTTAAAATGACTTATAATGTCTAGACTGGGCTCAGTCTAGTGTCGGTTGGTATTAAATGTCTTTTAGACATCAAACCGTAAGCCTAAAAATCAAGGAATGACTTATAACATCAAGGGATGATTTTTGGTCAATGGAGGAGGGAAAAATATGTTGACTTTTTCTAATAAGTTGAAAACTCAAATCGTCTTAGAAAAACGTTTTGTGGTCTAACGGTTAATCGCCCATACGGTTAAGCGTGCTTATGCGAGAGTAGTACAGGCTTGGGTGACCTGCCGGGAAGTCTTTGGTCATATTTTTCTCAGTCACGATTAATTCTCAAATAAATCATGAGTGTGTCAAACATTTTTCTGATGCGGGGTCACTTAACGCGGTCGAGTTTCGTTGTACGTAGAATTTCTGAATGACGTTTTACCCTAAAACGTGTAATTCCGTGTAATTCCTTAATAACTTTCACGAAAATGATCTGACGAATGTCAAACATTTAATTTGCCATGGAAATGATTTATCACTTGAGAATATCAAATAAAAATCAACTTTCGGGAAAATTTTCGGGAAAAATGAATAGTAAAAGTGAATAGTGAAATTTTCCGGGAATAGTAATTATCCTGAAAATGCGAATTGTTACAGAATGCGCGAAGAAATTAGATTATTTGAAATCAATCATAACCCTCAGGGAAAGTCGATGGAGGAACTACTTACCGAAGAAAGAAAGGCTAAATTCCAAAAGTCTTTAATTTACTATGATTCCGACGATGATGAGGCGATGATTACGATCAATCTTTTCCCTCAAAGAGCACCTATCTTTCCTCCCGTAGAACCCGAGGACTCTCTAAAAATGGGGGACGAGCATCTAAACACTATTCCAGAAATAGAATCGGACGAATTCAAAAAGTCTAGTGTTGAGAATCTCGTCCCAATCCCAAGTGAGTCCGGGGAAATTTCTAACGGTGATTCTGAAATTGTTGAAAATGATCATCTTGATATATCTGAAGATATTCCCGACTCTTCCCATCCTTCTCTCACACCGGTTGAGGGAAGTGACCCCGTTTTGGAAGATGTCGAAACTTCTCTTGTTGATTATGATTCTATTTCGACTGAGATTATTGAAGATAAGCCGTCAGATCCTTTGGAGCCCGAGCTCAAGGATTCTTTACCCGATTTTGAAAAACATGATACGGCTGAGGAGTGTGAGTTACCTCCTCTTGACAATCTGAATGATCGTGTTGAGATGTTCTCCGATTCTGACGATGATGATTCTTTATCTTGTGGAGAAATCGAATATGTTGAAGAAGTACCTTCAGAGCTCGTCAGCTTAGAAGAAGAGAATCATGAAGAAGTTGATACTAAAATACAAGATGAAGTACTTCGTGAAAAACTATCAAATATCAATCTTCTCATTTCTAAGATCGAGGCATTGAATGATCCTCCGACTTCTTTTCCTATCCCCGTTATGGATAGTGATTTCTTACCTGAGCTTGAAATTTTTCGATTTGAAGAGACGAGTAGTGGCAATCCCACTATTCATGCTATCTATCTTCCGGATTATGAGCGTTTTGATTTTGAGATTAACTCTGAACTTATTTCCGATAATCCGTCATGTGACCCTCTTTTAGAGGATGTCGAATTATTTCTTGATGCGGAGGACTCGATACCACCGGGTATTGAGAATGACGAGAATGACATTCAAAGAAATATTCTTTCCGATTTACCTTCTTCTCGTCCACCTGCGAAACCACCCGATATAGATTTTGAATCTGATACGGATGAAGATATTTTTGGAGTGGTGGACGAGATTTTTGAACATGATGTTCCTGTGCTTGATATTTTGCCCACCCAACCCACCCATGATTCAGAAGTTGACTTTGCTTTTGTCATCCGAGTGTTTCACTCATTCTTTACTTATCCCCTCATTTCTTCACTTTTTCACTCTACCGGGAGTGAGGATACCGTCTTTGACCCCGGCATCTTCGTTTATCATACCGGGTATCCGATTCATTTGCTCCCCCAAGATTAAGTAAATTCGGGGCGAGTCTAAGCTATACGACTCGATAAAAAACAAGCGCTTCGTGGGAGGCACCTCATGCTTATCCATTCATTTTCTTAAAATTCTATTTTCTTTCTAACGTGACGTGAGGAGGGCTACCTCTTCCAATTTTTCGTGTTTCGTGGTTGTTTGAGAATGTCCAGGAATTGCCCGAATAATGAAGACTCTCGTGCTCGTTGTTTTGTCTCCAATCAAGTTTCATCATTTGTTGCTTATCCAAATATCCTAATCTTATCGACTAACATTTATCTTTTGGCATAACTAATAAACGGCCTTAGATTTATGTAGGAGAACTCTTACCTTTTAAACATTGAGGACAATGTTTCGTTTTAGTTTGGAGGGGTGATCTTTCGATCTGATTTTTGCCTTACACCATGTCGTGTACTCTTGCAACTCCGTTTTTCCTAAAAAATGAAGAAAAAAAAATGAAAAAATTTAAAAATTTGAAAAATTTTGGAGAAAAATCGAAGGAAAAAGTCATGAAAAAGCACAAAAAAATGAGAAAAAGTTGAAAAGTTGTGCAAAAATATAATAAAGTTTTGAATAAGTGTTTTGACACCTTGTTGACTTTCCAGCTGGCGAGAGTAGGAATAAATATTTTTGACTTGACCGGGCTTGTTGAGCTCTAGCTTGTTCCCTTAACCAAAGATAATCACATAAGCTTGTGCTAGTCTTGTACACCAGGAGCTATAAAATGCGAATTCTTTCTTAAGAATCTGCAAGTTTCCGTACTTGACTTTATACATGCGCAGCTAAAAAGCTTTCGCTAGTCTTTTACATAAGGAGCTATAAAACGCGAATTCTTCTTTTAGAATTTGCAAGTTTCTGTAACTGACTTTATATATGCGTGGCTGATTATCGGCTAAGTATTCGCTGGTTTCATTACTTGGAATCTTAAATTTCTAAGAGCGAGAAATAATAGAGTTTATTTAGAAGTTAAATGCTAAACGTGGAGTAGTTGGTTCTCTTTAGAGCTCATGACAGGTACTTGTGGCTTTTTGCTCCCACAAAATTGTTTCACCAATATAAATAGATGTTCTAGGTTAATTAATGGTATTTAGGTTTGGATAATATTTAGTTTCTTATTTTCTTAAAAGAATCTTTGCTTTAGAAGTTGGGTACATATCAAGGAACATCAAAAAAATAAAAGCAAAAATGAAAAAAAAAAATCAAAAGTCAAGAGTTGATTATGTATGTGGTTTTGGAGCTACCCGATAAGCTTCCATTGATGATGAAAAAAAGTAAAGAAAGAAAAGTATGAAAAAAGTGAAAAAAAAAGAAAAGTGAAAGTTATATTGAATAAGAGCTAAAGTGTATAAAAGTTGTTGGCACGTGAGGTGCATGTGGGTGATTCTGAATTGGACACATGAGGTGCACGTGTAGTACTCCGCAACTTATATATGAGATTGTATGTATCCAAATTCCTTGATGTGGACCGAATTTCTAGAGCAGTGGTTCTTGAGAGAAAATGAAAAACTACTTACTGTTTAAACTTGGTATCTCTATCGGATTAAAAAGTATTGAAACGAGAAAATATGAAGAAATTCATTTCTCACAAAAATAAAATCTTGAGATACAAAACTTAGGACATGGGAGTAAGAGGTTTCCACAAGTAACTTTTATGAGTAATGATAGCATCTAACTTATAGATAAGCTGTGATCTCGTTTGTATGCTTAGTTTGGGGGCTTGTGAAAAATCAAGGATGACGAATTTTATCCGAATGGTTACTTTTCCATGAGAAGTGTTTCTACTTTTTGACCCTAAAAATTATTGCAAAATAATGAAAGTTCAACAAACCGTCACAAGAATAAAGTGAGAAAAGTCCAAAAATAGTAGTTATAAGTAGAATAAAGAATAAATTTTGGAAAACGGGGCGTTTTCATGAATAAATGATTTTGTAACCTCTTTTGAACATCCTTGCTACTTTACAAAGTCAGTAGGAAGAGTTATGAAATTATTTATCTCAAAAGCGAGAATTGATCACATTGCGTGAGGGCATGACAATACTTTAGTCGGGGGGATTTTAGATTACAATCCCCAAATCTCAGATCAAAACAACTAAAAATGAGTGAATTAAAAATCATAATCAAAACTTGTTTGAAACTCTAATTTAAATTTTTGACTTTTTATACTTTTGAAAAACTTTGACTAAAGTGAAATGCAAATGATCCCAATTAACTCTAGATGTTATATAAAGATGATTTAAGTCCTAATTAAGCTAAGTGAAGCTAATTTTAACCTAAATCTTTGATTATGGCTACTGCAACACCAAATTGAGTACAAAATTGATCATAAAGGTTGATTTTGACTTTTATGTGAACAAACTACCAATATTATGCCATTGCTAACCTATTCTAACCTATAGTGCACTAGTAGAGCAGAAAATTTCACAAAATAACACCAAGAACACCAAGAACAAAGCAGATCCAAACACCCCTTATTCTATGATAATGAGATTTAAACTTCCAAACTCCAACCAATTGATCAAATTCAGTTCAATAACAATATTAGAAATCAAATCAACATTAGAATTTAACAATTAATCACAAGAACACAGGAACACAAATCATGCAATATCAAGGTAGTTAATGAAACAAATACTTGAACTAAGCTAATGACAAACTAAAATAGATCAATCAGGCAATAAAATAACTATGCTAAGCAGAATGTAGCAACAAACAAGTAAACTACTCGGATTAAAACTACATAAGCAGAAATAGAACAATTTAGAATGAAAATTCAAATAGAGGACTTACAAATCGATCCCTCAGCTGAACAGAGGGTACATTTGAACTTAGCCTATCTTTGGATAGGCTATATCAACACCAGAAACCCTGATTCTAACACTAGTTTACCCAGATTCTTCACCATGATTAAACCTTGACTTTCGTTGACCATTTACCCAAGAACTATCTTAAGCATAGTTAAACTATAAAACTCACTATAAGCTACTGATTAAGCTTAAATGAGCTTATGAAAACATGCAAATGAAGATTAGAAATAGATTGGGAACATTAAATTGCTAAGAATTAAAATGAAAACTAAACTTTTATTGAAGAAAACTTGAAATGAGTACAATTTGAAAGCTGAAAGAGTTACAATAAACTAAAAACATAAACTTAAGCTAAAAATTACACTAAAACTAATATACTAATCTACTCCTACTCCTAATCTAACAGCTTCAAATGTGGTGAGGATGGGGCTTTTTATAGCCAGCTGGGGTGAGCTCAGGGCTTCTCTAGAAGCATCTCGAAGTCTAATCTCCACCCTTCCTTTCAATCCAATCAGTGGTCATCAATTGTAGCCCTTGGATCAATAGTGTGAGGTGTTTCACCCAATCAGGATGCTTCATAAGGCCACGTTAGCAATCCCTTGATGTCATCCCTTCTGACACGTTGTCAGGCTTCTAGAAACGCAAGCTAATTGTCCTAAATACCCTTAATTGTAGTAATTTTTGGTGTTGGGTAATTAGGGTTCATGGGGGATTTGGGGGAAAATTGTACGGGGTAAAAGAAAAAAGCGCGTATTAATCTTTTTATTATTGTTTAATGGTTGGGTCGGGTTGAGACATGGGTCACAGGTAAGGATTTGGGTTTTTGGTAAAAATGGGCTTGGGGTATTGTTAATGGGGATTTGGGCTTGGATAGCAGACTTGTGTTTGGATTGGATTGGTACTAGTTAAGAGTTTAGGATATACACTAAATAGGATTTAAGGTTTAGGGGTAACTTTTACCTATTTGCAAAATCAAGAGACTAACTCTGCCATTTTTTAAATGTTCTTCCAAGGGCTATTTGTGGCATTTTATAATTCTTCAAGGGTCGATTTTGACATTTTGAGCTCAATTGATATCCAAAGTCCAAACTTGTAAATTCCTTTCCCGGCTTCGGCTCTTGAACCTTTTTCCAATTCTCGTGCTCGTGTTACTGTTTTTGCTCGATTTTGTCCATTTTCATTAATATCCTTATCTGCACAATCACAAACGTAAAAACACAACATATTTGGCATATTTGGTCAGTTTTTGGTCGTTTTAGTCCGGTTTTGGTCAAATAAAATGTGTATGATTAAGCATACACCACATCACAATGTAAACAAGGTGGTCTTTGCAAAGATGGTTCTGTATACTTGTAATTCAAACTAAATCAGTTACGAGATAAGCTATTATTGTCATTTAATAACCCTCTTAATATTTGTTCCAGATATTTGCATACTTTTTCTGGAGCATAAGACGTTCCTACTTCCTACTTCAAGAAACCTTTGAGCCCAACTTTCACCTCGCGCCCTCGCCTTAACTTATAAATATATATTGAGAACAAATGCTCAAACTGCACTCTGATATACAATCCTAAATTCTATACTTCCACGATTAACAGAACCTAATCCAACCTTCCAATAAAGCTAGTTATACGACAATGAGATACTCCAAAACGCTAACTAAATAAGTATTTCCTAAGTAATTGAGGTATGTCTAATCAAATAACATAAGTGAATGTTTTCCTGATCAACTCAATTTATTTAGATACAACAATGTTTCGCACTTAAGGACGGATGGAGCATTTTTTCCGGTCAAATGATGAAACTCGTCGGTCAACGTAAACCACAAGGACGAATGGTGTAGAAATAGAAAAGAAAATAAAAAGTGCACTTTTCTATCAATAGGTCGCCCAACATATTAAATATATGCAAGTCGCCCAAATGACAGGTCGAACAGTTGTTCTGTATCAAAATTTTAGTAATTTTTTAAGTTTGACTTTTTTCACTTAATGACAAAATTCGGGTTGCCCAGGGTACAAGTTGCCTCGAAAGAAAAGTATTTAGCCCAAAGTAATAAAAGTTTAAGTATTTTCGGATTAAAAACAATTTAAACTGGATGAAAATAATATTAGTTATGAGTTATAAACGAAAATAATAATAGGAAAAAAAAAGGTTCATTGTTTTTATATATAGTTTTCTTAATTTTTCACTTTCAAGAATATGAGTTTTTTCTTTATCAATACTATCTACAAAAAGAAAACGATCAAAGAGAAAAAGTGAAAAACTTAATCTTTGTCAAACTTAAAAATTAGTCATCTATTTAAGGAAACTTACATTATTTTCAGAAAAAACTTAAAAATCCAGTCATGAATCTAAGGAAATTTACATTATTTTCGGAAAGTATATGCAAAGCTAGAAACTAGTGACACACTATTAATACAAATCGAAAACCGGGATGACCCAGGTCGCTTCAAACCACGTGGGTTGACCGGTTTAATTTGACTTTTTTTACACAATCCGGCGGGTTGACCGGTTTAATTTGACCCATTTTTTCGACCGGAACGGTTTCAACCAGTTGAACAGTCCGGGTCGAAACGAGTTTTAAAACATTATGTTTAATCCCCAAATCCTCAAACTTTTATTATTTTGAGTTTATAACCCACATGTTTTTTTTTTTTTTTTTTTTTTTTTTTTTTTTTTTTTTTATCAATGAAACTATTCGCCGTTATAAAATCACGTTGTTATGCACGGATACTCGTGTAGTATGTATAGATAGATAGATATGCTCTTATTTACATGAAAATCTGTTAATTGAAATTTGGAAGCCGTGAGCAGATGAATCTTCAATTTTTGTTGAAGATTTAGCACATGTTTAGGCAAAAGTGCGTAAACAGTAATATTTATTTATTTATTTATTTATTTTAAACCTTATGTCTTCATTGTAATTTGTTTCTAACGCTTTGTTAGTTTGATTATATTTCTGCCGTTAAAAAAATAAATAAATAAAAAATAGTGCGTGAACATCTACCTACAAAATACGCTTATGTACGATCTTGAGAGGTGCGGTAGCGAGAGGGACAAATTATATTCTCTTTCAAAGAACATATCAAAGAAAAGAATGTATAGATTTATCATAAAGAATAAAGTCCTTTCCCTAAATGCACAAAGATAATACAAAGGTCCTCTTCAACTAAAGATATGATAGCGAATTACAAGATCATTATCACTTATAAAACCGGTTGAGTCAAACCCATTATAAGAAATTTATTTTGTAACAAACTGATAATGCAGTGGATGATCTCACATAGATATATAATCCTGATGATATTAGAAAGGTAATAACTTGATAAACGAACATTATTACATATCCATGACTTTATATATAGAGAACTTAAATATCTTGCTTTTGAACAAGAGCATCTCCCATTTTCTTAGTAGCTTGATCAAGTCCATTTTGATACTTTTGAACCAAAAATTCATACGTTAGCCCTTCGACCGGATCAACTTCAAACGACCACTCAACAACGCATCCTTTGGCACTGGTAGGAACTATCTTGATAGTTGAAAGATATGACTTGAACCTAACATTGCAATCAACCATCTCATAGCTCATAGACATCTGGTTCGTGTCAACGGCTACTAATCGCTCCTTGGACCAGCTCACTTGCTCAATGCTACCATCTTTGTTTGGGAGCTTGAAACCGGCACAATAGCGTGTAGCACCAACCTCGCCATTGAGTCCATGGACACCATAACATGTAGACAAATTAGGAAACCATTTGTGGAAGTTAAAGAAGTCTATGAACAAAGGCCAAATTTCATTTGCACTTGCTTTTGTTAATGTTGTTGTAACCTTACCTTCCCATTTCGCCATGGATGATCTATTCTCCATTTCTTAGTGTTTCTTTATGAGAGGAAATGTTTAAGATATGTGTTGTGTCACGTTAATGTGCGTGTATACATAACAAAAGTATTTTATTATGCAATAAAGTTATATTAATATGGATTGGATCTTCAAAGATATAGTTTAATATGGTTGTCAAATCAGGATCTTACATAAGATCGTTTTTGGCTTTGCAAGATCGTGATCGTAGGATCGGATCGGGATCATAAGATCCTATAAAAATGTATATATTTTTGTATAGGGGTTGTAGTTTTATATTTCATATATAATATTTCCTATGAAAAACGAATCTAAATGGATGATAAAAGAAAAAAAATTATATATTCAAGTACCGTAGTAGTAGAATATTAGACATATTACAATACTCACTTGCACAAAGTTACTATATACGTGCACTTACTTCTTGTTAAATGTTTTTTATTATAGGTTTTTCGTGACAACATTTAGATTAATTTTAAAATATAGTGTTAATTTATTGATACGTGATTCGGAGACTTAATTTTATTACAGTATATAGATTAATGCAAAAAGATAAATGGATTGTTTCTGAAAATGAAACGACATAATTTAACATATAATTTGTGCTTTTATATGAAACATAAAATAAATTATGAACAAAATTGGGTCAAGTATCAAAATGGTTTACTTCAAAAACAAGCTTCTAACATGTTACAAAGCACGAAATCGTTTTTAATAATAAACCCAAAAAGACATATCTAAACTATTTATAAATAATCCATAAAAGTATAATGATTTGACACTCATTAATCTTGCAAAAAACAATCAATTAACAACATCAAAATTATAACTTTCATGAAGAATTCTTAGCCATTGGGCTTTAAGACATGGACTTATGCATATCTTAACTACATAAAATGAAAAAATAGTCAAAAGTTGAATCTTAACTTTGTTGAATGTTGAAAATGTTGAAAAAAGAATTAAAATTGTTAGGGTTTTGTCCGTACAATAGCTCTATACTTTCCAAAATGTACCGATATGGTACGTGTACTTTTTTATTGCCTATATGGTATGTGTACTTTAGGTTTCGTGTTAATAAGGCCACTTTTTCGTTTTTTACCTAATAGCAACCTGGTTGCTGACGTGGCATGCCCAATCGACAAAAGTGACCGTTGCCACTCATCCCACTTTATAAAACCCCATTTTCTCCCAAAAACTAACCCTAATTTTTTTTTACCCAAAATACTAACCCTAAATCCCAAATCAATTAATTAACTCCATAACCAAAATAATGTCTTCATCATCTTCATCGTCTAACTGGCTTCGACCTATACCCACCCATTGCTTTTGTGAGTTACCTGTGGTTGAAAGGACATCACGCACTGCTACAAACCCAGCTAGACGATTCTTGTGCTGCCCTCATCCAAGTGTAAGAAAAGCAATGATATTTATGGTCTTGTTTATTGTGTTTGTGTTAATTTTTGTTTTTATTTTGTTACTTTTAGGATTCAGGTAAACAATGCAGGTTCTACTTCTTTCTTGATCCTGAGCTACGCTATGGATACTACAGAAATGAGATGCATAGCCTTTACACTCAAGTCCAACAACTAAGGAGGGAGATGCAAGTTCAAGACTACACCTATAGGAATAGGATTCGTGATTTGGAGTTGGAACTGAATGAGAGAACAACCACTGGTGAATGCTACAAGAAAGCAGTCATTGTGTTTACTGTGTTTATGTTTGTTATGTATTTCCTAGTCAATTGATGGTAAGGGTTTTAGGGATGGATTTAGTGGGGTTTGTGTAGTTTAAGCTGGTACGGATTATGGGTATGGTGTAGGTTATGTAGTGTCTAGGTTAGGATTGTTATGTAATGGTGTAGTTTGTGTAGGAATGTGGGTCTAGGTTGTATGTTCAAATGGTTTAATGTAATGACAATGTTAATTTGCTATATTTGTTGTAATTGGTTTAAGTGTAATGGGTCAAAATAGGATAGTCAAAAAAGAAAAGTCAAATGGGTTTAGACATAAATGATAGTATATCTACCTGTTATTTAATGCATTGACTAGAAGTACCTTAATACATTTATATAACCTATCTAATACAACTCATTTTATCCCTGTCAAACCCTAATCAAGCAATCAAGCATACCAAATTTCATAACATGAGTTCTGCTAATCAACCAGGTATGTTTGAAGTAGATGAAGCAGCACCCCAGAAGAGTGTCTTGTAGTGCAATCCATTCCATTTCTTTTTGAAGTTAGCATAAATGTGTCTTGCACATAGTCTATGCTCAGCATGTGGGAGCAATTCTCTAACTGCTTGGAGTAGACCCTGTAACATGTTGTGTAAAAAGGATATTACTATGTATGTAATGCAAATGTTATAATTAATAAGTGTTATAATAATTACCTTATGCCCATCTGAAATGACTGTCAAGTATGCTCCAATTGCAAGGTTAAAGTCTTGTGATGAGTGGTGAATAAACCAGCTTCAATTGTCACCATTTTCAATGTTTGTCACTGCCCAAGCCATGGGAAACATCTGGTTGTTAGCATCTCTTCCCATGGCTGTTAACAACTCACCCGTGGATCTCAAAAAACAACCATCCAGGCCAATGACTCTTCTGCATGATACCCATCCTTCTTTCATAGCTATGGAATAAAATAAGAGTTAAACTACAAACAATGCATAAATGTGATAAAGTGCTAATAAAATTGTACAACATTATACCTTTGAAGCAGACATAAATCCTTATGAACACTGTTTTGCCATCATCCCTAGTGTCCACATCTAAGTGAACAGAAGAACCAGGATTGGTTATCAAGATCTGCTCTCTGTAATCCCATAACCTTGCATAGTGATCTACCAGTCCTCCTTCATGATCATAAACTGCCCTCTGATTTTCCCTTTTACACATTCCAACACTTACATGTATTCTAAAGTTCTCTTTAGCATATGCTTTCATCTGCCTATAACTTATCTTAGGATTTCTTACAACCTCATGTGCAAACTGTTTTGCTAGCCACTTGTAAGTAACCAATGACCCCAGATCATAATTCCTATAGCATGTGTGATTAGGAATCAATGTTTTAATTTGGAAAGTTGACTCATTTTGCATTCATCCTGCCCATAATCTAAATGAACAACCTGCTTGTGACTTGGATTGCTTGCCCTTAGGTGTCTTTGGTGACTTAGACTTAGGTGAACCAGTTTTCTTAGTTGTCTTAGGTGACTTAGACTTAGACTTAGGCGACTTAGTTTTAGACTTAGCCTTTGGTGACTTGGATTGCTTGCCCTTAGATGTACCTATGTCCTCATCAATCTTTTGTTTACCACTTTTCTGGCTAGAACACCTACCTTCTTCCACATTTCTTCCACACAACACTGCTACATTTCTATAATCATTCCTCTTAAACCATAACTGATATCCATGTTTTACCCCATAGTTAATCAAACATTCTTTAAGTTGGTCTGGGTGCTCAAATTTCATACCCAATAATGGGGTCATCTCATCCCATGGTACATTAGGATCAAAAACAGGATATGAGTAACTTTCCTTCACCTTAAATATGTCATCAACTTCTATTTGCTCATCTTCATTTTCCCTAGAATCACTAGCAGAACCTTCACCTAAGTTTGCAGGCCTACTAACAACATCATCCCTAATGTACTTACCACCAACTAACTTGATTAGGAAAGGGTCCTTAAGTTCTGTCTTTGCAATCACCACATCTTCTTCACCTACATGTTCTGGTCCAACATATTCTTCTATGTTTTCTAATTCAATTTCAGAATCAGATTCATCATCTTCTTCACCTACACTAGCATCTATATGGGCATCTTCTAAAACATCATAACCATGATGTTCAACATATAGTTCTACTTTGCAAGCATTGTCAAAAGCTAATTTCACAAAACTTGCTAACTCAGTATCATTCCTTAAAGGTTTCAAATGTGTACCCAAATCTTGTTTAGGAGCACAGAAATACATACCACGAACATGAAACAAACAACAATCTTTCACTATCTGCATTAGTCTTGAGTGGTTGCACTTACCCAAATCGTAATAAACTAAAATACATGATTTACTGTCAAAAATAACGTAATAAACTAAAATACATGATTTACCGGAAAATTTAATTTCATGGTACCCGCCGCCGCAACGCGCGGGTACCCTACTATGTAGTTAAATTTGTGTTACATGTATTGACGAAGTACAAGGTTTTGGTGAATCGTTATCGTTTTGTTTTGGCCTACGAAGTTATTAGGGTGATGTATATCATGTTTGAATACTCTTTATTAAACAACACATTTGTGGTGGTGGTGATAAAATCATGTCATGATCTCAAGGAAAGATATGTTAAAAGTCATAATTCATGTCAAAGCTCTATGAAACATCATAATTCAAATACACATAAATTGCATCTTTGGCGCAAATTAGGTAAGAAAATACCAAAATTTATTTGAAATTTGAAATAAGTTTACTTGTTGGCGGGATGAAAGATTTTAGAGTTTGCATTAAAATTCGAGATCCTCCACACACAAACAATTTAATACCAACATCGGTAACTCATAGTCAACGAAGTTAAAAACTAAATTACGAAAACTACTCAACAAAAAAGACCAATGTATGCTCAACAAAAAGATTAAGATATGAACACATTTGTTTTGATTTTTTAAAACCATTTTTAAAATTTACATAAAAAAAAAAAAAAAAATCAATCTTATACACAAAGCAAAGAAAGAAAAGATACTATAATATTTATGCGTCAGTACAATCACGTCAATGTTGCTTAGAAGAACAAGCATAATACATGTTAAATTTTCACGAAAAGAAATTGCAGCTAAATTACTTTAGATAATAACACCAGAAAGTAAAAGACTTTAAAAGCCAATCGTAAATTTGTCGACACATGAAAATTTGACAATTACCCAATACCACAAATGGTAAAATTGTCTCTGAAAATTATGTCATCATCACTTTACACGAGTAGTCTATTACTCTCTTCTTCCCAAAATTATTGTCCAGTTTAAATTTTCAAAGTCAAACTGATTCAACTTTGACTATAAATATTTTTTTATTATATAATACTTGATGAAAAATTATACCATTGGAAAGTACACTTAAAACCTAATCTATTTATATATTTTGCATCAAATATTATGTAACACCCACAAAAATATTTAAGGTCAAAGTTGAAGAAGAAAAACTAAAAAAGTCAATAGTGGACAATAAATTTGGGAGTGAGAGAGTATTACATATCAACCGATAAATTTGACTTAAAACATTCCGAAAAAAAAAACGTACGCACAAATGGATCCTACTTGATTTTGTTAAAAAATATACATAATCACCGTTATGCAATCATGTCATCAGTAAAATGATTCTACGGGAATAATTCATGATGGTACTAATACGATTTGTCGAAAGAAAACATCCATCGCATAAACTTTGTCAAAAACCAAACACCGCTGCCGCCAGGCACGGGTACTCGTCTAATAATAAGTTAATATAGCAAAAAAAAATTAAAAAATTTTGAAACAAAAAAAGTTAAAAAAAAAATATTAGGCGATCCTGCGATCTTATGATCCGATCCTACGTGCGATCCTACGATCCTGATGCAATCAGAAGCGGAGCCAATGGGGTTGCAGGCAGGTGCTGGGCCTCCCCCAACTAGTCCAACCGTCAGGTCCAGCACTGGCATCGGGCGCGAATAAAGAAAGTAAGAAATGATGCCAAAATTTGGAAGAAAAATAGGAAATAAAAGGAAACAGAACATGTGATAAAAGATTTTGCCGGAAAAAGTTTCAGTGGATAGAAAAGAAAAAAAGCGATAGGGAGACGTTAAGACGAAGATGAAGACGAAGACTCCTCTCTTCTGATTGGTTGAATGGTCAGGTGGGTTTAACTAAAGTCAAATGTGAACTTGAATGATCACGTGGTACTGTGGGAGTAACTCTTTATTGTTATGTCATCATTTTTTGTTAGTACTAGTATTATTAAGTGATAGCCCATAGATGACTTATTGTAAATAAATAAAGATTACCCATATGGCAAAAATGTCACTTATTAGACTATGCACACTGGTGATCCGGATCATCCTCTGTCATATCACGTTTTTTTTTTTTGATGATCAGACATGATCATGTGACACAGTCGGTGACCAAGTTGTTAAAAAAAAAAAAAAAAAAAAAAAAAAAAAAAGCGTGTAATAAATCGGTCGGGATTTAACTTCTCCAAAACTTGCACCTCGACTGATCCATGACCAAATGCGCACAATGGCCATGACCCAATTAAATATCGATCACCCTATGAAATCGACTGGCTTTTTTGGGCCCACTATCCTTAGCCTTAAGTTAGTATATGTTTAATCTTGAAACAAGAATGAAATATTGATACTAATGTCTTGTAATTAGCATATGATTATAACTAAGTTATCCAATTACAGTTCAATACGGTTTGTAGTTGGCTTAGATTTATCGTTTTTATGTTTAACAAGTATGTGGCAAATAAAAATTGAGTTCTTAGGAATTGAAGCCTAGCTTCCTAACTTTTTTTCTAAACCCAAGAAAAAAAAAAAAAAAAAGTTAATGAACATTAAAAACAACCAAAATCATGTTCGGAAAAATTGATTTGGCAAAGTTGTTAATATTCTTACATTTAGAACTTATAGGATCTTTGTCATTTATTCATCTTTCTTATTTAAGATATTCTACGGCGGTCAAATGCAAAAGTTATTGTTGTGATGTGGAAAAATGGGAAGAAAAAAAATCAGCCCCCTTTAACTTGAATTCCTGGCTCCGCCCCTGGATACGATCCTACTTGAATTACGATCTTCTTAAGATCCTGATCGTTTTTTGTATGTAGGATCGTAGGATCGTCAGGATCGCGATTTTGACAACTATTTTAACTAACAACATTTGTGTTCTTTCACAAATAAAGTTTATGGTTCTTCGATTAAAAAAGTACAAAGTCGGTTTGTCATATACTAGTATTGAAATCATTTTGTTTTAAAATATGAAAATTTACTTACTGTTATTTTTATTTTTTTTTTATACGAACAAGACGTACTTTGAAGCATCGAAGTTATTTCTTTATTGTTATCTTCGTAAGAAAAGATATCTTGAATGAAATTGCAATATAACCATTTTGAACCATTTTAGAGTCATGTGACTATGTAATTATGTAAGCTAGGAATAAATGAGTAGATTTGCAAATATTATTTGAGATCTTATGACATCAAGTCGTCCCAATCCTTTGTTAGTACTTAATTCTATGATTTAAATGATTTAAAAGACACAGTGAATTTGACACCTCACGACTTGAAATGTCTTTTAACTTGATTGATCCTTCACGTTGTCATTGCAAATTATTTATTTTTGATAGTCGTCCCCATCTCAGAATTTGATAGAGTCACGTTTTACATATTTTCTTTTGAACTCATTTTTCAAAATAGCAATTTACTAAAACATTTAAAAAAAAAACGACATATTCAACTTGGAATGACTACTACAAGTTACAATATAGCGTCTCCGACAATAAAAGAGGTCAAGTTAAAAAAACGTTCTTGTGAACAAGAGCATCCTCCATTTTCTAGGTAGTTTTATAGAGGCGATCTTGATATATCATAGCCAAATATTCATACAATCATACGTTAGCCCTTCAACCGGATCACTAAATGACCATTTTACGACACATTCCTTATGAGAACATTATTTTACTTGCTATCACACTCGTTATCTAAGTGTGTTTTTTCGCTGGCAAATATTTAAAATGACGAAGTAGACTCGAAGGGTTTCAAGCCATTGGGAGAGAGAATCCAGTTTACAACATCATCACTCAAAATGCAAAGGGAAATAGATTAGCTCGTAAGTCCAAACCCAATTGCAATACCTTACAAGTACAACATTCCTAGTTCCAAAGCCCAAAATATTCAAGAAAAGCTGAAAAAGTTAGACATTTATCACAACATTCCTAGTTCCAAAGCCCAAAAAATTCAAGTAAAGCTGAAAAAGTTTAGACATTTATCATTTAGCCCATTTCAATTTAAAAAGATTATACAACATGTAAATTTAAGTATTTAACTCTAAAGCAATTAATTATTATTTATTTATTTATTTATTTATTTATTTATTTATTTAATTCTATGTTTAGCATTTGAAAATTTATGCTATATAGGTACTTGTACTTTTCGTAAGAGACAACCATTCGTTAACTCAACCAGTTTCTCAATGCTCACGCGTTGCAATAGGTTTACAATTAACAATATTTCTAAAACTCGGATATTATATAAGGTTAAAAATATCTTTTATTTTAGCGTCAGTCATAAGATATTTAGATAATATGTATATGAATACTTAGTTATCAAAAGCTAAAAAAGCCCAAAAACGACACACGTGATCCTCCTATTAGATTAGACGAATATAATTATATGTGGATGTCCATATAGTCCATAATAAGCCCACGGCCCATGTTAGCTATTAGGGTTTTTGCCATAATGTTTGTCTATATATACTCTTTGTAAATTTCATAGATAATAATTAATGAGGAGTGCTACACCCACCTAAGGTTTACAAAAATTAATCCACTCGCTGACGTGGCAGAGTGGTGATTGGTTGGTTTTCTATGGCCCACAGAAAACCAACCAATCACCACTCTGCCACGTCAGCGAGTGGATTAATTTTTGTAAACCTTAAGTGGATGTAGTAATATTCATAATTAATAAGAACAATATTCATCCCTCAATTCTTGTTCACAACACGTTATCAGCACGCTCTAACCATGTTTTCTTAATTTTATGAGCAAGAAGGCTATAAGTAATTCGCTAAGAGGTCCACACCAAACGGATTGGATTATTTTTTATCAAACCTTGGCAGGCATTGACGCAACTCTATATGATAGTTATGTGGCACATGTATATTAACTCTATATGGTTGTATTCTCGTATGCTATTTATCATGTATTATCATTGATATTTAATACATTTAAACAAGTAAAGCCTTATTATCGTAGGATTTGATGTTTATAAGAAAGAAAAAAAAATATATAATACTGAATGAAAAAAGGATTGCATGTTATATATATTATATGTTGGGTGATATAATTATGTACTTAGAATTTTGTTAACAATATAAATTGTGTAATTATAATTAGATCTGAGATTTTGTTATGTATTTTCCTAAGTCTAATTTGGTTTTTATAAACTTAATTTAGTTTTTACTAAGAGGAATTTTTGGTGTTATTAATTTTGTAACAACGCATCACTTTGGACAAATCATTGTTTAGGACTCAGTTACAAGTTTAATTGATTTGTCTATCCAGATATTAGTACTATGTATTATATACTTCGTATAAGGGTTACAGTTCATATAAAGGTTGTGTAGTGTAACTCTGCAACTAGATTAACCACTTCCAGGATGCTAGCAATATAATTCTTGTTAACCATAACACATGAAATTCTTGATCATTCTATGTAATACTTTTATAATATTTACAACGCCCAAGTTAAACTGGTTCACTACAGATATTTACTATATGTTGTTCTAATTTGTTATATAATTTATATGTGTGTTTAAATTGAATCTATATCTTATAGTAAGCAAGTGATTAATTAATATATGGCTCATAAATCGTGGCATGTTGCAATTTGCTAAATCTTTACACTTTTATTGTGATATAAGTAAATAAAACATGTAAAGATAGAAAGAATATCGGGCAATGAGAATTGAGAAACACGATGACATGGGTAAAACCATAAATTTGTTGCATAATTGAAACTTAACTATTTATGTCAATCTATGTTTCACACATGCGAATACGGAGTAATAATTTTTCTTCCAAGTATTACATAATTTGTTGATGCAAAAGACGTACTAGATACTGATCTTGATAATACATATGCATGCGGTATATGTGTTTCTGAAAATTGTTTACACTATTTGTTTACTAGTTTAAATGTGTGCAGACATGTTATGCTTGAACTCGCACCGTCTTTATTCACGTATATCACCTCTAGTTCAACTAGATGAAAAGGATATTTTTGTTTGTAGTATATGTTGGTTACTTTTACGGTTTGCCACTTTGGCATGGTTAAGTTTTTTTACACGGTATTGTTTATCATCTACTAATATTACATGTTTTATCAAATTGGCTTATGAACTTAAATTTGCTTTAGTTTATTTGTTTAAAAACTAAAAATGAAATAAAAAATAAGCATCTAGTATCTTTGATATGAATCTAAACGACATATAGTCGGCCTATACTTATGTGCTAATTGAACTTTTTATTATGTGAGTTTATTTCATGTACACTACTAGAAGTGATTACGTTTTGAAGTTTGAATGCTAAAACTAGACATATGAAAATAGTTAAGGAGGCATGATTAACGAAGTAGATAATACAACTAGTAGAACAAAGGCAAATATACTTCTTAACATTTGTTATAAGTAAATCCATCTACAGTTGTTATTTTTAAAATCTGCCTTTAGTCATGTTATTGCTTCTTGGTGACATATTTTAAGTGTGTGAATCTTCATGCAATATGTGCTCTATTAAGCTTCGTTACAACTTTGATATTGTGTTTGAGATTGATTATTCGCTGCATAATGGTTGGTATATCTTGTTTGGATTGTATCTATTTTGTTTGATACATAATTTGCTTCATTTGCAGGTATTTTATTAGCATAAATTGTGCTTTATTATTTGATAATGTTATAGAATAATATGAATATTATATTAAACTATATGAAACGTATAAAAGAGTTTATATGTGTTTGATTGGAGAAATTTAACTTTTAATGTGACGGATGTGCTAATTTCTACATATTATTCGATTTTTTGAATAAAGTTAAGTGCAACTGGAGCACATGTGGTCATAAACCACACATTTATGAGCCAAGATTTCATATAAAGTTATGTGCACCACGTGGTAATAAATCAAAATTTATGAGCCAAGATTATTTTATTTAGTGGTATGACCGGTTGAACCATCCCGAGTCAATGATGATGCGAAATGTATAGAAGAATCATGGGTTTCTTCAAAGATAAATTTGATTGTTCTCAATGGAATGAAATGTAATTATTCATACATCACCACCATATAAGTAAGGACTTTGTCCTATAAGTTATAAAGTTTTGGAAAGAATATAAAGGGGATGTATTCAGGCCTATACATCCGCCATGTGAATCATTTTGAGTTTTAAAATCGATGCATCGTCAAAATGATCATAAAAGATGCAACTAAAGGTTAGCGTGATTAATGGCTCGTCTTATAAAATGCGAGCATGGTTTTCCAAATTCTATCTTTGGAAATGGTGGTAAATACTTTCAAGTATTGGGCGATTATTGGAATAAGTGTTGAACATAAAAGTAGCCCATGTTCATACGCAAATTGCTTTTGTTGAAACGTTTATTAAACGTCTTTAGTTGATTGCAAAGCCAATAATTATGAGAACAAATTTATTAGTTTATGGGGCATGTTATAAAATATGAATTCGCATCTTTCCAACAATTATAATGAATCCTCCCCATTAGAATGGTTTTGGTCACGAACCATATGTTTCCCATATAAGAATTTTGTAAATGTGTGGTATATGTTTCTTGTAAATCCACTACAACGCACAACAATGGGATGTTGAAATGGATAATTCATTCAGGGGGAGAGAATGAGCAGCGAGGGATATGGAATGAATTATGATATAAAAATGTTGATCCTCACACTAATAAATATGAACTTGAAGTTCAAGGGACAATTTACATTCCTGATCTAGTAGTTGCCAGACAAGTTTTATGACCCAAATAAAGTGACTAGATCATACATACGCTGCTTATGCTCCAATTAAAATGTGTGTCCCAACATTAAAACCAATGATTGGTAGTGAGTCTATGGCATGACTGCATCATGATAGACTAATCGATTCCAAGTAAAAGTCCTCGAATGAATAAATAAAATGGAGCAAGAAAATTAAGATGGTCGAATCGAGGTAATAAAGACTCCATAATAGTCTTGTAAAGATACACTAGACATGAAGGTTCTTGAAAAATCCCGGGTAAATGAAAATCCATGAGATCTCAATAAATAAATGTCTAGTAAAGTGTGGAATCGAAAAGTAATGAATCGACGTCGATAGTAGTATTGTATATGGTTGATGCGTGGGAATCGCACCTTGCTTTACCTCTCGAGGGATCTCGAGAAGCTTACAACCCCCACCAGGCAGTGTACCTGATCGTTGTAGTATAGTATAGTGACAAGTACCGGGGGATTGATCGTTCAGCTTAGGAATAGTGTCGCTAGGATTAGAAAACCTAATTAATAGTTCTAAAGGTGAGAGATGATTATTTTTGTATTTTTATATTTTTATGAAAGCAATTAAAATCTCGGTTTTTGAAGGAATGGGCGGAATTAGTTGCTAGTCAACTAACCCAAAACTAATATATAATCAAAATAAAATAATAAAAATGAAAACAAACTAAATTATACTAAGGTTGTGAGCAGTGGTTGGAGAAATTGTGTTTACTTAGACTTCACTACTCCCTAGATATCTTTTACATGTTAATTACTTGTTATACTTGTATGGATGACGGATTGTATTCCTTAATATCATTCGTGGGGTGGCATACATAACTCTCCAACTCTATGAGCTCTTATCTCCTCCTACACCATGACCCAGCACAACTATAGGGATTGTAAACAGTGGCTCATGCATTAAATACAACCAATAAAGACCTAGTACGCCTCGGTTCATGTTTCTTAAGACGTTCAAGCATGTTACCATTTGGAGATCTGCCAGTTTTCTTAAGCCTAACATATAAATCATTCATCCAAGAACAAGAATAAACAAGTAATCAACACATAATCAACATCTAGGTTTCATTAGATCTAAGCAAACACAAGAGAGATCTAGCCTAGCATAATTGAATTGAGACAAGAACAAGATATAAACAACCAACACATAGACATATTGATTGAATTAGAAGAACACTTATCTCAATTACAATGCAAGGTATCAAGGGTTTGGAACCCTTGAAAAACCTGTAAAAGAGGCACAAAATTCGTCTTTAGGGTTTCACCAAAACTTTTCTCTTTTTTAATGAAAAAACTAGAAAACTATATATAGGAAAAGTAGGCTGACGGCGTCAAGAGTTACATGTGACGCCGTCACCTCGCCGCCATATACTTCCTCGGACGGCCTTGATCTACTTATGACGGCCTATGTGACGCCGTCACCGACCACGGTATTTTATTCTTCCCACTTTGACGCCGTCATGAAGGCGTTTGACGCCGTCACCACGTTCGGTATTTTAATCTTCATGTCTGACGCCGTCAAGATATTACTCTTGACGCCGTCACCTTGTATCTTCAGCATGGAATTTTGGTACTTTGCCGTTTTCTTCACTTTTATGCTCCAAAAACGTCCAAAATGGCTTCTTTTCCAGAATTCACTCTCCAAACACCTAAAATCACAAAAGGAACGATTTAGGGCAATATTTAATCAAATAAATTCGGATTCGGGCTTAAATGACCCCCTAAAAACGGATCATTTTTCGCCTCATCATATACCCTTACACTTGAGATTTGCTTGTCCTCAAGCAAATGCGTTTTTATTCTACTCAAAAGACAAGTTAGGGGTCATTTAACACTAATATAAAAGTAATTACAACAAATAATCGTTCCACTAAAGACCAATAGACAAGCACGGAGGTCATACACAAGCACCTCACAAATAGTGTTTAGATACTCACATCTCTCGGGTGTAATAAAGTAATATAACATTATGGAAATGGAAGATATCTCTCACTACCTGTCATAGCAAAAATAGATTACCATAGGCTTGGGAAAGGATCAAACCTCCACCACATGGCGTAAGCACCTAGGATAAACTATCAAAGAGGTCTTTTAAAGGGTTGTAACGTTAGGTATAGGGATATGAATTACACGGTTTTGTTGGATAAAGGAAGTTTTACTGGTGGCGAGTTAACAATCTTGGTTAATTACATGTACAATATCGCGTTGCTAAGCCAAGACTAGACTCGACTTAAGCTAATAAATGAAAAATAACAAAAACATAAAATAAACATAGAATAAAAACGGGATGGTAGTCCGTATGTTTTTTTTTCTTTTTCTATATATTTTTTTTCTTTTTCTTGTTTTTTTCTAATTTTTTTTTTCGATTTTTTTTTTTTTTTTTTTTTTTTTTTTTTTTTTTTTTTTTTTTTTTGTGTGTGCATACACTCTTACCCTACCATCCGAAATAATACATCATAGGGGATGAGAATTCCCCTTACACTTGAATCTTTACATACTTTACATTTAACTAATCTAATGACTCGAATTAAGAAAATCAAAACACTTGGAGCACTTTTAAGATTAACGTACATATGGGGGTAATAAATGATGTTCTTCCCCATTACTCCATAAAATAAGTACTTACCCATGAGTCCCAATAGTCCCAAAACAATATGTACAATGATATGACTCGACTTAGCAACCATGTAATCAATTAGAAAGTTAACTTAGGGTTTAACAAATAACAATAATGCACTAAAAATGAGCGCATACACGGAAGGCTAAGGCGATTTGGGTATACATTTAAGTGGGGTGTAACAAATTCTTCCTTTAAGTAAGATGCTTAAAGTTAGAAACGAAAAGATAGGCTCGGAGGGGTGTACTAGGGGTATCGTGTACTAAAAATGAGTACAACGCTAAGGGTGTGGGAAAAATTAGTTGACTTAACTAGCCAAGTAATATGACTTAAATGGTCAAGTAATTGTAATACGGGTTTAACACAAGGGTGATCCTAATGCCTCTTATCATGTAGTAAATCCTACCACACGAATGTAGTCTCACTAGCGGTCTCGGGATGCATCACTAACGCAAGTTCTAGAATCTAAATGCTACCGGTACACTCATAAGCACTAATAATGAATGCTTTTCCTATCAAATCTAAAGGCGAACCTCACATTTTTGGGTGGAAAATTTTTCTGAATATACGGTTATGTGCTAGTCATACAACCTCCTATCCATGAGACGCTTGCTATGGCTAAAGTTTCACTCCTAAATGTTGTAAAAAATTTTAAATTTGGCGTTAAAATTGCACTAACAAGTATTTCTCATAGTTTTATTACACATCTACTATCAGACAAAACAAACTCAAGCGAAAGTGCATATGTAAGGTATCATCTTTTTACCCTCCCCTTACACTTAAGATGAACATTGTCCCCAATGTTCAAGTAAAGAATGTAAAAGTTAAGAAGTAAAGAGAATGAAATCAAATACTCCCCTGATTCGCTCGGTATGGATTTTAGGTTGACCAGGTTAAATCTTCCTCCAAGAAAACGAACAATCAAAGCTTCCCTTCCAGAATATAAATCATCTTCTTGTCAAACATAACCTGTAAATCCTGACAACAATAGACAAGGCAACCTCGCGTAAAATCGGCGGCATCCTATATAAGTTACTAATCCTAGAAAACAAGATAAGATATAATGCTTGTGGAATGAAGTTTGCAGATTTCCTGGAGATTATAAAACTTAATAATTCACAAAAACCATAAGACTCCGTTAGAAAAACAAAACCGGTAAAATTTCCAGATTTTTAACTCCTGACGCCGTCAAGAGCAATACTCTGACGCCGTCAGAATGGACCTGCAGAAATTCTTATGTTAAGTTTCCGGAAAATTTCTGGAAAAACTTTGTCCTACTTCCTGGAAAATCCTGCAAAACTTCATTATGACTCAATACAAGCATTTGACTCTAACAAATACGAATATACATGTTCATTTAAAATTGTGGAGAATCATGATTGGTTTGTTTCTTGAAAACATATTTGGGGTTTCCCCTTACACTTATCTTTTGCAAAAATACCTTTAGGTTGGAGTTAAGACTAGGCCAAACAACATAATAAAGTATTTCCACATTTTAATTGAGAAACATGATCAACCAACAATAAGAATAAAACATGCATACGGAAACAAATAACAATCAAACAAATAAAATCACACAAAACATGGGTTGCCTCCCAAGAAGCGCTTTTCTTTATTTACGAGTCTTGTAGCTAGACTCAAAGTCATGGGTTACTACGTGATCTCATCATCAAACATCACATCCTCCTCATTAATCATTTCATTGTTATTTTCTTGGTAATGTTTTACACGTTGTATGTTAACCGTGAATTCCCTACCTTCATCATCAATTAACACTACCGCTCCAAATCTAGAAGAATTCTTTACCGTGAACGGCCCGTACCATCTAGACTTAAGTTTTCCCGGGAATAATCTCAACCGAGAATTATATAATAGGACCTTGTCTCCTTCTGAAAATTCTTTGGGTTTCTTAATTCTTTGATCATGCCATCTTTTAGCTCTCTCTTTATATGTGATGGAGGATTCGTAGGCTTCCAGTCTAAGCTCATCAAGCTCGTGTAACTGCAAAAACCTATTATTCCCAGCAGTTGTATAATCTAAGTTGCATGCCTTAAGCGCCCAATAAGCCTTGTGTTCTAATTCTACCGGTAAATGACATGCCTTACCATACACCATGCGGAATGGGGTCGTTCCAATAGGTGTTTTGTAAGCAGTTCGGAATGCCCATAAGGCTTCATCGAGTTTGAATGACCAGTCCTTTCTGTTTTGACTAACCGTTTTTTCAAGTATTCTTTTAATAGCTCTATTGGTGTTTTCGACTTGGCCATTGGTTTGTGGATGGTAGGCGGTGGAGAATCGATGGGGTACTCCATACCTCTTCATGACCTTTTCCATTTGTGCATTGCAAAAATGTGTCCCCCTATCACTGATGAGAGCTTTCGGAATCCCGAATCTTGCGAAAAGCTTTTTCAGGAAATGAATGACTACTCTTGCATCATTGGTCCTAAGGGCTTGTGCCTCAACCCATTTCAAAACATAGTCAATAGCGACTAAGATGTACTCGTTTCCCCCTGAGGAGGGAAAGGGTCCCATGAAGTCAATCCCCCAAACATCGAATACTTCACAAACTTGTATAAAGTTCTGAGGTGCTTCATCCCTATGTGATATATTTCCGGCTCGTTGACATGCATCGCACGCCTGCACCATTTCTTTTACATCACGGAAAATTGTGGGCCAATAGAATCCCGCATCGAGAATCTTTCGAGCGGTAACGTTTATCCCATGATGCCCGCCAGAGGGACCAGAGTGACATTCTCTCATAATCTTAACTGCCTCATTTTCCGAAACACAACGCCTTATAATGTGGTCAGGACACCTTCGGAATAAAAAGGGTTCATCCCAGAAGTAGTATTTTAGTTGGGAAAAGAACCTCTTCCTCTCGTACTTAGTCAGGTGTTCTGGAACAAGCCTACATCTACTCGCGAAGTAATTAGCAAAGTCGGCGTACCACGGCTCCGAATCCATCATTGACATTAGTTGTTCGTCAGGAAACGAATCCCTAATCTCACTTCTATCGTGCTTATCCAAGGGGTTTTCAAGACGAGATAGATGATCTGCGGCTAGATTCTCTGCCCCCCTCTTATCGCGAATCTCAACATCGAATTCTTGTAATAACAAGATCCACCGAATTAGTCGTGGCTTGGCATCCTGCTTTGCAAACAGATATCGAAGAGCTGAGTGATCAGTGAAGACGACTGTCTTTGAAAGGACAAGATATTGTCGGAATTTGTCGAATGCAAATACTACGGCTAATAATTCTTTTTCGGTGGTGGAGTAGTTCTCTTGAGCGGGATTCATGGTTTTGCTAGCGTAGTAAATAGGTTGGAAAAGCTTGTCACGTCGTTGACCTAATACAGCCCCGACGGCGTAGTCGCTGGCGTCACACATGATTTCAAATGGTAACTCCCAGTTGGGTGTGATCATGATTGGAGCTTGAGTGAGTTCTCTTTTTAGGAGATCGAAAGCATCTTTGCATTCTTGGGAAAAATCGAATGGAGCATCCTTCACAAGCAACTGAGTCATTGGCCGGGCAATTTTTGAGAAGTCTTTTATGAATCTTCGATAAAATCCGGCGTGCCCCAAAAAGCTGCGTATTGCCTTAACAGTCGTGGGGTATGGTAGCTTAGATATAGCTTCAACTTTAGCTTGGTCCACCTCTATTCCGTTCCCTGAGATCTTATGCCCTAACACAATCCCTTCCTTTACCATGAAATGACACTTTTCCCAGTTTAACACCAAGTTGGTTTCCTTACAACGTTTAAGCATCTTTTCTAAATTAGCAAGACAGCGGTCGAAGGAATTTCCGAAGACTGAAAAGTCATCCATGAAAACTTCCATGCTGTCTTCCATGAGTTCGTGAAAGATTACGGTCATGCAACGTTGGAAAGTGGCGGGGGCATTGCATAGCCCAAAAGGCATCCTTTTGTAGGCAAATGTTCCATAGGGGCAAGTAAACGTGGTCTTTTCTTGGTCCTCGGGTGCTATGGGGATTTGAAAATATCCAGAGAATCCATCCAAGAAGCAATAGTACTCGTGTCCAGATAATCTCTCTAACATCTGATCAATGAATGGTAAGGGAAAGTGATCTTTCCTCGTGGCATCATTGAGCTTTCGATAGTCGATGCACACCCGCCATCCAGTGACAGTTCTCTGGGGCACCATCTCACCCTTATCATTCTTTACTACAGTCATTCCACCCTTTTTAGGTACAACCTGCACAGGACTGACCCATGGGCTATCCGAGATCGGGTAAATCAGTCCTGCATCCAAAAGCTTGATAACTTCTTTCTTTACTACTTCCTTAATGTTAGGGTTCACTCGCCTCTGGGGTTGCACAGTAGGTTTATAATCTTCCTCCATAAGAATCTTATGGGTGCAAAAAGTTGAGTCAATCCCCTTAATGTCGGCCACACTCCATGCGAGTACCCCCTTGTATTTTTTTAGGACCTCTAAGAGTTTAACTTTTTGTTCTTTTTTCAAGGAAGAGTTTATGATTACCGGGAGTTGGTCCTCCCCCTGAAGAAAGGCATATTCCAAATGATTAGGGAGCTCTTTAAGATCTACGTCAGGGGGCTCGATAATAGAAGGTTTGAGCTTGTTTTCGGGCTTTCGGAGCTCGAGATGCTCCGTTGCCTCTTGTCTGGGGTAGAAGGAGACTGCATTAACATTCTCCGTCTTTTCCACCTCTAGCAAAGGCAGAAAACTTTCGTCCCGTAGCCAGCCTTCATCGATTTGTTCATCGATGCAACTATCAATGACATCTGTGAGTTCATCTACTTCCCTGATAAAGTAGAGCCGGTTGGCTGCTTCGAGGGAGAGGTCCATAGAATCCTTAATGTCAAAGGTTGTGCTATCGTCTCCCACTCGTAAGGTTAATTTGCCATCGTAGACATCGATGACTGCACGAGCAGTAGCAAGAAATGGTCTACCTAAGATGATAGGGACCAAGTCATCCTCCTCCATATCCAGGATTACGAAGTCGACCGGGAATTTGAATTTCCCAACTTTGACTAGCACATTCTCGCATATCTCTACGGGGTACTTGACTGATCTATCGGCTAGTTGGATGTTCATACGGGTAGACTTCAATCCAGAATATCCTAGTTTACGGAACATAGAGTGAGGCATGAGATTGATACTTGCTCCCAAATCGGCGAGAGCATTCTTGATTGATAGAGGTCCTATGGAGCAAGGCAAGGTGAAGCTGCCCGGATCGTCTACCTTCTTTGGTAGCCCTCGATGGGTTACCACTGAGCATTCTTCCCCCAGGGTTACAAGACCCTCGAGCTTCTTCCTGTTAGCGAGCAGCTTTTTGAAGTATGCGCTATACTTTGGCATGTGATAGCAAGCATCAAGGAGAGGTATGGTGACAACAGAGTCTTTTAGGTATGACAAGAACCTCTTGTTATCATTCTCAGTTTTCTGGTTCCTTAATCGGGATGGGTATGGAATTCTCACAGGTGGGTTAGGAAGGGCTGATGGGGAAGGAGTTGTCACGGGCGGTTGGTCTGGGGTGCCAATGCCGACATCCTGCTCCTCCTCCCCAGGTTTGTCTGAATCGAGGGTGACGGGGGACGAGTTTGGGTAAGGGGGGTCCTTGGTTGTCGTTCCAGCTCGTGTGGTTATCGCGAGCATGGGGTCTTTTTTTCTTTCTAACGGCGTTTGGAGGTGATCTAAGGCTGAGTTAAGCTTGTTGAAAAATTCTCCAATATCCTCCTGCTGCTCATCGAAAAGCTCATTAAGCCCTTTCATTTGCAAGTCTTTTTCTTGAGTGAAGTGACCAAGGTCATCTTCGAAATTGCTCCTGATTTTGAATTCAGGGCCTTCCTCCCCTTCTCTTCTCCTTACCAGATTTCCCCAAAGGGTGTAATCGTCATTTTGGTAAAAAGGTAAGAAGGAGGGATCAGCATAAATGTCCCCTCCTGACAAGCATGCATGTTCAGTTGTGGCTGCTTCTCCGCATTCTTCTACCTCATGCGGGCCTCCACAGTAATCGCAGATCAGGTAGGGATTCGACAGCTGTTTAGGTTACCGCGATCCAGCTATGTATTCCGCTCTTTTGTGAATTTTGCTCAACCGATCCGCGGTGATCTCAGAAATGCTGACAGTCGACTCAGGTTCATACCAAGTGTCATCCTGATCTTGAGCATATTCTTCAATCCTATCCCATCCTTCTTCGGCACTAAGATTGGCCAATCTTCCTTTCCTAGATTGGTTAATTCCGTTCCGGTCATTAGAGGAGATATTTTCGTAAAAGATTTGGACCAAGAGCCAAAGTTCAATGCCATGATGTGGAACTTGTCTTATTAAATCTTTGAATCTAGTCCACGCTTTATGGAAGGGTTCATCCTTCCCCTTTCGGAAACGAAGGATCCTATCCCTAAATGCTGAGGTTTTTCCAGGTGGAAAGAACTTCTCATAGAACTTGGATATGAGTTGCTCCCATGTGAAAATAGATTCGGAAGGGAGTTTGTTATACCATTCTTGGGCTTTTTCGTATAAGGTGAAAGGGAAGAATCGCATTCGGGATGTGTTTCTAGTAGCCCCATCCGTATGGATGGTGTCCACTATTTTTAGGAAGTCCTTGATGTGTTGGATTGGATTTTCCTCATCAAGTCCATGGAATTTACACACTTTTGACAAGCCAAACATCATTTGCATGCAAGACCTCGTTGGTGTGTTCGTTTGGGTAGACAATGGCATTGGAAAACCCACGAGGAGTTGGGGAAGAGTAGTCCTTGAGACGCTTAGGAGGAGGTATTATAGGGGTATTCATCTCGTCGTGGGAGCTAGGGGTTGTGATGTGATTTTCTGAATTTTCTTCAGAGAGAGGTGCATCAAAGTCGATAGCAATGCTGGATGGTTCAGGTGTTGAGTGAGTTCGTCTTAACCTACACATTTCTCTTTCGGGTTCTGCATAAGGCAAGACAAGGTCTTTAGTGGTGCTACGACTCCTAGTGATCCTAAGGTTGGAAAATTCGTTGGTTGCCATGATGGTGGATGGTGAAGAGTTACGAACAAAGGCACGAAGAAATAAGATAGACTAAAGAAGACCTAAAAAATAAAAATAAAAATCTTACTAGAAAGGAATCTAGCAAGTAGACCTAATAAAAAGAAATCCTAACCTAGACAATAACTATTCCCCAGGCAGCGGCGCCAAAAACTTGATGCGTGGGAATCGCACCTTGCTTTACCTCTCGAGGGATCTCGAGAAGCTTACAACCCCCACCAGGCAGTGTACCTGATCGTTGTAGTATAGTATAGTGACAAGTACCGGGGGATTGATCGTTCAGCTTAGGAATAATGTCGCTAGGATTAGAAAACAGTTCTAAAGGTGAGAGATGATTATTTTTGTATTTTTATATTTTTATGAAAGCAATTAAAATCTCGGTTTTTTAAGGAGTGGGCGGAATTAGTTGCTAGTCAACTAACCCAAAACTAATATATAATCAAAATAAAATAATAAAAATGAAAACAAACTAAATTATACTAAGGTTGTGAGCAGTGGTTGGAGAAATTGTGTTTACTTAGACTTCACTACTCCCTAGATATCTTTTACATGTTAATTATTTGTTATACTTGTATGGATGACGGATTGTATTCCTTAATATCATTCGTGGGGTGGCATACATAACTCCCCAACTCCATGAGCTCTTATCTCCTCCTACACCATGACCCAGCACAACTATAGGGATTGTAAACAGTGGCTCATGCATTAAATACAACCAATAAAGACCTAGTACGCCTCGGTTCATGTTTCTTAAGACGTTCAAGCATGTTACCATTTGGAGATCTGCCAGTTTTCTTAAGCCTAACATATAAATCATTCATCCAAGAACAAGAATAAACAAGTAATCAACACATAATCAACATCTAGGTTTCATTAGATCTAAGCAAACACAAGAGAGATCTAGCCTAGCATAATTGAATTGAGACAAGAACAAGATATAAACAACCAACACATAAACATATTGGTTGAATTAGAAGAACACTTATCTCAATTACAATGCAAGGTATCAAGGGTTTGGAACCCTTGAAAAACCTGTAAAAGAGGCACCAAATTCGTCTTTAGGGTTTCACCAAAACTTCTCTCTTTTTTAATGAAAAAACTAGAAAACTATATATAGGAAAAGTAGGCTGACGGCGTCAAGAGTTACATGTGACGCCGTCACCTCGCCGCCATATACTTCCTCGGACGGCCTTGATCTACTTATGACGGCCTATGTGACGCCGTCACCGACCACGGTATTTTATTCTTGCCACTTTGACGCCGTCATGAAGGCGTTTGACGCCGTCACCACCTTCGGTATTTTAATCTTCATGTCTGACGCCGTCAAGATATTACTCTTGACGCCGTCACCTTGTATCTTCAGCATGGAATTTTGGTACTTTGCCGTTTTCTTCACTTTTATGCTCCAAAAACGTCCAAAATGGCTTCTTTTCCAGAATTCACTCTCCAAACACCTAAAATCACAAAAGGAACGATTTAGGGCAATATTTGATCAAATAAATTCGGATTCGGGCTTAAATGACCCCCTAAAAACGGATCATTTTTCGCCTCATCAATGGTAATGGGCATGGAAATGATTATGAAAATATATAAGATAGCGCTATAATCATGGTAAGGATCATGGAAGCATACCTGCATAAAGTGCAGATGTATAAATGAATGGCCAAAAGAAGTAAAGACGCAAAGAGCTAATGAAAGATTAAAGTCTCTTATGAAGAGACATTGTTAATGGGACTTGAAGTCCGTGTATATGAATGTGTAAAATTATTAGATATGCATTGATCTTTATGAGAAAGTGAAATTAAAGTATTGAAATTTGGGTTTCTAAGACATAACTAATGGCACACAATACTTTCATAAAGACATGTAAATGATCATAAGGAGATATGTTCTCATGTGGTGGATCCAATAATGTATATAACATTTATATGTCTGGGAATATAATAAGTAATTGATATGCGTCTAAAAGTTAATTAATAGAGCTCATGTGTTATTGAGATTTCATTATAGCATATAAAATGCATAGAGCATGCTAGTGATATTTAGAGCATATAGGAAAAGTTCTCGAGAAACTACTTGATTGTATTGAATTAATCATGTGTTTGGCAAATATGTTATAATCGCCTTAGTGTATAGTATTGTGCCAAATAAAGAATTTTGTTAGCCAATGAAACTTTATAAAGAGATCTAGACGTGAATATGTTTTAAGTTTCATACAATTTGATTTTATATTCGTAAAGGCGATTGAATGCATAGAAGTTGAATTTGAAACAAAAAGACGGAGCTTGTCTTATCTTATGAATTGAACATCTCAAAGATGTAATCGTTATGCATCATGAAAGCTAAAGAAAGATGCTACATATCTTTATACGGATAAATGACGCTCATGTTTATGAGGTCGCATGATGAAGAAAGACTCCTTGATTTTTAAAGATGATGATCACAATATCGATTTAAATGTGTCATACTAAAATGTGTATATGTGAATTACACGGATGTACTTATATGAGATGTATGACGTATCTTAATCCTTAAAATGGATATGGAAGTAACATGTAGAATATTTATTCACGTGATTCTATCAAGACACTTGAATGTGCATTTCACTAAGACAATGAGATTAAGTGATGTGATCATCAAGGGGAGAGAAGATATGCGTTGCACTCTTTTTCCCTTGACCATGGTTTTGTCCCCACAGGGTTTTCCGGCAAGGTTTTTAATGAGGCAACATCCCCGGGAGTATAAAGGAGTTATGTACTCTTTTTCCTTCACTAGAATTTTGTCCCACAGGGTTTTATCTAGTAAGGTTTTAACGAGGCATAATCCTCAAATGGAGTAAAACAAATATTTCGGTATCTTCAAGGTACAAAGGATATGGGTTTATATTTCACTAACCTATTAAATACAAGTTTAGTTGGTTTTGCAGATGTATGATGTATGTCTGACCCTCATAATGGTTGATGGCAAATTGTATATGTATTTACATGTGGAGGAACTACAATTTCATGACGTTCAGTTAAGGAAACGATCTCAACGACTTCATCCAACCATGCTGAAATTCTAGCGATACATGAAGCAATTCGAGAATGTGTTTGGTTAAGAAGTGTGATACAACACATACATAGATCATGTAGTAATTCTTCAGAGAATGAGGCACCAACAGTTTTGTATGAAGATAATGTAGCATGCATTGCTTAATTCAAGGAAGGTTACATCAAAGGCGTCAAGACAAAACATATTTTGCTAAAGTTCTTTTCCAATCATGACTTATAAAAGAATGGTGATATTATTATTCAACAAGTTCATTCAAGTGACAATTTGGCAGATCTAATTACCAAGGCGCTTCTACCTCAACATTTTGGACATTGAACCACAACATTGGAATGCACCTACTCGAAGAGCTCAAGTGATGTAGCCATCAGAGGGAGATAATACGCGCTGAACTCTTTTTCCCTTAGTCATGGTTTTGTCCCACTGGATTTTCCTGACAAGGTTTTTAATGAGGCAGCATTTTAACAATATGGACATCCAAGAGGGAGTGTTATGAATAATTATATGTGGATGTTCATATAGTCCATAATAGGCCCACGGCCCATGTTAGCTATTAGGGTTTTTGCCCTAATGTTTGTCTATATATACTCTTTGTAAATTTCATAGATAATAATTAATAAGAACAATATTCATCCCTCAATTCTTGTTCACAACGGAGTTTACTAGTTTTATGAGTTAATTTGTTATTTCATTAAACTCAAAGGATGCTTAAATACAAAATTAATGAGTTTAAAAGACTAAGGGCCCGTTTGGTTTGTAGGTGGGTTTCAGATTCGGATTCGGATTTGGATTAGATTTTGATTTAGATTTGATTTTGGATTCGGATTAAGTGTAAGTTTTGAATTAAATTAGTGAAGAGAAAAATAAAATAAAATAATATATATCATGTGGTTGAAAAATTAACTTAAATAAATAACGAGGCTTTAGTTGTGGGATTCCACAAAACCCACCTATCCATTGTGGATTCAAATAAACGAGAGTGGCGAGGGCCGCCGCGTTGCGGGCGGGCCTGTTTTTATTGCGTTGTTTACTTTGTTTTTTTTTTGTGAAGGTATTTTTTATAAATAAGTTGTAAGTATCTGTAACACCCCCAAATTTAAGTTTGTAGCAGCGGAAAAGTAATTTGGGTGTTACGGGGAGGATCGAAGTTATACTCTCATAAAACAGCTTAAAAGAAGTGTTTTGAAAGTTATTTGTCATTCAAATAATATTTTTGATAAAAGATGAACCATTTGATTTAAAATCTTTTTAAAAGATGTAAAGGCTTGAAAGAATGACATATTTGATTTTTACACCATTTTAATTTATCAGAGTAATAAATGCCCACTCCGTGTCTTGTCCTGCTCCGTTAAATTACCTGAGATACACATGCTTAAAAGTGTCAACACAAAGGTTGGTGAGTTCATAGAGTTTTATGGAAAACCATTTATTTTGATAGATTTCAGGAATATTTGGTAATGATAAATACAAACAGTAATGAAACAAGTATTGAGTAATGTTGATTATAATCACAAATAAATCATATAAGTATTCAATCAAAATCAAGTAAGGAATCAATAATCCTAACATGAGCTGGAAACTCATGATACTAATTTAATCAGATATACAATTCAAGTATGGTCAAATTCTTATACAGCTGTATCTAAATATATGTTGAAAACATACATTTCCTTATAGATATTGCTCCAAGCCTCATGACACGTAAGACGTTAACAAAAGGGGTGTTTTATCAAATCAATGATAAATTTTGCCCTCGGTAATAGGTGATTTGCCAATTCCTATTTTTACTCAAATATAGTGTTTCATGACTAATACGACTAACCATGTGCATATGGCATTCCGTCAAGTATTAGTGGGACAGGAGGTCAATCAGGTTTCGAAGCTGTTCATTATATTCGCGCTCACATAACAGTGATTAATGGCTCATGATTAAGGGACTTTATGGCGATAAGGTAACTTAGGCAATATCAAGGTAATAATGGGATCATTCAGAATAACATGATATAATCAAGTATCATACCACAGTAATCAATTTGGAAACAGTATCGTCTGAGTATTAGTAATTCAGTTAAGTATTTCGCCAGTAACATATATATATATCACATACCACAATAATCGAATTGAAAACATTATCATATGAGTATCAGTATTTCAGTCAAGTAGTTCATCAGTAAAATATATATATCACATACCACAATAATCGAATTGGAAATATTATCATATGAATATCAGTATTTCAGTTAAGTATTTCGTCAAATATTGTATATATCACATCTTAAATTATAAACCATATCAGATAATTATTAATTAGGAAATTGATTTGAATCATGTATTTTATTCATATACTTATAAAATTATCAAAGTATATGTAAGCATGTATCTCTCCCAATGAGTTAAAAACAAGTATTGGAAATGGGGCTATGACTCACCTTGATTGATACGGGAATGATGAAAAGTAAAGTAGGATGAGATTTATGAGAATGATTATGGAAATGTCTTTGATACGGAACCTGATAAATAAATTTATCTGAGAATTTTACCAAATACTATTTGGTAAATACGAACGAATAACGAATAATAATTATTCGTTATGACGAATAGATGATGTGCAGTGTAATTCTTATGCTATGCATGATATGACAAAATACGTTATTTAAATTATCCATCGAAGTTTTATCTTTTTAACCATAAGTAATAATATTAATTTTTGAAATATCGTTATATATATTATTAACGTATAAATAAATAATATATAAATAAAATGTAAAAAAATGCATATGGCGTGATGGGGTGACGTAAAATAGAAAATAAAATAAGAATGTCAAATATAATATGTTGGTCCTTCTCCTTTTCCAGTTTTTACACTTTTTATACTAACGGCGTTAGCGTTACACCGTTAGTCCTTTTTATATATAATTTGCAATTATAGTTCACTACATGTCCAATATAGCATTCTAAACTTGGAATATTAAATAATATCAAGTTTTATCCTAAACTTTCTGTTTTGACAGTTTTAGTCCAAGTTTTTAAGGTTTGGCAGTTTTAGTCCTTTTAGGTGTCGTCGCGTTACATTTTTAGTCTAAACGTTCAAAAATTATGGGAAAAATTATATTAAATTTTCTGGAGCTTATTGAAGCTTATTAAAACTTATTTCAACTGCTTATTTGCAAAAATTGCTTATTTTTCAATAAATGGGCTTTAACGAGCTAAATTAAAGGCCCGTTAGCGTTTAATGATCCGTGAGCGTTGAGACAAGTTGGGCTTATCCTTAGACTCATTTTTAATGTTATAAAATCATATCAAAATAGCTTTTTGGTCCAGCTTATACGGATTGCTTATTTTCAGCTTATTGGGCTTTTCAGTCCATTAAGCTTTTAATAATTAGTTTTGAAAATGAGTTTTTGTGTTTTACTTTGGCCAATTTAAAGGGTCTAAACGAGCTTATTATTACAAAGTATAAACACGAAACTTGTAGCTTGTAGCAAGGAGAAATAGGTTGTGTAAAAATATTGTATGCTTGTTAAGTCGAATTGAGTTTTAAAAGGTCCTTTTGGTCGCGATCTGAAACTATTTTCTGGGTAAAAAGACTTGGAAAAATTCTGAGTGTTTATGATATGTACGAGTTTTGCAATTCACTTTGGTCGATTTAGAAGGTCGAGATGCGATTATTTTTACAAGTTATCTTTATGAAAGTTGTAGCTAGTCATGGTGTCTATGAGGTCGTGTAAAAATATGACATGCTTGTTACGCTAAATTGTGAGATAAAAGGCTGTTTTATAAGTAACTAGGGACAGATTTTTACTAGTAAAAGACTTAGTTAAATTTGTATGTTTTTCTCATTTTTAACGTGTGAATATTTATGTTCAAACGGGTTTCGTTTTTAAGTATAACAATAAAAGTAGCGTGAAGTGGATGATCTTCATGGTTCCTAGGCCTTCCACAAGGGAGGCTAACCACGACTTGTGTTCTATATATAAAGGTTTGTACGTAATAATGAATAATAAAACTATACGTTCGAAAATTTATTTATATGCGATGCATGGATAATAAAATAACGTACGAGATGAAATCAAGATGATATGGAATGACTTACAACACCTCTAGGGTGGTAGAGAGTCGAGAGTGATGAAGGAAAACACACGGGGAAAAAACAACTCGCCATAACCATTTATACGATATATATATATATATATATATATATATATATATATATATATATATATATATGTATATATACATATATATATATATATATATATATATATATATATATATATATATATATATATATATATATATATATATATATATATATATATATATATATATATACTAGTTTCTAAGCCCGCGACTTGTAATTTATATTTTAATTTAGTCGTGTACGGATATCAGTGATCTTTTATAGTTATAACTTATGTATTAATAAAGAGACAAGCATGACTTATAATTTTTCTTTTGATGATATTAATCAATTGAAATTCATTAAGGATGGGGATGCTAATTAATATCTTGATGGTATTAGTTTACGTTAAATATTTTTGAAGAAAGTTGAGGTTGAAATACATTTTAACTGGTGGGCATAACTTATAATCTCGACAATAATTATCGTTGAAATATATTAGGGGCCGTTTGTTTAGTACATTTTGAGGGAATAGAATGATTGTTGGAAACATTAATGCTTTTTGGCTTACAACAATTAAAAAATACAATGATAGGACACACATAGATTGATTCTATTATGAAGTAGTGGGATTTTGTTAAAAACTTTTAGGTCATGTCTGTGCATAAATTCTCACCACAGATTTATATTATTTCACATTCTTTTATATTATAAATATTAATTTAAAATAATAAAAAAATAGTATTTCATATATAATTATTATTTTTTTATTGTCCCCACCATCTTTCTCTCGCATCCTTTTCTTTCATTCTATAGCAAATCCAAATTTTATTCTAAACCTATGATCATACAAAACCTACACTTACTATAATAAAAGAAGGTGGGTAAAAAATGGTTGGAGGCTTTCTCAATCTGACAACCTAACAAACATGCAATATCAAAATCATACAACTATACATACATTCATATAATTCACGACTTCTGATCCTATGAAAATAATCAAAGATCATTATTAACATCCTTTATAAAATTGTAAAACAAAAATAATAACAAATAACATCATTTGGTTTGCTAATTGATTGAGACGAATTACCTGTTCATGGCAGTGCAACATCCAAATTAAATCAGTTTCATAGTTTCATCTGAATAGAGTAACGTCCAATATGACGGTGTGCTTATTAACTTGTTCCTTGCTACTTGGTCAACTTTTGTTTAGCGTTTTTGTGGTATCGTCTTCTCTACTGCATGTTTTCGTAAGCATAGAAGATAAGTAACAACTTATGATTGTATCTATGTGAATAACAATATTGAGTGCACAGTATCACTCTAAAGTTCAAAATCACTCACAATGAAATACACACTTCAATATAGAAATATGACCACTCATAATGCAATAAAGAATAAGTTATTTACACCATCTCACCTCGCTGCATATATAATCACTCACAATGCATAACATACTTCATATATTGCTCAGCGAGATGATTCACAAGTAAAAATGGACATTCCTTCGAATACGATAGCAAAAACCTGTAAGTTTTAGTTGAACAAATAAGTTATCATATCTAGTATTACCATCTATGATATTATACATGACAATTACATCGAAACTAATTATATCTAAACATCTTCTAGCACTACTAATGTAAGTGATATTGGTTCACTACTCCAAGAGGTGAATCAAGAATGTTGCATTGTCTGAGAAAATTAATGATTTTTCAATGTTGTACGGACTGAGAACTCCTATCGATAAGTCATATTTCTTTAAATCCTACACTATATCAATGTTTAAATAGTAACTTATTTCTCATTCATAACACCTACCCAAAAAGTCACGTTTGATTCAGTAAATAATCGTTCGGTCATATCAGGATATTCACTTGTTGCTAAATCCATGTTTTAGACATTCAGTGACCGTTAATCATCTACATAGCAGATTATTAACATCAAACTAACTTGCATCACCAATACTAACATGACAATACATCAACCTGACTTGCATTACCGATAAATAACCCTTGACTCAAACACTAACATTGAGATTTTAGATCTACCTGTGTATATAAAAAAATTTCATGTAGATTCTCATAATCAATTCTACAACCTGCTTATACTTTTAGTTTGGTATATGGGCCTAATAAGGTTACCATCTAACACACCTAAATCATCAATGAAACAACAAAAATATAAACCCCCAACAACAGCTTCTTCAACCACCATTGTACTATGTATTGAGATAATGCACACGGGAACAAACTTTCACATTCTGCAGCTGCAAACATCAGATCCTCATTCCACATAATAACATGGTATGTCCATTCCCTGTAACGTGTTTGCATAGAAAATTATCCATTAGTACTATTGGTTCATATTCGATAACAAACTTCCTACTACGTAAATGAATAAAAATAAAGAGCGCAAGTGTACAGGTGGTGGTGTCAACGCATTTTGGGTTATGTTTTATCTTTTACAGGTGGCAATGTCACAATTTTCAAAGATTGGCTATTTTTTTTACTAATAAGACTGGTAGTCCCTTGTGCCATGACTGTGATATGTCCAGCTATTGACACGCTTGCTAACACTGCAGCTGGTCTCAGACCAACTTGTCCGAGTATTGCTTAGCCAATTGCTTGTCCTAATATTGATTAGGCCCCAAACTATATAAGGCCTCGTGCCCTCAAAGCTACCATGTATTAGCTGGAAGTAGTGTCACCGATATTAAAGTATTTCGGGTCAATCTAAGCCATCTTAAGTTTTTGACCCAAACCTTTTTTGATCCTGCATGAAATCAACCCATTATAAATCATACTTCCATTTTCAGTAATGAAGTAATGTTTACTAACCCCTTACAACTAATTATGAATTATTGAAAACTTACACAATGCTTAAAAAATATAGCCAAGCCATTCTACGCTCGATTTCAGCTTGTAATGAATTCTCAGCCAAGCCAAAGAAACATCATAGCATGATCTTCAGTCTTTTTATCAAATTGTAAAACAACACCTTTTAAAGCATTGATATAAAAACATATCATCATATATGTAATGTATATGCTTAACTTATTATTGAAGAGCATCCCATCAGCTATTGACGCACTTGCTAACACTGCAGTTGGCCTACCATTGGCGCCTGCAGTTGTCTATACACTGATCATTGCAGCTGCACCGCATGTATTTCGTTCCTCATCTTCTAGAAGACGTGCAAGATTATGGTTGACCTTAGGTAGTTTCTTTTTAATCTGCAAGAAAAAATAAACCGATCTTTTAAAATTTGGGTCTGTTTAGAATATTTGGTCTATCCGAGGTTCCTATTCAACTGGGCTTTTTGGGTAATTCATGAGCCAGGCCTAGGACAACACTATGGCTTTTGGCCGTTTGTGCATCTTTACCTGGAGGTATAAAGTCCCGGCTTGTTGCTCTCACAGATTTCCCACTTAAGTACTTCCGAATTTTCAAATGAGAAGTCATTTAGCGGTATCTGTATCACAAAAAATAAAACAAACACGTAAAAGGCTTAATAAACTCAAACAAACTAATAGCAGTAAGACGATAATTATATAAGCTTTCTGTACCTATAAGCTCTAGAATAGTTAAAAAATTTGAAAATTGTAGGATCACATTTCTATCTTTTACAACTCAACACAATGATGACAAATACCCGTGTAATAAGCAATTCGAAACACCTTTCCATGTAAATATTGTTGTTGAACACCTAAATATAGGGACAATATTCACTAACCAACTAAAAAACAATATAAAATGGGTAAAAGTAATGGAGGAAAGAATGAGGCCAAAACCATGTCAATGGCCTACCAAGATGAGACCCACCCTTCGCCGCCATATTCGGAAGCCAAATATCAGTCACCTGTAAAATTCCACCACATAGAAAGCTAAATTTCCATAAAAGAATAGAAGCTTGTAAATTATTTTAGTACCTACCTCACATGAAAAAATTTTGTGGAGATGAAGTATTACAGCCAATATATGCTTTTAACATAAGCATCTATATCTCTTTTCAGTTTTGCAGGAAGAATAGTGGATGAAAGTTTCTATTCAACACAAAATCATGACCCTTTAGCGCATTTCGACCCGTTAAGCAAAAAAAAAAAAAAAACAAATTCAAGCACACACTGCAATCCCACCCTGCTCACTTCTCACCACTACCTCAAACCCATTCAGCATCTTAACCGGCTCATCACCATGACTCGTCCATTTTTCTGAAAAGTGCTCCTGAAATCAGAAAAATATCGGATTAATACCAACATGAATACTATAGATGTCGGTATTGTGTTTAACCATGACTTGTAGTATAAGTGACTGAACTTTGCCAAGTCAAAATAACCTTTAGCCTCATCTTTATCAGAGGTCAAAAAGGCTAAAGAGGTTTGAGCATTACCCATACACCACAATGTGTCATGTTTCTTTGGGCCAATAGCCAATGCTTCATCCAGTTTCGCTATAGCATCTATAATACAGAATAAAGTGGATTAAACAAAGCCAAAAGAAATTTAAATATGAGATACACATATAACACAAAAAGATGATTATAAGTATTCTGATCTATGATCTGAAGTGGTTTGAAAACTAACTGAAGATGATTATAAGTATTCTGGTGTATAATACAGAACTGAAGTGTTTTGACATTAAGTCAAAAGATTGACACTTCTCATCATAGTGATATGAGAAAAGAACTTCTGGGATTGCTTATTAAGAGTGGTTATCTGCTTAAAATCAACTTTTAAGTGATTGCAAGTCATAAAGTAAAGAAATCCGAACTTTTTTAGTTTTCAGAATCAAGCCAATAACCTCCTAAGAAAGCTAATCCAAGCACCTAAAACATGTTTATTAGCCTAACAAACCAGCAAATTCCTTAGATACGAAAATCTTACGCACTCCACACCATGAAAACCAATTTCGTTTTTTTATTCATCTCTAGTGACAATTACATAAACTAATGAATGAGCGGAACAACAGAATGCAAAAATCTCCAGCCCTTGAATTTAAATCAGAACTGCCCCTGTCCTGAACAACTTCCTTTTTGCTTATTTGGCTCATTTGTGTTAAGTTATAACAAAAATTGATCCAATATAAGTAAGTAAATCAGTTCAAATTGTCACCCTATGATCTAAGAAAGAAATTAGAATTCGTATTATAGAACATAATGAAATGAAAAGACAAGTTTGATAATAATTTTTTAAGCAGAAAAAGAGTAAACATATGAGAAAGACGTGAATGGTCCACCACTGATCTCCACCACCACCACGACAGCCAGGAACATACCCGGTACTACCATTTTCATACCTGGGAGCACCCCATCATGACTCGCTTGTTTGTCTAGTATTTTCTAGCTTGTCGTTTATAGGCGGTGCACCACCATGTGGTGCAACTGATCCCGCCACCTGACCAGGTGGCTTGTTATGAAGATGAGGTGGCCCATAAGCATGCTTGCTGGAAGCTGCATTATCAATAGAATCTGCCCAAGACTTACTGGCAAACTAATATTCCAAGCGATCAAGAATATGCAACCTTTAAAATAGAAAAATACCTGGGCACATTGAAACATAGTCAAAATCTCAATGGTAGCAATATAGCCCCTAGTTTTTAAAGTTGTTAACTTAAACTACTTATTGGTATGCTGCATATTTTATGTAAGTATAGTTTGGATCAGTCAATTAAGTGACAAAATGGGACTATGACAATGGACCTTACCTGATCATTCCTCTGAGATATTTCCTTCAAGTATCTTGAAGTTCTAACTGTTTATTTTCTAACATATGACTGAATTGCTTCTTAGATTCTGCCATATTACTTTCCACTTCAGCCAGTAACTTATGAGCCTATTGATCATTTAAAATCACATAATTGTCACATGTATTACATTAAAGTATGGGATAACAACTATAGACATGGATAGGAAAAAAAAAAAACCTCTGAGTTTTTATCTTCTAACTGTTTCTCTCTTTCCTTGAATTCCAAAACTACCTGGTCCTTTTCCTGAAGTGAGCTATGAAGCTGACTCACTTCTTTCTCCAGTGAATCTACATGCTCTTCATGCTTCACAATCTCCTTCCGTAGAGTATCTATTTCCTCTTCCTTCCCATGTATCTCTGATTGAAGATTTCTGATACTCTCAGTGGTGGCAGTTTTAGATTCCGAGTGCTTCAACTGAAAGTCTTGCTGCATTTTTAAGATACATAATGATTAGTCATGATATCATCACACGCTGATATATAATTTAACAATAAAAAATGGCTACCATTTGTATCTCTGATAATCTAGAAGCTTCAGATAGAGAGATGATTTAAGTTATTGCATAATTAAGTAAATGCATTCCTCCATCTGATCTTTATACGGATCACCAGCATCTCTAACATAAGTTTCCAGTACTTCATGGGCACTGAAGAATATCATGACCTGCAAATTTCATAACAACGAAAAACATATGTCTCAGATACAATCATATGGTTCCACTAATCATTAATAGATCACAAGAAATCTAAAAATTGGGATGGTGTGGGTCATAGTAATTGGTACCATTCTAAAGAACGAACCTAAAATCATCTTGATAGCAAATTTAACTGGATCTTGAGAAAATTTACTATGCTCACTCTCACTTGTGGATGGTGTCATTGCTGTAGCAGAAGGCAAGGCTTCATAACCGCGTCCGCCAAGTCGGTGATGAAGGTAGAGGTGCACCCGAGATCAGGGACACAGACACAGCCCCAATTTTCTACACCAGATTCTAGGGCCAACTGCTTACATTCCATATCTACCTCTTCTAGAGTTTCTATGTGCTCACTCACAAAGCTGCACATTCACAAACACCAACTTAACATTAATGGTTTGACGATACATGAGCGTTCAGAAGTGGAAAAACAGAGTTCTTTTATGTATGAATTGGGTAGACCAGTGACATTTTTGTGAACGTGTAGGCACATTTTTAAGACAAAAAATTTGGGGTTTTGACCCGTTCACCTTTAAGCTAAAATTTTGGTATACCCGTTCACCACATATTTATTAAAGAATCTCATTGTTTCAATACTAACAACTAAGAAGATCATAAATAATAATCTCAATCTATATAGTTACCTGTAATGCAGAATCTGCACCAGCAGATATTGTTAGCATGGTATCTTTTAGTAATTTGTTCCAGTCTTTTAAGTTTTCTAGCCTCGTTACATCACTTAAGGGACACCTGCAGTTTTTTTTGCTTTTTCAGAACATATTAATAAATAACCAGATCAACCATTAAAGACTAAATAAAGAACTCAACTAAAAAGTATATATAATAAACTATATGCGTTGATCAATTCCCACCCAATACACTAAAAGTCTAACTGATAAATTATAAAAAACTAACGTGTGCACTGAAAACAGGTTGAGGAGGCACTTTTTATATAATTATCTTACTGTGGCAGTTGCATATGTAGGTCCCGAGCCATCAATGTGTATAAGACCCAGTTCGGAAGCCTGTTCCATTGCCTATACAATAGATTTACATGGAACATAAGACCATTAATAAGTGGAGGAATCTATCCTATAAAATATACAATGTGACTGCACATAGGCAGATGGTGTCTACAGAAAATGACTATGATAACAAAAAGTTGCAAACATGTTAATTTAAGATGACCTTGAACAACTATTCTGCTTAAAATTTGGCAGCAAATAAGTATAAACAGTACATATACTTTTCTTAGTTTAGGCATGTACAAAGTCTATCATTATGTGCTTCTGTTAATGTCAGGAAAACATTTAGTACCTTCTCAAGGCCAAAAACATAAGATTTGGAGTGTACGCTCGCAATATCTTCCACTGTGGCGGTTCTGAAAATTTGAAGTTGGGTGATCTCAGACCCTCAAAACTGCGGAATTTTATTAGATTACATATCAGTAAGAAAAATCATTTTATCATGCATGATCACAAAGTTCGTTATAAAAGCAATTATAGTGAAAGAGAAACACTCCAGAATTGGAACATCAAAAAAATATCAGATAAAGAGAAAAAAATACCTTTGGAGTGAGGTGCATCTTCTCGACAGCAGTCACAATTGCAGGAACTCTTGAACTGCATTCTGGATGAGCTTCCTATTACCAATATCATGTAAAACTTGCAATCGTCTTTCATGTGGCAGACGATAACACAATTTTGGAACATAAAAAAATATCAGATAATGAGAAAAAAAATTACCTTTGGAGTGAGGTGCATCTTCTCTAGAGATTATCAATATCTAAGTAGCTTGCATACCAATATCACAACTTGTTGACGGCTGCCAACAGGAAAGATTCGAAACCACACCAAAAGCGTCCACCATAGTTCTGCAAATACATTAAACCAACATAAGATCATTAGGATTTTGATAACATGAGTCGTACTTTTGTTTTTTGTCCAACCAAACCTCATCAAAAGCCTCCACCATAGTTCTGCAAAATAAACGAACATATATAAAATCATGAGAGTTTTGAAAAAAGGATACATACTCAACTACTAATATATAGTCTGCTCACAAAATAAAAAATTAAATGCATGCATGAAAGCTCACCATGGAATCTGAATATATAGAAAGCACTCTACGTCGGCTTGTATCAGTAATTACCTTACAGATGCTCACATGCATTATGAATTAGAATTTAAACATACGGATATCAATGTCTCTGTAAAAACAAAAACACAAATCAAATGGACAAATAAAGTTCTAACCTTGTATACACCCTGGTATTCTCAAACCTGGACACACAAAAAGAAGATCAAAGTGACAGAATTGAGAAAAAAAAAACTCTTGGGAAAAGATTAAATTAGGGTTTGGAGAAAAAGTATATTGTGAATGAACTGAGATTTCTTTTTATGCGAGATAAGGGTTTTAACTTAAAAATTCCGGTATTAATATTATGTTAACATTATATTTATGGCTTTGCAACATATAACTCAAAAATTAAGTTGCTCTACTGGTAAGATAGTTATTAATCATGATATGCTCGATTGATGGAATCTGCACTATCAGAATTCACCACCAAAGTCACAGTAAGATATGAAACATGTAATGAACTAAGTTTGGCTCTGCTGATTAAAGAAAAAGCCAACACAAAAATAACTCCAATATTATCGAATCACAACTACAATATAAACATACCTCATGATGCCATGTATCATCGCGTGATTAAATAGAATACTTGCAAGCAAAGCAATAAGTGCACATGTCATAATCATCCTTCCTGCAAAAGAAGCAAATATATTATAAGAAGCCAATTATATTAGCAATCAAATGTGATAAATAACACATGACAATCGTTTTTAGAGGATACGGGATTAGGCTGAGTGAAAATTAGGTTTTTTGGTGATGAATGAATAAAACTGGATATTAATTAATTTGCGACTATAATTAAGGAATTGAATTGATATGCATGACTCCAATATTATAGAATCACAGATGCCTTTATAAATGTTAAGTTGCAATGTAAATACCAAGTAATGTGTTAGTGTAGTGGTAAAGATGTATGTCACACATACTCACAACATAGCAACATGACTTTTTGGGAAAAAAAACTAATCCGTATTTTATGAATTGTAAGTGTACTGCTTGGAGATTTTAGAAATTAATTAAAAAAATACAAAATAAAATTTATAAATATTGTTTACATGGACACAATGTGATGACATGGCTGATAATGAATTACTAGACATTGACTGGGCAATGAGGTGGCATATTCTTCAAATGCCTCCTGTTATATATATATATATATATATATATATATATATATATATATATATATATATATATATATATATATATATATATATATATATGTATATATATATACCCTATATTTCGAATAAGCTTCCAAACGAAAAGGATGATAACTTCTGGTCTTCTTGGGGTTTCTTAATGATGAAGAGGGACTAAGAAAATATGGAAAGGAGGTGAGGGTGAGAGGTAATGAAGGAGAAAATGTTATACGTTTAGTATGTATATAAAAGTTTTTAAAATTCCCTCAACTTGTTCCTACTATTTCGAATTCAGAAAAATGTTGGATGTTATAGATATTTTTACTGACATTTTGTCTTTAAGGGAGTGTGTGAGTGAGTAGCAAAATTGAGATTTGCTTATGTGATGTATATATGTCGACATGTATATTTAAATATACACGATTTGGAAAAATCATGTGAGGCTTGGTTCTAGCTGATGAAACTCATAATTAAACATGAAAACATGCTTGAAATATTATTAAGATCAAGTAGAAACAATCCGGGTTTAAAATGGTTGAGTTTGGAATTTATTATATATCGATTGGGTTGGATTTTGGCCAAAAACTTTGCCTCTATTAAACGTATCAAACGTTCGTCTTAAAAGCTAAAATTTGGCGTCCTAATTCTTTGGCGGGTAGAAAATTAGGAGGTACAAAAATATGGATACGTTGTGTTTAGAAATCAAAAAATACAAAGGCGTTTTGGAGGGGATCTGCTCGATTGGAAACTGAAAATAAGATGGAAAGTTGGGCTTGTATTGGGCTGCTGTGAACAGTGACGAGAAAAAGAGTTGGGCTGGAATTTTATGAAGGCCCGTTTGGTGTTATTAGTGAGTAAATAGGTTTAGTGAAATTAAATTAGGATTAGTAACTTTTTTTAATATTTTGTTAAACGTGTCGAGAACTTGTTTCGTTGTTTGGTGAATTATGGGATGACGTGATTTCGTAAATATAGTATAATAAGAAAAAAATTAAATTTCCCCGTAAAAATGGTGATTAAAAATAATGACGAAGATTAATATATAATTAAACGTTTTTAATTATATGGATTTTTGCGAGGTTTTACAGTACCCACATGTCATTCTGAATTTTGTCCCGAAATTCAAATTTAACGTGATTACTTGAGTAAAGAATTTTTGAACAGAGGGTTGTCGAGAGATTTTTATTCCTAATATTAAGGAAACGTGATTCAGTTAGATTTATCTGTATTAAACAAGACAAATTAACTGATGTATTTAAGGGCTGTGAATGGTGAATACTAACGGTCGTGAATAGTAACATAACGACTATATTTGGTCCCAACGGCTAGATTTTTAGCCTATAAATACCAACTTAAATTTTCTATTTTTCCACCAACCATTTTCCTATCATTTCACATTTCATATTCTTAATCCTTTTCTCTCATTAAATACTTCCGAAAATGCCGAGCCTAATTACTATTATCGCAATGGTATATATCGTTGTTGCCATCACCTATTTGACTTTTGTTTCGGATGAAGATTATGTAGTTTTGGTCGGGATTTTGGGGTTCCTAATACCACTCACGGTTTTATCATATGTTGTTGATAAGATATGGAAGCACTAGTCTCAAGCTAGGTTTGTTTAAAATGTATCCTTGTTATGTTTTTATGTAATCCTAAATAAATATAAAATAATACTTATTTGTCTTTATGTTTAAGGGCTAGGCTTGCTATTGTTTCTAATGGTGTACTTATCTTTTAGAATAATCAGAGTAATTCATCCTATGGTGGTTCTTGCTATGGTACTGTTGATGGGAATCCTTATTGTTTATGTCGGGTCAGCCTATTTAAGATTCTATGCTTTTTATTGTAATCATTGTAATAATAACACCTCCTACGCTAATTATATGCCTATGTATAAATTTCTGTGGTTTCTAATAAAATTTTCGCTATTGATGTTTTCCATAAGTCTTTGTGAACTCTTAGGTTTCTAATGTTTGTACTTTTCTCAACTTACTATAATAAAATGATGGATATTAAGTGTAAATATCTATTGGAGTTTGTCAAAAATAAGGTTTATGAATAGTTTATTTAATCTCAAGATTTTGTTTTTACATGAAGATTGTTATTTAGAAAATCTGAAAAGATAACTGTTCCATTTATGACATAATTCTTCCTAAATTATACATAGGTAACTAGGCTATGTATAATTGAGGACCAAATGATGTGATGCTTGGCTCAGTAACAATGGTATTTATTTTTCTTTAAATTGTTTTAGATGGTTCAGTCTCAATGGTTTAATGATATCTAATCATTTTCAAAAGAATTTAGTAAATTTTTGTTCATAATATGATGATGAGTCAGGAATTTCTAAGGTGATACTAGGATATCCTTGGTATAAACTTAAAGTTCATGAGATAATTCTTACAGGGTGGTAATAATCTATCGTTCAGTCGGAAATGAGGTTAACTAGATTCCTAAGGTGATATTAGTGTATTGTTACTTAACGATTATGAACAAGGAAAATGGAATAGAAGTTGAAAATAGACTTAGATTATGATTATTATGAAAATATTACTATGTAGAGTTTTCCTACGGTAGAAGGGTAGTTGTTACACTTAGGTTACATCCATCGTACCTAAGGTAAATTACAAAAAGGGAATACAACTATAGAGGGTTTGAACTATGGTTTATTCTATTACTACAGGAATTTGTCTTTTGTTTAAACATTAATGTCATCTTTTGGCGTTGTTAAGGTTCTAAAGAGTTTCCATTCTCTTCTACTGGTCTATTTGTACCAATTGGTATTCTAAGTTGGGCATTGATTCTTAAAGTGTCTCATTTAACTTTTTGTTCTAAAATCCTTTGATATTGGTGCTGGTAGGTTTAGTCACTCTTATTGTTCTCTTAAGGCGAGTTGGCCTAAAATCCGTAAAACTTTCATGGTTATGCTTACAAGGTATGGCCGTCTTATTTTCTTTTCTTGCTATATCGTTGCTAATCGGAGGAACTATGGTTACTTCAAGTATTACTGCAATGATACTGATTACTAACTTCTGGATATTCTTAGTACTTTGTTAGGTCCTTTAGAATATGGAGCTAATTATTTCATTGATGATAGACTGAATTGAATCCCTACTATAATCTAATTTCAAGATATGTCTGGGTAGTATCTTAGATAATTTATCAACTCTTGGTATAGGATTGCTAAGGAACAAACGGACTTATCTACTAAAGCTAAAGTTCAATAACCTTCTCTCTATTCTTCAAGTTCTCTTCCAAAAATTTGTCTTATAAAATTCTATGGTTATAGCCTAGTCATGGTAGGTATAAGGAATCATAATAATCATATGTATTATCAAGGTAAGTTTGAATATATTCACTATAATCAACATTATATTAATAACTTGATTGATTGTTTTTTGCAAAACAAACGATACAAGATTTTTTATTAATACTTCATTGATATGAGGGGAGTCATTTGTCTACCAAAGAGAGTAACAAACGGTGAGATTCTTCATGGAGGTATGAGGAATCATTACATGCATGCATAACATCATGATGGAAAGAATCAACAGAAGGTTATAACGAAAGGAGATTTTTACTAGAGGTCGGTTACAAGTTTTGAGAATTTCAGAATTATTAGGAAATCTGTCATCACTAACCAAAAACTTTTTGGTTTAGTGGGTACAACTTTCTGTTCAGGGGAATTGGGTGAAGATACATCATTTGAGATGTATTGTATCGAGAAATTTGAAGCGTCAGGAAATAGAGAATTTGGAAATATCTGGTATTGAGGAATCTGAAGTATAAGGTAACGGAGAATTTGGCTCAACATTCTTCTACGGCATCTCTTGGTGTGAACTTCGTCCAACTTCGAATGCTGCTTGACCACCAATCAAATCTTCATATGACTCGGTAGCTCTTCTGAGTTTTTGACGTAAAGGTGAACGAATAGGTGACAATGGAAGTGATTTCTGAGTGAGTTCTATATCATGCTGGGATTGTAGCGATACATGAAGCAAGTCGAGAATGTGTTTGGTTAAGAAGTTTGATACAACACATACATAGATCATGTAGTAATTCTTCAGAGAATGAGGCACCAATAGTTTTGTATGAAGATAATGTAGCGTGCATTGCTTAATTCAAGGAAGGTTACATCAAAGGCGTCAAGACAAAACATATTTTGCCAAAGTTCTTTTTCAATCATGACTTATAAAAGAATGGTGATATTATTATTCAACAAGTTCATTCAAGTGACAATTTGGCAGATCTAATTACCAAGGCGCTTCTACCTCAACATTTTGGACATTGAACCACAACATTGGAATGCACCTACTCGAAGAGCTCAAGTGATGTAGTCATCAGAGGGAGATAATAGCGCTGAACTCTTTTTCCCTTAGTCATGGTTTTGTCCCACTGGGTTTTCCTGACAAGGTTTTTAATGAGGCAGCATTTTAACAATATGGACATCCAAGAGGGAGTGTTATGAATAATTATATGTGGATGTCCATATAGTCCATAATAGGCCCACGGCCCATGTTAGCTATTAGGGTTTTTGCCCTAATGTTTGTCTATATATACTCTTTGTAAATTTCATAGATAATAATTAATAAGAACAATATTCATCCATCAATTCTTGTTCACAACAGAGTTTACTAGTTTTATGAGTTAATTTGTTATTTCATTAAACTCAAAGGATGCTTAAATACAAAATTAATGAGTTTAAAAGACTAAGGGCCCGTTTGGTTTGTAGGTGGGTTTCAGATTCGGATTCGGATTTGGATTAGATTTTGATTTAGATTTGATTTTGGATTTGGATTAAGTGTAAGTTTTGAATTAAATTAGTGAAGAGAAAAATAACATAAAATAATATATATCATGTGGTTGAAAAATTAACTTAAATAAATAATGAGGCTTTAGTTGTGGGATTCCACAAAACCCACCTATCCATTGTGGATTCAAATAAACGAGAGTGGCGAGGGCCGCCGCGTTGCGGGCGGGCCTGTTTTTATTGCGTTGTTTACTTTGTTTTTTTTTTGTGAAGGTATTTTTTATAAATAAGTTGTAAGTATCTGTAACACCCCCAAATTTAAGTTTGTAGCAGCGGAAAAGTAATTTGGGTGTTACGGGGAGGATCGAAGTTATACTCTCATAAAACAGCTTAAAAGAAGCGTTTTGAAAGTTATTTGTCATTCAAATAATATTTTTGATAAAAGATGAACCATTTGATTTAAAATCTTTTTAAAAGATGTAAAGGCTTGAAAGAATGACATATTTGATTTTTACACCATTTTAATTTATCAGAGTAATAAATGCCCACTCCGTGTCTTGTCCTGCTCCGTTAAATTACCTGAGATACACATGCTTAAAAGTGTCAACACAAAGGTTGGTGAGTTCATAGAGTTTTATGGAAAACCATTTATTTTGATAGATTTCAGGAATATTTGGTAATGATAAATACAAACAGTAATGAAACAAGTATTGAGTAATGTTGATTATAATCACAAATAAATCATATAAGTATTCAATCAAAATCAAGTAAGGAATCAATAATCCTAACATGAGCTGGAAACTCATGATACTAATTTAATCAGATATACAATTCAAGTATGGTCAAATTCTTATACAGCTGTATCTAAATATATGTTGAAAACATACATTTCCTTATAGATATTGCTCCAAGCCTCATGACACGCAAGACGTTAACAAAAGGGGTGTTTTATCAAATCAATGATAAATTTTGCCCTCGTGTAATAGGTGATTTGCCAATTCTTATTTTTACTCAAATATAGTGTTTCACGACTAATACGACTAACCATGCACATATGGCATTCCGTCAAGTATTAGTGGGACAAGAGGTCAATCCTTAACAGGTTTCGAAGCTGTTCACTATATTCGCGCTCACATAACAGTGATTAATGTCTCATGATTAAGGGACTTTATGGCGATAAGGTAACTTAGGCAATATCAAGGTAATAATGGGATCATTCAGGATAACATCATATAATCAAGTATCATACCACAGTAATCAATTTGGAAACAGTATCGTCTGAGTATTAGTAATTCAGTTAAGTATTTCGCCAGTAACATATATATATATATCACATACCACAATAATCGAATTGGAAACATTATCATATGAGTATCAGTATTTCAGTCAAGTAATTCATCAGTAAAATATATATATCACATACCACAATAATCGAATTGGAAACATTATCACATGAGTATCAGTATTTCAGTTAAGTATTTCGTCAAGTATTGTATATATCACATCTTAAATTATAAACCATATCAGATAATTATTAATTAGGAAATTGATTTGAATCATGTATTTTATTCATATACTTATAAAATTATCAAAGTATATGTAAGCATGTATCTCCCCCAATGAGTTAAAAACAAGTATTGGAAATGAGGCTATGACTCACCTTGATTGATACGGGAATGATGAAAAGTAAAGTAGGATGAGATTTATGAGAATGATTATGGAAACGTCTTTGATACGGAACCTGATAAATAAATTTATCTGAGAATTTAACCAAATACTATTTGGTAAATACGAACGAATAACGAATAATAATTATTCGTTATGACGAATAGATGATGTGCAGTGTAATTCTTATGCTATGCATGATATGACAAAATACGTTATTTAAATTATCCATCGAAGTTTTATCCTTTTAACCATAAGTAATAATATTAATTTTTGAAATATCGTTATATATATTATTAACGTATAAATAAATAATATATAAATAAAATGTAATAAAAATGCATATGACGTGATGGGGTGACGTAAAATAGAAAATAAAATAAGAATGTCAAATATAATATGTTGGTCCTTCTCCTTTTCCAGTTTTTACACTTTTTATACTAACGGCGTTAGCGTTACACCGTTAGTCCTTTTTATATATAATTTGCAATTATAGTCCACTACATGTCCAATATAGCATTCTAAACTTGGAATATTAAATAATATCAAGTTTTGTCCTAAAATTTCTGTTTTGACAGTTTTAGTCCAAGTTTTTAAGGTTTGGCAGTTTTAGTCCTTTTAGGTGTCGTCGCGTTACATTTTTAGTCCAAACGTTCAAAAATTATGGGAAAATTATATTAAATTTTCTGGAGCTTATTGAAGCTTATTAAAACTTATTTCAACTGCTTATTTGCAAAAATAGCTTATTTTTCAATAAATGGGCTTTAACGAGCTAAATTAAAGGCCAGTTAGCGTTTAATGATCCGTGAGCGTTGAGACAAGTTGGGCTTATCCTTAGACTCATTTTTAATGTTATAAAATCATATCAAAATAGCTTTTTGGTCCAGCTTATACGGATTGCTTATTTTCAGCTTATTGGGCTTTTCAGTCCATTAAGCTTTTAATAATTAGTTTTGAAAATGAGTTTTTGTGGTTTACTTTGGCCAATTTAAAGGGTCTAAACAAGCTTATTATTACAAAGTATAAACACAAAACTTGTAGCTTGTAGCAAGGAGAAATAGGTTGTGTAAAAATATTGTATGCTTGTTAAGTCGAATTGAGTTTTAAAGGGTCCTTTTGGTCGCGATCTGAAACATGGTTCTAGATTCGAACATGGGTTGTGAGAAAGACTGCCACACATCTTTACCACTGTACCAACACAATTTTTGGGATTTCCTTGCAGCCTATTATTGATAAAGGTATGTATTAAATAACCCTACCATTTAGTTGTATAATTTTGTCGACTTAATAGAAAAAACATACGTATATTTTTCCACAATAAAACCCTAATCATCAGAACTCTCTCCATGAAGAAAACTTCATCATGATTTTAGGATTTCATTAACTGTTCTTCATTCTGAATTTGTTATAAAAGGTAAAAACTCTATTAAATATAAAGCATTTGTATTTATTGTTTTGATAAATACATTCTTTGGAACTTTTTTTTTTTTTTGGTTAACAGTTTTAGATATCTATGTTACCATGCAATTTTTTTATATTGGTATAAATTTATTTGTATATTCGTTTTAATATCGCATACTAATTGAATATGAGGTAAGTTTAACTGCTATTAATTTTGTTTAATTTAACTATAGGAGGTTGTTATTTTAGGTTTTGATTATTTTTTTAATCGACCAGTGGAAGAGGATGCACCAGTAAGTTAGGTTTACGAATTATGATTAGTTTTAGGTTTATTTGAGGTTTTTGTAGTTGATTAGAGACATGGATTCTATACGAGTAGATTTAGGTTTTATTTAGGATTAGTTGTAGGTTTTATTTGATGTTTTTATTAGTGATTAGAGACCTGGATTATATACAAGTAGATTTACGTTTTATTTCGGAATGAACAGTTGATTGATTAATTAAAAGAATGTTTCTGAATTATGATTAATTATAGGTTTTACTCAGCTTAGAGTTAGGTTTGATTCTGTCTATGTCGTTGTACCAATGTTGCCTGACGGTATTCCAGAGAGCGCTTCTGTTCCGGCTATACTAGACTGGCAAAGGAGGACGATGGAGATGATGTACAAAGATATCATTCAGGGTCTACAAGATCAAGGCCAGGAAGGGGACCCAAGAGATTATCTCACTTTCTTCTGCCTTGGAAACCGTGAGGTGAAAAAGGATGGAGAGTATGAACCTTCAGAAGCACCTGAAGCAGATTCAAATTACCAGAAAGCACAAGAAGCTCGACATTTCATGATCTACGTGCATGCCAAAATGATGATAGGTAAGCCACACATTCAACTTTATCTACAAATCGACCCATTCATAACTAAATGGTTTGAGTACTGAAGTTGCCACTTCTACTTCTAACAAATGTGAAACTTACTGTTGTTGTTGATTTCAGAGCGCTCTCTGATGAAATATATGATCACATAATATATTTACCTGCTGTTCACATGAGTTTTGCATCTTTGCCTGGCATGTGAGAACGTACACTGACGGTCAACGGGTTCTACAAGGTAAATAGTGCGTTTAATGACTTTTTCTTTTTAAAAAAAACCACTCTAAAGATGTATCCCTAAATAATCGAGCATCTTTTATTAATGATCATTCATGAAAAATTGAATAGGTTAGTGAGTCTGCTTGGTTGCAGCTGCTGCTGAGTTATTTCGACTTGGTATACAGAGAAATCAAAGGAAGAAACAGCTGCTATTAAAATTCAAACAGCTTTTAGTGGCTACTTGGTATGTCAATATTGTATCTTAATATATCCGATGTCCTAATATAATCAAGATTTGAAATCTTTTTTTTTTTTTTTTTTTTTTTTTTTTTTATTTACTTATATGTGTATGCAGGCAAGGAGGGCTCTGAGGCTGTTAAGAGGGCTTGTGAGGTTGAAAACACTGGTGGAAGGGCCTGCTGTGAAACGACAACAGCAAACGCACTTAAATATATGCAAAACTTATCTCGTGCGCAGTCTCAAATCAATTCTAGGAGGATAAGGATGTCAGAGGAGAATCAAACTCTTCAAAAATAACTCCTTCAGAAACGGGCAAAAGAAATGGAGAGCTTATAGGTTAGTTTACATCTTGCATATACATGGTTTTCTCTTTTTAATAATGTATCATGTATATATGTTTACCTGGAAAGCTAATAAATATCGGTGCATATATGATATTATAAAAGAAGGGAGAAGAATGGAATGATAGTCCGCAATCAAAAGAAGAGATTGAAGCAAAGCTACTCAGCAAATACGAGGCTACAATGAGAAGAGAAAAGGCGATGGCATATTCCTTTTCTCATTAGGTAAACATTTTTAAACCAGATATCACATATATGAGTAATAAAAACAAAGATAAAAAAGGTAATAATAGTACAAACATTTTTCGTCTTAATGTTCACGAAGCCATAAAGGTAATAAAACCTGAACAATGGTTGCTTATTGTTATAGTGTTGCTGGGGCAAAAGTTATTTGTGTATATTTTCTAACTATCACATACTATATATAAGTCATTCTTCGAATTATACTGAACAGCGGTTGGTTATTCTTATAGTGTTTCTGGAACCCAAAAGAAGTGATGTTATGTGTCCTATCCAAATAAAGAGCGAAAACGTTTGTCATGTTAGTTATATTAAACTATGAATTTGCATGTATATAGATACTTGCTCTACAAATATGTTACTGCGTACGCATGCAAAATGCTCTACACAATTGGTAGTTTAAGCTATACTAATCATTCTTTACATTTTGCTACTGCATTTTTGTAACAGGTATTAGAAAAAACCAACAACAAACTGGTTGCAGCTCCCATTGGTACATCGACCATTTAAATTCTACTACCGAAGGTAAATCTACTTTTTCATCAATTTGTGGAATCACTCCATCATTGATCAATTAGACTGTACAGAGATCAAGTTGCTTTCCAATGTGAGCCTGCCACATTTTAAAAGTCAATGGCTATTGTATTCATAAGGCACCTCAAGTAAGTTGCTCATTTCTGTTTGATTTAGATTAGGAGGCCAACGAAGGTATCTGAATTTTAATTGCCTTAAGTATCTTTGTATAAACATGTATACAACACATGATGGTACTAATATTGTCAAAATGAATTAAAACTAGTGATCTTTTTACTATTCAAGGTTAGGCAAACTCTATGTGAAAGGGGTGAAATGCTACATTTGACAAAGATGGTTGTTTGGAAATAACAGGTGTAATATTTTATAGTTTTTTTTTTCTTTGTGCAGATCAATTTGATAACACTTATTTCATTTTGATAATTAAAGTAGATGATTAGTTGATGCAGCGAAATGGACTTGGCAAGATTGTTTATTTTGTTTGTAGATCAAAATGGGTTGGATTAGATTACATGTAATACCTATTACAATTAACAAGTTTCCCAATCCGTCTATCCCACACATATTTCCATGTCGAACCTTTGTATTTTAGCTTCAAAAGAATAGACATAGCGATGTTCCTTTTTTTTTTTTTTTTTTTTTTTTTTTTTTTTTTTTTTTTGTATGGCTTAAATAACTAAAAGTAAGCTGAAGTTATAAGCCATGATGTTAGTTGTGAATTATTTGTGGATAATTTTGGTAACTGACCATATTTTAAGATAGATTCTTGAAGCATTTATCTTAGCTTGCTATGTTGTGATTTGTGTTATTATGTTATTTAGGTGTCTTTGGCATTTTAGAGTTTAAGCTTAGCTAATTATGAATCTGTGATTACTTAGGGGTCATAATCGGTTTATGTGTAGCTACTATAAAACGGATTTTGATTAGTTTGGGTCATTTATATTTTGAACACCCTAGCACAACTTTGAACAAGAGTCTCTTGAAAGTTAGTTGACCGGGTGACGAGCTAACCGTATGCCAAAAACTATAACATTATTGTTATGGCTCATGGTGGTCTTGGTCATTGTCAAGTAGCGTTTGTTTTGGGGTTTAAAGTTGATAATTACTTTTTGATCCAGGTGTTTCTGAGTTCGATTATTTGAGGTTAGATAATACGCTTTGGATATTCACTCTCAGATTAGCAACAATAAAACCTATTAGAAAAATGCAGATACACTACACAATTAGCTTTAAAATTAATTAATAACTAGAAGGGCTCAATAACTAATGTTGTACAAAACATGTCTTCAAGCTTTACCTTATTATATAGTTCGTAGATGCTGACCCACAACAAAGCAGATATCATAATGTCTAAAATTGATAGGATATATGAATGATATGTTTTTCATACAGGACATATGCCATGAACCATTGACAAGAAAAGTGGACTAGGAAAAACATAACGAAGCCTTTTTTGTATCAAGCGTTGAAGTGTATAGGTATGTAGATTAAAATATGTGTACTCTTACTTCAATTGTTAAGTATAGTCTCCCAACTTCAGGTATGAAGGTATCATACTTTCGAGAGGGGCCAGGAAAACGGAAGGTCATACGTTTTAATTGTTGAATCTGGTCCTACAGCAGACACAAGCCAAAGCCAAACAATACTTTTCAAGCATTAGCACAAAAGTAGGGTTTTGCAAGGTGACTAGTCTTCTTATCCTTCGGTTAATAAATGTCTGGTCAATGGTTATGTGCCATTTAACAGTCTTATTATAACTTTTCTGTTTATGACAAGTGGGTATCTTACCTCTGATATTTCTCTTGCTAGGTAAGAGTACCATTTAGTTCATTTTGGCCAGTGAATCCAGCTGATCCACCATTGGATCTTTTCCTTATACACACCTTGATCAAGAATCAAGATGATCGTGAGATTGAAGATGAGTTTGACAAGGACATGATTGAGGAAGAAGATGAAGATGAAGAAGACAATGATGGTGGCCGCAAGTTCAGAAAGCCCCAAATAAACTCGCAAGACAAGCTTGAGTTGTTGCACTAAATCACTGTGTTCCAAAGGCTAATTAAAGGTCAGTTTTAATTGTTCACATTCATTACCATTGTCATCGGTATCACGTTTGTTGTCAGTTTTGCTATGCTAATGAGCTCTTAGCTTGGCGACTTAGGTGGATGGCCCACTGCGCTGGATGGTTAATTTGCATGGGAATATTGCTTCGTTAGAGAACAAGATCAAACAAATAGGTATTGTGACTCTAATGAGTGGCCATGTCCCCAAAGCTACTTTGGAAGAGGACCTATCTAACTATCTGAGTAAGGTCTTGGTCTTCTCTATCGTTACAACACTTACAAGCTAGAGTGTAGTCCTAGGCAATATTAGCTAATCAAGAAACTGTACGATCCAAAGGGTTTCAGGTTAAAGATGAATTCATTTGCAACAGGTTTTAAAAAAATAAAATTTTCCTATAATTTATTAATTAGTACTAAATAATTATAGATTATTTTTTAATATAAATAGAACACTCATTTCTGTTTAAGTATACTTTGGTGACGACGTTATATATTGCTGATATGTATAGTAGTAGTTCCCACATTGTTAATGTCAAGATATTTTTAGTAATATCAAACATCAACCAAAACCGCATCAGAAAGTTCGACAGTTATAGCAGTTTTAAGTTATCTAGGGGTGGCCAAAAACCCAACTGAGTATGGGTCATCAATAATCAAACTTTCAGCGCAATTCAACGGGGGCGCATGTAGATATATAGGTTTGCTTTGATGTAGATGGGACTCGATACACCTGATCGTTACACCTCAAAATAAAGAAATCCAAACATTAAAATTTAGTACCAAACATCTCATCTTAACTCCTCACCTGAATCTTATTTTTCTAACTAATTCAATTGGAGAGCTTCGCTTCACGATGTCGCTAGAAGATCTATTTATCTACCTATATTGGATTGTCAAAAGATGCAGGGTAAGGTTAGTCTTTTTAGTATGATCATCTTTATATCTATTTCGTTTTGACATACACACACTTAGGCTGTCTTAGATTTATCCTTGATATTATAATGATTTAGTATTAGTTTGTAAAGGTCTGAGATATGGGTAGGGGGTTATAGTGGTTATTGTGGCATCAAGAATATCCAGATTATTTTTTGGCATTCATTCAAGATAGCTAAGCTTAAAAGCAAATCTTAATACCTCCATAAAGCCAAGTATAAATTCAGCCTGCAAACCAATGTGATTATTGGACCATTATCTTACTATTTTTTGTAATATGACTCAGTGCTTGATGTCACTGCAGTAAAAAGTTTGAATTACGTTGCTATTTGGAACTCCTCTATGCTTTTATCGAATGTTTTAAAAGAGGTAATATCAGCACAAAAGCAAAAGAGAAGACCTTCATTTTGAAAGCTATAAGTGTTCTGTATTAAACTTTTTGGCTAATATTAAAAGTCTGAATGATTTTTTGGTGATTAATATAAGCTTTGTGTATTGTGTTGGATTAATTAAGGGAAACCTGGAATTCAAAGTACCTAATATATGTGGTCAAGCTATCCTACAAAAAATAGTCAGAAAAAGAGTACCTAATATATGTGGTCAAGCTATCCTACAAAAAAGATTCAGAAGAAGAGTCAAAACTCAACTTCAACACGACTTCCAGCTGGTGGGGAATCCTGAAGATTACATAAAACAATTGCAGGTGTTGGACAAAAGTAAGATACCTTTTACTTCGCTACATAACGTAGAGTTATTGCTCAGTTATATAAGAGAGTCTCATATTACTCAATTATTGAAGTTTACTAATACACATGTTTGTATGGCCACATCAAATAACGCACGTCTGATGGACCTGACTCAAGCTATAACTTATGAAAGGGTGAGAAATATATATGCGTTAGAGTGTTGATTTTTAGAATTTTGTCATATATTTGGGTAGTTGAAAGACTTCATGGTACCTTTTGAAAATAATAGTGTCGCAATTTTAAAAATATAAACTGAAGTACTTTTAGTTGTTGTATTAATTAACAACCCTTATGCTCTATGAACTACTGAGTTACCTATATTTTTTTCATCTGAATAATGCAGTTGATGACTTGATGGTGTGATGTCTTTATAGGAAATTCCTGGATATCATAGAGCAGATGCTTTTGGTCACAATATCTATTTTTGTTGATGCTTTAAATTGTATATTTTTGTTGCAGAAGAAGACATATGTTACTAAGGTCAAGCAAAATAAGAAGCTGCAAATATGGATTGTAATGGGTCAATTCTGAAGATTGTGATAGATAAGAATATGTTGATAAGATGCTTTGTAATATTACATTCCACGTGAATTTGATAGAGATATGTTCCTATTAAGGATTTTAACCATTAGATATTTAGTAAGGATTATTTTGCAACAGGGTGTTTAATAATAATAATAATAATAATAATAATAATAATAATAATAATAATAATAATAATAATAATAATAAAAATAAAAATTACCTCTGTTTAGTATTTTTAACATAGCGCAAAAATGCGAAACAATCTTTTTTGGTTTCTATCACTGATTCATAACGCTTGTTTGCCCATCGAGCGGGCTATGCTTTGATACTTTGTTCATTCGTACCACTTTGAAACTCTTATTTCTCTCATATGCGATAACCGTTTGTTGCTTTTTGTTCTTAATGCATTTAATAAAAAAATTGATTTGTTTATAGCTTATTTTTCGTTAACTTAAGCTTTTTAACGATAGTCATAAGGCTTGCTCGCCCATCGGGCAGGCTATGTTTTAATACTTTATTCTTGCGTACCACTTTGAAACTTTTTTTTTTTTTTTTTTTTTTTTTTTTTTTTTTTTTATCTCATATTCAATAACTGTTTATTCTTATTCTTTTTTTATACCTATTTTTAAAACGTAATATAACTACCCTTCTTACGGCATGTAAAAAATTTCAACGATATTCATAACATCATTATCCATAATTTCACGATAACTAAAACCATACGAATTATCATTATAAGTCATGCCCTCCCCTTGGGCGGGCTTTGATGTCTAGTATGTATATATATATATATATATATATATATATATATATATATATATATATATATATATATATATATATATATATATATATATATATATATATATATATATATATATATATATATATATATACCCTATATTTCGAATAAGCTTCCAAACGAAAATTATGATAACTTCTGGTCTTCTTGGGGTTTCTAAATGATGAAGAGGGACTAAGAAAATATGGAAAGGAGGTGAGGGTGAGAGGTAATGAAGGAGAAAATGTTATACGTTTAGTATGTATATAAAAGTTTTTAAAATTCCCTCAACTTGTTCCTACTATTTCGAATTCAGAAAAATGTTGGATGTTATAGATATTTTTACTGACATTTTGACTTTAAGGGAGTGTGTGAGTGAGTAGCAAAATTGAGATTTGCTTATGTGATGTATATATGTCGACATGTATATTTAAATATACACGATTTGGAAAAATCATGTGAGGCTTGGTTCTAGCTGATGAAACTCATAATTAAACATGAAAACATGCTTGAAATATTATTAGGATCAAGTAGAAACAATCCGGGTTTAAAATGGTTGAGTTTGGAATTTATTATATATCGATTATGTTGGATTTTGGCCAAACACTTTGCCTCTATTAAACGTATCAAACATTCGTCTTAGAAGCTATTCTCTGGCGGGTAGAAAATTAGGAGGTACAAAAATATGGATACGTTGTGTTTAGAAATCGAAAAATACAAAGGCGTTTTGGAGGGGATCTGCTCGATTGGAAACTGAAAATAAGATGGAAAGTTTGGCTTGTATTGGGCTGCTGTGAACAGTGACGAGAAAAAGAGTTGGGCTGGAATTTTATGAAGGCCCGTTTGATGTTATTAGTGAGTAAATAGGTTTAGTGAAATTAAATTAGGATTAGTAACTTTTTTTAATATTTTGTTAAACGTGTCGAGAACTTGTTTCGTCGTTTGGTGAATTATGGGATGATGTGATTTCGTAAATATAGTATAATAAGAAAAATTTTAAATTTTCCCGTAAAAATGGTGATTAAAAATAATGACGAAGATTAATATATAATTAAACGTTTTTAATTATATGGATTTTGCGAGGTTTTACAGTATCTGTTTGCGTGTTGTTTTTTGTGTTGGCGGGCATGTTTGTTAATGTATACCGTGTGAACAAAGCAACTATATTTGACATCAAGTGCTCGAAAGAGAAATCAAAGTAATATTATTTAAATATACATTTCGAATATAATGTTGTAATATTAAGTTTACAACTTAGGCCTGCAAGTATTCTTGTTACATAAACGATTGTTTGTCTAATGTACGCTATCTGTGAAGGCATGGACGTTTGCATTCATAGAACCCTGCCAAAACAAATGTAAATAAAATTACAAAGCATACATAACATGATTTTTTAAGTAAGATCTTAAAGTGAACAACTAATTTTATTGTGTATTAGTTTGTGTGAAAAAAACTTTGGTATATGAAGAGGTTAAAAGTCATGGGCCATTAATGCTTGGGGAAATGAAAGGAATGATTGGCTGTGTTTGAACTTAAACTCAGTTCTCAAGGGGCGTATTAATCAAGTGCCCTTCAAATCATCATAATTACACACGTTCACATATAATTAAATGCAGTTTTACCTTTAAAATCTAGATATCCAATACATTTAAAGGTTATTTTAACTTTAAACATACACACACAGTAAGAAAGAGTGCTAAAAAAATGACCACACCAATGCCATTTTGCAAAGAACTTGCTGCTGCTGTAGGTTCAAGTTATGTTAGGGATATGATGATTGTGCGTTTTCAAAGGGAGTTGTCCGTGGTCCTGGTAGATGAAGGAGAACTAAGGAAGAAGGCTTAAGAAATAAGGGATCGTGTGGCTGATAGGGATCTTGTTATTGGGGAATTGGAACTTCTGTTTGAGTTCGATTCCCATGTGCAAAGTGTTCTGGAGCTTAATAGGCTACAAACAGAGGACCTGACAACAGCGTCATCAATATTTGTGAGTGTTATGAAGAAACAGAATAAGGCAGAGGAACTGCTTGAGTTCATCGAGAAGCTGAAGGCTATGGTGTACTGAAATCTGTTGGTCTGTCTGGTTTGGAAATGTTTTTTGGAAATATTTTGTTGGAAACTTTGTAAGTTTGAAGTTCATTATGTTTTCATGTATGGTGTTCCTATGGTACTTTAATATGTATGCTTTGTGGTGTTTTAAATGAATGGCGTAAAAATATTTTGCTAGAGCATACCTGTTTTTTTCATATGTGTTAGAACCCGATGTTCTGCAGGTGTCACGTTTGCTGTTTGTTCTGGCCATTCTTCTTCTTCCTCTTCCTTTTTTTTTTTTTTTTTTTTTTTTTTTTTTTTTTTTTTTTTTTTTTTCTGATGGGGTTTAGTAAGGCCTAACGCTAAACTTGTTACAGCAAAGGCATTTTTAGTGTTAGCAAGCTCATAACTGAATTTACATGAAAATAAGTAGTTAAATTTACTTGGAGTGACTGAACATGCAGATCTGTTTGTTTAATGAGAAGCATTGTGGGTCCTATCAACTGGGTAAACGCGCCTATCATGAAAAAAAATAAAGAATATGTATGAGGGTCACGAATTTAACGAACAAATAAGTAAACAAATGTGAGAGTTACCTGGCTGAATGTATTTTGATTAGGAGCACACGATCTTTTTTTGGCCAAAGGCGGGCAGAAAAATGTTGTTTATCAGTGCACATACAAAAGAGAAGTTAAGTTCTGAACTTCCCTGGATGGCTTGATATATGATGAGTGCTCAAACACTCATCATTTTTACCGTATCTGGACTGCCAAAACATCCAAAAACACCCAAAAACGCATCAAAATATACAATTTATTCCAAAAGTGTGTTTTATATGTTTTAGATGCAAAATGTTTGAAAACAAATGAAAAACGAACAAAGTTTGCACAATTGGCAGTTTCAGTCCCTCAAGTTTCAAAATTTGGCAAAACTAGTCCCTGGAAGTTTAAAGCGAAAGAAAAGTCAACCCAAGGCAAAGAAAAGTCAAAAATTATCAAAATAAGTCCTTGGGTGATAAAGTTTGAGAAAATTACACTTTTACCCCTTAAAATCCAAAATTGACAAAAATGGTCCCTGGAATTTTGGAAATTGACAGATTTGGTCCCTGGTGGAATAATTTTGAATGAAAAATCATCTAGGGTCCTTGGAAAATCATAAATTGTCAAAAATGATCCTTTGGTGTGAGTTTGAGGGAATTACAACATTGGTCCCTCAATTTTGGAAACTTGTCATTTATGGCCCTCGGAAATTTCAAAAGTGCAAAAATTACATTTATGGTCCATGGGAATTCAGACTTGGCAAATAACACACTTGGGATATTTTTGGGAACATGTCATTTACACCCCTCATGGTTCGGTAAATTACATAAATGGTCCTTGTGATTTAAGAGTTACTAAAACCAAACGGATCACAACTAAACCTAAACCTAAACCAAAATTAAACCCACCAAATCCCCAGGCCCATTTCTCTTTTAGCCCACTCCACAACCCACTCACCCTCACCCCGTTTTAAACTAACACCCCAACCTTTCCTTCCCACTTCCCAGTCAACCGAAGTCAAACCCCCTCCAACTGGCTACCTGCCCCCCCCTCCTCCACCTCAGCACACCATCCCTCCCCCTTGACTCTTAAGCTATGCTCCAAAATTCTTTAATTGTTCTCCTTTCCACCACTCAACCTCAGTCTGACAAATGAAGAAAAAAATTGGCGCCAAAAGACTTTTAAAGGTCAAGATTGTTGATTGGTAATCTAAGGGCTCAGAAAGGAGATGGGATTCACTCATTAGGGTTTCAAAACCCTAATGGTTCCATATAAAAGAAAAGAGAAGTAGCAGTGGAGAGTATGTAGCATAATTTAGTAAAATTTAGGTCGAGTGTAATTTCTTTAAGTTTGTAATTTTATCTTTCAGCTTTGTATTATCAAACTCATTAATATAAGTGTAATGTGAATGTTTTTATTAATGAATTTTAGTGTTTCATTTTGAATTTCATTTTGCTAAATTTTCATTAAAATCTGAAGGAGGTTTCAAATGGTAGTTATAGCTGTTATCATGGACTAGATTAGGTCACTTAAGCTCCCAAAAGCTTATAAGAGCTTTTAGTAACCTAAAATCCAGAAAAAACACAAGAACACTCAAAAGAACACATTGGTCAATGAAAGTCAAACTAAGATTCTTGAGGTTTGGATTCTGATTCAGAAGTGGATTGGGTGCATGCAGCTTTGGAGTTTTTGGTTTAGATCCTCAGGGGAGGAAGTAGGTTGGTTCTTTTGGGTCTAATTCTACTTTCTCAGTTGGATGGTTTTGTAAGAAATTCTCTCTTTTATAAATTTTATTGTTCAAAAGCTTAAGTATTGTTTATCTCAGCTTATTTGTAGATTTTAGTTGTAATATTGTTTACAAACTAAATTGGTTTTAAGAAATTAGCTTTGTGTTGATAGATTTCTTGTTTAACTGTCATTTATAGTCTCTTAAGTAACTTTAGTTATTTCCTGTTCTTGATTAATGCTCATCTGTTTACTTATGCCTGGTTTGTCATAAAAAGGTTTTGGGAATCAAATTTCATGTTCTAAATCAGTTTATGCCTTCATTTCTCAAAACAGATTAGGTATAAAAGGGTGTTTGGATCAGTGGATTCACCCACTAAATCCTAGGTTGTGGTTGGTATTTGTGATTTAGAAACATTACTTAGGTCTGATTGTGCTTGAATCAACCCTCAAATTGGACCCTAGTAGCCTAAAAGTCAAAATTGCAAAGTTCCACCACCACAGTTAACTGTGGTGGTTTTTGGAGTCCCAAACCTTTTCATTTCAATAGATGAGTTGAAGTTTTAAAGTAATTCAGTCTAAATTTAACCCACAAACATGATTTAAGGCAATTAAATCCTTCCCAAGTTCATAAAAGTCAAAGAGCACCAAAACCATAAAAAGTCAAAAGCAGTCCAAATTGATTTTGAGCAATCTTTGAAGGTTTGTAATTTGTTGTGTTTTAGGTTTTAGGGTCTGATATTTGGTGTGCTTAATCTCTGCTACTTTGTTAATTTTTGTGAATTTTATCAAATTTTTAGAATTTGGTTTGGTGTGTCCCACAAGGCCACAAAGTGACCTGCAGGGCATACAGCTCCCCTGCACATCAGACACCACCTTCACACCACCACCTTTTGTGGTGGTTTGTGACCACTACAGTGGTCCTTGTCACTTAATTTTGGTTCCCATCAACCCTCCTCCTACCAGGGAGTAGCTTTGAACCTTTTGTTTGACCCCTAAGTCTGTGGACCCTACCTTATTTGGCTCCTCATCTCTGTCCCATAACTGCATCAGTCACAATAAGCTAAGGGCTTAATTGAGCTTTTTGGCTTATTCTGGCCTCTTTTTCTGATTGTTATTTGCTTATTATTGTTCCTAAGACTCAGAGAAACCAAGTTTAATCAGTGTGGACCCCACATTTCACCATTTGAGTTAAAAACACTCCACAGTCAACAAAAGTCAACTGTGGGTATAATAAGCACTTCAAGTGCTTATTCTTTGGGTTAAATCAAAAGTGTTTTTATTAAAATTAGTTGTTTTTAGTTTATTATTAGTTTAGAAAAAGAAAAAAAATCCAAAAAACCAATTTTAAAAATAGTGATAGCTTCTATTTAATAGAATTTATCAATTTAATTTTATTTTTAATTAATTTCTAAGTAATATATCACTTTTATATTTTTAGAAATTACATTTTAGGTTAAAATAATTTTACAAATTTTTCCAGATTTTTATTTTGTCATTTAGTGGTATTTCTAATTAATTTTAGTTTAATTTAGTTTTAATTAATATTAATCAATTAAATAGCATAATTAGATTTTATATAGTATAGCCTAGTTTTTATAATTTTTTTAGCTTCTATTTTAGTTAAAACATTTTTATAAATTTTTCTAGAATTTTTACTGTTCATTTAATAGTTTTCATAATTTAAATAGTTTAATTAGATATTAATTAATAAATAGAATAATAATTGGTTAACTAGTTTAAAAATACATAAAATTAACTTTTTATAATTTTTTAGGATTACCATGATGGTTAATTAGGTTTATAAAATTTTTCTTAATTTTCTAAGTCTTTTTAGTATTTTTAATAAATCTAATTAGTTTAATTAGTATTAAATAGATAATTAGTAATTAATTAATTATAAATAATTAAATAGTGTAAAAATAATTTTAATTTTTCTTAAAATTTTCTTTTATTATTAGGATTTTAAAAATATAAATTTTACACTTTTAACCCTTCCCGTCCTTCAGTTGTACTTTTTGTTTTGTGCGTCTGTGTACGTTTTTAATTAAAACGTACGTTTTTAGTTTTTAGCTCAAATCTCCGTAATCTAAATTCCCGTAATCAATCACGTAGCTTTCCTAAGCTATATTTGTTAATAAATTCCAAATAATTCTGATCATAACCTTTTCCTATGAATATTTACCCGATCACGAATACGCTAAAGTTACAATTCACACTTCAACGGGACTTAACGACCTGGTGATACCTTATATTACCCGGAGCATTGACCTAGGCTATTTGACTTTGTTGACCATTATTTGGTCAATATAAGTTAGGTGGTTTGGGCTCAACCAAAATTTGGCGCCGCTGCCGGGGAAGTGTGCGCGTTTCTTTAGCGTTATTTGAGATTAGTGTTATCTCACCCCACTCACTGTATAAATACCACCACTTGTGTATATTTTTATAATCAAAATACAAAAAAAAGTCATTAACACTTTTCCTAAAGTGTTAAAACACCAAAAAAATTAAAAACAACAAAACAGATCGTAACGTTTTCTGATTCGGTTTTCTTTTAAGGTGATTCTTAAAGAAAAACGATTTTGGTAAACGAAACGATACCAAAAATATTCTCCAAAAGTTTTTAAACCCATACACAAAACACAAAAACATCCGTCTTTTCTTGTGAATAATAATTCTACATAAAAATAAACCGTCGAAAACCAAGACAGAACACCTGCCAACTGGGGGTGTGAACAAATAAGTTCCCAAATCAAAAAGATTAAAACTTGCCTTTGTATCCTTGTGTGTGGTGTACCTTTTCTAAAGAAGCCACTCACTTGTGATTATTGGTTTAAGTTCACTGTGGTTTTGTCTCGACTTTGTTTTGATTGATTTTTGTTCCTAGTGCATGCGCACTCGTTCTTCTAGGTCTACTAGCCCATTACGTGAGCTTGTAAGAAAACCTAGAAGACCTCGTAGACGTTCAGCACCAACAGTCGGATCTGAGATCCGTACTGTTGCCACACCCACTGTCACCATGGCGGAAGACCGTCCCATGTGTGAACTTCTCCAAGCACCCATCGAGGGTTATGGAGATGCCATTATTGTCCCAGCCATCGTGGCTGATAGTTTTGAGCTCAAAACCGGGTTACTCAATCTTGTAACCTCAAGTCAATTCTACGGTTTTGAGAGGGACGATCCTCATGCTCATATTCGATGGTTCAATAAAATCACATCAACCATCAAGTACAAGAATGTCCCATGTGAAGCAATAAAACTTCTTCTCTTCCCATTCTCATTGGAGGGACAAGCCCGGATTTGGCTTGAAAAACAACCTCCACGATCTATTGAGACTTGGGAAGATCTTGTCAAAAAGTTTGTGAATGAATTCTTCCCACCTTCCAAGACCACGAGTCTTAAGAACGAAATCACCAAGTTCACCCAAAAATATGATGAATCTTTTGGTGAAGCGTGGGATCGTTTCAAAGAATTACTTCGCAAGTGTCCACATCATGGTTTCTCTGAGTTGATGCAACTCGATACGTTTTACAATGGCGTGAGCCAAGCTGATCAGGATTCACTCAATGCCTCCGCGGGAGGCAACTTTTTGAGTAAAACCACAAAAGAAGCTTTGCAAATCATAGAAAACAAGTCTAAGGTCCGCTCTACACGAAGCAAACCGATTGTTTCCCAAATTAATGCGGGTCCTTCCACTTCATCTTCTGTGAGTCAATCTAGCACGGATGCTAAGATTGACAAGCTCACTGAAGCGATCCAAGCTTTGGTTCTCGCCCAAACAAAGAAAGTTTCATTTCCACAACATCCTCCACCTGCTGAGGTTAAAAAAGTGGAAGTCTGTGTAACTTGTGGTGGGCCGCATGCCTACTACAATTGCACAGCTACTGATGGTACTCCATACGAAGCTCATGCTTTAGCGGGGTCCCAAAATCAAGGAGGCAATCAATATCGCCCTCCTATGGACCCTAGCTATCGTCCTCAACATCATTATCCTGGACCTCCTGGTTTTAATCAAAACCAAAATGTCCAAAACCGTGGCCAAAATCAAAATAGAGCTAACCAAGGTTATCAAAACCAAGGTTATCAAAACCAAAGTAACTTCAATCAGGGCCACGGTTTTCACAATCAAAACCAAGGATTCCAAAATCAAGGTTTCCAACAACAAAATCAAGGAAACTTTAATCGGAACCAAGGTCAGGGTAATTTCAATCCGGGATATTTTCATGGGAACAACAACCCTAATCAGGGTAATTTTCAAAATCAAGGTCCCAATCCGAACAATCGAGCTCCAAACATTCCTAACCCGAATCAAGCCATTGTTCCAACCGGGCCTTCATCTGACGAGTTGTTAAAACAATTCATGAAGTCCCAAGAAGAGTTGAACAAGTTGCTGGTCAGCCAGATTTCTGACATCAAGAAGTCTTTAAATGATCGACCCTCGGGCTCAGGTACTACTTTACCGAGCAACACGATCGCTAACCCGAGGGGCGATGCTAAGGCGATCACAACACGAAGTGGTGCTTCATATGATGAACCCGCGATTCCTACTACCTCTTCTTCCTCCCCTCCAAAGGTAGTGAATCGTGAACATGAGGTGACAAAGGATAAAGTGAAAAACCCTAGCCCACGAAGTACAGCACACGTCCAACCTCAGGTGATTCCTGAAACCAGATGTAAGCCTGGAGTTGTCTTTGAACCACCAGAAACTCCAGTGGACAGCCCTAAATCCAAAACTTCTATTCCCTATCCATCACGTCTCAATGAACAAAAGCTCCGCGAAAAAGCTAATCACCAAATGGATAAATTTTTCCAAATTTTCCAAGATTTGCATTTTGATATCAGCTTCGCGGATGCTATTCTCTTGATGCCCAAGTTTGCATCGACAATCAAAAATCTGTTGAGTAATAAAGAAAAATTATTTGAGATGGCAAGAACTCCTCTGAATGAGAACTGCTCTGCGGTTCTTTTGAAAAAGCTTCCTGAAAAGCTTGGAAATCCCGGGAAATTCCTCATTCCTTGTACTTTCCCAGGTATGGTTGAGTGCTTCGCCCTGGCCGATCTAGGTGCTAGCATCAACCTGATGCCATATTCTGTGTGGAAGAAACTCTCTCTTCCCGAACTTACCCCCACGTGCATGACTTTAGAGCTTGCCGATCGTTCAATTTCTCGTCCCATTGGCATTGCCGAGGACGTATTCGTTAAAGTGGGGAAGTTCCATTTTCCGGCAGATTTTGTGATTGTTGACTTTGATGCCGATTCAAGGGTCCCTCTCATTCTTGGGCGGGGATTCCTTAGAACTGGGCGAGCTCTTATCGATGTATTTGAGCATGAGATCACATTACGTGTTGGAACAGAAGCCATAACCTTCAACCTAAATCAAACTTCAAGATACTCCTCCAATTATGATTGTGAGTCGGTGAATCAAATTGATGTCATCGATGTTGCTGCTGAGGAGTATGCTCAAGAGATTTTAGGTTTCATTGATGATTCTTCGAGTGAAAATCTCACTCAGTCTTCTCACCCCATTATTGCCAATTCTTCTCCTTCCCTCACTCCGTTTGAGGGAAGTGACTTCATCTTAGAAGAAATGGAGGCGTTTCTCAAAAGTGATTCGATTCCCGATGGAGTCGATAACCAAGAGATCAACCTCGAGAGGGATATTCTCATGCTTGAAAAATTGTTAAACGAAGATCCCTCTCCTCTTCCTGTTCTACCACAACAACTTCATAAAGAGGAGGTCAAAAATGTTGAGAAAACTGATGACTTCCCTGAGGTTGAACTTAAGGACTTGTCGCCTCATCTTGAATATGCATTTCTGGAGGGTGATGATAAATTACCCGTCATAATTGCCAAAGACTTAAGTGATGAGGAAAAGGCTGCTCTCATAAAGGTTTTGAAGTCTCATAAACAAGAAATTGCTTGGCGTCTCTCCGACATCAAGGGCATTGACCCTGAATTCTGTACTCATAAAATTTTAATGGAGGACGACTTCAAACCTGCAGTCCAACAACAAAGAAGGGTGAATCCAAAAATTCACGAGGTTATCAAACAAGAGGTTTTAAAACTTCTTGATGCCGGATTGATTTACCCTATCTCGGACAGTCCTTGGGTCAGCCCAATTCATTGTGTTCCAAAAAAGGGTGGCATTACCGTTGTCACAAATGAGGAAAATGAGTTAATTCCCACTCGTTTGGTTACGGGTTGGCGTGTCTGTATTGACTATCGCAAGTTAAATGACGCCACCCGCAAAGATCATTTTCCTCTGCCTTTTATGGATCAGATGCTCGAGAGATTAGCGGGGAATGAGTATTATTGCTTCCTCGATGGTTTCTCGGGTTACTTTCAGATTCCCATTGATCCGCAAGATCAAGAAAAGACCACGTTCACGTGCCCCTATGGAACTTTCGCATATAAACGTATGCCATTTGGCTTATGTAATGCTCCGGGCACGTTTCAAAGATGTATGATGGCCATTTTTTCCGACATGATCGGAAAAACGATGGAGGTCTTTATGGACGATTTTTCGGTCATTGGGGATTCGTTCCAATCATGTCTCTCCCATTTAGACAGCATGCTAAAACGTTGTGAAGACACAAAGTTGTGTCTAAATTGGGAGAAGAGTCACTTTATGGTCAAAGAGGGCATTGTCCTCGGCCATAAAATTTCAAAAAACGGGATTGAGGTTGATCGTGCCAAAGTGGACGTCATTGCAAAATTGCCTCATCCCACGACTGTGAAAGGTGTTAGGAGCTTTTTGGGTCACGTCGGCTTTTACCGTAGGTTTATTCAAGATTTTTCTAAAATCGCCCGGCCTATGACCCATCTCCTCGAGAAGGATGCTCCTTTTATCTTCTCCCCTGAGTACATCGAAGCCTTTGAAACATTAAAGAAAAGGCTTACCGAGGCACCTATTCTTGTTGCCCCCGATTGGGACTTGCCCTTTGAACTTATGTGTGATGCTAGCGATTATGCTATAGGGGCAGTCTTGGGGCAACGCAGGTCTAAACACTTTCAGCCTATACACTATGCCAGCAAAACTATGACCGAGGCTCAAAGTCATTACACCACCACTGAAAAAGAATTATTAGTTGTGGTGTATGCCTTTGAGAAATTCCGGTCATATTTGATCTTGACAAAAAGCATAGTGTATACGGATCACTCGGCTTTGAAGTACCTTTTTGCAAAACAAGATGCAAAGCCGAGACTTCTTCGTTGGGTTCTCCTCCTTCAGGAATTTGATATCATTATTCGTGATAAAAAAAGGAGCTGAGAACCTAGCTGCTGATCATCTCTCCCGTTTGGAAAACCCCCATCAAGATGTTTTCGAGAGGAAAGAAATTAATGAAACATTCCCTCTCGAGACACTTAATGCGGTTACCTTTCGTGGAGATTCTGTTACCCCTTGGTTTGCCGATTTTGCAAACAATCTTGCGGGTAACTTCATTGTGAAAGGGATGTCGTCCCAACAAAAAAATAAATTTTTCAAAGATGTAAAACATTACTTCTGGGACGACCCCTACTTGTTCAAAATCTGTGCGGATCAAGTCATCCGGGGGTGCGTGTATGGTCAAGAAGCCACTGAAATTCTTAAGGCTTACCATGCTGGTCCCACGGGGGGCCACCACAATCCAAATTACACCGCCAAAAAGGTGTTTGATTCCGGTTTCTTTTGGCCCTCGATTTACAAGGATGCCCAAGAATTAGTCAAATCCTGTGACGCGTGTCAACGTCAAGGGAATATCTCACAAAAGAATGAAATGCCACAAAATGCAATCCAAGTTTGTGAAATATTTGACGTTTGGGGCATCGACTTTATGGGGCCATTTCCGTCATCTCATGGAAACAAGTATATACTCGTGGCAGTTGACTATTTGTCAAAATGGGTCGAAGCAAAAGCTTTACCCACAAATGATGCCCGAGTAGTTGTGAAATTTTTGAAAGCTCTCTTTGCTCGATTTGGAACTCCACGTGCTATAATTAGTGATCGTGGTACGCATTTTTGCAATGACAAATTCGATAAAGTCATGCAAAAGTATGGTGTAACTCACCGTCTTTCTACTGCGTACCACCCTCAAACAAGTGGACAAGTAGAAGTTTCCAATCGAGGCATTAAGAGAATATTGGAAAGAACCGTTGGGGAAAATCGTGCATCTTGGTCGGATAAATTAGATGATGCACTTTGGGCTTTCCGTACGGCGTATAAAACACCCATTGGGTGTACGCCTTATAAACTTGTGTACGGGAAAGCGTGCCATCTTCCGATCGAGCTTGAGCATAAAGCCTATTGGGCTCTCAAGCATGCTAATTTCGACCTCAAAACGGCGGGTGATCATAGGAAAGTTCAACTGAATGAATTAAATGAACTTCGTGATCAAGCTTACGAGAACTCTTTGATCTATAAAGAAAAGACAAAGAAGATTCATGACTCCAAGATCAAAAACCGCGTTTTCAACGTTGGTGATCGAGTCCTTCTTTTCAACTCTAGACTCAAGATCTTCTCGGGAAAGCTCAAAACCCGATGGACTGGTCCATTCACTATCGTTAAGGTTTATCCTTATGGCACCGTCGAGTTATCACAAAATGACGGACCTAATTTCAAAGTGAATGGACATCGGTTGAAACATTACTTTGGAGAGGACATACCATCCATGGTTGTCCCGGATCTCCAAACTTTCCCCAAGGACAATTGAATTCGGGGATCGAGTCAAGCTAGTGACTCGGTGAACAAAAATTAGCAACATATACGGGTTTTCACCCGTATTTCTGACTTCTTTCTACTTTCTACCACCCTAGTGTGGGGGAATGGCCAACCCCCCGCTATTTGAAAAATGTATATATGTATATAAGTTCAAAAAAAAAAATGTGTGTGTGATTGTATGTACAGATAAATAAAGTGAAAAATTCAAAACAAAATTCCACAGTTAGCTTCGAATATTATCTTTTTACGTTCTTAGATTCGGCATAATAGTCGGGACTTTGAATATTGAGGACAATATTCATTTCTAAGTGTGGGGGGGAAATTCTAGTGAATTTTATCGCAAAATACTTTCAAGTACCCCCATTTTGGCCCAAAATTTTCAAAAATTTTTCACTTTATTTCAAAATTTTTGTGGTAATCAGTCCGCCTTGTCTAAGCGACACAAGGGATTGGCTAGTCCAGGAGCAAACGGCTCTTGGTAAAGACATCTCAAATTCGTTTACGGCTGGCAATTTGCCCAAAATTGTATGGTTCATCAACTCCCCGAAAACAAATGAGTTGGCTAGCCCGCAAGATTATGGCTTGTGGTAAAGGCCGTGGAAAAACCATAATTGGTAATCAGCTCACCAAGATGTTGACTAGGTCCATCAAGATGCTGGCTAGTCCAGGAGCAAACGGCTCCTGGTAAAGACTTATCAAATCCGTTGACAGCTGGTGATTTGCTCAAAATCACACGGTTATCAGGTGTGCCACAGTTCTTACACCTGGCTACTCCAGAAGTGATGGCTTTTGGTAAAGAGTTTAAAATCCATCAAGTTTTTCTCAAAATATTGCTAGGGACTAGCAATAGCTTAGTGTGGGGGATTGATGAGTGCTCAAACACTCATCATTTTTACCGTATCTGGACTGCCAAAACATCCAAAAACACCCAAAAACGCATCAAAATATACAATTTATTCCAAAAGTGTGTTTTATATGTTTTAGATGCAAAATGTTTGAAAACAAATGAAAAACGAACAAAGTTTGCACAATTGGCAGTTTCAGTCCCTCAAGTTTCAAAATTTGGCAAAACTAGTCCATGGAAGTTTAAAACGAAAGAAAAGTCAACCCAAGGCAAAGAAAAGTCAAAAATTATCAAAATAAGTCCTTGGGTGATAAAGTTTGAGAAAATTACACTTTTACCCCTTAAAATCCAAAATTGACAAAAATGGTCCCTGGAATTTTGGAAATTGACAGATTTGGTCCCTGGTGGAATAATTTTGAATGAAAAATCATCTAGGGTCCTTGGAAAATCATAAATTGTCAAAAATGATCCTTTGGTGTGAGTTTGAGGGAATTACAACATTGGTCCCTCAATTTTGGAAACTTGTCATTTATGGCCCTCGGAAATTTCAAAAGTGCAAAAATTACATTTATGGTCCATGGGAATTCAGACTTGGCAAATAACACACTTGGGATATTTTTGGGAACATGTCATTTACACCCCTCATGGTTCGGTAAATTACATAAATGGTCCTTGTGATTTAAGAGTTACTAAAACCAAACGGATCACAACTAAACCTAAACCTAAACCAAAATTAAACCCACCAAATCCCCAGGCCCATTTCTCTTTTAGCCCACTCCACAACCCACTCACCCTCACCCCGTTTTAAACTAACACCCCAACCTTTCCTTCCCACTTCCCAGTCAACCGAAGTCAAACCCCCTCCAACTGGCTACCTGCTCCCCCCTCCTCCACCTCAGCACACCATCCCTCCCCCTTGACTCTTAAGCTATGCTCCAAAATTCTTTAATTGTTCTCCTTTCCACCACTCAACCTCAGTCTGACAAATGAAGAAAAAAATTGGCGCCAAAAGACTTTTAAAGGTCAAGATTGTTGATTGGTAATCCAAGGGCTCAGAAAGGAGATGGGATTCACTCATTAGGGTTTCAAAACCCTAATGGTTCCATATAAAAGAAAAGAGAAGTAGCAGTGGAGAGTATGTAGCATAATTTAGTAAAATTTAGGTCGAGTGTAATTTCTTTAAGTTTGTAATTTTATCTTTCAGCTTTGTATTATCAAACTCATTAATATAAGTGTAATGTGAATGTTTTTATTAATGAATTTTAGTGTTTCATTTTGAATTTCATTTTGCTAAATTTTCATTAAAATCTGAAGGAGGTTTCAAATGGTAGTTATAGCTGTTATCATGGACTAGATTAGGTCACTTAAGCTCCCAAAAGCTTATAAGAGCTTTTAGTAACCTAAAATCCAGAAAAAACACAAGAACACTCAAAAGAACACATTGGTCAATGAAAGTCAAACTAAGATTCTTGAGGTTTGGATTCTGATTCAGAAGTGGATTGGGTGCATGCAGCTTTGGAGTTTTTGGTTTAGATCCTCAGGGGAAGAAGTAGGTTGGTTCTTTTGGGTCTAATTCTACTTTCTCAGTTGGATGGTTTTGTAAGAAATTCTCTCTTTTATAAATTTTATTGTTCAAAAGCTTAAGTATTGTTTATCTCAGCTTATTTGTAGATTTTACTTGTAATATTGTTTACAAACTAAATTGGTTTTAAGAAATTAGCTTTATGTTGATAGATTTCTTGTTTAACTGTCATTTATAGTCTCTTAAGTAACTTTAGTTATTTCCTGTTCTTGATTAATGCTCATCTGTTTACTTATGCCTGGTTTGTCATAAAAAGGTTTTGGGAATCAAATTTCATGTTCTAAATCAGTTTATGCCTTCATTTCTCAAAACAGATTAGGTATAAAAGGGTGTTTGGATCAGTGGATTCACCCACTAAATCCTAGGTTGTGGTTGGTATTTGTGATTTAGAAACATTACTTAGGTCTGATTGTGCTTGAATCAACCCTCAAATTGGACCCTAGTAGCCTAAAAGTCAAAATTGCAAAGTTCCACCACCACAGTTAACTGTGGTGGTTTTTGGAGTCCCAAACCTTTTCATTTCAATAGATGAGTTGAAGTTTTAAAGTAATTCAGTCTAAATTTAACCCACAAACATGATTTAAGGCAATTAAATCCTTCCCAAGTTCATAAAATTCAAAGAGCACCAAAACCATAAAAAGTCAAAAGCAGTCCAAATTGATTTTGAGCAATCTTTGAAGGTTTGTAATTTGTTGTGTTTTAGGTTTTAGGGTCTGATATTTGGTGTGCTTAATCTCTGCTACTTTGTTAATTTTTGTGAATTTTATCAAATTTTTAGAATTTGGTTTGGTGTGTCCCACAAGGCCACAAAGTGACCTGCAGGGCATACAGCTCCCCTGCACATCAGACACCACCTTCACACCACCACCTTTTGTGGTGGTTTGTGACCACTACAGTGGTCCTTGTCACTTAATTTTGGTTCCCATCAACCCTCCTCCTACCAGGGAGTAGCTTTGAACCTTTTGTTTGACCCCTAAGTCTGTGGACCCCACCTTATTTGGCTCCTCATCTCTGTCCCATAACTGCATCAGTCACAATAAGCTAAGGGCTTAATTGAGCTTTTTGGCTTATTCTGGCCTCTTTTTCTGATTGTTATTTGCTTATTATTGTTCCTAAGACTCAGAGAAACCAAGTTTAATCAGTGTGGACCCCACATTTCACCATTTGAGTTAAAAACACTCCACAGTCAACAAAAGTCAACTGTGGGTATAATAAGCACTTCAAGTGCTTATTCTTTGGGTTAAATCAAAAGTGTTTTTATTAAAATTAGTTGTTTTTAGTTTATTATTAGTTTAGAAAAAGAAAAAAAATCCAAAAAACCAATTTTAAAAATAGTGATAGCTTCTATTTAATAGAATTTATCAATTTAATTTTATTTTTAATTAATTTCTAAGTAATATATCACTTTTATATTTTTAGAAATTACATTTTAGGTTAAAATAATTTTACAAATTTTTCCAGATTTTTATTTTGTCATTTAGTGGTATTTCTAATTAATTTTAGTTTAATTTAGTTTTAATTAATATTAATCAATTAAATAGCATAATTAGATTTTATATAGTATAACCTAGTTTTTATAATTTTTTTAGCTTCTATTTTAGTTAAAACATTTTTATAAATTTTTCTAGAATTTTTACTGTTCATTTAATAGTTTTCATAATTTAAATAGTTTAATTAGATATTAATTAATAAATAGAATAATAATTGGTTAACTAGTTTAAAAATACATAAAATTAACTTTTTATAATTTTTTAGGATTACCATGATGGTTAATTAGGTTTATAAAATTTTTCTTAATTTTCTAAGTCTTTTTAGTATTTTTAATAATTCTAATTAGTTTAATTAGTATTAAATAGATAATTAGTAATTAATTAATTATAAATAATTAAATAGTGTAAAAATAATTTTAATTTTTCTTAAAATTTTCTTTTATTATTAGGATTGTAAAAATATAAATTTTACACTTTTAACCCTTCCCGTCCTTCAGTTGTACTTTTTGTTTTGTGCGTCTGTGTACGTTTTTAATTAAAACGTACGTTTTTAGTTTTTAGCTCAAATCTCCGTAATCTAAATTCCCGTAATCAATCACGTAGCTTTCCTAAGCTATATTTGTTAATAAATTCCAAATAATTCTGATCATAACCTTTTCCTGTGAATAATTACCCGATCACGAATACGCTAAAGTTACAATTCACACTTCAACGGGACTTAACGACCTGGTGATACCTTATATTACCCGGAGCATTGACCTAGGCTATTTGACTTTGTTGACCATTATTTGGTCAATATAAGTTAGGTGGTTCGGGCTCAACCAATATATTTACCATGGCTGCACCAAAAACCCTTTCATGGTGAACTCGGCTATATACTGGATTTTATGAGGCACCAGCACAGGGAACATAGTTTTCAGATGAGCTAATCATTGTCCCAAAAGTATAAGACTAACTGCCGCTGGTTCAACGGATGTCAGATATGTGCTCGGTTACTCAATAGCCATGCGGCCGACAGACGATTGAACTTACAAACATTTTTGAGGCCTACGTTAGGGTGTTTTCGTAGGTTGCTTGACTTTAACATTAGGCCAATGCTTGCTACCTAACCATCCTAACATATACTCATCTTAATAATTTGGCTGCACTGTATTTTTTATACACAAAAGGTGCACATAAACGTACAACATTGCAAGATGTTCGCTTCAAATCGTACATTTAGGTCGGCTCTTCATTCACAACAGAACACAATGTAGGGTCTGAAGCGAGCGCCTAGGAATATTATAGGTTTATGTGTATCTTTTGCGTATAAGAAAAACAATGTAAACGAATTATTAAGATGAGTATATGCAAGGATACTTGGGCAATAATCAATGTGCTAAAGCAAGGGCGGGAAAAAAAACGCAAGTAAGATGAATATTTTTGAGCAAAAAAAGGACCTGATCAATAATAAAGTGTAATTTGCAAAAATAGGTGGGAAACAAAAGTGAATAATGCGAAAAAGTAGTATCGAGCAAGCTACTTTCCACACTATTCTCTGTTGGTTCGCACCTTTATTTGGTGAAATGTACTGCACGAATGATCACCCGTTTTTTTTGGAACCGAATTTACCAAACTAAAAAAAGGCTAAGGACAGGACCTTTTTATTTTGACTTAAAAAAAAGGCAGGGGCAGTGCCTTTTACTTTGGTTACCTTTCTAATATAAACTATTACTCATTCTCGGCTGAAGCTCAGGCCTACAGTTCCCTGGGTACTTTGACACACCCGCCATGGCTGTGCGCACGCACTGTTTGTGGTTACCTTGCCAATATACGGAAATGTGCGATGGGCCAGCACGGGGAAGCTAATAAGCATAAGCATTCATCATCGCTTCTGAGCATGCATAAAAGAAAGCCTTAACCTACAGTTTTTTAATTCATTAGTTACTTTAAGATTCATAACACTCGCCAGCTTATTAAATCAGATACCACATGACATAATAAGCTCAGACCACGACTTTCCTGGGTGGCTTGACACACCTGCCATGGCTGGACACGTGTACCATCACACGCGACTGTGCCTATAGACCACTATCGATGAGCCAGCAGTAGGGAATGGCTGATATTGAACAAAAAAAATTTAGATCGCTAGTATGCCGTTAGACATATAAGCACGATATTGATTTTTCTGCACTTGTGGGAAACCTAAGCTAATAGGATTTTGCTAGGGTGGGTTAATGTCTTTGAAAAAAACATGGAACAAACCTTGTTCAGTTACCTCAGATGATTTCTGTGTCTAACATTTTTTTCCATCACAATATTCAAGTCTTTATTCCCAGATGAAATTCCTGGTATTAAGTAGGCATCCGCCATAAGATCACAGGCATACACATTGTATGTTTAGGCAAAAGAAGGACAGATAAAGTAACATAAAAGGACCTATGATCGTTGCACGTGCACTCTAGAAAAGATTTTGCACGTATTTTTAGGAAAGCAAGTAACTATCTCGTATTGGCTAAAATCTTATTACTTATAACTGGTCCTGAATACATAGCCCAAGAAGCTCAGATCTGCAATTCCGTGAGCGCTTTCACATACCTGGCATGGATGCACCCACGTATTGTTTGCGGTTACCCTGCCAATAGACCAGAGTGCACAAGCTGCCAGGACGGGAAACATAATATGCAGAAGTATCCATCATCGCTTCTGAACAGGTATAAAAGTAAGGCTGCACCATTATTATACGTGCTTGTACCTTTAGAGTAGAATGGGTACGCCAAGGGCTGCAGAAAAGAAAAGCTCAGATAACGGCTTTCCTGGTCGGCTTCACACAGGTGCCATGACTGGACACGCGCACCATCACACGTGACCGTGGCAGTAGACCAGAATGGGTGAGGAAAAAACGGTGTCGTTTGCATTGGAGGTCCGTAATGAATGATATGGTCTCACTAATACGGGATAATTAGGTACTTACTTACAAATACGCAAATGATCTCTTGGTAAATGGCACACGTGTCGATCATCGACCCTTATTCTGTCCTTCTTTTACCTAAACATGCAATGTGTATGGTTGTGATATTTCGCATGGTACAATATGTACTGCGTATATACTTCCCCATGTACCATACCAAAGTAACTTTTTCCTAGGTACCCTAAGAAGCTTCTCTCCCATAGCATCTCTCCCACAACATCCAACTAATACCAAGAATTTCAAGGAGAAAAAAAATTGGAACATTGTGAAGGAAAAAAGGATTAACCAAGGAACCATGGCTGCACCCACGTACTGTTTGTGGTTACCCTGCCAATATATCAGAACGTGCAAGATGTGAGGACGGGAAATATAATACGTAGAAGTATCCATCATCGCTTCTGAACAGGCATAAAAGCAAGGCTGCACCATTATACGCGCTTGCGCCTATAGAGCAGAATGGGTGAGCCAAGGGCTGCAGAAAAGAGAAGCTCAGAGAACGGCTATCCTGGCCGGCTTTACACACCTGCCATGAGTGGGCACACATACCATCACACGTGACCGTGGCAATAGACCAGAATGGGTGAGGGAAAAATGGCCTCGTTTACTTTGGTTATTCCTTGTATATAAGCTTATAATTTTTATTATCCGAAGCTCAGATCTGCAATTCCCTGGGCGCCTTCACATACCCGGCATGGCTGCACCCACGCAGTGTCTGTGGTTACCTTGCCAATATACCAGAATGCGCAAACCGCTAGCACGGGAAAGATAATACGCAGAAGTATCCATCATCGCTTCTGAACAGTCATAAAAGTAAGCCTGCACCATTATACGTGCATGTGCCTATAGAGCAGAACGGGTGAGCCAAGGGCTACAGAAAAGAGAAGCTCAGATAATGGTTTCCCTGGGCGGCCTCAGACATCTGTCACGGCTACACACGCGAACCATCATAGTGACCGTGCCAATAGGCCATAATGGGTGAGCCACCGGCAGAGGAAAAATTATTCTGGGAAGAATTCATCATCGGTTATGAAAACATAGGACCAACAATAGGTGTAGTGTTACATACCAGTATAAAGATCAGTGGCAGTTATATGTTGAAATGCACTGAAGGCCCGATGGTTAAATGGATGTCAGATAAGTTTCAAGTGACTCAATAGGCACACGACTGACATGCCACTCAAACAGCAAAGATGTATTGTAATAACAAAAACAGGAAAAATCGTATCCTAAAGAAAGTGCTGGCGCAACGCAGGTGCTAACATGGTAGCCATCGCGGATGCATAATACGTTGCAGTATACGTAGTGACCATGGCACTTTTATACTTCAAATGTAAAGCACAGAAAGCCACCGCCAAGGTTTATCGGAAAGAGAAGCTCATATAACGGCTTTCCTGGGTGATTCACACATCTGGCACGGCTGCACGCGCGCACCAGCACACGTGACCGTGTCAATTGACCAGAATGGGCAAGCCAGCAGCAATGGAAAAAGTATTTTGGCAAGAATTCATCATCGCTTCCGAAAATAATAATATGGGCCACCAAGGTTGGAAGAATCGGGAACTATGTGGGGTAGACTTTTACCGACAAATAATAATATGGGCCACCCAGGAGCAAACCGGGCATGGCTTATGTCGAACTGGGCCTGTTTTTTTGGGCCGGAATGGCCCTGGCCTTTTTTGTCGGGAAAATGAGTAACAAAAACAGCGTCGTTAACTTTGCCATTTAATAATATACGTATTAAGGAGTGTTTTTTTAATCTTATATGTGGCCTTATGAGTTACTCCAATTTGGAAAACGTAGGACCAACACTAGGTGTAATGTTACACACTGATGTGCGTTTTATTATGCAAGTTTTAAATTTATAAGGGTGAATTACCAAATCTAGAAACAACACATACGAGCAAGTGTACTCGTCCGTTATAGCAAGATATGATGGTAAGTCGGGATCGTTCACAGGGATTTGTGAGTGAATCAAAATATAAGTCTAAAAGTAAATCTCTAATGTACGCAAATAAGATAATAAGCAAATTCAATAATTTAAAAACTACACTTGTTTGGACTAGTTTTCTACTTAATGACACACATGATTGTGATAACTTTTGATAACATGTTGGTTGTGATAATTAGATGGTGATCTAATCTATTGTTTCTACCAGTTAAACCTTCGTCAAGATTTTAGTTCATAAAAACAAGCTTTAGGTGTAAACCAATCAATTCAAGATCTATCCAAGGTTCATAAGGTATGGTGAATATCTTAAACACAAGAACAAACTCTTATTACAAATCAAATACTCTTAGGAAATGGTCATTACAAAAGGTAACCCATTCATAGACAAAAAGGTTACAATTGTTTATAAACATCTAAACTTTCATCCAACTAAAAGTTTACAAACAATCCGATTTGATGTTATAAAAGCATTCTCATTACAATCATACTTCTTGTTTCTTTGTTTAGTCAAGAATAATTATGGTGAAAAACAATCATTCATAGACAAATGATTATAACTAGTTGAATAATAACAAATCTTTCGACCCTTGAAACTATTATCAATTAGGTAACCTTGGCTAAAAAAATGTCACGATGAAACTTAAGGTACAATTGGTTCTTAGGATTGACTTGAAATTGAAAACATGTTATCACAATCATAACTATCACTAAGTATAAAACAACATCAAAACAAGTGTAAAAAGATTACTAGCCACTCATAGCAAACATGCAAATAAACTCAGAATATTTAACATTAGAATCCATGGTTTTAAGTCTTACAATGCTTTGGAATTGATAACAAATGACAAGGTATTGATAACCTAAGTATTGGTGATGATTTCTTGAGATTTTCGGACTCCAAATGTTGCTTCCTTGGTCCTCCAAAGTTCCTGGTTCTTTCTGCACGAATTTTCCTCCTTTGAGAGCTAGATGATGATAATAATTGAGAGTAGTAATAAGAGTAAATGGTCTCTTGAATGGTGTCTTCAATTGTGCACTTTTGGGGTCCTTATAGGCTTGTCCAATACTCCTAGTAATGAATAGGGACTTAAATGCTGGAACTTGGACAATATGACACTAAGAAGGGCCTAGAACCATGGGACAAAAGACCAAGATTCGTGCACAAAAGTTGGTATAAACGTGCAGAAATGACCATCCGATCGGTTGCGGGTTGATACCGATCAGATGGAAATGGTCATTATGGCTATCTGATCGGTTAGACTCCAACCGATCGGATGGTAGATTCTGGTTGCTTTGGACTTTGACTTTTCCTTGTGTAGTTCTTTATGCACTATCCAAACTTGATTAACTCTGAACTTGGAACTTTGAGATGACAAAACTTAGATTCTCATATGAAATGCTTCACAGATTGGACTTTTGAGCTTGGGAATCTTCGTGTAATCGCATATACTTCATTTTCTTCACTTTTTCTCCATTTTTCCTACATTTGGCTACATATGCTACAAAAACATACTTTGATACGATTTAGTTGCAAAAGCATATAAAAACAACCAAATAACATACACAAAAACACTAATAACGCTTATAAAAACATGTTAAATTTGAGCGTTATCACACACCAGTATAAAGATCAGTGCCGACCATATGTTGAAATGCAATCAAGCTTCGCTGGTTGAATGGATTTCAGATAAGTTATAAGCGACTCAACAGGCACGCGACTGACATGCCATTCAAACAGCAAAGATGGATTGTAACAAAAAAAAAGGAAAAATCGGATCCTAAAGAAAGTAGTGGCGTAAGGCGGCCGTTAACATATTAGCCATTGCGTCCGCATAATACATTGCAGTATACGCAGTGAGTATGTCACATTTGTATTTCAAATGTAAAGGACACAAACTCACATTAAAGGCAGCAAACTGAAACGCACATGAGCTGATGCATAAGGCAGCTTATAAGTACGCATGCCCAAGCATAGTTTCAGATTTACCAAGAAGGCGATCTACAAAATGAAACGGTTGCTGGCCAACAGATCTGGCTATGACACAACCTGCAATGGCAACTGATGAGGCGAAAAATGATCCGTTTTTAGGGGGGTCATTTAAGCCCGAATTCGAATTTATTTGATCAAATATTGCCCTAAATCGTTCCTTTTGTGATTTTAGGTACTTTGGGAGTGAAATCTGGGAAAAGGAAGCAATTCGGACGTTTTTGGAGCATAAAAGTGAAGAAAACGCCAAAGTATTAATTTTTCATGCTGGGAACAGTAGGTGACGGCGTCAAGAGTAACTCCCTGACGGCGTCAAGAGCAAAATTCCATGACGATCCAGTACAGATTTGAAGGCGTCACGAAGGTAGGGCGTCAAGAGTTAAAGTCATGACGGCCTGGAAATGATTAAGTCTTGACGGCGTCAAATGTAGATCAAGGCAGTCCGAGAATAGTTTTGGCGGCGAGGTGACGGCGTCACAATGTTTGTCTTGACGCCGTCAGACCCCTTTTCTTATATATAGTTTTCTAATTTTCACATTAAAAGGAAAGAGAAGTTTTGGAGAAAACCCTAGTACGATTTTGGTGCGAATTTTACAGGTTTTTCAAGGGTTCCAACCCCTTGATACCTTGCATGTGTAATCAAGATAAGTGTTCTTTTAATTCAATCAATATGTCTATGTGCTGGTTGTCTATATCTTGTTCTTGTCTTAATTTCATCATGCTAGGCTAGATCTATCTTGTGTTTGCTTGGATCTAATGAAACCTAGATGTTAATTATGTGTTGATTACTTGTTTATACTTGTCTTGGATGAATGATTTATATGTTAGGCTTAAGAAAACTGGCAGATCTCCAATTGGTAACATGCTTGAACGTCTTAAGAAACATGAACCGACGCACACTAGGTCTTTATTGGTTGTATTTAATGCATGAGCCACAGTTTACAATCCCTATAGTTGTGCTGGGCATGGTGTAGGAGGAGATAAGAGCTCATAGAATTGGGGAGTTAAGTGTGCCACCCCATGAATGGTATTAAGGAATACGATCCGTCATCCATGCAATTATAACAAGTAATTAACGTGTAAAAGATGTCTAGGGAGTAGTGAAATCTAAGTAAACACATTTTCTCCACTTATTGCTCACAACTTTAATATAATTTAGTTATTTTCATTTTTTGTATTTTATTTTGATTGCATCTTTAGTATTGGGTTAGTTGATTAGCAACTAATTCCGCCCAAATCCTTCAAACCCGAGATTTTTAATTGCTTTCTAAAAAATATAAAAACACAAAAATAATCATCCCTCACCTTTAGAACTAGTATTTAGGTTTTCTAATCCTAGCGACACTATTCCTAAGCTGAACGATTAATCCCCCGGTACTTGTCACTATACTATACTACAACGATCAGGTACACTGCCTGGTGGGGGTTGTAAGCTTCTCAAGATCCCTCCAGGAAATCTGCAAACTTCATTCCACAAGCATTATATCTTATCTTGTTTTCTAGGATTTAGTAACTTATATAGGATGCCGCCGATTTTACGCGAGGTTGTCTTGTCTATTTTATCAGGTTTTACAGGTTATGTATGACAAGAAGATGATTTATATTCTGGATGGGAAGCTTTGATTGTTCATTTTCTTGGAGGAAGATTTAACCTGGCCACCTTATTATCCATACCGAGCGAATCAGGGGAGTATTTGATTTCATTCTCTTTACTTTTTCACTTTTACATTCTTTACTTGAACATTGGGGACAATGTTCATCTTAAGTGTAAGGGGAGGGTAAAAAGATGATACCTTACATGTACACTTTCGCTTGAGTTTGTTTTGTTTAATGGTAGATGTGTAATAAAACTATGAGAAATACTTGTTAGTGCAATTTTAGTGCCAAATTTAAAATTTTTTACAACATTTAGGAGTGAAACTTTAGCCATAGCAAGCGTCTCATGGATAGGAGATTGTATGACTAGCACATAACCGTATATTCAGAAAAACTTTCCACCCAAATATGTGAGGTTCGCCTTTAGATTTGATAGGAAAAGCATTTACTATTAGTGCTTATGAGTGTACCGGTAACATTTAGATTCTAGAACTTGCGTTAGTGATGCATCCCGAGACCGCTAGTGAGACTACATTCGTGTAGTAGGATTTACTACATGATAAGAGGCATTAGGATCACCCTTGTGTTAAACCCGTATTATAATTACTTGACCATTTAAGTCATATTACTTGGCTAGTTAAGTCAACTAATTTTTCCCACACCCTTAGCGTTGTACTCATTTTTAGTACACGAAACCCCTAGTACACCCCTCCGAGCCTATCTTTTCGTTTCTAACTTTAAGCATTTTACTTAAAGGAAGAATTTGTTACACCCCACTTAAATGTACACCCAAATCGCCTTAGCCTTCCGTGTATGCGCTCATTTTTAGTGCATTATTGTTATTTGTTAAACCCTAAGTTAACTTTCTAATTGATTACATGGTTGCTAAGTCAAGTCATATCCTTGTACATATTGTTTTGAGACGATTGGGACTCATGGGTAAGTACTTATTTTATGGAGTAATAGGGAAGGACATCATTTATTACCCCCATATGTGCGTTAATCTTAAAAGTGCTCCAAGTGTTTTGATTTTCTTAATTCGAGTCATTAGTTTAGTTAATTGTAAAGTATGTAAAGATTCAAGTGTAAGGGGAATTCTCATCCCCTATGATGTATTATTTTGGATGGTAGGGTAAGAGTGTATGCCCAAAAAAAAAATAAATAAAAAAAAATAAAAAATAAAGGAAAAAAAGAGAAAAAAAAACATACGGACTACCATCCCTTTTCATTCTATGTTCATTTTATGTTTTTGTTATTTTTCATTTATTAGCTTAAGTCGAGTCTAGTCTTGGCTTAGCAACGCCACATTGTACATGTAATTAACCAAGATTGTTAACTCGCCACCAGTAAAACTTCCTTTATCCAACAAAACCGTGTATTTCATATCCCTACACCTAACGTTACAACCCTTTAAAAGACCTCTTTGATAGTTTATCCTAGGTGCTTACGCCATGTGGTGGAGGTTTGATCCTTTCCCAAGCCTATGGTAATCTATTTTGCTATGACAGGTAGTGAGAGATATCTTCCGTTTCCATATTGTAATTTACACTTTATTACACCCGAGAGATGTGAGTATCAAAACACTATTTGTGAGGTGCTAGTGTATGACCTCCGTGCTTGTCTATTGGTCTTTAGTGGAACGATTATTTGTTGTAATTACTTTTATATTAGTGTTAAATGACCCCTAACTTGTCTTTTGAGTAGAATAAAAGCGCATTTGCTTGAGGACAAGCAAATCTCAAGTGTAAGGGTATATGATGAGGCAAAAAATGATCCGTTTTTAGGGGGTCATTTAAGCCCGAATTTGAATTTATTTGATCAAATATTGCCCTAAATCGTTCCTTTTGTGATTTTAGGTACTTTGGGAGTGAAATCTGGGAAAAGGAAGCAATTCAGACGTTTTTGGAGCATAAAAGTGAAGAAAACGCCAAAGTCTTAATTTTCCATGCTAGGAACAGTAGGTGACGGCGTCAAGAGTAACTCCCTGACGGCGTCAAGAGCAAAATTCCATGACGATCCAGTACAGATTTGAAGGCGTCACGAAGGTAGGGCGTCAAGAGTTAAAGTCATGACGGCCTGGAAATGATTAAGTCTTGACGGCCTCAAATGTAGATCAAGGCAGTCCGAGAATAGTTTTGGCGGCGAGGTGACGGCGTCACAATGTTTGTCTTGACGCCGTCAGACCCCTTTTCTTATATATAGTTTTCTAATTTTCACATTAAAAGGAGAGAGAAGTTTTGGAGAAAACCCTAGTACGATTTTGGTGCGAATTTTACAGGTTTTTCAAGGGTTCCAACCCCTTGATACCTTGCATGTATAATCAAGATAAGTGTTCTTTTAATTCAATCAATATGTCTATGTGTTGGTTGTCTATATCTTGTTCTTGTCTTAATTCCATCATGCTAGGCTAGATCTATCTTGTGTTTACTTGGATCTAATGAAACCTAGATGTTAATTATGTGTTGATTACTTGTTTATACATGTCTTGGATGAATGATTTATATGTTAGGCTTAAGAAAACTGGCAGATCTCCAATTGGTAACATGCTTGAACGTCTTAAGAAACATGAACCGACGCGCACTAGGTCTTTATTGGTTGTATTTAATGCATGAGCCACTGTTTACAATCCCTATAGTTGTGCTGGGCATGGTGTAGGAGGAGATAAGAGCTCATAGAATTGGGGAGTTAAGTGTGCCACCCCATGAATGGTATTAAGGAATACGATCCGTCATCCATGCAATTATAACAAGTAATTAACGTGTAAAAGATGTCTAGGGAGTAGTGAAATCTAAGTAAACACATTTTTTTCACTTATTGCTCACAACTTTAATATAATTTAGTTATTTTCATTTCTTGTATTTTATTTTGATTGCATCTTTAGTATTGGGTTAGTTGATTAGCAACTAATTCCGCCCAAATCCTTCAAACCCGAGATTTTTAATTGCTTTCTAAAAAATATAAAAACACAAAAATAATCATCCCTCACCTTTAGAACTAGTATTTAGGTTTTCTAATCCTAGCGACACTATTCCTAAGCTGAACGATCAATCCCCCGGTACTTGTCACTATACTATACTACAACGATCAGGTACACTGCCTGGTGGGGGTTGTAAGCTTCTCAAGATCCCTTGAGAGGTAAAGCCTGGTGCGATTCCCACGTATCAGCAACCATAGAAACACCAATTAACAATGACAAACGTTTTTTAAGCACAAATAACATTAACATGGTGTTACGTTAACTGTATACATAGCTTATGAGGCTATTTGTTTTTAGACTTATACGTGGCTTACGCCTAATAAACTTATACAAGGGCATAATTCTAGAAAATCAAAAAATTAATACCAAATAAACCCTAAATTATTAGGTCTGTGCCAAATAATTGTGTCATGAATAATAAAGCCACTGACCCCTAGGTATAATCAGCCTGAAAAGGATGAAGATACATGTCCCACTTGTTTCCAATAACCTGAAAATAAGAAAACCATCAAGGTCTATACGAAAAACTACACCTTATTGATTAAAGCCAGGATTTTACCTTGGCACATTGCGAATAAAACGTACCTGTTGTGGTTTTGATGTTCGAAACCCTAACAACCGTCTCATATCTGATTTACCGTCACCTTGACCACCACCAATCATGAGCAACTTTGATTTATTGCCGCCTTCGTGATCGTAACACAATCAAAAGACAGGATCTGAAATCTTTTATCACTGTTTTTTGGGATAAGGTTGGAAGACTTGGGAAGTATGTAGAGAAGACTTTTACCTACAAATAATAATATGGGCCACCAAGGAGCAAACAGGGCATGACTTATGCCGGACTCGGACTTCTTTTTGGGTCGGAAATGGGCTTTTTTTTGCGGGAAAATGAGTAAAGTAAACGACGTCGTTTACTTTGCCATTTAATAATATGGGCTTTTTTTTGGCGGGAAAATGAGATGATACCCTTTGTCACAATCAAAAAGAAAATATCAAATAATTTATTTTAGGGTGTTTGTAAGTGGATTGGAATTAGATTTGAATTTAGAAAAAGTTTAAAAAAATGAGGAGAGAGAAAATGTGTAGTATACAAAAATTATAAATTAGTTTATTATATAAAACTATTATTTTTTTAAAATAAAATAGAGAAAAAAAATATTAAAAACAAAAATAATTGAAACTTGTGGTTGATATTAATGTACAAGTGGCACCACTTTATATCAATCATCAATTCTTACTAATTTACCCTACTATCAAATCTATCATTCAATACCTCTATTTGAAAGAAAGAAATATACCAAACAAGTATTTTGAATTTTCTTTGATTCTAAACCCCCTCAATATCCTCATACCAAACGGCCCTTAGTTTTCAATGAATTCACACCCTCTAATACTCATCAACCAAACGTGCCCTAAGTGTTAGTTTCATTAATGTTTAACTATTGTTTTAAACACCTTTCATAATCCACTATAGATAACGATAAATAGTACCTCCCAAGTGAACAAACGTTATTATTTTTAGGCTAATGTGTCATGTAAAATTTGGAAAATTTCAGCAATCTGGCAAAAAAAAAACAATATGTTATTTTTACAAAAGAAACAAATTTGTATAGTTTGATATTATAAAAATAATACAGAGAATATAACCTCCTTCTCCAATACAGCACGGTCAAATCCAGGATTCGGTTTCTGTGAATTCGAATATATGTAGTTTAGTATAACATGTATATCCCAAAATTATAAGAAATTGAAAAAAAAAACCCATAAATAAATGACTATGTAATTTACAAACTTTTCATACAATAGTAGATGCAACATGCTTAACATTTTCCACATATGATAACGCCTTAAAGTTTCCAACATTCATCAACCATAGCAGGTGACAAAGGAATAACAGTTGATTTTGAAACCTAAAAAACATAAAAGAGGCATATTTTCAGTGAAACACAAGAATAACATAAACTCATACCAAGTTATAATATACATGAGGAACTCACATGTTCATGACTTGCGCCAACCATCAATTTAGCATCTTTATTTGATAAAGGTTTATTAATCTTAGTAGGTTTCGATTGGGCAGTTTTTTCACCGGTCATGTAGTCCTCATCATCCTGGTTAAAAACAAAACGTATATCACTGATCAGATGGAAAAACATGATCAAACATAGTAAATAGAAACAATATATCATACACTTCCATAGCAGTTAATGTTGCTATCACAAAAAAGAAAACTGAAAGTAGAATTTTGATGGTACACCATTGCAAATAAGGGGAAATCTTGAGTATCTGAGAGAAGTTAAGAATGGAGTCAGAGGAATAATGTAAAAGGGCTTGAATATGATATAGCATAATGATATATTTATAAGATCTAGGTTAGTATAACCTCTAATATGCAGTTGTCATATGAGATAAACTATACCCATCATAATCTTCTTGTGTTTCACATTGCACACCCATCTACAGTTGAGGATAAATCTTTACCTATCATCTAATGATTCATATCATATAAATTATTACAGGTTGGGATTAATCTGAGGTGATCTAGTGGTTGAGATGAGTTTGGTCAAACATTGTGTAGTCAAAGGACTGACAATTATATTAAGAGTATTTTTGGCAAAATAACTATTGCTGAAAAATAGAGATGGAGCCGTAGATGAAGATTATAAAAAAAATTATTTTTTATAAATTACTACATGAAGTGTCATTCGATTTTAAGAGATTTGAAAGATATATATGACAAACAAAGCTTATATTTTAAGTAGGTTATTTTTTTGAAAAATAAGCATATTTTTTTCAATAATCTTGTCTACCAAACATACACTAAGAGAGGTTAAAAATAAGTATGGTACTTAAATGATGCCAAAGAGTATGTGTTTCAATGGTACCATTGTGAGAAGCTTCATAATTGTTGATATAAATAATGCGTAAAAACGTTATTAATATTTCTCGACATCCCTATGTTTTGACGATCACAAAATGTAAACTCATTAAACGTAAAATCATTACGTAAATAAGTATTTAGTGACAAAGTATCATTATATCCAACTAATTCACTTAAGGTATGAATAAACAAGTGTCTAATACATTTTATGATCAAAGGAAGGTTTATTTACTAATTACAAATTATATAAAATGGTATAAACATTTTATATATTTAAGAAAAACACTTCTGGTAATTTAAGGAAAATGTTTATTTCATAATAAATAAATGAATTCAAAATTTTAACCAAATTCAGTTAAATTTTCACCAAATAAACTTTCCCCAGATAGGACAAAAAATTCAGGCCGTTTCAGTGGGCAGCCCCCTTAATTTTAAGGGGGCCGGCATACGCTCCTCTGTCAGAATTCTTTGCCTATAAATACTGGTTCAAATATTAAATTTTACCTCACCTTTTGTACTAAAACTTTCTGTTCCAAATCACTCAAATCATCTTCCTATATCCTTTGATCATAAACATATTAGTTCTTGTTTCAAGTGATCCAATCCTTCATCATTCAAAGTGCAAGAGAAGAATACTCCTCCAACATCTTGTTAGGAAGTATTGTAGGCTTGTGAATATTGTAAAGGTGTAGAAGTAGTGTAATAGATAGATCTAGGTGTGTTAGTAGTTGTGAATAGAAGTAGTTGTGTTGAGTAGAAATAGAAGTAGTGTTGTGAAAAAGAAGTAGTGAAGTTGTGTTGTAGTAGTGGTGTGTATAAGTTGTGAAGAAGGCGTGTTGTGGTGTGAGATTGGTTCTAGTTATTGTCGTTAATTGGTGTAAGCAAAAGTTATGTAAGGTTTTCTCCGCCATAAGGGAGCTTGTTGACGTAGTGAAGAAAACTCTCGAGTTAGGTGCTCGGGGAGTGAAGTAGGGCGAAGAGGTGCTTCGTAGCCGAACCACTATAAATCCTTTGTCTTGTGGTGCGATCTTTCCATCTCTATCTCTTTACTTATTTACTTATATTGTTGTCATTCTATTTCGTAGATATTAGTATATATAAGTGTTGTTTATTAATCTCACATAAAACTAGAATCGATTATTTTGCAAACAAAGTTTTTATAAAATAAAGATTGACGTAAAACTATTCAACCCCTCCCCCCTTCTAGTTTTCTACAATTGGCATCAGAGCTACGTTAAACAAGATTTTTAAAATAAACTGTATTTAAAAACTTGAAATCGATCTATGGAATCGAAAAAATATTTAGAAGGAAACATGACATTTAAACCACCATATTTTGAAAATACAAGTTTTTTTGAATGGAAAAATCGATTCGAAAGTTATGTGAAATTAATAGATTATGATCTTTGGCATGTCATTTCAATTGGTAATTTTCAATCAACAAAAACCACTTTTGAAAAACAAGATAATTATTTCAAAGTATTGCTTGATAAAAATAATATTGCTAAAATGATTATATATAAAGTTTTACCAAATATTGAATATGAAAGAATATTTTTTTGTCAAACGGCAAACGATATGTGGAAAAGTCTTTTAAATTTTCATCAAGAGAAATGTCAAGCCAAAGAAAATTCTATATATAAAATAGTTGAAATGAAAGTATAGTAGATAAATATTTAGTTGAAATGAGTACAAGTGCTACTAGTTCAAACTTTGCATGTGTAGGTAATAATGACGAAAACCCCATGAGTCATACCAAGAGCAAACAAGAAGGGCGTACAAAGTCAACGATCGAACATAATAATGATGATTATTATAGTTCCAAAAGTGAAGATGAAAAATATGCAAAGGTCATTAAAGAATTCAAGAATATTATTAAGAAGCGACTAAAAGCACAAGATAAAAGGAAAACCACCCGAAGAAGAATATCTAGTGACGAAGATGAAACAATGAAGCACAAATGTTTCGTGGCTCAAGCACCTGATGAAATATGTCTAGGAGTAGATTTGGAGCCCGATGAATGGATAAAGGATAGTGGATGCTCAAGACACATGATGGTGAATCACAAGCTATTTTCTACATATAAGGCATATAACGGAGGTAACGTTGTTTTTTGTAGTGATCATCGTGGAAAAATCATAGGCAAAGGTACAATCTCTCAAGAGTCTCTAACTATTGAAAATGTCGAGCATGTAGATAATCTAACTTATAACTTGCTTAGTATAGGCCAAATATGTGATAATAAGTGTAGGGTTACCTTTATCGAGAAAGATAGTGAAATAATTAAGGATAAGAAAGTTATAGGTGAAGGAATTAGGAAAGGAGGTATATATGTTATGAAATTAGGAGACAAACCGGAAGATAAGATATGCCTAGCTACTATAGATGAAAACTCCACTTTGTGGCATAGGAGATTAGGTCATGCAAACATGCAACAAATACAATCTTTAGCCTCTAAGGAACTAGTTAGAAACTTGCCTAGCCTAAGATATGATCAACACTTTTGTGATGCTTGTAAAATTGGAAAACAAGCACATGCTAGTCACAAAGCTAAAAATATGTTATCCACAACTAGATGCTTAGAATTACTTCATATGGACCTTTTTGGTCCATCCGCTGTGCGGAGTTACGGTGGCAATTGTTACACCTTAGTTATAGTAGATGATTATTCACGATACACGTGGACTAGGTTCTTAAGTGATAAAACCGAAGCTTTTGAAAAATTTAAGATATTTAGTAAAATGATACAAAATAAGTTAGAATGCTCTATAGTCTCAATTAGGACGGACCATGGTAGGGAATTTGATAACGAAGTACAATTCGGAAAATTTTGTGATAAAAATGGAATATCTCACAACTTTTCCGCTCCACGTACTCCGCAATCAAATGGGGTAGTAGAAAGAAAAAATAGGTCTCTACAAGAAATGAGTAGAACAATGTTAAATGAACAATCTATCTCACAAAAATTTTGGTGTCACGCCGTAGATACATCAACATATATACTTAATAGAGTTTCTATTAGACGAATCTTAGGAAAGACTCCATATGAATTATTAAGAGGTAGAAAACCTAATATAGGCTACTTTAGACTATTCGGAAGTAAATGCTTCATCCTTAATACAAAAGACTATCTCACTAAATTCGATCCTAAGGCTTACGAAAGAGTTTTTCTAGGATATTCTCAAAATAGTAAGGCATATGTAATTCTTAATAAACACACCATGAAAGTAGAAGAATCCCTAAATGTAACCTTTGATGAAGCTCCTCCACTACCTAAAACATTACCCTTGAAGATGATGATGATGTTATAGAGGAAGAAGCTATTGAGGTTAGTAAAACTAAACCCTTAGGTAATGATCTTGAAGTAGAAACTTTAGAAGAAAATGAGGTTGTAAATGTTAAAGAATCAAAGTCACATCCATTAGATAACATTATAGGTCACCTAAATCAAAGAACACTTAGATCACAAGCTCAAGATAAAAATAACTTCTTTTGTTTTGTGTCAACAATAGAACCTAAGAATATAAATGAAGCCTTAAAGGATGAAAGTTGGATTATGGCTATGCAAGAAGAATTAAATCAATTCAAAACAAATGATGTTTGGGAACTAGTCTCAAATCCTAGGAATGCGACCATAATAGGAACTAAGTGGGTATTTAGGAATAAATTAGATGAAAATGGAATAGTAACTAGGAATAAAGCTAGGTTAGTCGCCAAAGGTTATAATCAACAAAAAGGAATTGATTATGACGAAACCTATGCTCCTGTAGCTAGATTAGAATCCATTAGAATCCTTTTAGCTTATGCATGCGCCCTAGACTTTAAATTATACCAAATGGATGTGAAGAGTGCATTCCTCAACGGTTTTATCAATGAGGAGGTTTATGTGGCACAACCTCCGGGATTCATTGACTTCGCAAAACCTGATTATGTTTACAAACTAAAGAAAGCTTTATATGGTCTTAAGCAAGCTCCAAAGGCTTGGTATGATAGACTTAAAGCTTTCCTAGTTGAACATAATTATTCCATGGGAATGGTAGATAACACTCTCTTCACTAAAAGAAGTGACCCAAATATCATCATTGTTCAAATATATGTCAATGACATTGTATTTGGATCGACTTGTCAGGATATGTGTGATGAATTTGCCAAAATCATGCATGATGAGTTTGAGATGAGCATGATGGGTGAACTAAACTTCTTCCTAGGATTACAAATAAAACAACTAAAAGTTGGAATATTTTTTAACCAATCAAAATACATTAAGGAAATGCTTAAGAAATTTGGCGTAGAAGACTTAAAACCCCTTAAGACACCTATGTCTACGAAAGTGAAACTCACAAGAGATGAAGAAGGTGAGTTCGTAGATAACACTAAGTATAGAAGAATGATAGGTAGTTTACTATACTTAACGACAAGTAGACCCGACATCATGTTTAGTATTTGCCTTTGTGCCCGCTTTCAAGAGGATCCCAAAACCTCTCACCTAGAAGCGGTTAAGCGTATCTTCCGATACATTAAAGGCACTATACACTTAGGATTATGGTATCCTAAGGGATCCGGAATAGAAATCATTGTCTATGCGGATTCGGATCATGCGGGAGACTGCGTGGATCGAAAAAGCACTAGTGGTATTTGCACGTTTATGGGATGTTGCCTAACGTCTTGGTTAAGCAAACCGCTCTTGCCATTTCAACCACCGAAGCTGAATATGTAAGCGCTGGAAAGGCATGTCAACAAGAACTATGGATGAAACAAGCTCTCGTAGACTATGGCATTAGGTTAGAAAACATTCATATAATGTGTGATAATAAAAGAGCCATAGATTTAAGTAAGAATCCCGTTCAACTCTCTAGGACTAAACATATAGAAATACGTCAACACTTCATTAGGGATAACGTACAAAATGGAAACATAACAATAGAAAAGGTAGCCTCGGAAGACAACATTGCGGATATATTTACTAAGCCCCTTAAGCGTGAATTATTTAACCACTTGCGTTTAGGATTAGGAATGATGGAACAAATAGATTAAAATTTTATTTATGAAATTTCATGATTTTGAATTTTTTTTTTTTGTCAGATGGGCGGACCCCTTAAATTTATAAGGGCGGCCCCCTTAAAATTAAGGGGACCGGCCTCACTTTAAGGGGGCCGGCCATCTGAGCATAAAAATATTAAATTTTCTTTCTTCTCAACTCTGAGTCTAGGATTCTGTTTTGCACAAAAACCAGGAATTGAGATATTTTGTTTTTGCATATATATTCTCAAAAGAAAACCTCAATTCATTTTGAAATCATTCTCACGTTTAGGAAAACTCATTGTTGAATAATGGTAAAAACGTTTTTCTAAAATCATGCATATGAGTTCACATGAAGTGTCAAAATATATAATCCAATATATATCCTTGGCAATCATGGACTAAGCAAATTGAATCAAGGAGTTTTTGGATTGCTTCTTAGGATACATGTATTTCTTTGCATTAGGAGTCGAAGCAATCACATCTCCACATTTGTTGCATGTAGGCACACACTAGAAAAATGTCAAGTATCACTTGGTCACATTTGTTCCATCATTATCTCCCTCACAAAGTTGCCTTATACTTTATTTATTGCCTTAGGATACATAACTTGCTTATTTGTTCATTATCATTATTGTCTTTGCATGAAAACTATAATATATGCTTAGTTGCATACATATATATATACTTTTTATGCATACTTCATCAAGATAATATTTGTTTAGTTGCCTAAAGAGATGGACTTGCCCAAAACCAAACCTCAAAACAAACATCTTTCTGGAAAAATCTGTGCCAAAAACCATTTCTGGCAATCTGGGAACCAGACATTAGGCGGCCCCCATAATTATAACGGGCGCCCCCCTTAAAATTAAAGGGGCCGAGCACCTGATGGTCGAGGTTCCCTATTTGCTTTCTGCTTTTTAGCCCATTTCACCCTATTTTGATTCCCCACTTCCCTAAATTCACAAACATTCTTTGTCTATCAAATCCACCACACATTATCCTTCCATAAACACCAAATCATCACACTATAAATACCCTCATTCATCATTAATCATCATTCAATCCATCATGTCTTCCCCCAATCATCTGAGAACCAAACCTAAAAGAGGTGCAAGAATCACCGTCAAACCCGTGTGAAGAAGAAAACTTGATACATGTCAAAAATTCTCATCCATTAATGATGTTGTCTCCAACCAACCAACTATTAAACATCCACTTCACCCAAATGATACCTTCACTTTACCTCCACATGAAAACCTCACTATCTCACTCACCAACAATACTCCACATCCATCTCACTCAATTCCTCAAAATGATCCTTTTGAGGAACATACTCAATCCCAAAACCACATCCATTCTTCTCATCAAGACATGAATCCTATGTTACATGTCCAAACCTCAATCCCCAACAATAACCCAACTCCACCATCATCACCTTCCTCCGAACATAAAAAGTTCGTTGAGGAGCTCAAAGAAGCCCATGAGCTTAGTGCTCTCCTTGCCCTACATCTTGCTCAACGTAATTTGGTTCAACAACCCTCTACCACTCCATCCTCACCATCCAACAACATTGTCCCACTTGAGAATCATGTCAACAATTTTCCTTGTTGTATTTTTATCCAAAAACAAACCATTGCTCTCAATGAGCACTTCACTTGGATTGAGTATCTCCTCACAAGGTCTTCTCCACCACCATCACAAACTCAACTATTCAACTCTTCCGCTCCAAGCTCACCTCCATCAACCACTCTAAACTCTCCAAACAAAATTCCCACAAAAGTCTACCTCCACTAAACGCATGCTCCACGCTTCAAATCTCCAAGAAAGTCCTAGAGACCTCAAGATGGCAACTTAGTATTATCTAGTGTAGTTTGCTAAGAAAAGCATATATGTATGCTTATGTAACAATGATTATGTTTTCCAACATAATCTATTTTTATGAATAATGAATGCTTGTTGAGTTTTATTGTTTGCTTTTTACATGTTTTCTTGCTATATATTTAGTTTATTGCATTATATATATATTGTATGTTCTAAATAATTTTGCAAGCATTCCATATCTCGATTTGTTTTATAACCTTAAAACGAGGGGGAGTACACATCAAGGGGGAGCTCATCCGACTTCGGTACAACCTTTCTGATGTTCACAAAAAGGGGGAGAAGTGATATAAACTCATTAAATACTTGCATATATAATAATTTTTGATTTTTATGAGTTTAGATTTTGTAATCATCAAAAAGGGGGAGATTGTTGATATAAATAATGCGTAAAAACGTTATTAATATTTCTCGACATCCCTATGTTTTGACGATCACAAAATGTAAACTCATTAAACGTAAAATCATTACATAAATAAGTATTTAGCGACAAAATATCATTATATCCAACTAATTCACTTAAGGTATGAATAAACAAGTGTCTAATACATTTTATGATCAAAGGAAGGTTTATTTACTAATTAAAATTATATAAAATGGTATAAACATTTCATATATTTAAGAAAAACACTTTTGGTAATTTAAGGAAAATGTTTATTTCATAATAAATAAATGAATTCAAATTTTTAACAAAATTCAGTTAAATTTTCACCAAATAAACTTTCCCCAGATAGGACAAAAAATTCAGGCCGTTTCAGTGGGCGGCCCCCTTAATTTTAAGGGGCCGGCACACAATTAAGGGGGCCGGCATACGCTCCTCTGTCAGAATTCTTTGCCTATAAATACTGGTTCAAATCTGAAATTCTACCTCACTTTTTGCACTAAAACTTTCTGTTCCAAATCACTCAAATCATCTTCCTAAATCCTTTGATCATAAACATATTAGTTCTTGTTTCAAGTGATCCAATCCTTCATCATTCAAAATGCAAGAGAAGAATACTCCTCCACATCTTGTTAAGAAGTATTGTAGGCTTGTGAATATTGTAAAGGTATAGAAGTAGTGTAATAGATAGATCTAGGTGTGTTAGTAGTTGTGAATAGAAGTAGTTGTGTTGGGTAGAAATAGAAGTAGTGTTGTGAAAAAGAAGTAGTGAAGTTGTGTTGTAGTAGTGGTGTGTATAAGTTGTGAAAAAGGCGTGTTGTGGTGTGAGATTGGTTCTAGCTAATATTAGGACTCGACATTTAGCTTAGTGTCGTTAATTGATGTAAGCAAAAGTTGTGTAAGGTTTTCTCCGCCATAAGGGAGCTTGTTGACGTAGTGAAGAAAACTCTCGAGTTAGGTGCTCGGGGAGTAGAGTAGGGCGAAGAGGTGCTTCATAGCCGAACCACTATAAATCCTTTGTCTTGTGGGGCGATCTTTCCATCTCTATCTCTTTACTTATTTACTTATATTGTTGTCATTCTATTTTGTAGATATTAGTATATATAAGTGTTGTTTATTAATCTCACATAAAACTAGAATCGATTATTTTGCAAACAAAGTTTTTATAAAATAAAGATTGACGTAAAACTATTCAACCCCCCTCCCCCCCCCCCCCCCCCCCTTCTAGTTTTCCACAATAATCAAAGTAGTTGTAGTTTTAAGTTCTGCTTAGGACATATGAAATAGTCTATGATGTGTATATTGTTAGATAGTTAGTTGCCGTTATAAAAACAATAAAGGAAAAAGTAAGGTGATTTTAGTAATGGAAAAATCCCGTGTTTTCCAGAAATATTTTCCTAGAAAATCTAAGAAAATATAAAACGCGTTCAAATTAAGTTTTTTCCAAAAGTTTTATTGGAAAGATGGAAGACATGTTTTCTAAATTTATAACTAAGTTTTAGAAAACTCCTTTCGTGAGTTTTGCATAATTTTCCTATTTTACAAAACCCATCTAAACATGTTTTTAAGTGTTCTTTAGAGAAAAAATAGCTCTTTTATTTTCACAAAAACTAATAAATGAAAACTAATAAAACTTTTTCATTACTAAGCTCAACATATGGTATTTAAATTGTAGGGCTGAGCATCAGGCCGGATCCCGACCCGACTAAACCTGATCCCGAAAGTCACCTAAATCGTAAACCGGATATCGACCCGAAAGTAGTCGGTTTTTTGGCTCGTCTCGTCCCGTTCGGACCCGTCCCGAAAGTAGTCGGTTTTTGCTTGTATTTTATCGGTTTTTGGCCCGTTCCGAATCCCGACAATGCTAAAAATCCATCCCGACTCCCAACCTGAGAAGCTATTATTCGGTTTCAAAACTATCGGTTTATATCGGGATCGGGGTCGGTTGTCGGAACTCGGGCGGTTTTGCTGACGCTTATTAAATTGTGTGTAAATTAGTATAGCACTTTGGAACGGGAAAAACCAATGTTTTGAAACCAGGGTTTGGGATCGACCCGGCCGAGTCACCGGGTCAACCGGTTCGACCGCCGGGTCAACCCGGTTAGACCCGGTTTTATGCACATTCCCAGAAATTCATTTTCTATTGTCCAAAGTTTAATGTCCAAACTCCAAACACTATTCTGCAGTGAAAAAAGAGCAAAGAACCTTACGGTTCAAGCACAGGGGTCCTAAACTCCTAATCATGCTAAGAGCTTTGGATATCAGAACCCGAATTCAATCTAATAAGTGAAAATTAATCACAAATATGAGTGAATATACACCATAAGAAAGTCATATAAAAAAAAATAGCACCTTAACAATGAAAAAAATAAAATAAAATAAAGAGTCAAAAAAAAAAAAAAAAAAAAAAAGAGAAAATCCAAACCCGGCCGGGTTTCAAAACCCGGGTTGACCCAGGTCACTCAAAACCCGGCAGATCTAACCGGTTGACCTGGTTTTAGAAACCCGGGTTATTTTGACCCGTTTTTTGACCGGGTACAGGTCCAACCGGTTGGACCCGGCCGGGTTCGAAAACATTGGGAAAAACATGAAAGTAGAGTAGATGACTAGAGTCAATTCTCCCAATTTGAGACTGACATTGCAAAACCAAAGCCACGGACCGACCTTTACAGAACTTTCTCGTCACCAAAAATTTGGTGCAATTTATTTCATAATTTGGCGGGTCATCATTACAAAAAGCCACACTCACACACACTGATACACAAAAATTAAACAAAAATGGATGAAGAAGATACACAGAATGATAATAATAACAATAATCGCCGTCAGATGCTTATACAACGAGAACTACTTCAAATCGAACAGATACGTCAGCTTGATTCTGAAGAATTGGAGATCGAAGAAGTAGAACACGGCCATCAGTCATCTGATGACGATGATGCTCGTCAATTCGAGTAATTCATTTCATTTCATTTATTTGCCCTAATTATGCCTATTTTTTAGTAATTCGTTAGGGTTTGTAAATGAGTGCTATGATGACGTGTGCCCTAGTTAGTAGTAGGATAATCGGATATGCTATCTAGTGTTGAATTCTATGGATTTTTGTGGCATAGTGATAATTTTGTATAAAATTTTGATTAAGAAAATGATTGTTATGGCGAATAAGGGGGTGTTTGTTTAAGCTTATACGTGGGCTTATGAGCTTATTTGATTTCGGCTTATATTTCATAAGCCTTAATTTTCTGGCTTATTTTGAGACTTATGAGCTTATATAAGTTTATCATATCATAATAAACTTATATAACCCCACAAGTCTCAAAATAAGCTGGAAAATTGGGGCTTATGAAATGTAAGCTGAATGACAAATAAGCTCATAAGCCAGATATAAGGTTAAACAAACACCTCCAAAGTATGCGTACTTGTGTGCGATATGATAGGATAATTTGGAGAGAGAAAATGTATAAGATATGGGTGTGTGCTTCACTACTCTTTTAGTAAATAGACATTTTGTTTTTTATTTATTTATTATTTCTCTTATATTATGGTTCAAACAATATTATGCAGCTGTTCACTATTAGCTCAATTTCTGTCCATGGGAAGTTGCGAGAATTTGATTAGGGGAGTGTAGAGTTACATAACGAGATTGTATGCAGTGGAAAAAGATAGGTTATATGGGTGAAAGAGTACACTAAATGTGTGTTAGTTGCTATACCGTAGTTACGAAAGTAGAGATGGATGAATAGTTGGTAATATTAAATCGTGTTCTGGTGTTAGTACCTCCGATATGATGAATAGTTTTTGCCTAATTTTGCTCAATAATTGTTATAGTCGCATGCCTGGAATTATCGGAATTCTATGAGGTTTGACTTTTCAGATGGATTTCAAGGAGTTGGTATAGTTTACGTCTTTATAAGTGTGTATCATATAGTTTCTACCAATCCCCTTGCCACTTCATAGCTCCTTGTCAACACATATTAGCTCTCTAAGGTCTTTTCAATTTTTCATTAGTCTTTGTTATTAGTGAATGGTGTGTTGAGAGGTGAGGCGACACATTCCCCATTGGTCTACCACAGGGTAGCCTATGAAACAGAACCATAAGAAGGTGCTTTTATGTTTGGCAATGGAAGTGTTTGGCAACCTATTATGTGGGTTGAATGTGTAGGCACATTTGGCTCTGTTCTATCTTATAAGGGGCACTTATTGGTGATGTTAACGTAAAGAGATGCTGTCCAGCACCTGAATTTGGTGTGTTTTATGGTTTATTCTTCAAGTTCTCTTGTTGACAAATGTTGTGTTTCATGTAACTCCATCGTAATTGCTAGTGTTAATAGTGTAATTGGTATATTAATTGAGTGGGAAGAGCTTGTTAGTTGTACAGTTTTACTTTACGACATGCCATGTGAGTGCAAAGACTACACTTGTTCTGATAAATCAAGGATCAAAGTTGCTTTTGCCGTGGGAAACTTTTTTTTCTTTCTGTAGTCATTGAGATTTAATGGTATTGTAAAGTAACTGAAAACATATTACATATGCGTTAGGAAGAGGGAGTCAGGGGATAGGGCGTAAGCATTCTGGTTTGATATAGTTGTTAATTCATTACAGTGAGAAAGAAAATTACAGAGGCATTGAGATGAACCAAGTAAAAAATTGTCAGTACAGCAAGAGGCGTATTAGTTAGTGTAAAAGTGAAGCAATCCACTGCTGTGAATGATGTTGAAAAGATTTGGCAGGTTTCATTGGAGAAAGTTAGGCTGCGTAACAAAGGAAACTAACAAAGCACCTTTTTTTTTCCCTTGTAACCCCTCTTCTTTTCTTCAAAACAGAAAACAATGTCATATGAACACGTTTTCTATGTATTGTGGAAAATTAAATCCCCTCCTTTTTTAATTAAAAACTGAAAATACAAAATTAAGATTTTTTTTCTTTTTTTCTCCAACTACACGCACCCTTAACATCTAAAACAGTTTTATAATGTTTGAGATTTGCAGTTTGGATGATTGGAGATGTATATGTAGTGTGTATTCAGTTACTGCTGAAATGGTTTTGAGAGTAGTGAGTCATTAAAGATGAGACTACTTGTCTCAAGACCATGTTTGGCAGTTAGTATAGTTGATCATTTGAGGTGGATAGGCAGCAGACATGGAAAAGATATAGCAGTTTCTGTGTTGGTAATTGAGGCTTTTTTTTTTTTTTTTTTTTTTTTTTTCTTCTTTTTATTATTATTATTATTATTATTATTATTATTATTATTATTATTATTATTATTATTATTATTATTATTATTATTATTATTATTATTATTGTTATTGTTATTGTTATTGTTATTGTTATCGTTGGGATGTTTAGGTAGTGTTTTGATTCTTGTATGTATTTGTATCTGTCCATCCTTAGGAATTGTCTTTGGATTTGGGCTCTCTCTTATGTAATTATTACATATAGAAGTTCACCTTTTTATCAAAAGCAAGTTGTTAAACCATTCTGACAAAGTCTATTCCATATGAACTACTTAGCATCACAAATTATTTGTATACAAATGGACCAAATGACCAATATTGGTGGCGATTTCCTGTTTGTGTTTTCCATTACATTCATTGTCATAGAGACACTTGTTTTAAGTGTCGATATGTGTGGCTTTGATTCCATACACTTATGAATATCATGTTTCCTTTTGTAAATAGAAGGCCTTTTCCAGCTCTTTTGACATAAAGACATGGTTATTCAGTATCACTTACGCATCTTGTTATCCCTGATCTCAGTGACCGCACATATGGCGGGGCTTCTGCACCTGGTGGTTATACCTTCAATACCTCTTTGGCTTCCATGCATTCTTATCTTGGCGGTAAGCATCGTAATGGCTCTCGATGTGACTTTTATTAGTGAGAGTTCTAATTAGTCAGACAAAATGTATCAGAGGTTGAAGATACTCACAATAGGCTGGCTTTCCTGGATGGAGGTGTTATACTGCATGTGCCATTATTTTATCTTGAAGGTATGCATTTACTTGTTAGCGCTCCTTAATTACAACAGCTCTTTATTTACAGCTTATGGCTAATACTATTATTTGCAATCTCAGGTGTGGTTTTGTTTCCGGAGGCGACTCTTCCACTCAGAGTAATTCAACCTAATTTTATAGCTGCTGTTGATAGGGCTCTGAGACAAGTTGAGGCGCCTTACACCATTGGGGTGGTATGTAAAAATCTTTTATGTAATAACATGTTCTGAGCTGTCATGTGATTGTTCATCAGGGTTTGTGGCTGTGCTAACAAGATGTTTTAAATTGATTGTGCAGGTTCGTGTTTACAGGGATACTGATGAAGGGAGAATAAGATTTGCAACCACTGGGACGACTGCTGAGGTGCAGGCACAACTCATTCTCTAATATAAGGCTAATTACATATTAAGATACCAACTTTGGTCTAATTTCTATTATAGGTAACAGCCTTTTCTAAGCCTAAAAAACCAAAAAACTGTCAAAATATTTAGGGTAATTACTTAACTAGCAGGTTTTCAGGCACCGTGGTCAGGAAAAATTGGTCGACATGGTGAGAAGTTACCGATACCACAGCCACCCGATCAAACTAGCTTGTATCAAAAATATCAAAGCTGGTTACCTTTAATCTTTTTTTGCTAAGCTTTGATGGTGTTTTGGGCTTAATAAATCAGTTACCATAGTTAAGTGTGCCAAAGTTCATTACCTTTATATGCAATTAGCCCTCTAATATAATGTGATAGCAGTATTGATTTAATGCATCTTTTGCTTGGTTTCAGATTCGGCAATACCGGCGGTTGGAGGATGGTTCCATAAATGTAGTTACCCGTGGTCAACAGCGGTTCCGTTTAAAACGTCGTTGGATCGAAGTCGAGGGAGCAGTATGTACTAACTGATACAGTATATAGTAATAATTAGTTAACTCATGTATGAATAATCCTAATAATATAACTTTTTTCTAGCCTTGTGGTGAGATCCAAATCATCGAAGAAGATCTACCATTGAGAACACCAGGAGATGCTGTTGGACAACTAACACCATTAAGGAACTTGTCTGCATCCAGTACTTCTCATTCTAAACTACTAGACCATGATTCAGATGCATTATCAGATGATAGTTTCGAAAGTGAATTATCAGTAACTGAACGCAGATTGCATACTTCTGCACTTGTATCTTCTTATCGTTCTGATTTGTTTGGCGAGTCAACAAGCAGTGATGATGAGAAGTTCGTGTGTGAACCCGAGCATACATTGGAAAACCCTCTTCTCTCATTGCATTCCACTAATAACAAAAGTAATGAGGTTTTGCCCATGAAGAAGGTTATGTCTCATGGACATTGTAGAGGGGCAAAACGAGTTAACTACTCATTAGGCAGTCTAAGGGCATGCCCGAGAGCATATTGGCCAAATTGGGTTTACCAAATGTATGACTCGTATACTCTTGCTCAAAGGTTATCAGGTACTAAATAACTTTTCTGGCATTTGAATAATTGTTTAATAAACGTCTTGTGACCCTCGTGAATATTTTTTATAGATATGTGGAAAAAAATAGTAGGGACACCAAACATGGAGACATTTGTGAGGAAACCTGGTCTTCTTTCTTTTCAAGTCGCGAGTAAGATTCCCGTGTCAGAATCGACACGGCAGGAGCTTCTGGAGATTGATGGAATTTCTTATCGGTTGCGTCGTGAAATTCAGTTGCTTGAGAATTTTGACCAAATTAAGTGTAGAAGTTGTCAGGTATTACAAGTTAGCTTTTATTAATTATCACATCAAAATTGTGTAGAACTACAATGATAACAGTTATACTTGTTGCAGACCTTGATTGCGAACCGTAGTGATATGTTGGTGATGTCTACTGATGGGCCTCTTGGTGCTTATGTGAACCCGAGTGGGTATGTGCATGAAATAATGACGCTCCTAAAAGCTAATGGATTAGCCTTAATTGGTGTTCCCACAGAAGAGTATAGCTGGTTTCCCGGGTATGCCGCCGACTTCTTTTTGTTCTTGTTTAATATGTTAGTAACATTTTGATTTTATTAAATCTTCTTTAAAAACGACGATCAAATGTAGCAAAACGGGCAGGTCGGGCTGGTTGGGTAATAGGTAAAAGGACTAAAAGCGGGTTGGTTCGCCCTAAAATGCTGTTTAAAAGTTCAGAATTATATGATTGATAATGGTGCCAAATGTGATTTGAAGTATATTATTTCTTTACAGGTTAGTTTGACCCAAACCACTAGATGTAAAAAATAGTACAGACCATGTCGTTAAACATGATTAAAAAGTAATTACTTCTCCAATAATCAAGTATTTTGATAAAAGTGTTTTATGATGTTCTATTCATAATAAATGCTCTATAGGCAACATGTAAATGGATCAAATGTGCTACCAATGTGATCCTTGTTAATTCAGTTACACACTAATTCTTTATAGATATGCGTGGACGGTAGCATATTGTGCAACATGTGAATATCAGATGGGTTGGCTTTTCACTGCGATAAACAAGAAATTAAAGCCTCGTTCATTTTGGGGGATCCGGAGTTCTCAAGTGGCAGATGATACACGCTAAACCCATAAACAGCTTTATGCCATTAATCATGCATAGGTGGACATCAAAACTTGTATGATCTTGTTTTTAATTCAGTTTTTTACTCTCTGTTGTTTCTTTCAGTTCTTTGATAGTTAGATCTCACCTATTGTTCACAAATTTGTATCACTCAGATCAGTGTTCTCATGTGTCTGTCTCGGTTTAAATAGATCATGTGTCTCCACAACTATGTTCCTAGTGCTCTTTGTACCGTATATGCTCCGAGTGCTTTCTATAGTGTACTAGCTTCAAGACCTGCCCAATGGGCGGGCTAGCTCTATCATTTTTTTTTATTATTATTTTTTTCAATTAATAGTATATTAATAAAATAAAACATCAAAATACCATACGAATACACATTCAATTTGAAAATAATAATAATAATAATAATAATAATAATAATAATAAATACATAAGAGGTCAAAACTATGTATAATAAAATACGACTAAATAAAAAAGCATCTAAATATACATATATAAAAGAAAAAAAGCAAAATGTTTAAAGATTATGTAACACTTCTTTGTAGACAACGTCAAACGTTTTATCGGTGTAGTTAACATCTCTATCACAATAGAGTGCTTTTAAGACCTCAATTGCTTTTAGCTCTCGAAATAGTTACATATAACTAACCATGCGAAGAGACAGACTGTTGTAGCAATAAACCAACCTGAGACAACCAACTTATGTTTAGTTACATATGCACCAAGACGCCAAGCATGTCTTTTTTATATTTTTTTAGTACAAAAAAAATTAGAATTAAACATCTTAATGATACAAAAAATAGGGAAGTGATACTTACACCACTTTTTTTGATGCATACACCACAATTATGCATATAGCATGTTGTAACATGTGCATTAATGATGTAACATTGTGGTGTATGCATAAAAAAAAAGTGGTGTAAGTATCACTTCCCCAAAAAATACAGACCTGATCAAGTCATCATCCCTAAGTTTAAAGTGCACATGCAATCAATTGGTGCTTTGGTGAAGCGCTTTTTAGCTTGCATACACATCTTGATCTCACTACGTTATCTTATATTCTTTCAAAATAGTGTAAGAACAACATAGCTACTAATAAAATCAGTAAATTGAATATACAATCCATAACAAAGGATGTATTTAACGTTTTAGTTATATATGATTTCCTATTCTTATTACCATTTAAACCACTTCATTAACTTTTTATACTACTTAATAGGGTGCTTAAGTATGCTTATGCAAAATGCTTATGTATTTTCAACAAGTGTTTATCCTAGGGATTAAGCTTATTAGCTTATTTGTCTCTGGAAAAGTTATGAGCCTTTCGAAATAAGCTTAGCCAAAATCCTTTAAACTGTTTATTGTTTTATTTATTTATTTATTTTTTCTCTTTAAAATACCCTTACCTATGAAGCACCTAAAGTATAATAAGCGAAACACCTCTTACTGTAGTTGTTTATGGAACCAGTAAACAAAATTTTGTTCACACTTATAAACAATATAGAATTATAATCCTCTAAAACAGAATGTGATAACACTATAACTAATAGGTAAAAATAGTAGTAGGATTGAATTATGTGTGGTATTATATACCTGCATATTTAAACTAAGTACCAAGCATGATCTGGATCATCAGATTGTTTGCAGAGGGAATGTTCATTTTCTACTCATGTGTCAGAGCATTCACTCACCTATTCTATTTAGCTTTTACTGACTGACTTCACTTCCCTGCAAATTGACTTAGTTAATTTCTTCATTGATACCACTAAGATTTTGGGAAAGTAAGAATACCTGTTAGGAATCAGCAAGCAAACTATCTTTACAGGACATCTTTTAGAACATACCTTCCCCGATTTGAGAGTCTTCCGGGTTTTTCTTGTAGATAGGGGTAGCTGACCATACAAAGAACCCACCAGGTCGTAATAGACGATTTAGGTCCAACTGTAGTTTACCACCTGGCAGTCAATTTAAATGAAATAATTATTTTTTGAAATAAATACAAAGTATATAACAATTAATAAATGAGAAAAAGAAACATGAAGAAGTGAGCTTGCGGCACTTGAGTAAGCAATCTCCTTCAATGTGCACGGGACTCTGCATCGTGCACAATGGACAATATCAAACACTCTTCCAGGAAAAGGAAGCCTATGTGTACCCATGACTACTGATAGACCAGGTATTCCTCTCTCAAGTGCAAATTGAACCTAAGCTTCGTGTTCATCTTTTGGAGCAAAAGACATAGTCAGCACGTCTTTATTGAACAGAAAACCTCCAAAGCTAGCAACCCCACATCCGACATCCAATACAACTCGTGTACGATTTCCCCATCTTATATCAGGTACAATCTGCATTACCAATCCAAATGAATATCTATCTGTAGATAACATGGATGTTTACGGTTAAGAAAAGCAAACATTTTATAAAATTAAAGCTTAAAGATTGTTGTTGCGCCCAATGGATGGGTTAGTTCCATGTGTTAAATTCATAAGAATCAAAATGCATAAAATAGTCGAAAAAGAAGTTTACATTTTTATAAATAAATAATTCCATTTCATAGCTAGGTCAATTGCCAGCTTGCACTTGTCTTGGAAGCTTAGGTCAATTGCCAGCTTTATACAATTTAGTCATCGCTAAAGAACAACCATATTTGGTCTACGATAGTGTTACTTAAATTGCCTGTTAATCTGTTATTCTTGGAATAGGAAATGTCTACTGGTAACCATTATATCTATGACAAACACTTAATCCTAAACGAATAGTCATTTTAGCAACATTTACAAAAAAATCAACCTGTTTTCAAATATAAAATAAGAATATTGACTAACCTTAAAATCAATTAGGCAGTTTTCTTAATAGATAAAGCTTAGACTTGGTAATTGCATATGCAACCGCAAATGCCTCCTTGTTTGTTAACTTGTTAACAACGTAGTGGCATATATTTGCAAACAATTTTGAGTCTCATATTTCTATCCTAGAGGAAAAGAATGTTTTCATAATCAAATATATATATTGTTGGTTGGAATTTGTTAACCATGTGTTGAAACGTTGTTACATTTATGTACGTTTTATTTTCGTTTTATTCACGGTATGCAATAAAATAGATAAGAGAACTCACAATTTTCTAGCTTTTCAAACTAAGCTGCTATAAGTGAACAAAATTGCTTTGTAGGTCTTCAAAGAGGCTCATAAAGACCAACATGTGACCATCCAGTTTGAAAAGGAAATCGAATTAGAGATCTTATAATCATTGATATTTTCAACAACCTGCAAACAAAGCGATATTGCATAAAAAGTTTTTTCCTACTTGCACCAAGAACTTCTTTTTAATCATTGAACAATAGATTAGAATCATTGATATTTTCATTCAATTTTATATGTGAGGTCATCGTTTAAAATCCTAACTTCAGGCTACTGAATCTGATTTATAACTTTATTAATCTTATATTGGCCAACATTAATATAAGTAGTAAATACTTATTGGCACGTAATGACATTATGATGACGTGTATATTCATATGAAGCCCAAGCTACATTACAATAATGATGTAAAACAATAAACGTGTCGACATTCGAAACACCAAAAAAATAAACTTGTATAAATACCGAAACAATACCAAGGCAACAATTAGCTAAAAATTTAATTGATATCGCAGCGCCTGATAGGATAATTTTTTGTAGAGTGTTAATGGGGATTTGCTTTATGAGGGTGACTATCTTATTACTGTGACTTTAAGCCGTAATACAATAAACATATTATGTTTCTTATTACTTGTGGGTCAAGTTTGTTTCATACCCGGTGCAACAAAACAGATTAATTGAATTTACTTACATACCCATTCTTGTAAAAATTCTGAGAATTTTGGTATCTATTTTTTTTCTTCACAAAAACTGCCCTTTTTGTTCAATTTATCTTTTGTTTCCTTGAGTACTACAACTTCAAACACATGAAAAATATATTCTACAGTCTATTTTATTAATAGGTTTAATACGACATAATAACTTTTTTTAAAACACGCTTCCAAACATCCTTTGAATAAACCTTTACATACCTGGAATGACATGGAACATGCATCAAGATCCCAAACGTTATAATTCTCAAGCACCAATTCATATCGTGAACCAACTTCCCGCAATCCCATGTCTTCCACGTCTACTCCAACTGATGCATCAGAACCACAATTTAGTATCTATTATCTACTAAAGTGTGGAAGACTAGAAGGGGGGGGGGGTTGAATAGTTTTCCCCTCTTTTTGTTTATAAAAAGTCTGTTTCAAAATGTTGATTCGAGTTTATTCAATTGTTTGTTTGAAAAACCTTCAATTAGACTTTAGTATGAAAACAACATATAATCAATATGATCAATTATATATGTGAGCATTTGGATTGGTTTTCAAAACTTAGTTTTATGAATGGAGCTTTGGTCGATCATTATGTGAATACGTTTTCCTTTTAAAATCTTAAAACGTTTTGTATCAAATTATCTATTTTGTTAAAATCAATATGAGAAGTGTGAATAATAATCTATTAGACCATATCATATAATTATACACACAATCACAATATTAACTTGTAACTATAACACAATTAATCATCATGACAATACAAGCAACTATCAACACATATTTGCAAGCATAGAAATAAAGCGATAAATGCAAGAATAAATGTAAAGAGATAAGAGAAAGAAGATGCAAACCGGACACGATGATTTATAGTGGTTCGGCTACAAGGACGCCTTCCTTGCCCTACTCCACTCCCCGAGTCACCTACTCGAGAGTTCACAACACTACTCAACAAGCTCCCTTTTGGCGGAGAAAACCGTACACACCTTTGCTTACACCATTTAACGACACCAAGCAAAATGTCGAGTCCTAATGCTAGCTAGGACCAAACTCACGACACAACTTCGATCACTACACAACTTCTACACGACTTCACGACTTCTTCACGACTTCACGACTTCATGACTTCTTCACTACTTCACAACTTCTTCTATACTCCACTACTTATTCACACACCTACTTCTTCATGACTTCTCCATACTACTACTTCTTCCCACTACTTCTTACTCACTCATTGACTCACTACTAAGTAAGATCATCTTGATCTACTTATTACATATACATACATAACTCACAACTTCACATCAACACTAACTAGACTCTAATACATCTTTGGCTTTATGATAGAGATGATTCTTCTCTTACACTTTGAATGATGAGGGATTGAATCACTTGAAACAAAGACTAATAAACTTATGATCAAAGGATTTAGAAGTGTGTTTGGAAAGGATTGGGACTGAAAATTTTCGTGCAAAAGGTGTGAAAAATTACAGATTTGAACCAGTATTTATAGGCAAAAGTTTCTGACACAGGAGCGTGTGTCGGCCCCTTTAATTGTATGCCGGCCCCCATAAAATTAAGGGGGCCGCCCAGACGAAAACAATAGTTTTTTTGTCTTTTTCTGGAGAAGGTTTATCTAGTGAAATTTTAACTGTTTTTGGCTAAAAATTTGAACTCATATATTTATTATGAATTAAACAGTTTCCTTTATATACCAAAAGTGTTTTTCAAAATATATAAGATGTTTATAACATTTTATAAAATTTGTAGTGTCTAAATAAAATCCATTTGATTATAAAATGTATTAGACATTTGTTTGTACATACCTTAAGTGACATTTGTTTGACCATTTTACCCTTACTTTTTTCAAAATTTGAGGGTAAAATGGTCATTTTACATGAAAAAACGATCACAAAATACACACAATAGACGAAATTCAAAAGGTTTGTGTTATAATAGCAAAAAAAAAAAAAAAAGTTGGCTACACACAACAACAAAAAGTGTCAACTTGAATGTATTTAAATGTCATTTGCCCTATTTTTTAAAATCCCATACATACTTCGGGAAACAATAATCATCCGGATGCTATTGAAAGAAAGGATATAGTCTTCTCATTTCAAAAAAGTAAGTATTTTTTTTTAATATTTTATTAAAAATTTGAATTGTGATAATAACAAATCTTTATTTTTTACTTTTTTTAAATCCCCTCCGTACTCTGTGAAACCCTAACAAATTCATTAAGGTTTACACGATTTGAACAACATCCTTATTGTATAAATACCACATTGTCATGAGCCATTTTCATCATTCACAACAATCTCCAATAAAATCAATAGCTTTAACTGTTCTAATGACTAGCTTTGCATATGTTGTTTCAGTTAAGGATTTGACCACCACAAAGGAAACACAAACTATTTGTGTGAAGTTAGATAGGTTATGGAAACAGAATGTGTATGGCAAGCCGGTAGGCGTAGAGAATTTGAAATTTATTATGATGGACAAAGAGGCGTGTTTATTAGCTTACGAATTTAGTTTTTATCTAATATGTTTTTATTCATTTGTACTTACTTAATATGTTTTATTCATTGTATTTACTTGAGTTTGTATATTTTTTGGAATCTTAACAGGGTCACAAGATTCATGGTTCGCTAAAAAGTCAGTTTTTGCCTATCTTTGATAAATGCTAAATGAAGGTTCTTCGTTGTATGTTAGCAATTTTGGTGTTGCTGAATATCAAGGCAATACAAAATTGCTAACATAAATCCGTAGGCTAATATACAAGCCTCTTTGTCCATCATGATAAATTCCAAATTCTCTATGCCAAGCGGCTTGTCATACACATTCTGTTTCCATAACCTGTCTATCTTCACACAAATAGTTTGTGTTTCCTTTGTGGCGGTCAAATCCTTAATTGAAACAATCTTTACAAAACTAGCCATTAGAACAGTTAAAGCTATTGATTTAATAGAGATTGTTGTGAATGATGAAAATGACTGATGACGATGGGGGTATTTATACAATAAGGATGTTGTTTCAAAGCATGTAAACCCTAATTAATTTGTTAGGGTTTCACAGAGTATGTAAGAGAATTAAAAAAAATCAAGATTTGTTATGATCACAATTCAAATTTTGAATAAAAGATAAATACTTAATTTTTTGAAATGAGAAGACTATATCCTTTCTTTCAATAGCATCCAGATGATTATTGTTTCACAGTTAAAAAAAAATCAAGATTTGTTTTTATCACAATTCAAATTTTTAATAAAAGATAAAATACATACTTTTTTGAAATTTTCAATAGCATCTGAATGAATCGTGTATCAAAGTGTTTTGTGTTTCTGATGATGATAGATTCGGAAGGGTTAGGAAGGGGTGGGTTAGGTTCATGGCTGGTTTGTGGTTACAATGTAATGTCTTGTGCAAACTGATGCGAATGGGTTGGGCTACAACATTTCAAACTGGCCGAAAAATTGGAGCTTTCACCATAAAGCTTTGCTATTTCAGAAAGTTTTCAAATTTAACAAAATTTCCTTAATTAGCGTATTCTTAAAAAAAAAAAAAAAGCGCAAAATGCCACCAAATTTAGACGCTCTTAAATTTCAGTATTTCTTTTTTAAAAGGGAATAATAGACTTTTTCATACTCTATTTTATTAGGATATATTATATTGATTGATTGATCAATGGATATAGCCAGTTAGACGTAATTTTCAACCGGTGAATAAAAAGTTACGCATAATTTAACTTGAGTCGAGGTATAAAATACTAAATTTTTCTTACATAACAAGAGACTCATTCTTACCATACATCTAAAAAGAAATCAATGGTTCAAATTAAAAGCATTTTAATATTTCACATATTTTTTTATAATTTAAATATTTTTTAAACCGTTAATCGTTAAGCAAAAATAATTACACCATCGCGACGAGCATTTAATTATCTTTCTATAGACGGACACTTTGATATACTTTCGAAATTTTTTTTTCCATTTTTTTCACATTTTTTTTTCATAGCCGAAAAAATCACATGTGATATATCACATGTGATATGTAATATCCTATGTAATATCACATGTAATATCACATGTGATATTAGTGTAATATTACATGTGATATATAATATCATATATGATATATTATATCACATGTGATTTTTTCGGCCACGAAAAAAAACGAAAAAAAAAATATTTTTTGTCGAAAATATGTCAAAGTGCCTATCTATAGAAAGATAATTAAATGCTCGTTGTAACGGTATATTTTTTTTCGCTTAACGATTAATGGTTTGAAAGATATTAATATTTGAAAAAAAAGGATAAAAGTAGATTTTTTAAATTGTTGAGATTAATCTCATCCATTATATCAAATAAAGATGAAGAGAAGATAAAGAGTGGAGATTAGTCCGTAAAAAAAGTTTGATACCAAATGATCTTTCATCATTTAACTTTGCTAAGATAAAATAATTAACAAAAAATGCAAAGAGTCGAGTTATTCTACAAACCAAACATTCCTCACATATTAAGGGAGTCATTCCCACCATCCATCTAAAAAGGAAATCAATGGTTGAGATTAAAAGCATTTTATTATTTCACAAATTTTTTATAATTTAAATATCTCTTAAACCGTTAATCGTTAAGCGAAAATAATTACACCATCGCGACGGGCATTTAATTATCTTTCTATAGACGGACACTTTGATATACTTTCGAAAAAAAAAACGTTTTTTTTATTCGTGGCCGAAAAAAAATCATATATGATATTGCATATCATATATGATATGTAATATCATATATGATATTACATATAATATCATATATGATATGTAATATCATATATGATATGATATGATATGTAATATCATATATGATTTTTTCGGCCACGAAAAAAAACGTGAAAAAAACGAAAAAAAAAAAATTGTCGAAAATATATCAATTAGCCTATTTATAGAAAGATAATTAAATGCTCGTCGTAACGGTATATTTTTTTTCGTTTAACGATTAACGGTTTGAAAGATATTAATATTTGAAAAAAAATGAAAAGTGAGTTTTTTAAATTGTTGGGATTAATCTCATCAATTAGATCAAATAAAGATGAAGGGAAGATGAAAGGTGGAGATTAGTCCCTTGGTATGTAAAAAAAGTTTGGTCCTCAAATGATCTTATATCAAATGCAAATAGGCTAGTGAACAACCAATATTAAATTTGTCAACTGTTGACAAAACTTAAAAACCAATAGAAGAAAGTAAAGTTTTCCTAACAACCTAAACTAGTTGTTTCATACTATAGCTGGTTTCCTAATCACATTTCCGACTTTTTACTCGTGAATTGGTTTGATCTCATCGCTAAATAGCTAAATAATTGCAGCAATATTTTATGTTTGTCACATAATTTTCTTTGCTATAAATAGAAAAAACAACATTCAATATTAGAATCTTCCTACACCCAAAAATCCAGAGAAAAAAAAAATATAAAATTCCCAACTCCTTTTAACAACTTTTTAAAAACATTTTCCCCCAATTCCCACCAAATCAAACCAACAAACCCCAAATTTTCAAAAACACACTCACTGTGTGTTTCATTTCAAACAAGAAAATATATCAAATCACACACACAATCACTTTGCTTCACCAACTCGCCTTTCTCAAAGTTGTTGAGAAAAATTTTATAAAAATATCTTCAAATCAAACAACACTTTAAATGCAACACAATGTTCACCAATCTCATTACATTTCCTTCATTTTGTTACGAAAATGTGGGATTCGTTAGGGAATTTATTTATAAGCACACAAGATAACGACGAGGAGGCGTTACAGTTAGCTGCATTGCAGCGCACGCCGACGTTCGTTAGGGCACGTACGTCGGTGTTTAGAAACTCTGGAGGCGAGTTTACGCTTGTTGATATTAGTAAACTTGATAAGAGAGAGAAAAAAGTTGTGCTTGAGAAGCTGGTTAGTAGTGTGAATGCGAATCCTGAGGTGTTTTTTGATAGGATTCGGCAACGGTTTGATAAGTAAGACTTGTTACCAGAGCTGTTCATATATCTTTACTGCGTGTTTTCATATACGTGATAATATAAGCAGTTTGGGAGTTGCTTATTTAAATTGCTTATCTGAAAATGATTAGTTTACCTTATTACATTGTTTAAATAAGCAAAATTGTAAAACACTCGAATAACTGATTATCTGATTATTTCGTTTAGTTATATGTAATTATTTTCTGCTTATGATTATTTCAAATAGTGTACGTAATTTTAATAGGCGATCCCAAACACGGTAGGAATATGTGTTTTGAAAGTGATTACGTGATATTGAGTAGTCTAGTAAGATTGATGGACTGATATCTGTTTATTGTTATTATGATTGTGTTATTATTCTGTTTAGTGTGGACAGTATGAATTTGGTATTTAGGGAGTGTTTGGATATGTGTTTTGCAAATGATTATGTGATATTTAATACTTAGATATGATAAATAGCTGTAATGCAACTTTCTGTTTCATAAATGGTTTGAAGATTTTAGTCTACCTTATAAAATTATTTTTACTTTTGTTGCGGGTAGCAATAAACCGATTATTTAAACTAAAATGTTTGACTATTACTAGAAATTGTCATATAGGTTAGTCAAATACTATTTTAAGTTGCCATAATCAGCGAATCACTAACAAAATGTACATCCAAACACCCCCGCACAGTAAATGTAGAAGGGTCAGCTTACTGTGAGTATAAGCTGTATTTTGTTCGTTTATGTTAATAACTGTTTAAGTTTTGAGTATTCTATTGTTATCAGAAGTCCCCCATTTAGACAGGAAGGTTTGTCTTGCAAGAAATTAGAAGGCTAGTATCTTCTAGTTTTCACGAAATACTTATCCTGTTTCAACTTGGCTTTGAGCATTTTGTTGTTGATCTAGTTCTAGTTATGGAAGGAACGAATTGACACATATGACTACAATGTATGGAAATTGGTCATGATTAGGAGCAAGTAGTATGACGGATGAATAGAGCACGTTTTTTTAGAGGGATTAATGATGTCACCTACATAGAATCCGTGCCAACTAATTCGTTCTAAAGGGTGAATGATTCATATGCCTGTAGATGATATGATAAGATCATCCTTATATATCATGTTTATTAAGTTAGTAGTTGCGTATATCAACTTATGTTTTTTAGTAGTACAAAATATAAATGCTATTTAATATTTATTACCTTTTCTACATACAAGTAGTTTGCATCAAAGTACTGCTTATGCATGATTGGTTTAATAATTTTAATCTATATACAATATTTTCTCAGAATTAAGACTTACTAGACATTTCCTTTTTTCTAGCGTTGATTTAAAGTTTCCAAAAGTCGAGGTTCGATTTGAAAACCTGGGGATAGATGCATTCGTACATGTCGGGAGCAGAGCATTACCAACCTTGCCAAATTCTGTATATAACATGAGTGAGGTAGGATTTTTGGAGGATCAAAACTTTGAATTAAGTTTTATTATTTTGTGATGGAATTATTAGGGAACTTCACTGAAATTAAAAAGCTTATTTTTGATCTAATGTTTTGCGTTAGTGTTGCTATCTGACATATTTCCACTGATACTTTTTTTAGGGGTTCTTGAGGAAATTAAGAATTTTTCCTGGTAGAAGAAAGAAATTAAGTATTTTAAACAACATCAGTGGTATTATTAAGCCATCCAGGTATACATTAATTTTAAATTTTTACTCATTCATTCACATAACTATGTAATCTCATTATGATATTATCTTGCAGATTAACTCTCCTCTTGGGTCCCCCAAGTTCCGGGAAAACAACACTGCTTTTGGCCCTTGCTGGACGTCTTGGCCATGGATTAAAGGTTTCTGTAGTTTTTTATTATTCTTTTTTATTTTTGAAACTTTCGGCTATACTCATAATATAAGCTTAATACTCGGATTTTAATAAAAATGTTCCATTTTATGAAGTTGTCTGGAAGAATCACGTATAATGGACATGAATTAGATGAGTTTGTGCCTCAAAGAACTTCTGCATATGTGAGCCAGAAGGATTGTCATATGGCTGAGATGACAGTTCGAGAAACTCTTAAGTTTGCAGAATATTGTCAAGGTTTTGGTTATAAGAAAGGTAAACTCGAGGTGATCATGATCTATTCCAACAACTCTAATGTTTGAAAAACTGATATGTTACTTTTAATCCATGATTCAGATATGATCATGGAACTTTTAAGAAGAGAAAAGAATGCTGGAATTAGACCAGATGAAGATCTTGATATATTTATAAAGGTGGAAGCGCTAATGGTTTTACCTTTTTCAATGTGTTAATCTCTCTTTAATTTGCTTTAACAAGTTCATATTTTAACTTTAGACAGTGGCACTTGGAGAAAACAAGACGAGTCTTGTCGTGGATTACCTTGTGAAGGTACGCTTTTTTATGGTTGCAAAAGATTTCTTTCTACTTTGTTTTATTGTGATTGCATTGTACTGTGATACAAAGATCATATCCGGACTTTCAAAAACCCTTTGCTTAAGATTGTTATATGATTCTGACATGTTTACAAAGATTTTAGGATTGGATATATGCATGGATACGCTTGTCGGAGATGAAATGCGTAAAGGGATCTCTGGAGGTCAAATGAAGCGGTTGACCTCAGGGGAATTGCTAGTGGGGCCGCAACGGGTTCTTTTCATGGATGAGATATCAACTGGACTTGATAGTTCAACTACTTATCAAATCATTAAATATCTTAAACACACAACTCGTGCTCTTGATGAAACAACTGTCATCTCTTTGCTGCAACCTGATTCTGAGACGTTCGAGTTGTTCGATGACTTAATCTTACTATGCGAAGGTCAAATCGTATTTCAAGGACCTCGCAGTGCTGCTGTTGCCTTCTTTGCTTCTATGGGTTTTCGCTGCCCAAAAAGGAAAAATGTGGCAGACTTTCTGCAAGAAGTACGTTTTATCACTTCAATTTCTCTCCTCACTATCATATACAGGTGGAAAATCAGGCTGACTGGGTGGGTTGGGTAATGGGTCAATCTAAGTTTTTAGCGCTGGACGAAATGGGTCTGGCGGTCTGGCCAGATTGGTTGACCAAAATTAATAAATTATATATAATTTCAATGATAAGCGCTTTTTTTTTTTTTTTTTTTTTTTTTTTTTTTTTGAAGAAATGATTTAGACGGCTTTATGCATTATAAATACAAGTTGGTTTGACTTGTTTCCATTTGAGCTAAGCTTTTGTTGACCCGTTAGAGATAGAAACATAACTCAAATCGACCTATGCATAAGAAAATGGTAAACCATCACCATCTCATCATTTCATTCTTTCTTACTTGAATTTGTGCAGGTTACATCAGTTAAAGATCAAGAACAATATTGGTCACTTGATGAGCATTATGAATATGTATCAGTTGAAAAGTTTGTAGAAGCATTTCAGTCAAATTTCCTTGGTAGTTCTATATCTCGAGAACTTGCTGTTCCATTTGATAGACGCCGTAGTCATCCTGCAGCCCTGGCTGCCACCGCCTATGGTTTAAAGAGAATGGAACTACTTAAAATTAGTTTCTCATGGCAGATGTTACTTCTAAAACGAGATTCATATGTTTACATCTTCAAATTCATTCAGGTATACTCAGTACCTTTTTCTATTCTTCTCTCTTTTACATACCCGATCGAATTGATTAAGATATGAACTTAGAAATCTGACCCATTTAATGTGGGACCTATTACAAAATGTATCACTTTTACTGTTTATACGGAAATTACCCTAAATTTCCAAAAAATTCCACGCAATTTAGCATTTTGTTTTTTTGCAAAAGAAGTAATATTTTAGAAATTGTGTACTTTGGATGACATTTTTACATTAATTATGTACTTTTATGTGTTCCGTGAAATTTCAGTGTTTTCAATTTCATGGTGCACGTGGACTTTAGGGTCATTTCTGTCTAAATTTGAGAAAGGGTACATTTTATAATAGATTAATAGGTCCTACGGGTGTAGTAATATCCTTCAGTTAACATAGTTTGTTGCAGCTTATGTTGGTTGTTGTAGTTATGACAAGTGTGTTTTTTCGTACAACTATGCATCATGATTCACTTGAGGATGGTGGAGTTTATCTTGGTGCTCTCTACTTTGCAATAGTTATGATTTTATTCAATGGTTTTATGGAAGTGCCAATGTTGGTAGCTAAACTTCCCGTCATCTATAAGCACCGAGACTTGCACTTTTATCCATGTTGGGTTTACACTCTTCCTTCATGGATCTTAAGTATCCCGTCGTCAATTATAGAATCTGGCATTTGGGTGGCTGTCACATATTATCTGGTTGGCTTTGATCCTCAGTTTTCGAGGTACATCTTATTTACTTCTGTTAAGTTATGTTATAAATTTCCTTGCATAAATTGTTTCACCTATTGAACTTGCTTTTTTCTTTCTCTTGTATGCATTGGAGTCGTTAAAAGATGGCTTTTTGTGTCCCATTTGAGTCATTTAGTAGCCTAAGCAACCTTAAAAACCGGCTTTCAAAATTGATGATCGTTATATAAATGGTAAAAATTGTCCATAAAAATTTCAGATTTTTATACTGTTAATTTTGACATAAATATGTTAAGAAGACGGGTTACAAAATGACCCAAATGGGACTCAAACACACCTTTTAGTGACTCAGATGTACGCCGACTAAAGCTGGATTAATGAAAAGTACGTTGGTTTCACAAACTTTTTTATGTTAATATCTGCAGATGCTTGAAGCAGTTCTTTTTGTACTTCTCATTGAACCAGATGTCAATCGCTCTTTTCCGTGTGATGGGATCCTTAGGCCGAAATATGATCGTTGCCAACACTTTCGGATCTTTTGCCATGCTGGTTGTCATGGCACTTGGAGGATTTATACTTTCTAGAGGTAAATTTTGAACTTAGGTCGATCTCAACTTCTACAGTTTCTCTTCTCGTTCAAAAAAATAATAATCTCAACACTATGAATGTAGATAGCATCCCTGCTTGGTGGATCTGGGGTTACTGGTTCTCCCCTTTGATGTATGCTCAAAATGCAGTTTCCGTTAATGAATTTCTGGGTGAGACTTGGAATAAGGTAGTACTACCCCCTTTTAATCCAAACTTCTAGATTTTTTCACTGACCTGTTAATATAAAATATAACCTAGTTTGATCCATTATATGTAAATGAGCTTCAATTGTATGACGTGCAGGCAGCTGGAAGCAATACCAACATCCCTTTGGGGACAATGCTACTAAAAGTCAGAAGCCTATTTCCAGAGGATTATTGGTACTGGATCGGTGTTTGTGCTTTACTTGGTTACACGATTCTCTTCAACATCCTCTTCACTTTATTTCTTACATATCTTAATCGTAAGTTTTCAGATTGTCTGCATTTTTAGCTTATATGACTCTGTTTAGTGGGACCTATTACAAATTTTACCACTTTTTCGAGTTTGTTTCAAAATGATCCCATATTTTGCTTTCCGCTTTATTTTTCACATTCTAAATATGGGTGTTTTGCAAATTTACTTTGCAATATATAGGGTTAACTCAGTATTAACTTAAACAAGAAGTACATTTTCCCTTTCTAAAAGACCACATTATGTTTTATCATTAAACAGCTCTTGGAAACCATCAAGCGGTTATCTCTCGGGAGGCTACCAAGTTACAAAAGAAAAGAAATGGGATTGTATCTGTCATCATCGAGTTGAAAGAGTATATGCGTTCACCTTCATATGCTGGTTTGTAATGAAAATTTATAACAGTTGAATACATCTTTTCTTGATCGAAGCTGGCTATTCAGTTTTTTTTGTTTTTTTGTTTTTTTGTTTTTTTTGTTTTTTTTTTTTTTTTTTTTTTTTTTTTTTTTCTACACCTTACTTTAGGTAACGAAGTACCCCAAAGAGGAATGGTTCTTCCATTTCAGCCACTCACCATGTCTTTCCGCAACATTAGCTATTATGTGGACGTTCCAGGGGTATAATTACAAATATCTAATATTATATCTATCATTTTCAAAGTACCTTTCTAAATAATAATCAATTTCTTTTTTATCTTGTTTTAGGAATTGAAGCAACAAGGTTTACCAAACAACAAGTTACAATTGCTGGTTAATGTAACGGGAGCGTTCAGGCCAGGTGTCCTTACGGCATTGGTTGGTGTCAGTGGGGCTGGTAAAACTACTCTTATGGATGTTTTAGCTGGTAGAAAAACCGATGGACATATCTCGGGACATATATATGTTTCCGGGTACCCTAAAATCCAAGAAACATTTGCTAGAATTTCTGGTTACTGTGAACAGAACGATGTTCACTCCCCATGTTTGACCGTTCATGAATCGCTGATGTATTCAGCTTGGCTTCGATTACCTTCCAATATTGATGTAACAACAAAACGGGTAATAACTCGTTTCATTATCTAACCATTATGTTAAGTAAGATAATGTTACCTCATTGACTCTTTTAGGGATAGGACCATTACAGTTTATATCGTTATAACATGTATATCGAATCTAGACCTTAAAATTGCTAACAAATTTTTTGATTCACCTAGTGTTTTAAAAATCACTCAAAAGTTAATATTTTAATATAAGAATGTGGGAAAATAGACTTTTTTGCGATTCTTTTTAAAAAATTACTTAATCTTATTGAGGATTTGCAAAATGAAGGAGAAATTTGGAAAAAAAGTAATGCTTTTAATTGTTTGAAACATTGCGAGTTTTAGGCGAATCACAAATTTATTTGCGATTTCAAGGTCTAGAGCATGATACATGTTTTGAAAAATCTGAATCCTAGTAGTCCCACATCAATGTGTCAATGAGGTAATTCTCCATTTAATTAATCTTCTGCTTACTGTTCAATTTGAGAATTTTTACATTTTAGGACTTTGTGGCGGAGGTTATGGAACTTGTTGAACTGACTTCACTCAAGGGAGCGTTAGTTGGTCTACCAGGAATTGATGGTCTATCAACCGAGCAGCGAAAAAGACTTACAATTGCGGTTGAGTTAGTTGCGAATCCTTCAATCGTATTTATGGATGAGCCAACTTCAGGACTAGATGCTCGTGCTGCTGCTATTGTTATGAGAACAGTTAGAAATATAGTCAACACTGGACGGACGATTGTTTGCACCATTCATCAGCCAAGTATTGATATATTTGAATCATTTGACGAGGTACTTTTCTCTTATTAATAGCTTATCCAGAAATGATGCTATTTTTATATAGCTCAATGTTGCAAGACATACCTTAATGAATGGGTTGATTAGGTGTTACTTGGTTTATAGTGGTAAAACATGTATACCTTCAATTTACTGGCGGTTTAACTCGGAAACCTCTTTTCGTGGTGGTTCTCCTTATGATTTTTTTATGTTGGATTTAACCAATCAACCTTATCTTGCTGGATTCCCATAAATCATTTTTTGCATGTTGTGGTGTAACCTCTTAACTTTTATTAGATAATGAAAATTTGCGAAATAATCACCCCAAAAAAGTTATATGGTTTAAATCATGCAAAAAAGGTCTCTGGGTTGAACTACCAAACAGTTGAAAGTTTAGTAGTTTTATTACTAATCCTTTTAATCAATTTTACATGGTCAAATGTGTAAATCAAAATGATTAGATAGAAAAAGAAAGGGTTGAACGAGTTGTCTACCAAAGTGCATATGAACTTGTAAAACACTGTGAATCGTTTTTATCGAAAATTAATCTCATTTTCTGTAACATAACCCGACCGTACCTAAAAATTACCATTTTGACCCATTACCCAAATCTCCAACCCGCCCATATTGCCACCTCTACTTTTATAGCATGTCATGAAAATGTTAGGCTAACAGATTCATCTTATAGCTTTTACTGATGAAACGTGGCGGGAAGCTCATATATGCTGGTCCATTGGGCACTGGGTCTCACAAAGTTATTCAGTTTTTTGAGGTTTGTTTCTTTTCAGAAAAATGTATTTTCTTGTGTTCATGTTGTCCTCGTTGCTCTACATATTAATATATTATTGATTTTCAAATTTTTGATAATACACTTATCTCTTATAGGCGGTAAACGGAGTTCCCAAGATAAGACCTGGATACAACCCCGCTGCTTGGATTCTTGAGGCTACTTCATCAACAGAAGAACACCGCCTTGGGATTGACTTCGCTGATGTTTACCGTGGTTCAAATCTATATTTGTGCGTTAATTTTTGCTTTAATACATTTTGTGTTAACTTCATGTATAACAGTGTTACTTTGTCGAGAACTTATTGCTGTTATGCATTTACATTTTCAGGCAAAACCAAGAACTAGTGGAAAACTTAAGCAAACCCGATATAGATTCAAAAATTTTATTCTTCCCAACCAGATATTCTCAGTCCTTTTTAGGCCAGTTTTTCGCATGCCTTTGGAAGCAAAATCTGTCATACTGGCGGAACCCACAATATACTGCCGTACGGTTTTTCTACACAGTCATCATTTCATTAATGTTTGGGACAATGTGCTGGAAATTCGGTGCTAAAAGGTTTACTTATTCAACATAACTTGGCTATTTTTAGTGTTTGACTATTTTAGTCTAATATCTATATTCATTTTCTTTCACAGAGACACACAACAGGACATATTCAATGCAATGGGATCAATGTATGCAGCAGTATTATTTATTGGAATCACGAATGCGACTTCTGTTCAACCAGTGGTTTATGTTGAAAGGTCAGTTTCCTACCGCGAAAGAGCAGCAGGGATGTATTCTGCCTTACCGTTTGCATTTGCTCAGGTAAATTGTGCTTAACTATTAGCACTGTTATGACATAATTTTGTTAACTATATGATAAACACAACGTTTCACTTTTACTTGCTTTTCCAGGTTGCGATAGAGTTCCCTTATGTCTACGTGCAGTCACTCGTTTATAGTGTTATTTTCTACTTTTTGGCATCATTTGAGTGGAGTGTATTGAAACTATTCTGGTACATATACTTTATGTACTTCACATTGCTATACTTTACCTTTTTTGGAATGATGACGATTGCTGTTACCCCCAACCATAACATCGCTGCCATTGTTGCTGCGCCTTTTTATATGTTGTGGAACCTTTTCAGTGGATTTATGATTGTCCGAATGGTAATTTAACTATCAGTTTTATTCTCTATATTCAACTCTCTTAAAAACGCGATTTTCACAACCCTTCTCCACGATTTAGGGAAAAAAATGTGTGAATTTTGTTTAAAAATGTTTACAATTCTTAATAAGTTTTTAATGATTTTAATTCTAAGCGTGCAAAAACATATAGTTTCTCGTTTTCTACTATTGAAAGTGTTAAATTAATGTCACCTGATTCACTTAATTCCTAAATGCATGAGAAAAATTGGGTGTAACAAATTGAAATTAACAAGTGTAGACAAATTTATATGTTTTTGTACGCTTACAAGTGCAAATACTTTTGAATACAATTATAAGCCTGAAAATACGTATAACTTAGTTTTTCCATGCTTATAAATTTGACATCTTTTACACATTTTATAAATTCAGTTCACTCAATAAATTGTTGCGTAGAATGTGTAGAAAAAGTGTGCAAATCGCATATTTGTTGCAGTTCACCTTAATTATGTTGTCACAAAGTTGGAAAAGATAAATTTATTTGTGTCTGTATTCTGATCAACAGAGGCTTCCTATATGGTGGAGATGGTATTATTGGGCAAATCCGGTAGCTTGGAGTTTGTATGGGCTTTTGACGTCACAATATGGAGATGTGAATGAACCCATAAAGCTTGCTGATGGTTCTCGTTCTGTTCCATTAAGACAGTTTCTGAAAGACCAATTTGGGTACGAGCATGAATTCCTAGGTGTTGCCGCTACTGCAGTAGTAGTGTTCTGTCTACTCTTTGCGGTTACATTTGCGTTTACTATGAAATCGTTCAATTTCCAAAGGCGATGATGAAGATGTGTGTAATGGATCTTGGCTTTAACAAGCAAGGTAACTTCATAACTTTCACTTAATTTATCATAAGATTTTGGGGGTGCATGCCATTGTTTGGTTGTGATTATAACAAAATAGTTAGTGGCGTTTGGATGTGCTCTAAATGTTTGAAGTTGTGATAATCAAATAAGCATGTGCTCAAATGTTTGCCAAACTCAGCTTCTATAAGGATTTACATGTAGGGTGGCCTCTACTTAATCAGATACACTATATAGTATCCATACTAACATATTATCCAAAAGTAATAATTTAGCCCGTAAAAAATTAATGAGTTTACATGAGAAACATCACATGTGATTTGAAACTCAATAGACAATAATCAGGTAATCATTTCAAAACACAATTCTAAACACCTCATTTGTCCGAAACCAACTGATTTTTACTTTGTGTTGTTTGCAGATCAAATAATGCAGTTTTGTTCTGATATAATCATTATACAGCCGGGCCAGCAAAGCAACAACTATTAGCATGTATTGAAACAAAGGATGAATCTAGTCTAGAGACAACGAATTTAGTATTATAATTTGAACATAGAGGTCATATATATCTTTTCAGTTATTTAAAACCGCTGTTTTTTTCTTTCTTATGTAATGCATATGTATACTTCCATATGATACTGAGGAACCTTTAATTTGTATAATAACCTCAATGATATATACAAACATAGCCTTTGTATAAGCAATTGTTTCCTATTCAGTTTGATTACTTGATATGTGCTACATTTATATTGCCCGTGTGTTGCGCTGGGATGATATTCTTATTTAGATATGGTTTGATATTTTAACTTATTATCGGGAATGCATCTGTTGGTAATTCAAAGACGAAACAAATAACAAAACGATCAAAAGAAGAGGAAGCTTTATTCAAATTATCAAACCAAATTCAAAGGTAGAAATACAAAATTCCAATTCAAATGTACCAAATCCTAATTTCAAAGTTACAAAGAATTCTAATGCTAATAGACACAAAACCATCATAAAATATTTTCCTAATTCTAAACAAACTTGTAGCACAAGTCCTACAAATTTACCAAACAACCCTAAGTTTAATTCAATCCGAAAACTTGAAAGATCTTGAGTCGCCTAATTTAAGTCCTTCAAATCCTTGTATGATCGATCTTGTGTTTCATTCGAGTAAGTGGTTTACTCTTTAAAGTTAAGTCAATTTTCTAACATCATTAGCCCATATTGTTCATGTATATAGTGTGTGTATCTAAGTCAATCCGAAACTTGAAAGATTTTGAATCGCCTAATTTAAGTCTTTCAAATCCTTGTATGATCTTGTGTTTCATTCGAGTAAGTGGTTTACTCTTTAGAAAAACCTTTTTGCGCTCACAACCTACACAAAATATAACTAATGGGTAAAGCTGTACATTACACATAACTTTTAAAATCAATATTCTTGATTTTCAATACGACAAGTCGACAACAAATTAGTAAGAATAGAAATAAAATTAATCATATAACCAACATAAAAGTAATTTCATAATATGAGTCAAGATAAAAATAGGTAAGCAATGACAAAAAGACAAAAATAAAAAAGATTGTTAGAAGACAAAGACAAAGATAAAGATAAAAGGTGTAATAACATTTTAACAACAAAAAAATCTGCCACGTCACATCAATTCAACAAGAAAATATTTAACATCCAAAAATCACCCTTTATCATAACAGCTCATAACACTACTTTTTTAAGATCCACTTTTATTTAAAAAAATATAAATTACAAATTACCCCTTAAATTAGTATTTCATTCATTAAATCATCCCTTAAATAATATGTCATTCATTAAATAAAAATATAAATTACAAATATTTAAAAAAAAACATAACGTTATAATACATGCGGAAATAATTTAAATTAGTTATAAATAATTTAAATAATTATAAAAATGATTTGACTAGATGTGAATATGGTAGTTGATAGTATTTTTTGATCTCGAGGTTATCAAACAGTTGTAATTAATTGATTTATGATGTATGGTACGTTGAAAAGACTTGACAGAACAGAGTAAAAGACAACAAGTTTAGTGACTTTGACTAAAACGTTATTGACTTAAAACTCATATCCTTTATAAATGATTATAACTCATACCCATCCTCACTTTAACTTCACAAACTGAGATGGAACGAAATAATCATTTCTTGTGTTCTTATGAAAAAGGATACATAGTGGAAAGAAAATCTTGTCAACCCGGTTCTTATGTAAACTTTATTATGCATGTCCTCTTTCAAAGGTAAACAATCATACGTTCCTTATTTACATAAATATATAAATAATTTGTTTGTTAAGAATACATTTCTTATGATTTCCTTGCTATGTAACAGCCAGAAACAAAGGATTATGGGGGTCGATATTTTATGTGAAATGATGTTTTTGAACAACAGTTTGGTCAATGCTCTTCTTCAACACAGTGCTCAAACTGCAATGTCAAAGGTATTATGATTAAGATGCTGGAAGCAAGAAACAAGATGTTATTGACTCAAAATAAGATGTTGGAGACAAAAATAAAGATGCTTGAGGCGTCACTGGAATTGGAAAGGAATCCCGAAGATCACGCATGTCAGTCGGGTGCAATAATCTATGACCTTTTAGATGACATGAATAATCTTTGTATGAAGTAGGTGTTGCTGTTGTTTAATGTGTTAATGTTGTTGTAATAGTAGTAGTAGTAGTTGTTTAATGTGTTAATGTTTAATATCATATTATTGTTTAAAGTGTTATTGTTCTTGTTTAATAAAATATAAACTAATTTTTTAAACAAACTAAATTCATTTCATTTATATAAAGTACAAGGCGAATCTAAACTACTATACCAAAAAAAAAAAAAAAAAAAAAAAATTAATATACGAAATTTAAAACGCAAATGAGAATACGATACAATAACACAAATCATCCGACGGCTTTTGAGCTTTTATATGCTCTATAATAGTTGATGAGATCTACCTTCTCATTAAAGGCTCTCAAGACTTCTTCCCTAACGTCCCTTAAGGAGTTTGAGAGACGCAAATCTGATTCCTCAGTCATTAGCAGAGCTTGTAGAGCGAAGCTGTTAACTGGCTGGTCTTGAGGCAGCTCACACAACCTTTTGACCTCTTCACTACGGCTAATCATCTGGCACATAATACGAGTTATCTCACATAACAAATTGTTAACCAGCTGGAGCTTCTTTTCTTTTTCGGTCTGTAGTCGTAGGATAGCATTTCGAACCTCATTTGGTTCATTAGCCATAATGTTGTGTTAAAACGAATGATGGTGTTTCGGATTAAATGTGAAAATTTTTGGTAATATAGGGTGTTATATTTATAGGGCGGGAGTTTAATTTTATTTAAAAATAAAATAAAATAAAAATAACCGTTACCTGAAGGTTTATTTTTTTTTTATTTTTTATTATTATTATTTTTTTTTTTTACCTAGCCGTTATAAGAGGGTGTTTTGAAAAAGAAAAAAGAAAAATAAAATAAAATAAAAAATTCGTCCACCTACGTTTTAACCCACGTTTCTGCCATAACTCAAATGGAAATATTGAATCAAGTATAGTTATAGTTGAATTTTAGAGTTAATTGCATTTTTAGAGTTAATTACATTTTAGAGTTAATGGCATTTCAAGTTTCCGTTGCATGTTTGGTCTTTCGTCAGAGTTAAATGACTTAACTATCCCCCCTCCTTTTCCATAAGGACCAAAAATGCTATTCGGTCCTTTTTTTAGTTTTTACATGGTACGTCCTTGTGATTTGCACACAAATTCATATTCGGTCCTTTTTACAAATTTCTCTCACGAACCATCCAAATTGTTGTCAAATTTTGCCGTTTTCGTCCTTGTTTCCAATGATCGTTAGTATTTAACATTTTCGTTAGTTTTTATACGTTTTCGCCTGTTTTTCTAACGTTTTCGTTCATTTTCTTACGTTTTCGCCTGTTTTCTTACGTTTTTGTCCGTTTTTATACGTTTCCGCCTGTTTCCTTAAATTTTCATACGTTTTTGTCAGTTTTTATATGTTTTCGTCTGCTTTTATAAGTTTTCGCCTGTTTTCTTACGTTTTTATATGTTTCCGTCCGTTTCCTTACGTTTCCCCCCGTTTTCTTATGTTTTCGTTCGATTCTATACGTTTTTGTCAGTTTCCTTACGTTTTCTTATGATTTCATCTATTTTTATATGTTTTCTTACATTTTTGTCCATTTTTATACGTTTTCGTCTGCTTTTATATGTTTTCGCCCATTTTCTTACGTTTTCGTCCGTTTTTATACCTTTTTGTCTGTTTTTGTAAGTCTTCTGTTTTTTTTATGTTTTACAGGTTTTCATACGTTTTCTTACATTTTCTTACGTTTTCGTTCGTTTTTAAACGCTTTAGTCTGTTTTTATAATTCTCTCCCGTTTTCTTACGTTTTAAAACTTCTCTCCCATTTCCTTGCGTTTTATACATTTTTATACAGTTCCTTACGTTTTCTTATGTTTCTGTCAGGTTTTAAACGTTTTCGGTCATTTTTATACGTTTTCACCCGTTTTCTTAAGTCTTCGTCCGTTTTTATACATCTTGGTAAGAAAACATACGAAAACGGATGTAAACGTAGAAAAAGCGTAAGGAAATAGGCAAAAACGTATAAAAGCGAACGAAAACGTATTAAAACGGACAAAAACGCAAGAAAATAGGTGAAAACATATAAAAACGGACGTAAATGTAAGAAAAGCGTAAGGAAACAGGCGAACACGTATAAAAACAGACGTAAACATATAAAAATGGATGAAAACGTAAGAAAACATATAAAAACTAACGAAAACGTAAGGAAATGGGCGAAGACGTATAAAAGCGAATGAAAACATTAAAAAAGGGGCAAAATGTATAAAAACGGACGAAAACGGGGGGAAAACGTAAGAAAACGAACATAAACGTAAGAAAAGCATTAGGAAACAGGCGGAAACATATAAAAACGGAGGTATTTCCTTTTTCATGAGCCGTGCTTGTCAAAAACGTTTGCGTTTGATTCCTTCATCTTGAGGTAGCCTAACAATTCATTCTAATTAAGTGATGAAATTTTAGACACCTTCTTGATTGTCACTAGTAGAAATTACTTTGAGTACTTCTCAAAATCAACACTCCAATAGTGAAGATCTTATCATCAATTCTTATAATGGCCGCAACTACGTCACTAGCTAAACGTGTGTAGAATAAGATTCAAAGTGATATGATTTACTAGTCTTCATATGTATGTTTTGAAAGTGAGCGATCCATTATAAAATATACAACTGTCTCTTCGTTCGTTAGTTACCTAATCATGAAAAACGACTTGGTACTCAGATTCTCATGGGTCCGAGATGGTTAGTTGAGGACATCCATTGCATTAGAATTCACATGGTGAGGATGTCGCCAAGGAGTACAAGAATTCATCATAGTTTGTCTTAACAAATAAACAATGACTTTCTTGACTTATATAGTTAATAATGGATGTAAATAATATTAATTCTACATTTCTCTACTAGATTTTACAAATTTTATTTGCCTTAATTTACTTGTTGAAGGATCCTTTGTATTAAATCCTAAGCCGGTTTTATCATCAAATGACTTTTGAATATTAAGTAAGTATGTGGAAAACTAGAAGGGGGGGGGGGGGGGGAGGGGTTGAATAGTTTTACGTCAATTTTTATTTTATAAAAACTTTGTTTGCAAAAAATAATCGATTCTAGTTTTATGTGAGATCAATAAACAATACTTATATAAACTAATATCTACGAACTAAAATGGCAACAATGTAAGTAAATAAGTAAAGAGATAGAGATGGAAAGATCGCACCACAAGACAAAGGATTTATAGTGGTTCGGCTACGAAGCACCTCTTCGCCCTACTCCACTCCCCGAGCACCTAACTCGAGAGTTTTCTTCACTACGTCAACAAGCTCCCTTATGGCGGAGAAAACCTTACACAACTTTTGCTTACACCAATTTACGACACTAAGCTAAATGTCGAGTCCTAATAGTAGCTAGAACCAATCTCACACCACTACACACCTTCTTCACAACTTATGCATACAACTACTTCTACATAACATCACTACTTCTTTTTCACAACACTACTTCTACTTCTACCCAACACAACTACTTCTATTTACAACTACTAACACACCTAGATCTATCTATTACACAACTTCTACACCTTTACAATATACACAAGCCTACAATACTTCTTAACAAGATGTTGGAGGAGTATTCTTCTCTTGCACTTTGAATGATGAAGGATTGGATCACTTGAAACAAGAACTAATATGTTTATGATCAAAGGATTTAGGAAGTTGATTTGAGAGAATTAGAACAGAAAGTTTTAGTGCAAAAGGTGAGGAAAAAATTCAGATTTGAACCAGTATTTATAGGCAAAGAATTCTGACACAGGAGCGTATGCCGGCCCTCTTAATTGTGTGCCGGCCCCCTTAAAATTAAGGGGGCCTCCCCTTATAATTAACGGGGCGCCCACTGTAATGGCCTGATTTCTTAGTCTTTTCTGGGGAAAGTTTATTTGGTGAAAATTTAACTGAATTTGATTAAAAATTTGAATTCATTTATTTATTGTGAAATAAACATTTTCCTTTAATTACCAAAAGTATTTTTCTTAAATATATAAAATGTTTATACCATTTTATATAAATTGTAATTAGTAAATAAACCTTCCTTTGATCATAAAATGTATTAGGCACTTGTTTATTCATACCATAAGTGAATTAGTTGGATATAATGATATTTTGTCACTAAATACTTATTTACGTAATGATTTTACGTTTAATAATTTTATATTTTGTGATCTTCAAAACATAGGGATATCGAGAAATATTAATAACGTTTTTACGCATTATTTATATCAACAATCTCCCTCTTTTTGATGATTACAAAATCTAAACTCATTAAATCAAAAATTATTATATATGCAAGTATTTAGTGAGTTTATATCACTTCTCTCCCTTTTTGTGAACAATAAAAAGGTTGTCCCGAAGTCGGATGAGCTCTCCCTTGATGTGTACTCCCCCTCGTTTTAAGGTTAAATGACAAATCGAGATATGAAATGCTTGCAAAAATATTTAGAACATACAATATATAATGCAATAAACTAAATATATAACAAGAAAATATGTAAAAAGCAAACAATAAACCTCAACAAGCATTCATTATTCATAAAAATAGATTATATTGGAAAACATAATCATTGTTACATAAGCATACATATACGCTTTTCTTAGCAAACTACATTAGATAATACTAAGTTGCCATCTTGAGGTCTCTAGGACTTGCTTGGAGATTTGAAGCATGGAGCATGGATTTAGTGGAGGTAGACTTTTGTGGGAATTTTGTTTGGAGAGTTTGGAGTGGTTGATGGAGGTGAGCTTGGAGCGGAAGAGTTGGATTGTTGTGTTTGTGATGGTGATGGGGAAGACCTTGTGAGGAGATACTCAATCCAAGTAAAGTGCTCCTTGAGAGCAATGGTTTGTTTTTGGAGAAAAATATAACAAGGACAATTGTTGACATGATTCTCAAGTAGGAGAATGTTGTTGGATGGAGTGGTAGAGGGTTGTTAAACCAAATTGCGTTGAGCAAGATGTAGGGCAAGGAGAGCACTAAGCTCATGGGCTTCTTTGAGCTCCTCAACGAACTTTTTATGTTCGGAGGAAGGTGATGATGGAGGATTTGGGTTATTGTTGGGGATTGAGGTTTGGACATTTGATATAGGATTCATGTCTTGATGAGAAGGATGGATGTGGTTTTGGGATTGAGTATGTTTCTCAAAAGGATCATTTGGAAGATTTGTGGTGAGTGAGATAGTAAGGTTTTCATGTGGAGGTAAAGTTAAGGTATCATTTGGGTGAAGTGAATGTTTAGTTGTTGGTTGGTTGGAGACAACATCATTAATGGATGAGAATTTTTGACATGTGTCAAGTTTTCTTCTCCACACGGGTTTGACGGTGATTCTTGCACCTCTTGTGGGTTTGGTTCTTGGATGATTGGGGGAAGACATGATGGATTGAGTGATGATTAATGATGAATGAGGGTATTTATAATGTGATGATTTGGTGTTTATGGAAGGATAATATGTGATAGATTTGATAGACAAAGAATGTTTGTGAATTTAGGGAAGTGGGGAATCAAAATAGGGTGAAATGGGCTAAAAAGCAGAAAGCAAATAGGGAACCTCGACCATCAGGTGGCCGGCCCCCTTAATTAATGGCCGGCCCCTTTAATTTTTAGGAGGCCGCCCGTTATAATTATGGGGGCCGCCTAATGTCTGTTTCCCAGATTGCCAGAAATGGTTTATTGGCACAAATTTTTCCAGAAAGATGTTTGTTTTGAGGTTTGGTTTTGGGCAAGTCCATCTCTCTAGGCAACTAAACAAATATTATCTTGATGAAGTATGCATGGAAATTATATATATGTAGGAAACTAAGCAAATATTATAGTTTTCATGCAAAGGCAATAATGATAAAGAACAAATAAGCAAGTTATGTATCCCAAGGCAACAAATAAAGTATAAGGCAACTTAGTGAGGGAGAAACTAATGATGGAATAAATGTGACCAAGTGACAATTGACATTTTTCTAATGTGTGCCTATATGCAACAAATGTGGAGATGTGATTGCTTCGACTCCTAATGCAAAGAAATACATGTATCCTAAGAAGCAATCCAAAAACTCCTTGATTCAATTTGCTTAGTCCATGATTGCCCAAGATATATATTGAATTATATATTTTGACACTTCATGTTAACTCTTATGCATGATTTTAGAAAAACGTTTTTACCATTATTCAACAATGAGTTTTCCTAATCATGAGAATGATTTCAAAATGAATTGAGGTTTTCTTTTGAGAGTGTATATGCAAAAACAAAATATCTAAATTCCTATTTTTTTTTTTGTGCAAAACAGAATCCTACACTCAGACTTGAGAAGAAAGAAAAGAAAATTTAATATTTTTATGCTCAGATGGCCGGCCCCTTTAAAGTGAGGCCGGTCCCCTTAATTTTAAGGGGTGTCCCTTATAAATTTAAGGGGTCCGCCAATATGACAGTAAAAAAAATTTAGAATCAAGAAATTTCAGAAATAAAATTTTAATCTATTTGTTTCATCATTCCTAATCCTAAACGCAAGTGGTTAAATAATTCACGCTTAAGGGGCTTAGTAAATATATCCGCAATGTTATCTTCCGAGGATACCTTTTCTATTGTTATGTTTCCCTTTTGTACGTTATCCCTAAGAAAGTGATGACGTATTTCTATATGTTTAGTCCTAGAGTGTTGAATCAGATTCTTACTTAAATCTATGGCTCCTTTATTATCACACATTAAAGGAATGTTTTCTAACCTAACGTCATAGTCTACGAGAGCTTGTTTCATCCATAGTGCTTGTTGACATGCCTTTCCAGTGCTTACATATTCAGCTTCGGTGGTCGAAATGGCAAGAGCGGTTTGCTTCTTGGAAAACCAAGACGTTAGGCAACATCCCATAAACGTGCAAATACCACTAGTGCTTTTTCGATCCACATAGTCTCCCGCATGATCCGAATCCGCATAGACAATGGTTTCTATGACGGATTCCTTAGGATACCATAATCCTAAATGTATAGTGCCTTTAATGTATCGGAAGATACGCTTAACCGCTTCTAGGTGAGAGGTTTTGGGATCCTCTTGAAAGCGGGCACAAAGGCAAACACTAAACATGATATCGTGTCTACTTGCCGTTAAATATAGTAAACTACCTATCATTCCTCTATACTTAGTGTTATCTACGGACTCGCCTTCTTCATCTCTTATGAGTTTCACTTCCGTAGACATAGGTGTCTTAAGGGGTTTTGAGTCTTCTAGGCCAAATTTCTTAAGCATTTATTTAATGTATTTTGATTGGTTAAAAAATATTCCATCTTTTAGTTGTTTTATTTGTAATCCTAGGAAGAAGTTTAGTTCACCCATCATGCTCATCTCAAACTCATCATGCATGATTTTGGCAAATTCATCACACATATCCTGACAAGTCGATCCAAATATAATGTCATCGACATATATTTGAACAATGATGATATTTGGGTTACTTCTTTTAGTGAAGAGAGTGTTATCTACCATTCCCATGGAATAATTATGCTCAACTAGGAAAGCTTTAAGTCTATCATACCAAGCCTTTGGAGCTTGCTTAAGACCATATAAAGCTTTCTTTAGTTTGTAAACATAATCAGGTTTTGCGAAGTCAATGAATCCCGGAGGTTGTGCCACATAAACCTCCTCATTGATAAAACCGTTGAGGAATGCACTCTTCACATCCATTTGGTATAACTTAAAGTCTAGGGCGCATGCATAAGCTAAGAGGATTCTAATGGATTCTAATCTAGCTACAGGAGCATAGGTTTCGTCATAATCAATTCCTTCTTGTTGATTATAACCTTGGGCGACTAACATTATTCCTAGTTACTATTCCATTTTCATCTAATTTATTCCTAAATACCCACTTAATTCCTATTATGGTCGCATTCCTAGGATTTGGGACTAGTTCCCAAACATCATTTGTTTTAAATTGATTTAATTCTTCTTGCATAGCCATAATCCAACTTCCATCCTTTAAGGCTTCATTTATATTCTTAGGTTCTATTGTTGACACAAAACAAAAGAAGTTATTTTTATCTTGAGCTTGTGATCTAAGTGTTCTTTGATTTAGGTGACCTATAATGTTATCTAATGGATGTGACTTTGATTCTTTAACATTTACAACTTCATTTTCTTCTAATGTTTCTACTTCAAGATCATTACCTAAGGGTTTAGTTTTACTAACCTCAATAGCTTCTTCCTATATATCATCATCATCTTCTAAGGGTAATGTTTTAGGTGGTGGAGGAGTTTCATCAAAGGTTACATTTAGGGATTCTTCTATTTTCATGGTATGTTTATTAAGAATTATATATGCCTTACTATTTTGGGAATATCCTAGAAAAACTCCTTCGTAAGCCTTAGGGTCGAACTTAGTTAGATAGTCTTTTGTATTAAGGATGAAGCATTTACTTCCAAATACTCTAAAGTAGCCTATATTAGGTTTTCTACCTCTTAATAATTCATAAGATTTGTCTAATGGAAACTCTATTAAGTATATATGTTGATGTATCTACGGCGTGACACCAAAATTTTTGTGGGATAGATTGTTCATTTAACATTGTTCTACTCATTTCTTGTAAAGAACTATTTTTTCTTTCTACTACCCCATTTGATTGAGGAGTACGTGGAGCGGAAAAATTGTGAGATATTCCATTCTTATCACAAAATTTTCCGAATTGTACTTCGTTATCAAATTCCCTACCATGGTCCATCCTAATTGAGACTATAGAGCATCCTAACTTATTTTGTATCATTTTATTAAATATCTCAAATTTCTCAAAGGCTTCGGTTTTATCACTTAAGAACCTAGTCCACGTGTATCGTGAATAATCATCTACTATAACTAAGGTGTAACGATTGCCACCGTAGCTCCGCACAGCGGATGTACCAAAAAGGTCCATATGAAGTAATTCTAAGCATCTAGTTGTGGATAACATATTTTTAGCTTTGTGACATGCATGTGCTTGTTTTCCAATTTTACAAGCATCGCAAAAGTGTTGATCATATCTTAGGCTAGGTAAGTTTCTAACTAGTTCCTTAGAGGCTAAAGATTGTATTTGTTGCATGTTTGCATGACCTAATCTCCTATGCCACAAAGTGGAGTTTTCATCTATAGTAGCTAGGCATATCTTATCTTCCGGTTTGTCTCCTAATTTCATAACATATATACCTCCTTTTCTAATTCCTCTACCTATAACTTTCTTATCCTTAATTATTTCACTATCTTTCTCGGTAAAGGTAACCCTACACTTATTATCACATATTTGACCTATACTAAGCAAGTTATAAGTTAGATTATCTACATGCTCGACATTTTCAATAGTTAGAGAGTCTTGAAAGATCGTACCTTTGCCTATGATTTTTCCACGACGATCACTACCAAAAACAACATTACCTCCGTTGTATGCCTTATATATAGAAAATAGCTTGCGATTTCCCGTCATGTGTCTTGAGCATCCACTATCCTTTATCCACTCATCAGGCTCCAAATCTACTCCTAGACATATTTCATCAGGTGCATGAGCCACGAAACATTTGTGCTTCATTGTTTCATCTTCGGGTGGTTTTCCTTTTATCTTGTGCTTTTAGTCGCTTCTTAATAATATTCTTGAATTCTTTAACGACCTTTGCATATTCTTTGTCTTCACTTTCGGAACTATAATAATCATCATTATTACATTCGATCGTTGACTTTGTACACCTTTCTTGTTTGCTCTTGGTATGACTCATGGGGTTTTCGTCATTTTTACCTACACATGCAAAGTTTGAACTAGTAGCACTTGTACTCATTTCAACTAAATACTTATCTACTATACTTTCATTTTCAACTATTTTATATATAGAATTTTCTTTGGCTTGACATTTCTCTTGATGAAGATTTAAAAGACTTTTCCACATATCATTTACCATTTGACAAAAAATATTCTTTCATATTCAATATTTGGTAAAGCTTTGTATATAATCATTTTAGCAATATCATTTTTATCAAGCACTACTTTGAAATGATTATTCTGTTTTTCAAAAGTGGTTTTTGTTGATTGAAAATCACCAATTGAAATAACATGCCAAAGATCATAATCTATTAATTTCACATAACTTTCGAATCAATTTTTCCATTCAAGAAAACTTGTATTTTCAAAATATGGTGGTTTAAATGTCATATTCCCTTCTAAATATTTTTCTGATTCCATAGATCGATTTCAAGTTTTAAAATACAATTTATTTTAAAAGTCTTGTTTAACCTGGCTCTGATGCCAATTGTGGAAAACTAGAACAGGGGGGGGGGGGTTGAATAGTTTTACGTCAATTTTTATTTTATAAAAACTTTGTTTGCAAAAAATAATCGATTCTAGTTTTATGTGAGATCAATAAACAATACTTATATAAACTAATATCTACGAACTAAAATGACAACAATGTAAGTAAATAAGTAAAGATATAGAGATGGAAAGATCGCACCACAAGACAAAGGATTTATAGTGGTTCGGCTACGAAGCACCTCTTCGCCCTACTCCACTCCCCGAGCACCTAACTCGAGAGTTTTCTTCACTACGTCAACAAGCTCCCTTATGGCGGAGAAAACCTTACACAACTTTTGCTTACACCAATTTACGACACTAAGCTAAATGTCGAGTCCTAATAGTAGCTAGAACCAATCTCACACCACTACACACCTTCTTCACAACTTATGCACACCACTACTTCTACACAACTTTACACAACATCACTACTTCTTTTTCACAACACTATTTCTACTTCTACCCAACACAACTACTTCTATTCACAACTACTAACACACCTAGATCTATCTATTACACAACTTCTACACCTTTATAATATACACAAGCCTACAATACTTCTTAACAAGATGTTGGAGGAGTATTCTTCTCTTGCACTTTGAATGATGAAGGATTGGATCACTTGAAACAAGAACTAATATGTTTATGATCAAAGGATTTAGGAAGTTGATTTTAGAGAATTAGAACAGAAAGTTTTACTGCAAAAGGTGAGGAAAAAATTCAGATTTTAACCAGTATTTATAGGCAAAGAATTCTGACACAGGAGCGTATGGCGGCCCTCTTAAAATTAAGGGGGCCGCCCCTTATAATTAAGGGGGACGCCCACTGTAACGGCCTGGTTTCTTTGTCTTTGCTGGAGAAAGTTTATTTAGTGAAAATTTAATTGAATTTGATTAAAAATTTGAATTCATTTATTTATTGTGAAATAAACATTTTCCTTTAATTACCAAAAGTGTTTTTCTTAAATATATAAAATGTTTATACCATTTTATATAATTTGTAATTAGTAAATAAACCTTCCTTTGATCATAAAATGTGTTAGGCACTTGTTTATTCATACATTAAGTGAATTAGTTGGATATAATGATATTTTTTCACTAAATACTTATTTACGTAATGATTTTACGTTTAATGATTTTATATTTTGTGATCGTCAAAACATAGGGATATCGAGAAATATTAATAACGTTTTTACGCATTATTTATATCAACAAAGTATTTTAAAGATTTGGAACTATTTTCAAATTCAGCTAATATTGTTGCTTTTTCATTTTCCTTTCTAATTTCTTGTTTGTAGTCTTGACATTTGTTACATTCAAGATCAATTTCAATATTACTTTCAAGTCTAGACATTTTATATTCTAAAATTATTTCTTTTTCAAAGTTACTTTCAACGGATGTTGAAGAATCATTTTTAAGAATGATTTTTGGGTCTATATTGCAAAAATGTTTCAAGTTGTTTTCTAATTTTGAAAATTCTAATATAAATTGATTATAACAAAAATGTTTGGTTTCGGATTGTACCTCATTTGTAGCTTTATTTGCTTCACAATCTTCACATACTATACGATGATCCTTTTCATCGTCCATGTCGCTCCATGTTTCATTTATAAATTCACTTAGATCTTGGCGCATGTAGTCCTTGCCATCAATACTTGTAGTTTCATCTATTTGAATATCTTCACAAGCCATATTTTGATAATCTTCTTCATTCGTGTCGCTCCATGATTCATTTACAATCTTTCTTTGGATTTGGCTCGTGTATTCTTTGTCATTGATAGTAGCACTTGTATTTATTTCAACTAAATGTTTATCTATCAAATTTTATAGAGTGACTAATTCTTGTGTAACATCAAGTTTATCATCTTTGGCATTACATTTCCCTTGGTGAAAGTTTAAAAGACATTTCCAAATACCACTTTCCGTTTTACAAAAGAATACTGTTTCGTATTCAATTCTTGGTAGGGTTTTATAAATCATTAATTTAGCTTTAGTATTTTTATCAATCTTTGTTTGAAGATGATTACATTAATTTTCAAAATCCATTTTAGTTGTTTGAAGATCACCAACTGAAATGATATTCCAAAGATCAAGATCTATTGATTTCACATAACCTTCAAATTTATTTTTCCATTCACTAAAATTGTAGTTTTCAAATAATGGTAGTTGTTGCGTTAAATCTCCTTCTAAATATTTTTCAGATTTCATAGATCGTTGCAAGTTTTAAAATACAATATATTTTAAAAATCTTGCTTGACGTGGCTCCTGATATCAATTGTGGAAAGCTAGAAGGGGGGGGGGGGGGGTTGAATAGTTTTTCGTCTTTTTCGTTATAAAACTTTGATTTTAAAGTATATATTGAGTTTAGAAAAACTTTATTTCTAAAATATAGATTTGAGTTTGTTCACTATAGTTATCTACAAAAACACTTGATTAAATTTTAGTGTACGACCTAAAATATTATCAATTATATATATATATATATATATATATATATATATATATATATATATATATATATATATATATATATATATATATAGAGAGAGAGAGAGAGAGAGAGAGAGAGAGAGAGAGAGTGAGGATCACGTGCGGGTACAATTTTTAAGTGCGGACGTGCGGATTGATCTTGTCCGTCCAATCCAGATCTGATCTTGACTTTTTAAAAAAAGTCAAGATCTAGCGCTATTGTTATCTTCTTAATGAAAATGATTTTTCTAATTTTTTTCCTTTTGAGCGATCCTTAATATTGTTATCTTCTTTCATTTTTTTATTTTTTCAGATTTTTATGAGAACTTTTTGTTTTTTTGATTATAAGTGCTACCGTGATATTAACAATATTATGAGTCTGATCTTGACTTTTTTGATTACGATAGTAAAAAAGTTTATGTGATATCAGAATCTGATTTTGATTTTTTTATTACCATAGTAAAAAAGTTTATGTGATATCAGAATCTGATCCTGATCTTGACTTTTTTTATCACGATAGTAAAAAAGTTTATGTGATATCAGAATCGGATTTTGACTTTTTTTATTACGATAGTAAAAAAGTTTATGTGATATCAGAATCTGATCCTGATCTTGACTTTTTTTATTACGATAGTAAAAAAGTTTATGTGATATCAGAATCTGATTTTGACTTTTTTACAAAATTCAAAATCATACGCTAATATCACAATACCTTTAACGATGAAAACGATTTTTTTTTTTGAAATTTTTTTCAGCGATTCTTAATTATTTGTTGTCCTCTTTATTTTTTTAATTTTTTCAGATTTTTTTGAAATTTTTTCAGAAAAAAAGCTAATACGATAGTAACGATTCTAAAAAAAGACGGGATATTTACGATATTGCCTCTCCGCCTTTTTCAGATGATTGACTAGATGGAGGGCTGAGATTCGTCCGTATCATCCGCACTAAAAGACAAAAACGTACCTGATCCTCACCTTATATATATATATATATATATATATATATATATATATATATATATATATATAGTGTATCTTTACTTTCAGAACCCTGTTAAGTGCGGGAACTGCGAGAACTCTAATTTTGTATTACAAAACATGCATGTTCATATAAAACATATATGTTTTCTTACATATACCTTAATACGCATACTTGCGTAACATACATGTTCATATAAAACTCTGTTAAGTGCAACATATCAATGCAAAATGGTTTTATATGAACACGTATGTTACGCAGGTATGCGTATTAAGGTGTATGTAAGAAAACATACATGTTTTGTATGAACATGCATGTTTTCTAATGCAAAATTAGAGTTCTCGCAGTTCCCCCACTTAACGGGGTTCTGAAAATAAAGCCCCCCTATATATATATATATATATATATATATATATATATATATATATATATATATATATATATATATATATATATATATATATATATATATATATATCATTTTAGGTTGGTTATGTGAAAATAATTTTATGAATGGAACTATAGTTTAATCTTTATACGAAGTTGATCTATGCACAAGTATAACAATATGCAAAACGTAAGTAACTAAACTAAGTAAAGAGTGAGAGATGGAAAGATCAAACAGAGAGACAAATGATTTATAATGGTTTGGCTACAAGGACACCTTCCTTGCCTTACTCAACTCCCCGAGCACCCAACTCGAGAGTTTTTCTTCACTAAGTCAATATGCTCCCTTATGGCGGAGAAAACCTACACACCTTAGCTTACACCAATTTAACGACACAAGCTATATGTCGAGTTCTAATCGTAGCTAGAACCAATCTCACAACTTTAATCACACCACAACTTCTTCACACCCTTTCACACCTTCTATACTTCTTCACAACTCTTGTTTCTTCACGCCTTCACAACCTCTATCTATTCACTACTTCAAAGCTTCTATGTCTTTACAACTTTTAGGCTTCTATGTCTTCACAACTTCAAGGCTTCTAAGTCTTCACCACTTTAAGGTTTCTAAGTCTTCACCACTTCAAGGCTTCTATGTCTTCACTACTTACTACTACTTCTATACACTTCTACTTCTTTGCTTCTAGTACAATCTCACACTTTCAACTAATCTAGTTCCTATGTCTAAACCGAGCTAACCAATATACACACCTTATACACCAATCAATGAATAATTTACAAGTTGAAATGACCTAACAACTTAGATAGCAAGATGATACTAAGTTGTAATACTTCTAGTCTTGATTAATAGAAGTATTCTTCTCTTTGCACTTGAGTGTTGAAGCTTGAATCACTTGGAAACAAAAGCTTATGATTATATGATTAAAGAATTGATTTAGAGAGATTTGGACAGAAAGTTTTTGTGCAAAAAGGTGAGAAAAATCTGTGGAAATGAACCAGTATTTATAGGTACAAAATTACTGTTCTGGAGCGTGGCCGGTCCCTTTAATGATTAAGGGGGCCGCCTAGTGAATTAAGGGGGCCGCCCCCTCCAGAACGTTGGACATATTTGTCCTTTTGTGGGGAAGGTTTTTCTGGATTATTTTTGCCATTTTTGGTTGAAAATTTGAATTCATATATTTATGGTTAATTAAACATTTTAATTTAGTACCAAAAATGATTTTCTAAAAGATATAAAATGTTTGTGACATTTTATAAAAAATCTAATGATTAAGAAGATGTTTCTTTGATCATATAATGCATTACTCACTTTGTTTATTCATACCTTAAGTGATTAGATTGTTGGAGTGAACATTTATGACTAAATACTTGTTTATGTCATATTCTCTAGTTTAATGAGTTTACATTTTGTGATTATCAAAACATAGAGATATCGAAAAATATGAATAATGTTTTTAGGCATTATTTATATCAACAAGCATACTTAGAAAGCCTTTCAACTGCCACTAATAAAGCATTTTTACCTTGAGAAATTGGAAAGGATTCAATGAAATCCATGGAGATATCCTTCCAAATGCTTTCTGGAATAGCCAAAGGTTAAAGTAAACCAGGCTAAGAGGACAAATCAAGCTTGTTCCTTTGGCACACATCACAGTTTCTTACTCATTCCTTAACCATTTTCCTCAAGCCTTTCCAATAGAAATAAGTTATTAACCTCTTTGTTGTAACCTGCACACCTGAATGACCACCAACAGCTGAACCATGGAAATGAGCAACCAACTTTTTCCTCAACTGTAAGTCTTGTCCCACAACCTGAAGGATATTCATAATCTTAACTTGTATGGTTCTAGTGATATGGTTCGAATCAAGTAGGAAAGAATAAGAAGAGAGAAATAGAGAGAGTTGGGAACTTAGAGAGAGAAAGTGAAAGAGAAAAATGAATATTAGATTGGAAGCTCCAACCCTTCCCATGAGAGGGAAAGGCTTTATATAGTTATAATAAAACGCTCTCCTACGAGCTGTGGATCGGGTGTACAGTGGGTAAAGACCCGTTGTTCTCCACGGTATTACTTAAACTAAACTAATATTACGACAACTAATCTAATACTAATAAGCCTACGAGCTACATAAATTCTAAATAGATACTCGGGGTGATCGAGTCTTTCATATGAATATTTATATTCCTAACAATATCCCCCTAAGGGAGGTCACCCCGGAAATTACAACTTGAATTCTAGCATTCTATTCTCTGAAGTAAACTTCGCAGCTCGCAGTCTTTAATTCTACATAGTCTTAAATCTTTGTACTTCCAGCACTGGACGTTTGATGAATCATTTTATATCTTGGATGATCTTTGAAGATTCATTGAGATAGTCATCCAACTTCATCTTCAAGTCATCTTTGTGTAGTATCGTCTCCATGTGAAGTTGTGGTTGTTGAATTGGCATGCTCACACTTTTCAGAATCATGAACTTCAGCTTCAGAATCATAATACTGATTGAAAATGACTTAACAAAAACTTGAAAATGAGTTAATGCATTGGAGCAACGGGTTGATAAAGGGATATTGATCGAAACAATAGGTTGAGGAAGAATAAACTATTAAAAATGGATATTGTTAAGAATAGATTTTTAGCATTAAATTTTTATTTTTATTTTATTATTAGTTTACTTTTTATTTACTTTTATTTATTTATTTATTTATTTTGTGATAGCTTATTTTTGGGCTTATGAGCTTCTACACAAATAGATCTATCGGTCGAATTTACTATAATCATTTACAATTAAAAATATATTCTCTTATTGTATTAAAGATATAGGTTTTGTTGACATAAATAATGCCAAAAAACATTATTAACATGTTATCAATATCTCTATGTTTTAATTATCACAAAATATAAACTCATAGAACTAAAACTTGTGACATAAACAAGTATTTAGTGATTAATATTTCTCTTTATATCCAAATCACTTAAGGTATGAATAAACAAAGTGTTTAGTGCAATTTATGATCAAAGAGGTATTTAATTAACTAATACAAAGTTTATTTAAATATATAAACATATTATATATTTTTGAAAAACACTTTTGGTAATAAAGAAAAATGTTTTATTCATACTAAATATATGAATTCAAATTTTTAACCAAAATCAGTTAGTTTTTCTCCAAATAAACTTTCCCCACTAAAAGACAAAGAATCTGGCCGTTTTAGCTGGGTGGCCCCCTTAATTATAAAGGGCGGTCCCCTTAATTTTAAGGGGGCCGGCCATGAATTAAGGGGACCGGCCACGCTCCTCTGTCAGATTCTGTTGCCTATAAATACCACCTCAAACCTGGATTTTTTCCTCACCTTTTCCACTACAGAATTCTCTGTTCTAGATCTCCATTTCCATTCTATAAATCATTTGATCATACATTCTTAAATCTTTGTTTCAAAGTGATCCAAACATCATCCCATCAAGTGCAAGAGAAGAATACTTCTATCCCTCAAGACAAGAAGTATTACAACTTGTTGTGATCTCCACATCTAAGTTGTTAGTGTAACATCATTACTATCATTTCATTGTGTGAATAGTTGTGAATATTTGTTAGAAGATAGTGTAGTTTGATATATAGTGTGATTGGTTAGAAGAATAGTTGTGAAATAGATAAATTAGGAAGAAAATTGGTGTGTAGAAGAATAGGTGTGAAAAAGATTGGTGTGTAGAAGAATAGGTGTGAAGAAGATTGGTGTGTAGAAGATTGGTGTGAAGAAGTGGTGTGATTAAGTAGTGAATAGGTGTGAACTAGTTGTGTAGAAGTTGTGAAGATATTGTGGTGTGTAAATTGGTGTGTAAGGTTTTCTCCGCCATAAGGGAGCTTGTTGATATAGTGAAGAAAACTCTCGAGTTAGGTGCTCGGGGAGTGGAGTAGGGCAAGGAAGGTGACCTTGTAGCCGAACCACTATAAATCGCTTGTCTCTCGGTTCGATCCTTCCAACTCTTATCTACTTATTTACTTACGTTATTATTGCTTTATCGTACATACTTTGTGTTGTTCATATTATGCATGACTTGATTTCATATAACATCGAATCTATATTTTATAAAACAAAGAAAACTTTAAGAAAAACTTTTATAACAATTTAAAAACGATGTAAAACTATTCAACCCCCCTTCTAGTTTTCCATAATTGGTATCAAGAGCCACGTCCAACAAGATCTTTAAAATATATTGGATTTTAAAACTTGTAACGATCTATGGAATCTTTAAAATATTTAGAAGGGCAATCTATGCAAAGCCCACCACTATTTGAAAGTGACGGATTTTTATATTGGAAAAATAGATTCGAAACGTATGTGAAATCAAAAGATCTTGATCTTTGGCATATTATTACCTTTGGTGATTTTCCCCCTATTCAATATAATGATGAAACTAAAATGAATGAAATTGTATCTTTTGAAAAACAAAATGATGATTTGAAAAAGAAATTAGCAAAAAATAATGAGGCTAAAATAGTAATTTATAATGCGTTACCACGCAAAGAATATGAAAGAATTTTTATGTGTAAAACCGCCAAAGAAATTTGGGATTCTTTACTAATTACTCACCAAGGTAATAGCCAAGTCAAAGATAATAAAATAGATTTTCTTGTACAACAATATGAACAATTTACGATTCCGGAAGAGGAATCAATTGATAATGCTTTTGCTAAGTTTAACACTATCATCACAAGTTTAAAAGCACTTGATGAGAAATTTTCTAGTAAAAATTGTGTTAGGAAATTTCTTAGGGCGTTGCATCCAAAATGGCGAGCTAAGGTCACGGCAATCGAAGAATCAAAGAACTTGATGACGTTATCATTAGATGAACTAATTGGCAACTTGAAGGTTCATGAAGAAATCATAAAAAGAGATTCGGAAATGGTCAAAGTAATGAAAGAACAAACCAAATCCATTGCTCTAAAATCCAAAAAGGAACCTAGTGATGATGATGATGATTCAAGTGACGAAAGTGAAGACGAAAAATATGCAATGGCCGTAAGAGAATTCAAGAAGTTCTTCAAGAAACGAGGAAGATTCACTAGAACATCACGAGACAAAAGAAAAGCATTTCAAAGGAATAGAAGTGACAACTACGGGAAAAGAAAGTGCTTTAGATGTGGAAGTCCAAATCATCTCATTGGCGAATGTCTAAAGCCACCGGGTTATGAAAGTCAAGGTGCTTTTGTTAGTGGAACATGGAGTGATAGTGACAAAGAAGAAGTTGAAAAGCCAAGAGACGAAAAGTGTTTTATGGCAAAAGAAACCGACGAAATATGTTTAGGAATTGACTTGGAACCTGACGAATGGATCAAAGATAGCGGATGTTCGAGGCACATGACGGGGAATCGCAATCTATTCTCTACATACAAGGCATACAATGGAGGTAACGTTATTTTCGGTAGTGACTTACGTGGAAAAATCATTGGCAAAGGTACGATCTCTCAAGACTCACTTACTATTGAAAATGTAGAGCATGTAGATAAATTAACATATAACTTGCTTAGTGTAGGACAAATATGTGATAATAAATGTAGAGTCACATTTACCGAAGATGATAGCGAAATAGTTAAGAATGGAAAAATTATAGGTAGAGGGATTAGAAAAGGTGGCATATATGTTATGAAACTAGAAAACAAACCTGAGGATAGGATATGCCTAACGACCCTAGATGAAAACTCTACACTATGGCATAGGAGATTAGGACATGCTAACATGCAGCAAATACTATCTTTGGCCTCTAAGGAATTAGTTAGAAATTTGCCTAATCTAAAATATGACAAGCATTTTTGTGATGCATGTAAAATTGGAAAACAAGCTCATGCTAGTCACAAAGCCAAGAATATAGTATCCACTACTAGGTGCCTAGAATTATTACATATGGATCTTTTTGGTTCATCCACTGTGCGGAGCTATGGAGGAAACAAATATACCTTAGTAATAGTAGATGACTACTCACGATACACGTGGACTAGGTTTTTAAGTGACAAAACCCAAGCCTTTGAAAAATTCGAAATATTTAGTAAAATGATTATAAATTAGGATGCTCAATAGTTGCCATTAGGACGGACCATGGTAGGGAATTTGATAACGAAGTACAATTCGGAAAATATTGCGAGTTAAATGGAATATCTCACAATTTCTCCGCTCCTCGTACTCCTCAATCAAATGGCGTAGTAGAAAGAAAAAATAGGTCACTACAAGAAATGAGTAGAACTATGTTAAATGAACAATCCATCGCACAAAAATTTTGGTGTCACGCCGTAGATACATCAACTTATATTTTAAATAGGGTATCAATTAGAAGAATTGTAGGAAAAACTCCTTATGAGTTATTAAGAGGTAGAAAACCAAACTTAAGCTACTTTAATGTATTTGGAAGTAAATGCTATATTTTAAACACTAAGGACTATCTCACTAAGTTTGATCCAAAATCATATGAAGGAATATTTTTAGGATACTCACAAAATAGCAAAGCATATATAATACTTAATAAACACTCCATGAAAGTAGAGGAATCACTAAATGTAACATTTGATGAAACACCACCACCTCCTAAAATATTACCTTTAGAAGATGATGATTTAGTCGAAGATGAAGCTATTGAGGTTTGTAAAACAAAACCCATAGGAAATGATAATGTAGACATTAACTTAGAAAATAGCGAAACTGTTAATATTAAAGAATCTAGATCACATCCATTAGATAATATAATAGGACATCTTAACCAAAGAACCCTTAGGTCACAAGCCCAAGATAAAAACAATTTCTTTTGTTTCCTCTCAGCAATAGAACCTAAGAATATTAGCTAGGCTTTAAAGGATGAAAGTTGGGTTATAGCTATGCAAGAAGAATTAAATCAATTTAAGGCAAATGATGTTTGGGAATTAGTCCCAAATCCAAAGGATATGACCATCATAGGAACCAAATGGGTATATAGGAATAAATTAGACGAGAATGGAATAGTTACTAGGAATAAAGCTAGGTTAGTTGCCCAAGGTTATAATCAACAAGAAGGAATTGATTATGATGAAACTTATGCCCCCGTAGCTAGACTAGAATCGATTAGGATATTACTTACCTATGCTTGCGCCCTAGATTTTAAGTTATTCCAAATGGATGTGAAAAGTGCATTCCTTAACGGTTTTATCAATGAGGAGGTATATGTGGCACAACCTCCAGGATTCATTGACTTCGCAAAACCTGATTATGTTTATAAGTTAAAGAAAGCTTTGTATGGACTCAAACAAGCTCCCAAAGCTTGGTATGATCGATTAAAAGCTTTTCTTATTAAACATGATTATTCCATGGGAATGGTAGATAACACTCTTTTCACTAAAAGGAAAGACCCAAATCTCATCATTGTCCAAATATATGTTGATGACATTATATTTGGATCGACTTGTCAAGACATGTGTGATGAATTTGCCAAAATCATGCATGATGAGTTTGAGATGAGTATGATGGGTGAACTTAACTTCTTCCTAGGATTTCAAATAAAACAATTAGAAGATGGGATATTTTTTAACCAATCTAAGTACATTAAGGAAATGCTTAAGAAATTTGGCCTAGAAGACTCAAAACCCATGAAAACTCCCATGTCTACGGAGGTAAAGCTCACAAAGGATGATGAAAGGTGAGTCCGTAGATAACACCAAGTATAGAGGAATGATAGGTAGTTTACTATACTTGACGGCAAGTAGACCCGATATCATGTTTAGTGTCTGCCTTTGTTCCCGTTTTCAAGAGGATCCCAAAACCTCTCACCTAGAAGCGGTTAAGCGTATCTTCCGATACGTTAAAGGCACTATACACTTAGGATTATGGTACCCTAAGGAATCCGGCATAGAAACCATCGTCTATGCGGATTCGGATCATGCGGGAGACTACGTAGATAGAAAGAGTACTAGCGGTATTTGCACGTTTATGGGATGTTGTCTAACGTCTTGGTTTTCGAAGAAGCAAACCGCTCTTGCTATTTCTACCACCGAAGCCGAATATGTAAGCGCCGGAAAGGCATGTCAACAAGCACTATGGATGAAACAAGCTCTCGTAGACTATGGCATTATGTTAGAAAATATCTCCATTATGTGCGATAACAAAGGTGCGATAGATTTAAGTAAAAATCTGGTGCAACACTCTAGGACTAAACACATAGAAATACGTCACCATTTTCTTAGGGATAATGTACAAAAAGGAAATATATCTATAGAAAAGGTTGCATCGGAAGACAACATTGCGGATATATTCACAAAACCCCTTAAGCGTGAATTATTCAACCACTTGCGTTTAGGATTAGGAATGATGGAACAAGTTGACTAAATTACATTGAATTAATTCAAATTTATAATTGCATGAAATTTATTTTTCTTCCTTTCCACCTTTTCTGAGTCTAGGAATCTATTTCGCACAAAACTAAAGATTGAGAAGATTGATTTTCTTTGCATAATTTTTTAAAAAAAAAACTCAATCAATTTTCTCTAAAAATCATTCTCACAATCTAGGAATCACATGAAGATCATTTTCCTTGCATTGTTGACTAATTCTAAAAACATTGTATTTCAAAATCATGCATAAACTCTCACATAAATTGTCAAGATATATAATCTAATATATGTCTTTGACATTCATGATCGAGCAAAAATTGAATCAAGGAGATCATTTGGATTGTTTCTTAGGACCGTTATTTCTTTTTGCTTCTAGGAGTCGAAACAATCACAACTCCACATTTGTTGCATATAGACACTCACTAGAACAAATTCACTAATAATGGTGTCATCTTGATCCATCACTAGCTTTTCACTCACTAATTGCCTTTGCCTTTAATCTAAGATAGGTGCCTTAGGAAGCTTAAGTGTTCTTGCCTTTACTTACCTCCTATTGCTTATTATGTGTTGATTATTTGATATTATGCTTATGTGTTTTTGCATGCATGATATTTAATGATTAGATTAGATGCTATATTGCCTAAAGGACTTGAACTTGCTTGAATCCAAGTCCAAAAACACAACCTTTCTGCAAATTTTCTGCCAAAAACCCAGTTCTGGCAATCTGGAAATCACCAGATGGGCGGCCCCCTTAATTATGTAAGGCAGCCCCCTTAATTTTAAGGGGACCGCCCCTTAATTAAGGGGACCGGCCATCTGATGGACGGGTTTACAGAATCTTTTCTGCTTTTTAGCCCATTTCAACCTACATTTCCCATTTTTCACCAACACATTTTGTCCTAATCCCCATACAAACCTTATCCTTCCTTAAACACACAAATCTTACACTATAAATATCCCCAATCCTCAAAACTCTCCATTCATCCCATCATGAACTCTCCAAACAAACCAAAATCAAAAGCCTCAAGGCTAGCAAGGATGACGGAAAAACCCGTTTGGAGACGAAAAAGCCCTCGAAACAAATCCATCATCATTAATGAAGTTGGAAGTCATTCCACACCCCCAACTTCTTACCTCCCAAACTTTGCATCAAACCAACAAGATCATTCATTTGATCCTCTTTACAAACCATACAACATTGGACAAACATCTTCCTTCAAGCCAAACTACACATCTTAACCTCCAACCACTTATAATGATCCATACAAGTTTGATCAACCATCAAACTACAATTCCAACTACACAAACCCAACTCTTCCATGCCAAACATATGATCCTCTCCACATTGCCACGGAAAAACAAAAGTTCCATGATGAAATAAACCAAATCCATGATCTTAGTGATCTCCTTACTATGCATCTTGCACAACGCAACAAAGGGCAACCTCCATCATCACCCTATGCAAATTGCCTTCCCCACTCTCTCAACTTGGATCAAGTTACAAACCACACTCACTTTTGCCCTTGTTGCATATTCCTTCAAAAACAAATCCTCTACTTGAGTGAAGATATTTCTTGGATTGAATATCTTCTCACTCGTAATCATCCAATACCACCCTTAACACGATACAACATCGTGAGATCCACCTCTTCCGCTCCATACTCCACTCCATATTCCTCTCAATCAAACATCTAATCTTTATGCTTATGTTTTCCTTCAAGCAAATAAAACAATCAACCATCGGTTTCAAGCAAGTCCAAATGCTCTCTTAGGCAATATAGGACTATGTCTTTTCTTTTGTGTTATTTTTATCAATATGCTTCAAGCATATTGAATGTTGTAATGCTTATCATTATTGAATGAATCTATGTTTAGTTGCAAAATTGTTGCCTTGCATATATGTGTATCTTGCTCTCTTCAAATATTTTTGTAGCAAAGATCTCCATAGCTCGTTCCCTTGGTGCTCTCAAATGAGGGGGAGCATTCTACCCGTTTAAACTTCCCTCGCAAAGCTTACTCGGCTTAACCTTTTTAATTTTACAAAAAGAGGGAGAAGAGAAATGTAAACTCTATAATACTTGTCTAAAAACAAGTTTTAGATATATTGAGTTTAAGGTTTTGTAATAATCAAAAAGGGGGAGATTGTTGACATAAATAATGCCTAAAAACATTATTAACATGTTATCAATATCTCTATGTTTTAATTATCACAAAATATAAACTCATAGAACTAAAACTTGTGACATAAACAAGTATTTAGTGATTAATATTTCTCTTTATATCCAAATCACTTAAGGTATGAATAAACAAAGTGTTTAGTGCAATTTATGATCAAAGGGGTATTTAATTAACTAATACAAAGTTTATTTAAATATATAAACATATTATATATTTTTTAAAAACACTTTTGGTAATAAAGAAAAATGTTTTATTCATACTAAATATATGAATTCAAATTTTTAACCAAAATCAGTTAGTTTTTCTCCAAATAAACTTTCCCCACTAAAAGACAAAGAATCTGGCCGTTTCAGCTGGGCGGCCCCCTTAATTATAAAGGGCGGTCCCCTTAATTTTAAGGGGGCCGGCCATGAATTAAGGGGACCGGCCACGCTCCTCTGTCAGATTCTGTTGCCTATAAATACCATCTCAAACCTGGATTTTTTCCTCACCTTTTGCACTACAGAATTCTCTGTTCTAGATCTCCATTTCCAATCTATAAATCATTTGATCATACATTCTTAAATCTTTGTTTCAAAGTGATCCAAACATCATCCCATCAAGTGCAAGAGAAGAATAATTCTATCCCTCAAGACAAGAAGTATTACAACTTGTTGTGATCTCCACATCTAAGTTGTTAGTGTAACATCATTACTATCATTTCATTGTGTGAATAGTTGTGAATATTTGTTAGAAGATAGTGTAGTTTGATATATAGTGTGATTGGTTAGAAGAATAGTTGTGAAGTAGATAAATTAGGAAGAAAATTGGTGTGTAGAAGAATAGGTGTGAAAAAGATTGGTGTGTAGAAGAATAGGTGTGAAGAAGATTGGTGTGTAGAAGATTGGTATGAAGAAGTGGTGTGATTAAGTAGTGAATAGGTGTGAACTAGTTGTGTAGAAGTTGTGAAGATATTGTGGTGTGTAAATTGGTGTGTAAGGTTTTCTCCGCCATAAGGGAGCTTGTTGATATAGTGAAGAAAACTCTCGAGTTAGGTGCTCGGGGAGTGGAGTAGGGCAAGGAAGGTGACCTTGTAGCCGAACCACTATAAATCGCTTGTCTCTCGGTTCGATCCTTCCAACTCTTATCTACTTATTTACTTACGTTATTATTGCTTTATCGTACATACTTTATGTTGTTCATATTGTGCATGACTTGATTTCATATAGCATCGAATCTATATTTTATAAAACAAAGAAAACTTTAAGAAAAACTTTTATAACAATTTAAAAACACGTAAAACTATTCAACCCCCTTCTAGTTTTCCACAGGTTTATATCATAAAGTTGTTTGAAACTGGGGTAACAGATTGTAAACAACCTTTGAGAAACATCAGTACCTTCAGTCGATTCATTTCTGAAATTTTCTGAGTTTTTTGGTATGCCCCAAAAATCTAATTTCATGAAGAAGATAGCATTAAAGTTAATGGGTTGAAATTTTAAGTGATTGGTGCATTGGAGATGGCCTTATACAGAAGAGTTGAAGGTTTGCATATTAAATGCTTTTTCATTTAACACAGAACTTGATATATTACAAAACTTCTTCTCTCTAGCAAATATTTCAATCCAAGCAACTAAGCAAGTACCAAACTGCACCACTAATTCAGCTTAAATCATAAATTAGTGGATCCTTTGAACTCTATATTTTTCTAATCAGCTGTAGAGCCTTACCCAAATTCTTAGCTTTCAAATTTAAATAATCTTTCACAGTCAAAAACTTGAAACAATGCTTCTCAAAACTAGATGAAGGAGACACGATAGAATCAACCGGAGGTCCATGAAAGTAAGAAACCGATATTCTTTGCTTTGCTTGGTTCACCACAGCTCGATGAAGTGGGACCGAAAAAGTTGCATTGGAGAATATATGCAAAAGGTCACCTATATTTACCACAAATGCGCCATCAACAGGATTCACCGGACTCCATCCTAACCCTTCAACAAATATTTCTAGACCATTTACGCCGCCTTGGTGCAAAAGGGTTAGAAGGAGGGAATCTGTGTGCGGTGCAAGACCGATGGTATGGCTAGGGTTGGGGCAAGACGGGTATGAGTTAAGTTGAAGTGCACCTTGAGAGTCATCAGCTGAAATAGCCCAATTCATTTCTTCTTGTGCTACATTTAATGTTTGAAGCATCAGATGCAAGAGCTTGTGGGTAAGCAGTCTCATTTCGTTTTGGTAAGCATCCATCGTTTCACTACAATATTCATCAAGTAATAAGTACATGGTTTTAAGCCATACAATGCACACGTACTTTCTTAAATATATCGTTATAGTACGTATAACTTGAATAATACTCGTGAGATATGCATTAACTTTCATTTTTCTACAACGTGATAACTGGGTGACTGGCAATACGGCTAAAAATTGATTTTTTGATAAAAAAAATGGTCCTTTGTGATTTGCTTATTTGGCAAAATAGGTCCTTTATGATTTGTTTTCTAGTGAAAAATAGGTCGTTGTGAATTTTTGCAGAATAGGTCATTGTGCATTTTTTGTCCCTATTGCAAAACTTCTTTTACAAAATTGGTCCTTGCTGAAAATCTACAAAAGAAGTTGAGAAAGAGTTTTGCACCAAGGACTGAAATCGTACAAGGACCTATTTTGGAAAAAAAAAGGTCCTTATTCGCAAAAGAAAAAATTCACAAGGAACCTATTTTGCTCAAAAATCACAGCTTAGCCGGTTTACCATTCACCCATGTACCACATTGGTATAAATATAAAATTTAACGTATCATCGAGTAATATTTTGAGTGCACATATCATAACGGTACAATTAAGAAAATACACGTTTATTCTTTGACTTAAACCCTAAATACGTTAGTCACGTAATAAATGCACAAATATATACTTTCCAACAAAATATGATTTTGAAAAATTTAATGCGAAGATGGTTAATATACAAATATTCAGTCTAAAAGTTAAGAGATTATGATATTTTAAATGTATTGTTGTGTGTATGCATGTTTTTTATACACTACGTATGCATGAATTATTTGCATGTTGGATTGTGGTCAAAGACCTAAATTTTATTTTTAGAATGCGATTCTTAATGTCTTTTAATAAATCTACAATAATTGAATATTAAGCTTACCAAAAATTATGGTAATCATGTGGCCAAAGAACCTTGGCATCATCAACACAAGAACCAATGATACTGAACCCTTCATGCCACATACACTTGTTGAAAAATCATGATATCCTAGCCGAACCATAACCAGTAGCTCCAGTGGCTGATCTCAAGACCTTGTACTTCTCATCGGTAGGGAGACCAAAAAGCCTTCGTGATTCAGACTCGACTTCTTTTATTAAGGCTAAGGGTACTCCATGGTTAATGACTTGAAACATGCCCCATGTTTTACATGCTTGATCTATAAGATCCATCGCATTAGGATCACCGAGATCAATAATTGGGATCAATGATTCTTGAGGATCTTGAGTTTGAATAATTTGTTGGGGTTCATCGGATTGAGACCAAATGTGGGATTCTGGAACCCCGTCAATCGAGTCAAAGTCGAGTGGGGTGATATGGTGAGAGTTCATTGGTGTATTTTTGTAGGCTTCTGAGAGAGTTGTCATGATCACACAGATTTTGAATCAGTTTTGTGATAACAAATAGAAATCAAAAGTGAACCTTTGTAGAAGATGGTGTAATGGATCTTGGTGCATATAAGCCTTATATACACCTCTGTACGTTAAAACAACTTTCACCTTGAATAGTTTAACAATAAATGCAATATAATTATTATTCCCTACCATTTAATTTAACTTTATTTTTATAATATCATTATGTATATGTATGTAATAAAGACAAAGTATGTTCATATCATTCCTAGTATTTACTTAGTAGTTTTCATTAATGTCTATACTAAAATTACTATCATCCTATTATGTATTTAGTTTGATGTTACAAAGATTTGACCAAAATAAATAAATAAATAATAAAAAAATTGTCTTAAAGATGGAAATGTATCTTATTGTTTTGAATAATAAAGTGTGTTCACACTCCACACCACTCTTGTATTTAATTGATTTTTTTCATTAATAAATGCACTTAATTACTATCATCCATTTATGTATGAAGTTTGACTTTACATTGATTATGATTAGAATACATGTGTTTGAAAATGTATTTAGTTTGAACATTTAAGTATGTACACATCACTCAAGTTTTTAACTAGTACGTAATCTTTTTATTAATGTCTATACTTCAATTGGTTTATATATCATGCAACTGTTAGCCGGTACCGTGTGACTAAATTTTCTTGATAGTAATTGTTTATTACTCTATTATACATTAGATGTGCAGATGACGCCGTTTTTGGTTGAAAAACAATTAAACAATGTCGTTTGTATGCCATGTCGTTTTGTTCTTGAGGCTATGTCGCTTGGTGTTTTATTGGGTTTCGTTTTTGGGATGTAATTGGGTCATTGGATGCTATTTCTTGGCCCGGTTTCATTATAAACTAGGCAGTAGGTAATTCTTTGTTATAAACTAAGCAGCAAGAAGCTGCGTGTATTCTTCAACACATACTTGTTTGTTTGTCTTTGTGTCAGATGTTCATAGTATTAAAACACATGCATCCCTTATTGCACTCTATAGGCTCATCTGTCTCTTTCTAAATATAGAGACGACGGTCTCATTTTTCTTTCTAACTGAGTTGGGTTATATTTGAAGGAATGGTTATTGTTTAGCGGTTAGGGGGATTCATAGATCGAGATACGAGTCTAGTTTCATGCAACGTGATGTATAATAAAACTTTCTTTGATCATTATAGAAGTTTAGAGATTCATATTCATATATTAAGTGATAACTTAAGTTTAAAACTTGTTTACTTGAAATTTTATATGTAGTACGTTTTATATTTGTCATTAACAAAATGTAAAGAAATCGTTAAATATTAATGTTTTTATGTGATTATTTGTATTATGTGTAAATGAGTGACTCAATGTGTGTTTGGTATGTATGGTAGGTGTGGGTGTTATGTTTGTCACATGAAAAGACGAAGATACCTCTTTGTTATTATCATTTTTATTTAATTAACTTTTAGTTAAAAATCGGAAACAATCTAACCTTTGGATAAAAAAAAGAATAGAGGGCGTGTATGTGTTTATTTTGATCTCTTTACAAAATGTGATTGTATATTAAAAAAAAAAAAAAAAAAAAAAAAAAAAAAAAAAAAAAATCTCCTTTATGTCAAACTACATGGGTTCTAGTAAATATATCCAATTATCACATAACATTTTACGTTCTCGATATCAGGATATGCTAATTCTTAATATTAGTATGTAGTGCATATAAGATGTGAAAAAAAAATTAACATAATAAAATTTTAAAACGCAGATTAATAAATTGCATAATAATAACACACAAATATTATGTAACCCGTAAACACACGGACTTAAAAAATTAGTAAATAAATAGTACGAAGATAAGATTTCATATTTAGTTCGCAAGTTTGAATAAATGTACGTTCATTACGCTTGAGTACCAAACAACGACACCACTATTTCAGATTGACACAAAACTACTGATAGATAATTACTTTCTAATCATAGATAGAGCCTTATGGAAATTTTTAGCTTTTAAGCTAATAAACTCTTTCACAAGCATAGACCTAAAAGAAGGGTTCCCAAAACTAGACGACGGAGCAACAACAGACTCAACCGGAGGTCCATGAAAGTAAGCAACCGATATCCTTTGCTTTGCCTGGTTCACCATGGCTCGATGATTGACAGCCTGAAATGTTGCATTGGATAATATATGCAAAAGATCACCTATATTCACCACAAATGCCCCATCAACAGGATTCACCGGACTCCAACCTAATCCTTCAACAAAGATCTCTAGACCATTTGCGCCACCTTGGTGCAAAAGGGTTAGAAGGAGGGAGTCTGTGTGTGGTGCAAGACCAATAGCATTGCTAGGGTTAGGGCAAGACGGGTATGAGTTAAGTTGAAGTGCAGCTTGAGAGTCTTGAGCTGAAATAGCCCAATTCATTTCTTCTTGTGTTAGATTTAATGTTGGAAGCATTAGATGCAAGAGCTTATGGGTGAGCAACTTCATTTCGTTTTGGTAAGCATCCATTGTGTCACTACAAAATATTCACCAAGTCAAGAAATACGTTAGTAATGCAAATAATGCCTGAAATACAAGTAAGCGAATGATAATAAATCTTCTGGTTTGGAATTCGGGGGCTCGGTGCTATTTGACGCAATAGGTAAATCATATTCAATATAAATCTAGCTATCTCAGACGTCATGTTTGTAGATTGCAACAAAGCTAAGATCATTTCTTGTAAAGTAATTGCTATATGATTATATGAATATCCAGTCTATGTAAAATAAATTTAAAATAAGGCACTAAATGCACAAAACGTTATTTTACTTACTTATTTTCCTATTCATTGTTTGATAAGGAGTATTCATTAATTAATTCTAGTTTATACGATACTCGATCTCATGTGTTCATTGCATCATTCTAAAACTAATTTAATGGTCAACTATTTCCAAAACAATCTTATATTCAACCGTTATTAGTAAATACTAAATACAAAGTAATAATGCTAATAACTTGGGATTTGCTTATGAGTATCTTTTAAACTATAAATACAATACGCCCAAAATTTTTAAACTATAAATACATGTATTTATAGTGTAATTAATACACCCAAATTTATTTTTTCAATAAAAAATGCACTTAATGAATATTAAATAAATATAAAATTTACTATAATTAAATGTGATTTTTAATTTAATACACTCAAACTTTATATATGTTTACACTTTAAAAAATGCCTAGTGGCACCCATTAGCAAATCTCATATAACTTAACAAAAGGATGTAAACAATAAAATTATAGATTATAAACTATTGAGCTTTTTTCTTCAAGTATACAAAAGAAAACAGTTTAATGATATGGCAAAGCTAGAAATCACTTGTGCTTCCTAGTTAATATCATCACCATTTTTATAAACATAATATATGATATAAATTTTAATAAAATTATTGAGGGCAAACGCCCGACCTAAACCACTTTTAGAAGGCGGTGATGGTAATTACGGATTACATAGATGGGTATTTTTAGTGTGTGAAACCGAATGAATTAATGCTACTTCAAAGTTCAAATACTGTATGTGTATGTTTTATGAAAGCTACGACATATATGCATGAATATGCATGTTAAACTTCCGTTCAAACTTCAAAGATCTAGAGTTAATTATTAATTTTTTGTAAAGCAGCAATATATTAATTACCACAACAACAAAACATGACAAAGTAAATGGCATCCGACTTCCACAATTGAGTCGATTAAAGAACGCTGAACCCAAAAAGCAAACACACAAGGATTTAAACATCATAAAAGATACTAGTATAAGCAAAATGCAAGCCAGTGCCTAAACAAAGATTTGAAAAACAGGGCCCTGCAGCCATACCCAGACTCATGTCACAGTGCAATCCAAAAAAATTATAAACATGTCCTACGGTAATGGTGTGAAGTAGAAACATACCATAATATTTGGACACAAGGCTGACATACCAGGTAACATCAGTCGATCTAGAGTTAAATATATTTAGAATGTGGTTTGAATATATCTACAAGGATTAACTAAACTTACCAAAAGTTTTTGTAATCATGTGGCCAAAGAACCTTAGCATCTTCAACACAAGAACCCATGATAGTAAAGCCTTCATGCCACATACACTTATCGAAGAAGGGGGATATCCTAGCCGTACCATACCCAGTGGCTCCATTGGCTGATCTCAAGACCTTGTGTTTCTCATCGGTTGGGAGAGCAAAAAGCCTTCGTGATTCAGACTCAAGCTTTTTGATTAAGGCTAAGGGTACTCCATGGTTTATGACTTGAAATATGCCCCAGGTTTTACATGCTTGGCCTATAAGATCCAATGCATTAGGATCAGTGAGATCAATAACAGGGATGGATAGTTCTTGAGGCTCTTTACTTTGAATATTTTGTTGGGGTTCGTCGGATTGAGACCAAATATGGGATTCTGGGACCCTGTCTAATGAGTCAAAGTCGAGTGGAGTGATTTGGTGAGAGGTCTGCACAGGAGCATTTCGGTAGGCTTCTGAGAGAGTTGTCATGATCACAAGCTAGAGATTGTGTCTCAGTTTTGTGAAAGGGAATAAAGATCAAAAGTGAAGTCTGAACAAGGTGTATCAAGGTACAAGTCTTTATATACTTCTAAACAATGTTCATCTTGAATACTTTAACAATAAATGCAGTATTGACGTCTGTATTGTTATTAAGTAAGGTTTGAATTCAACTTTGTTTTTACAAGAGAAATATAAAATATGTTGAGATAACTCAAAATAGTAAATTATGATAATATCTATATTTATTGATATTACATTAAACAACATTGATTATATTACGTATATTTTTGTTTCATCTTGAAATAATAATGTCTATTGATGAAAATGCAATTAGTTGTATTCACATTACAAAGTTGTATTCACATTACAAAAGTACTTAAAACTTATAGGATGTTGATATCTCATCTAAAATTTTTAACCTTTTCTTACATGGCAAAGATAAAGAGATAAATCAGTATTTTATAAGTATTTTTCATAAATGTCTATATTGAAAATTACTATATACATGATCATATTACGTTTCTAGCTTTAGCTTGCAATGATTTCGACCCAAAAACATGTCTGAAGAAGAAAATGCCATTATTTGGGTTCAGATTATAAAATTAATTATATGCTATATGATCTGATATCTCGTCAAAAATTATATTGTATTAAAAAAAACTTAATTAAAAAAAATACTTACATGTATTCTTGTCGTTTGACATTTATTATTGTTATATAATTTTAGTTTATATAACTAAAATTAGAGAAGTAGTTATCAAAGTCCTTTGGCTCATTCGGATTCAAGTCTTATTAAAGATAAATGTGACATTGTAGAAACTAGAAGGGGTTTTATAGTTTCACCGTTTTTTTTACTTGCTAAAACGTTTTGTCGTTTTTAGGTCCGGTTAATATTCTTTTGCAAACTTGTTGAATTCTACTTGTTATGTGATATCAATTAAGCTATAAACAAACCTAAATAAACAAGTAATGTAAAGATTAAGGAAAGAACACAACCAAAGAGACGAGGCGATTTATAGTGGTTCGGCACGAAGCTCACTCCTTCGTCCTACTCCAGTCCCTGAGTACCACAGTCGAGAGTTATCAATCACTATATCAACACACTCCTTCAGGCGGAGCAATCCGTACACAAGGTTTAACGACACTAAGCGGAATGTCGAGTTCTAATCGTAGCTAGAACCAATCTACTCCAAGGCCCACGTGGCCACACGAATAAGCACTCTTGTCCAACTTGGATCTTCACCCAATCCAAGCCTTCACACAAATAACATACTTGGATCTTCACCCAATCCAAGCCTTCACACAGACACACTTAGATCATCACACGATCTAAGCCTTCACACTAAGGCATACTTGGATCATCACCCGATCCAAGTCTTCACACAACAACTCAACTAAGTCCTAAACTACACACTAGGACACCACTCTCCTCACAACAAATACATGAACTAATCTAGTTACAAGACTTCTTGGATCTTCATCTTCTTCCAAGTTCACACACATAACTCCATCCTCGACTCACACATAAGTCGAAAGTATTTACAATATTTACAAGAAAACAATAGAGGGGAGACTAGAACCGTAACACTTGTTACGTTTGTGTGTGGACTCATATAACATCTCAAATCTTCATCTACGTCGAGAGTTATTCTCTTGCACTTTTCGGAAGAGGAAATCACTTATAAACATATACTGACACGTTATATTGATCAAATAAGAAAGAAAAATAAAATAGAAAGTTTTTGTGTGTGGAAGACTCTATTTTTTGAAAGGAACAGTTCACTATTTATACACGACAAAAAGGAACTGGCGGTCCTTTAAATAGGTGACGGTCCTTTATCACTAAGGGACCGCCGACCACTTTGAAGGACCATCCCGACAGACGCTATCATTTTTGTCCTGACGTGGCGAAAACTTATCTGGTGAAAACTCAACTGTTTTTGGAGGAAATATAGCTGTTACAAATTTGAATTTTGGATATATTTTTTTAATAAAACAATTCTTTAAGAATACAAAAATACTTTTGTGAAAATGTTTTGTCAAACTTAAAAATATAAGTTTAGGAGAAAATAAAATTCTTTAATCACTTTAACTAATGACGGTATAAAGTTTGTTCATACCTGAAGTGACGTTGTAGTAGCTACGTGGAAAAAACGAGTTTCCTCGATTAAAAACTTATTAATCGTATCTTTACGTAACATGTCTTTTATATTTTATGATTATCAAAACGCAAGAAGATCGAATAATGCGAATAACGTTTTTGACATTATTTGTATTAACAATCTCCCCCTTTTTGATAATTACAAAATATAAACTCATTTTAGGTAAAATTATACGTTGATAAATTTTTAATGAGTTTTCCCGTTACTTCTCTCCCTTTTTGTAAAATCAAAAAGGCATTGTCGATGTTGGGGAGAGGAAATACAAGCATCCTTGAAAGGGGCATCGTCGTTTTTGACAGAATACTATCATCCTGAATAGGGCATCATTGAAGAAAGTGACGGAATACAAGCTCCCCCTAGCTTAGTGTTCCCCCTAAATGAGGGCAGCGGGGATGGTGATGTGCTACAAAAACAAGTTAGAAGCAAAGCGCGCGCGTGCACACACACACACACACACGCACATACATACATACATACATACATACATACATACATACATACATATATATATGGAGAAATCAATTAGATAAAGCATGAATCAGATAGAGAATAAAGAGGAAAATCTGAATTTTAGCTCCTACCGGGGACGGTCCCCTAAATGGGGTGACGATCCCTTATTGATTGAGGACCGCCAATCAATTAAAGGACCGCTGGCAGTAGGCATCCAGGTTGGCAGATGTGTTGTAATTTTAATAACTTCCCAATTTTAAGATTGAATAATTTTAGTCCATTTTCAAGTTAACCATGACAAACATCACAACATGTTATCATAATTTAAAGTCTAATCATCATTCATTTCCCACATGAAAATCATACAAGATCATTCATTCATGGAAAGCATATTAGAGCATACATCATCACATAATCAAGACATCATTTAAACTACAACAATAGTCACTAACTACTTCAACAAGCTATTACCCAAACATGCTTGCCCCAAAATATAGCTTCCACTTGATTATAATTAACTAGACATTTGAAGATATCTAGTTAGAGGGTAGAGAGGATGATGGTGAGGACGAAGGTGGAGCCGAAGGTGGCATGGAGGCAAGGAGAGTTGGTTGCACATTTTGTTGAGCAAGGAGAAACTCAATGTGGCCAAACATGATGTGTAGTTCATCTCGAAGAGAATTGATGAGATGAAAGCTGTGGTAACAACATGCACATCTAACGGTGTGGTTGTTCATAAAGTAGTAAGGTAGATGATTCCCAAGGGTTGGATATGATGGTGGAGTGGGAGGAGTGTTTTCCAAAGGCCCATTTGGTGATGTGGTGGTATGATTTGGTGAGTTTGTTGGAAGTGGATGTGAGTCTCTTGGTGGAGAACTAGAGAAGGTTGGAGATGGTGGTTGATTACTCATAAAAGGAGTGCAAGCACCCGAGCTAGATTGGGTGAGCAAGGGTGACAAGTTTTTTATGAATGATGAGAAAGGTGATGTGGTTGGCTTGGAGCTAGATGATGGCTTTGATGAAGAGTAGGATGTTCCATTGGTGGATGGTGTTTTAAGTGGTGCACTTGGTGCTTGAGGTGAGGATGGTGGTGACTTTGGAGATGGTGTGGTATGATACAGAGTGAGATCAATGAAGTTGGTTTGTGATGGAATGATTTTGATCTTAGGCCTTTTGTTTGGTGGTTGTGAATTGAGTGAGGTTATGAGTCTTTTGTTTGTGGTTGGAAAAGAGGTGGAAGATGATGCCATTGTAGGCGATAAAAGAGAGTTGAAAGATGATAGTGGTGAGGTTGAAGAAGAGAAAAGGTGTTTAAATAATCACGCATGGTTATGATTTGGGCAAAGCATGCATTAGGAAACATTTAGCACTCAAAATTGTTTACCTAAACATGGTAAATTGGTGATAAACATGCAATAGGTTTAGGATTGCAAAAAGGAAGAAAACAGTGCAAAAATCCGTGATCCTCAGGGGACGGTCCATTAAATCCCAGATGGTCCTTTATCACTGGAGGACCACCGGGTTGATAAGGGATCGCCGGCAGTGAGTTCCCAGATTTTTACCACTTTTTCATTTCTGCAATCTCCAGTTATTTAAACACTTTCTGAATTATAATAGGGTTAAATCGCAAGGGAACATCGCTTAAATAATTGATTGGTTACTAAACAGTCAACTAAAATCAACCACAGATGTGGACAATATAGTCAAACAACCTAGACCAATGCTTCCGGATAGTACAGAGTTTCCCCGGGTCGTTATGTCCCGACGAGATTGGAATTGTGTTTTTGAAACGTTTATGGGAATGAGTGATACTGAGGATAGTAACCAAAGATGATTTGGATTTGAATTACGCTACTAGAGTTATTTGGATAACAGTAAATAACAAGCACAGGAAACAGATATGTATACACGTAAACAAATTAGAAATCAGAAATGTTTACAAACAGAAGAAAATGTGAGTTATGGGCTAAAATATACTACAGGGGGTGAAAATGAAAATTTTACAAACTTAAATTTAAAAAGAAATTTAATTAAAAAGAAAAATATTTTTTGATTATTTTATTATTTATTATTAATTATTTAAATAAAAACTATTTAATTATTTAATTAAAACTAATTAACTTATAATAAAAAGATTTATAATACAAATTTAAGCTAAAAATTGTAAATTAAATTTTTAAAATTCTAAAATTACTTAAAACAAAGTTAGAAACTGAAAATATATTTTTTTTTGTCTTTTTTGTGGATTTATTATTAATTAATTACTAATTAAATAAAACTTAACTATTTAAACTAATTTAAATTACTAGAAATAGCAAAATGACTTGGAAAATTATGAGAAAATTTATAAAACTAATTAACCATCTCATGAATCCTATACAAAAAGTTTATAAAAATTATTTTTAAACTATTTTACTAATTATTTACTTATTTATTAATTAATAACTGTTTAAACTAAATTAATTAAGAAAAATAGAAAATGAACAGTGGAAATTATGAAAAATTTCCTAAAATTATTTTATTATATATAAAACCTAGGAAAAATATAAAAAAGTATTGTTGTTAAATAAAATTTAATAAAACTGTTTAATATACTAATATTACTTAATTATTATTTAAACTAATATTAATTGTAATAAATACTAGATGAAAAGAGAAAAATCTGGAAAAATTCCTAAAAATACTTTAATATAAAAGAAATTTAATAAAAATATAAAAATGAAAAATTGCTTAATAGTAAGCTGAAAAAAAAATTTAAATAGATAAATTCTATTTAATAGAAGGTATCACTATTTTTAAATTTGGTTTTTCTTTGATTTTCTTTTACACACTACTTTAAATACTGGAATTAAGAACTTTTACAAAAGCACTTTGGTTAGAGCTTATAAATAAGCTGTTTGAAAAGCCAAAGTGAGGACAGGAAGTCCTAATAAGCTTGTGAGAATGGATTTTTGAACCAAGAAGCTACTAACAAGCTAATAGAGACTGACTAAGGTGCAAACAACTATAATGCACACAAACAAGCTTAAATGACAGAATAAGCACAAGGAAATAAGCTACAAGCAACAATAAGCACTTTGATGGAACACAAAGTCCAAACAGGCTTAAAACAAGGACCTTTAGAGCACTGTGGGGTCCACAGAGGTGAAGGGCTGATGAATGCTCAAACACTCATCATTTTTTGTCAAATCTGAGCTGCAAAACATTTAAAAACACTCAGAAATGCATCAAAATAAATAAAATATCTCAAAATTGTGTTTTATATGTTTCAGATGCAAAATGAGTAAAAACAGATGAAAAACGAATAAAGTTTGCAAAATTGGCAGTTTCAGTCCCCCCAACTTTCAAAAATTGGCAAAAATAGTCCCTGAGCACTTATTTTAAAAGAAAAGTCACCAAAGGTCCTTTTGAAATCATAAGTTGTCATATTTAGTCCTTTGGTGAAAAATTTCAAAAGTTTTAAGAATTTACAAGTTTAGTCCCTCGAGTTTCACTTTTGACAGATTTGGTCCCTGGGAAATATTTTTGGATAAAAAGTCAACTTTGGTCCTTAGAAAGTCACCAGTTGTCAAAATCAGTCTTTGAAATGAAAGTTTGAAGAAATTACAGTTTTGGTCCTTCAACTTTCAATTTTGGCATAAATGGTCCCTGGATATCTAATTTTGGAAAAAATCATTTAAGGTCCTTGGATTATGAAATATGGCAAGTTTGATCCTTACTTTGACTTTGGGAATAATACATTTTCAGCCCCTCAATTTCAGCTTAATTACAAACTTGGTCCTTGTGATATTTAATAAACCAAATGGACCCTTTTGTTATTATAGTCCAATCCACCCAAATACCAAACCCCAAAGTCCACCCCTGATCCACCACCAACTAGCCCAATTCCACCCCAAGCCCAAAAACATAAAAATAAAACAATCACTACCCCGTTTTTACTACTCCCTCTAGTCAACAGGTCAAACAAACACCTCATCCCCTCCACTTGGCATGCTGCTCCCTACCTCCTCCATGTCCCCTCCTCACCTTTTTCCACAAATCCCTCACCTTCCCCCACTCATGTCTCCGACAACACACCCCAACAATTAATACCTCACCAAACCACCCCAACTGCCAATAGGGGTCATATAAGCCTTTCCCGCCAAAAACAATTTTGATGGCTAGGATCTTCTTCAAGCATCCAAGGGTCCAAATTCATGTGGGAAAAGAGAGAGAAAACCACCCGGGTCCTCATAAATCAAGAATTAAGGCAGGAGTGAAGTTAGTTAGTTTTTAAGTAGTTGTAGTTTAAATTTAATGTCGACTAGTGTAATTTTATCCTTTATAGTGTAATTTTAGCTTTTATAAAAGATTGGTGTAATTGCTCTTTAAGTTCCTTAAGTGTTGTAAACTTTTTCATATTTATAAAAATTTTGATTTACTAAATTGCAAATTACTTTCTATATTTTCATCTAAGCTTTCTGAGGTCTCAATTACATGTTTATGAGTTCATTTGAGCTTCCTAATAGCTTGTTGTGAGCTTTTGTATACTCCATATGCTTTAAACTTGTTCATTTACCCGTGGTCAACAAAAGTCAACTGCAACAGTTTATGCAGATATGGTGTGATTCAGAGATGAGACATGGTTATTTTGGAGTGGTTTAGCCTATCTAAAGATAGGTTTTGATTGGAGTTCTCCCTATTTCAGTTAGGGGTATAAATTTGTAAGATCCTTCTTCCATTTTCAAGTACTCATCTGCATTTTATAAGTACTATAGTTCATATCTGCGTTTATAGATTAGTTGTTGTTATTATCTATTATAATTTATTGTTTGATAGTTATAATTGATCAGTAGTATCAGCTTGATAGTTAGAATAGGATTTGTTTCATATTTGAGCTTAGTCTACTGCCTAATATTGCAAATTGGTGATCAAGTAGTGAGTAGTTGTCATGCATTGTGTTCCTGAACTTCTATGATCAATAGGAATCTGTACATGTTGGTATTTGGAAGTTTGGAAGGGTGAATCTCATTTTCACTTCATAAAATGTTAAAAGACAGTTTGTAAGAGGGTGTTTGGATTGATTGAGTATTTTGTACCACAGTTGTTTTGGTGATTGATTTTGGTTACAATTGGTTGTACCAGGTTAATATAGCATAAGTTTAACCATAATATACACAGGTCTTGCATCAAAGTAAAAAATCAATCTCCCAGTTCAATATATGCATTATGCTGATCTTTACAACTAGATAATCTTCATTGTAGGCTTAGAAATCGTTAATTTAGCTTAAAATAGACTCATTGCAGCTTAGTATGTCATATTTAGTCATTTAGGAACAATCATATCTCATCAAAGTCAAAGTTTAAATTTCATATCAAAAGTCAACTTTCACTTTGTGCAGAATTCCCAAACTTGCAAGAATTGTTTAGAATTTAGTGTTAAGATTCAACCCTTGTGCATTTTACATGATGTTATTTGTCAGTTAATCTTTTGAATCCCATCAATTTCTTAATTTTGTGAATTTCATTAGTGCTTATTTTGGTGGCTTAAAGTAGCCTGCAGGGCAAGGTGTATGCCCTGCACCACAACTCAGCTTTTGTGCCTATGTTCCATGCCCTCTCCTACCCTTACATGTGGGCCCCAGAGCTTAACCTCTAGCTTTTTAGAAAGCCAATAAGATCAGCTTATTGGTTCTTCTTTCACTTTTGGCTTCCTAACTTTCCTGTGGGCCCCACAGAGCCTTGAAGTTGGCCATTTTTGCCTAAGTGGTATGTGGTGGATTTGGTTTTGCTTATTACTTATCCTCGGCTTATTGCTTGTTCTTTTCTATTTCACTTTGCTTAATTCAAATCCCTATTGGTCTGTTTGTAACTTATTTGTACTTGAGATATCATTTGGTAGCTTATTCAAGTTGCAAAAAGTCCTAATAAGCTATTTATAACCAACTGTTAAGCATTTTGTATTCCAAAGTGCTTATTTTTCAAATTTAGCCAAAGTACCTTTATTAAAGTTTGTTATATTAAGTATTAAAATAGTTTTATAAAAGAAAAATCAGAAAAAGACAAAATTTAAAATAGTGATAGCTTCTATTTAAGCCATTTGGCTTATTTTCAGCTTTTTCAAAAAGCAAAATTCATTTTTATAATTTTCCTAGGTTCCTGCTATTATAAAATAATTTCAGTAATTTTTTCAGATTTTTCTCTTTTCATTTAGTATTTTTTATACTTTAGTTTAGTTTTTATTAATTAATAATTAGTTAATAATTAATAATAATTATTTAAAAAGTCTAAAAAATATATTTTCTGTTTGAAAATTAGTTTTATATTATTTTAGATTTTTCCAAGTTTAAATTTTATTTTTCTAAGTTAATTTCATAATTATTTGTATTTTAGTATAATTTAAATAATTAAAAGTGATTAGGAAATTAGTAATTAATTAATAATAATTAATTAAATAGTGTAAAAATTAATTTTCATTTTCTAAAAATTTTCTTTTATCATTAGGTTTGTAAAAATGTAATTTTCATATTCGTAGGTATTTTTTTTCTTAAAAACTCGCGTTTTATTTCGTACGTCTACGTAAATTTAAATTAGACGTACGCGTTTTTAGGTTTTAAACGTTTCTGGGGTTTTCTAATTTCACATATATGTTATTATAGCTTATTTAAGCTATTTCCTTTTTAATTTACATAGTGTAATCATTCACAACTCCTTTCTGTCCAAATTCACCCGATCACAAACCCGTTTTAATACCATCCACACCTCGTCGGGATATAACGACCCGGGGAAACCCTGTATTCCGCGGAGATTGACCCTAGGTAGTTTGACCGTCTTGACCACGTCCGTGGTTGACTTTGGTTGACTGTTTAGCATCAATCAAGGGTAATCCAAATTGAGAGTTGACCTACAAAGTTGGGCTGGTAAGCTACAAAATAAGCCAATAAGCAAGGCTTATGGCTTATTATTGATCGCTTGGTGGGCTGTTGAAAGTGGCCACAAATACTAAGTGCTCAGTATTGGTTCTGAGGACATGTCACAAGGAAGGTCCAAATAAGCTATGCTCCAATAAGCTAAAGTCCAATTTAAGCCTAGGTCTGATAAGTTGAGCTGATAAGCTCCTCAAAAGCCAAAAGTGTAGGTGTGGGGTCCACTGAACAAGTCAAAGTGATCCCAAGAAACCAGGCCAATGGCCCTGGTGCAGGGGAAGTCCTACTCTTAATTATGGCCATTGGATTACTGACACACCATCTAAACCATCCACGTGTTTTGGCGGGAAAATTGGTTTGATACCAATTGGGGGCCTGTTGCTTGTTGGATTATAATTGCATTTATTGTTGGTGGCTTTTAGTGTTTTGGGATGGTGGATTGGGCGGTGGAAGCAAGTGGAGGAGGGGGGTGGAGGTGACTGATGTGCAGGGCAAGTAGAAGAGAGGTGGGAGGGAAGAAGGGTGTTTGTTTGACGGTTTGACCAGGGTCAAACGTTGACCCTGGCTTTTGGTATCAAAGGGGTGTGGTTTGGATTGGGCTAGGGGAGTTGGGCCTGGGTGATGGGTGGTGTTTTGGGCTTGAGGGAGTTATAAGGGTGGATTGGATTAGGTGTTGAGTTTGGATTTGGTTTTTATTAATAAAAGGGAGTCCGTTTGGTTTGATATTATCACAAGGACTAATTTTGTAATTTCTGAAATTTTGAGGGGCTAGATTTGTAAACTTCCCAAAGTATTTCAAGGGTTTAATTTGCCAACTGTGAATAGTGTGAGGACCCTTGTTGCATATTTCTCAAATTTAATCATCAGGGACCATTTCTGCCAATTTGTGAAACTTCAGGGACCAAACATGTAATTTCTCCAAACTTTTCACCCAAGTACCATATTTGCCAAAGTTCAATAACACAAGGACCAAAATTGATAATTTCCAAGTTTTAAATCCATGGGACTAATTTTGACAATTTTGCAAAGTTCAGGGACTAGTTTTGTAAACTTTTGAAAATTTTCACCAATGGACCAATTGTGACAACTTTTGATTTTCCAAGGACTTTGGTTGACTTTTCTTCCAAAATGAATGCTCAAGGACTAATTTTGACAAGTTTTGAAAGTTGAGGGATTGAAACTGCCAATTATGCAAACTTTGTTCGTTTTTCATCTGTTTTTAATCATTTTACATCTGAAACATATAAAACACAATCCTGGGATATTTTCAGTATTTTGATGCGTATTTGAGTGTTTTTGGATGTTTTGGCAGTTCAGATACGACAAAAATGATGAGTATTTACACACTCATCAATCCCCCACACTAAAATATTGCTAGTTCCTAGCAATCTTTTATGAAAACTTAATGGATTTGATGTCTCTTTACCAAAAGCCATTACTTCTAGAGTAGCCAAATGTTTCAGTATGTGATACTTTGGTACACTGATAACCAAATGATTTTGAGCAAACCATCAGCTGTTAACGGATTTGATTTGTCTTTACCAAAAGCCATTTGCTTCTGGACTAGCCAACTCTTCACAATTAAAGATATGGTGAGTTGAATCTCATACAATTTTTGGCAAATTGTCAGCCATAAACGGTTTTGAGTTATCTTTACCAAGAGCCGTTTGCTCTTGGATTAGCCAGTCCTTATGTGATTTAGACATGGTGGATTGATTACCATTTGTTGTATTTAGTGCAAAGCACTTCCACTTAAAAATTTTTTTGGCCAAAACGGGGGTATTATGGCACTAGAAGGTACAAAATATGATCAAATTCGCTAGAATTCCCCCCCCCCCCTCCCCCCCACATACTAGAATTGAATATTGCCCTCAATATTCAAAGTACCGGCTATTATGCCGATATTTTGAAAAGCTTAGATGTGAAAATTTTTTGATTTGGGCAAGTGTGGGAACAACATTTTTTTTTTTTGAAATTGCTTTATATACAACAGCATGGGCAACTCCCCCACACTAGTTTTTAGAAGAGAGAAACAAGTCAGAGATATGGGTGAAAACCCATGTTGTGCTAATTTTTGTTCACTGAGTCACTAGCTTGACTCGATCCCCGAATTCATTTGTCCATGGGGAAAGTTTGGAGATCTGGGACAACCATAGATGGTATGTCCTCTCCAAAATAGTGTTTTAGCCGATGACCGTTCACTTTGAAGTTAGGACCGTCGGGTTGAGATAACTCAACAGTCCCATATGGAAATACTTTTGCAATAATGAATGGTCCAGTCCATCGGGTTTTTAGTTTTCCCGAGAAGATCTTTAACCTTGAATTGAAAAGAAGGACTCGGTCACCGACGTTAAAAAATTGGTTCTTAATCTTTGAGTCATGGATCTTCTTTGTCTTTTCTTTGTAGATCAAAGAGTTCTCGTAGGCCTGATCACGAAGTTCCGTTAATTCATTGAGTTGAACTTTACAGTGATCATCCGCTTTATGAAGGTCGTAGTTGGCATGTTTCAAGGCCCAATAGGCTTTGTGCTCAAGCTTGATAGGTAAATGACACGTCTTTTGATACGTGGGGATCGCACCAGGTTTTACCTCTCAAGGGATCTCGAGAAGCTTACAACCCCCACCAGGCAGTGTACCTGATCGTTGTAGTATAGTATAGTGACAAGTACCGGGGGATTGATCGTTCAACTCAGGAATAGTGTCGCTAGGATTAGAAAGCCTCCTAAACTAGGTCTAGATGTGAGGGATGATTCTTTTTGTATTTTTATATTTTATAGAAAGCAATTAAAATCTCGGGTTTTGGAAGAGTGGGCGGAATTAGTTGCTAGCCAACTAACCCAATTTACTAAAGATGCAATCAAAATAAAATAACATAAATGAAAATGAAACTAATTATACTAATGTGGTGTAAACAATGATGAGGAAAGTTGTGTTTACTTAGGTTTCATTACTCCCTATATATCTTTTACAGGTTGATAGCTTGTTACAATTTCATGGATGACAGGTCATATTCCTTAATGCTAGTCGTAGGGTCGTGTACAATATTCCCTAACTCTATAGGATCCTACTTCACCCCTATGTCGAGGCGTTAGAAGCTCCTAACATGGGATCATTAGAATTCTCCTACGCATTAAATACAACCAAAAATCGTAGTACACCTCCGATCATGTTTCCTAAGACGTTCAAGCAAGTTACCAATGGAAGTCTGCCAGTTTTCTTAAGCCTAACATCGAATACAATCATCCGTAACAACTATAAACTAACAATCAACCCATAATCAACATCTAGGTTTCGCTACATCTAAGCAAACACAAAAGAAATCTAGCCTAGCATGTTAAATAGAAGACAAGCGTAAGATATAATCAAACAACACATAGACATATTGAATGATTTGAAAGAGTACTTATATTTAATTGAACATGAAAGATTCAAGGGGTTGGAACCCTTGAAAAAGCTGTAAAATTCGGCCTAGGGTTTATTCCCTCAAAGTTGCACACTAATGAATGAAATTTGGAAAACTATATATAGATTTTACAGGGTGACGGCGTCATGTATTAAGTTGCGACACCGTCAACTCGCCGCCATAATGAAATCGTATTGTCTAGATCTACTTGTGACGCCGTCATGTAGGATTTTCCTCTGGGCCGTCACTAATACTTGGACCATAACGGCCTTGGGTGACGCCGTCATCTCCTATGCACAAAAACTCTCTGGATCGTCACGTGTATTTTTCACACCACCTCTTTTGTAACTCTTGACGCCATCATGTGGAGAGCCTTGACGCAGTCAGGTCTGTTCCTAGCAAGGAAAATTGAGGCTTTGCCGTTTTCTTCACTTTTATGCTCCAAAAACGTCCAAAATGCTTCTTTTTCCAGATTTCTCTCCAAAAGTACCTAAAATGACAAAAGGAACAATTTAGGGCAATAATTGATCGAATAATCTCTTATTCGGGCTTAAATGACCCCTTAAAAGTGGTTCACTTTTTACCTCATCACCTTCCCGTATACAAGCTTGTAAGGAGTACACCCGATGTGTGTTTTGTAAGCTGTACGGAAGGCCCAAAGTGCATCATCTAGTTTATCCGATCAAGAGGCACGGTTTTCACCTATGGTCTTTTCCAGAATCCGTTTTATACCACGGTTAGAAACATCCACTTGCCCACTAGTTTGTGGGTGATACGCGGTGGAAAGACGATGACTGACATCGTACTTAAGCATGACTTTTGCGAATTGATCATTCCAAAAGTGCGTACCTCGATCACTAATGATAGCACGGGGAGTTCCAAAACGAGCAAAGAGGGATTTCAAAAATTTCACAACAACCCGGGCACCGTTGGTGGGTAAGGCTTTTGCCTTAACCCATTTTGACAAATAGTCATCAGCCACGAGTATGTACTTGTTTCCACGAGAAGATGGGAATGACCCCATAAAATCAATGCCCCAGACGTCAAAGATTTCACAAACTTGAATGGCATTTTGTGGCATTTCGTTCTTTTGTGAAATATTTCCGTGACGCTGACAAGCATCACAAGTTTTGACTAAGTCGTGGGCATCCTTATAAATTGTGGGCCAATAGAAGCCGGAGTCAAACACCTTTTTGGCGGTGTAGTTTGGACTATAGTGTCCCCCGGTGGGTCCAGCATGGCAAGCCTTGAGAATATCATTGGCTTCCTGTCCGTAAACACATCGCCTGATGACTTGATCGGCACATATTTTGAATAAGTAGGGGTCGTCCCAGAAGTAATGTTTAACGTCTTTAAAGAATTTGTTTTTCTGTTGGGACGACATCCCTTTTACAATGAAGTTACACGCATGGTAGTTAAATGAACGAATATGAAGTTGCGTCCTTTTATTTATGTTCGTTAACGTCCGATTATGCGTTCGTTTACGTTCATTTACTTATTTATGTTCGTATCATATCTTGTAATTGTATAATTTTAAAATTGATTTGTTTAAACAAAACAACACTTATAAAACAATATATTGTGCATGTTTTAATAAAGTTTATGATTGTTTGTTTATGTTCATTTATATTCAATCATTTACCGTTCATTTAGTGTTTTAATGAACGAACATTAATAAAAATAAACAACTCATATTTTTAATAAACGAACATGAACAAGAAAATCCGTCCATTTAAGCATTCGTGTCCGTTTATTTACCCGGTTAAACTAAATGAACAAACATAAACAAGGCTCTATTCATGTTCGTCCAATTCATTTACAACCATATATGTAAGGAATAAGATATGTCCCCACTTCGTTGCGTTCATTGTGTGTGTGTTTATTCATGTTCTTGGGGAGGGAGTGCTTCACTCGCCCTCCCTTCCTTCACTCACTCCCAACCAATTGAAATGCGCCACATCATTCTCCACTTTTTCCCTCACTCACTCATATTTTTAGAGGCGCCACTTCACTCACCCTTCACTCACTTCCTTTTTTTTTTTTTTTTTTCCTTTTTTCTTTTTTAAATTCCATTAAACTTTATTAAAAACTAAAATTTCATTAAAATTAAATAAACATTACATAATATTTTTAAAAAACATAAAATAACATTACATAATACGAAAATGCTAAATTTCATAATACTAAAAAACTAATCTTCATCGTCCACCTCGAGGTATGGTAATTGTTGAGCGTCAATATGCTCCGTAAGAACAAATCGGAGATGAAAATGTGTGTTCTCATTTCGTATCTCGTCCAAGGCTGCTTCGTCAAACACCGGTTGGATTGGAGAATCTCTAATATGAACTTGGCAGATTGCGTTACTGGAGTCATGTAGAATCATGTTGTGCAATATCACACACGCATAAACTAGTTTGCTAATTCTGTCTACTGTGTACGGCCGTAAAGGTCATCTCAGTATACCCCATCTAGCCTTGAGAGCACCAAATACCCGTTCAACATCTTTTCGAGCCGACTCTTGTACTTTCTTGAACTTTTTCTCTTTCGGGTCGGCTGGAAATTTGAAGGCTTTTACAAAAGTAGACCATGTAGGATATATGCCATCGGTTAGATAGTAGCCACGCTTGTACGTATGACCATTCACAACAAATGGGCACTTAGGTGCCGTACCATTACGCTCGGTGAGGAATAGCGGAGATTGCATCACAACATTCACATCGTTGTTTGAACCCGGCGGTCCAAAGAACGCGTGCCATATCCACAAATCTTGAGACGCCACTGCCTCCATCATAATCGTGGGGTATTGATGATCACCCCTTTTATATTGACCCCTCAATTCGATTGGACAATTCCTCCAATCGAAATGTGTGCAATCTAGGCTACCGATCATACCCGGAATGTGATGTTTAGCTTCGTGTGCTTCGTACAAACATGCAATATCATGGCTTGTTGGCCTACGTAGGTAAACTGGACCGTATATCTGAATAACAGCGTCACAAAAAAATTGAAGGCATTCACGTGACGTTCTTTGAGCCATTTGTAAATATTCGTCAAACTCATCCGGTGGATTACCGGTTGCAAGTTGTTTAATGGCAGACGAACATTTTTGTATGGCTGTGAAACTTTTTTTTGCTCTAGCGTCATAACCTTCTTGAAAATACTCAAATCTAGACTCAATATCATGTGTTATTTTCAAAAATAAACTTTTACGCATACGATACCTGTCTTCAAACACTTGATCGTTGTATCTTGGTTCTTCACAAAAATAATCATGATTCAATGTTTTTGCAGCTGTGATCCGATCGCGTTTTACTGATGTTCGTGACGACCCTGCCGTATCTTCCTCCTCATCTGCGTCAATCGCGTTAGCAAACAACTCGAGACTACTATCGTTAGACCACTCATACGGGTCGTCTAACAATAAAGTCGAACCTATTCTTTTATGCTCCATATGCAAGATTTTTTTTTTTTGGTTTGCATCAGTATGTTTTTTTTTTTTTTTTTTTTTTTTTTGAATCGGTATGTGTTTTTTTTTTGTTTCAATCGATATGCTCCACAACAACTCCATTTTATACAATTCAAAAAAAAAAAAAAAAAAAAAAAAAAAAAAAAAAAACCGTTAGACTCCCAACGTATACATTTCAAGCTTTCCAACGTTCATTTTTGAGTTCTTCCCGTGCGTGACCTGCTCACTCAAATAGCCTCACCGTGCGGTGTACAAGTCGAGGCGACGGTGTTACCGTGCGGGGTAGCTTACCGCACCGCATGCTCACGCATGCACTCCCAGCACCCTTAGGTTACTACAAATTTAAATAAACAAAATTTGCCATCAGTTTTATTTGAATAGTATCACATGACTCATACAATGTTAACTTCTTATTATACTTATTATTTTGATGTTGGCTATGTAAAAACTACGATCTTGTAACATGTCTTATAATTTGAGTAAAACTATAACTTAAAGTTTTTAGATATTTTCAATTAAAAAATAATCTAATTGGCGAAATTATATAATGTATCTAGGCTAATATGTACAAACTTTAAACAAAAATATAAACTATAATTAATAATACTAATAACTTATAATTAATAAAACTAATAAGGAAACAAAAACAATGTTTAAAATTTTCTAATGAATGGTGTCTATATGTGTAACATTTTTGCCAAATGTATAGAAGAATAATTATATAAGTTTAATTAGGGATATTTTATGACACCAACATTATTTGAAAAGAGAATTTATAAAACATATACTACGTATTAGATAAGGGGTTTTTTTTATGAAACTACCATTAATATAAGTATAAGTTAAGGATGTTTTATGATACCAATTATTTTACAGGTGCTTTTATAAAAAATTATATTAGGTAAGAGGATTTTTATGAAATTATCATAATTTAGAAGGCCTTTTATGAAACATATTGAAGTAATGGGACAGGAAAACATTTCTAATGAATACTATTCCATCCCATAAATTTTTTCATATATATATATATATATATATATATATATATATATATATATATATATATATATATATATATATATATATAATAAAAGTTATAGTTAACTTTTAGTTTACCTATTTATGAAGATTCAATAAAAACATTTATAAATTAAAGGGGTTTATGAAAATGTTTTATAGCTTAAGGGGTTTTTGATAAAAGTATAAAATAGGGGTATGATTTTTTTTTTTAATGAATTGTAATTTCTCCCTTTATTTTAGGAAGATTTTTGAAAGTATTTATAGATTAAGGGGGTTTTACAACATGTATTATAACCTAAGAGCTTTTACGAAGAACCTAAGAGAATGTTTATAGATTATAGGGCTTTATGAAAAAAATTATACCCCAATAAAGTTTTTATGAAAATACTTATACATTATGGAATTTATGAAAATGTTTTGTGGTCTAAGGGAATTTTTTTAAATCTTTAATATAATAAGAAAATGATCAAATGGAATAGGGTTTATATTATGAACATATTTAACATTTATAATGAAGACTAAGGATCAAATGAGAAGAATATAGTAAACTTATTACTCATAATATAGTTACTATTCATGTATTTTTTTTAAGTGTGTGTAGGTTAGCGGGTTTTATGACATTTATTATAGCTTAATGGGTTTTTTTATGTAAAGAATATAAAAAATGTTGATAGCTTAGAAGGTTTAATGAAAATGTTTATATGAGAGGATTTTATAGGATTTTATGAAAACTGTTTATTATATAAAGAGGTTTCTTAAGATTTATGAACAATCTTACTATTCATAAATTTTAGGTAATTGTATAATAGTACAATAAAGAGATTATCATTGAAATTATAAAAGAAAGAAAAAAAGTTAAAATGCTCAAATGACCTGTATAAACAATATATATTTGGTTGATTTCTATATATTATATAAAGAATCTTTACACTTATATAATAGTTATTAGTTCGTGTGATTTGTAATTTTATCTTTTAGTCAAAATTGTCAAAATTTTATGAAAATAAGAGAATACAAATTTAAAATAATTATAGCATATTGGGATTAGAATTAGAATTTTGCTTCAAAAATGTGACACGATAACAATAAATAATAACAGTAATAATAATTATTCGATTTTAATAAAAATTATTTTAATAGTGCAATATCTAGAATTTTAAAACTGGAATAATTTTAATTATTAAATAATATTACCTCCGTCCCATAATAAATGTCCACTTTGACATTTTTTAGTCTTTCTTATTAAACTTTGACCATAAATATTTATATTTGTGTTATATAATACCTGATGAAAAATATATGAATAGATTGGTTTTAAATGTATTTTCATTTGGTATAATTTTCATCAAGTATTATTTAAAACAAATAAAAATATTTACGGTCAAACTTGAAAAAAAAAAAAAAAAAAAAAAAACTAAAAAAATTCAAGGTGGACACTTATTATGGGACGGAGGGAGTACTAAACAATATGACATAATAATAAAGTATAATATAATGTAGATGATATAGCATTAACAAAATAGTTTTTTTAAAACAAATGGGTGATAGTTATACGATATTTATGAAATATGGCTGAAATACATACTAAGTTAATAAATTATATTCATAATATAATACATAAACGGCAAAGCAATTACATGAGCTACAAGTTGTACCTTTTTTCTCAATAAAAGTGTTTGGTAAATTATCTGTAAAATATAATTATAAGCTGTTAATAGTAATTTTATATTTTAATAGCTCCGGATATTTAAAAAGCTTCATGAATCCACTTTTTATTTTTGAGCTACTTATTTAAAATAAAAGCTTGAAGTTAATGTATCCAAACAGAGATATTTGTTATGGTTATGAGTGACATAGACAACCTTAATTATTGTGTAAATTAGAAGTGTTTATATTTGCTGATTATTATTTGAATAGAAAAGAGATGAGATTATTTTAATTTATTCATATATTGTGAAAATTAGAAGTGTTTATATTTGATGATTATTATTTGAATAGAAAAGAGATGAGATTATTTTAATTTATTCATGTATGTGTTATATGGAAGATGATAGTGAAGGTTTAGGAGGCACTTGGCTTAGGGAGCTTGGATTAATAATAGATTAAAGCTAATTTGGCAAGACTAGTCAATGTTGTGTTTAAGTTCTTTGTGATTTATGTAAGATATGTAAAAATAAGCTTGATTGATGATATGTGTATTAAATGGATGTGCAAGTATTGATGAAAGTAGTCTTATGGACTAATGTGATGTGAATGATACTTATGTGATTAATGATGTATAATATCGTGTTATTATCCTTTTTACCTATTAAGCGTAATCCTTACGGTTTAGTTGTTTAACCGTTTTGTAAGTTTGTATAGATTTAAAGGATGACTCAGATAGTAGCACGTGGTGCTAATGAGGTTGGAAGTGCTTGTTGATATTAGAAAAGAAATTATGATTGATACCGAGCTTGAAGTAATATTGAACCCCCAAGTGTCGTAAATGATATGTAATGTTGTTTTGTAGTGTCAAAGTCCATTTTTAAGTGTTTAAATGGCTATGCACAAGTTGTATTGAAAATGGGTAAAAAATGAGTGTTTAACAAACACCTTTAGCTTTGTAAAGTATATGCTCAAGGGTCGTTTAGACCACAAATGTTTATGATAACTATGTATTATGTGTACGTTAATGATTTCTTGAAAGTTTCATGTTTTATCGAGTCTTGGAAGTCGAGTTTTGGTCGTTTTAGCCAAGTGTGAAAGCGGGACAACAAGTAGAACAGAAAATTGAATTGTATTTGAAGGATCATATCTAATAAACCGTAAATCCGTAGGATTCGAGCCACCTATCATTTAAAGGTAATCGAGTATACTTTATGTTGCAATTAGTTCCAAGTCCTGAGTCCAGGTCTAAGTGGGTCAAATCTTCAATTTACAGCAGACTGTCCAGAAAGACAGCATGTTGCGCAGAAAATAGGTTATGTTTGGAAATTTATATAAAAATAACTCATAAGTCGTTAGAGTTCGTGCCACCCATCGTTTTAATAGTAACTGAGTCTAATTTCATTTAAACATAGTCTTAAGAGCTGGTTAGTAATAGATATTTTTTTTTTCTTCAGTTCATCAAAGAGTAACATAAGGCCAGTTTTGGGTCATGTCGCTTCCGCGAAAAGTTTTAAATTTTTAGTCAAATCGAGAAAGGGGCATTTCAATATTCTTAAAAAAATGAATATCAATATGAACCACCTATTTTCTGAAATACAAGAATAGTAATATAACAATTTTAGGCTTTAAATCTTGAAATATTTTTTATACAGTGACATACTATATTATTTTGGAGCTATGTCCAATAGTAGTAGTAGTAATAATAATAATAATAATAATAATAATAATAATAATAATAATAATAATAATAATAATAATAATAATAATAATAATAATAATAATTCGGAAGTTCTCAGTTACTCAAGACATTGGTGCACGTGCTGCTACCCATATTTCTAGTAGGATTTTCTTTGCTATAGCTAGGGGAGTGGGGGCCCAGATAATTTCTCAACTTCCAACTAATTTTCTGTAAATCCTATAATTATCAAATAAAGTAATAATAATAATAATAATAATAATAATAATAATAATAATAATAATAATAATAATAATAATAGTGGTAGTGGTAGTGGTAGTGGTAGTGGTGGTGGTGGTAGTGGTGGTGGTGGTGGTAGTGGTAGTGGTGGTGGTGGTGGTGGTGGTAGTGGTAGTAGTAGTGGTGGTAGTAGTGGTGGTAGGAGTAGCGGTGGTAGCAGTAGTAGCAGTAGTAGCAGTAGTAGCAGGAGGAGGAGGAGGAGCAGGAGGAGCAGCAGGAGCAGCAGGAGTAGCAGTAGCGGTAGCAGCAGGTAGTAGCAGCAGTAGTAGTAGCAGTAGCAGCAGCAGTAGCAGTAGTAGTAGCAGCAGCAGCAGCAGTAGCAGTAGCAGTAGCAGTAGTAGTAGTGATTAATCGGTCAAGGCGAGATTAATCGGCTATTAATCGGATTGACATTTCCTTCAAGTTTTAAATATTACTATAGACCAAATCTTAACTGATTCTAAGCATACTATGATTTCAAACCGAAAAAAAAAAAGAAAAAAAAAAGAAGAAAAAGCTCCAATTCTGATTATGAGGCATATTGTGCTTTATAAGTGAAATAAACGAACCCAAATTAAGTAGAATGCCTAATTTTTTTTTTCTTTTTTTTTTTTTATTTTTTTTTTTATTATTTTTTTAAGTTTACTGATTAGTCCGATTTGACTGATTCAACCGATTTTTGACTGATTAATGGCTAATTTTTGCCTAGGCCGATTTTTACACCGATTTTCAAAATTCTACAAGGTACAAGGTCGATTATCAATTAATCGGCCGCTTCGGCCGATTTTTGCACCATTGCTCCTTACTAAAAAGTACAATAAAATTTTCAAATAGTTTTATTTTTAAGAAACCATAAAATGAAAAGTACATGTTATTATACGCTAATTAATGTTATTTTTAAAACACAAAAAATGAAGAGTACATGTTATTAATCACACTAATTAATGTTATTTTTAAAACACCATTAAATAAAAAGTAGATGTTATTATACACAAGTTGATGGTACATATAGTTTTAAAAACCGGACCAGACCAACGGTTCAACCGGGAATCGGTGTCGCCATAGGTTCGGCTAACCAATAAAAGCCATCCGAACATGAACCAGTGAGGACCCGTTGAAACCGATTCAAATTGGTGAATCAGGTCTCATCGAGATCTATTTCTCCGGCTAATCGTCACAGGGTATCCGCCGCCACAACGCGCTGGTACCCTGCTATACTATATATAAAGGACAAACCAAAAAGTGAAAAGTTGAAACTAGAAAAAAAAATGTTGAAAACATATATTTCAAAAGAGAACTATTAATACCAAGGCTGTCAAGACCGTGATCTCGCGCAAGAGCGTTTTTGTCTTTGCAAGATCGAGATCGTATGATCGGATCGCGATCCTATGATCCTACCAATTTGTCATATTTTGTAAACAAATGATATACGAGTCAAACTATTTTACATTTGAGTCAAACTGTTTTACATTTCTACTCAACGTCAAAGATAAATTCATATAATATCCTCTTGAAAATGACAAAGTTCAAATTTCAAACACCAAAATAATAGTAAAACACAAAAATGTCAAGTTTCAATCGTTACATTAACGATTTAGTTGAATAATATTACATAACATAGGTCCTAAATGTCTTAAAACATACGAGCCATCAACATGATTTTAAGAAAACAAACGTTTCATAAGTGGCATTCCAAAATATACCCTTTGATTAGTTTAATCACACTTAAGTAAAGTAAATTAAACTATTGAACACTATGTATAAGCTATAATCTATTTAGAAAATGAAACAGTAGTTGTTTACACATTAGACATTAGTAAAACACACGTTTGTTTTTTTGGCCTAAGCAAGTGGGATGGACTTAAAAGATTTAAATAATAGTAATAATAATAATAATAATAATAATAATAATAATAATAATAATAATAATAATAATAATAATAATAATAATAATAATAATAAATAAAATAAAAAGTGAACTTGGATCGCGTGTCGATCTTACGATCTTACGTGCGATTCTACGATCTTACTTACGATCCTACCTCAGATCCGATCCTACCACGATCCTACACGATTTTGACTGGTGTGCACGTAAGATCCTACGATCTTACGTGTAAACTCGCGAGTTTGACAGCCTTGATTAATACACATTGAAAACCGTGTTGACCCGGGACACTTCAAACCCGGCGGGTTGACCCGGTTTAATTTGACCCATTTTTAACCCAACACGTCAGGTTGACTCAGTTTAAATCGACCTGTTTTTTTACCAGAACGGTTCAACCGGTTGAACCGGGTTTCAAAACATTATGTTAATTCCCCAAATTCTCAAACTTTTATTATTTTTCGTTTATAACTCATAAACTTTCTTTTAATCACTAAACGATCTGTTGCTATAAAATCTCGTTGCTATGTACGAATACTCGTCTAGTTGTAGGAAAAAGATGAGGTACACTTGTTAGATTTCCCCTTTTCTAAAGAAGTTGTTTATCGGGGCGTTGTATAACACTAGTTATTATTTTTGTTACTTATTAATATTATTATCATCATTTTTAAATTGAATCAATCATTATATCCAAACTTTGCATACGCACAACATTATAATTATAAAATTGAAAACTCGAGTTATTATGATATGTAAATAAACCCGAGATTATACATTTATCAATGTCTCATATAAATTATTATTATTTACTTGTTAACTATTTAAAATTCTCACATACGCTTATAATAAGTCTATAAAAATAGCATTTTACACGAGATTATAATGCAAACTACCAATGATATATCAAAACCTGCGCTTACTAACCCATTCATGCACGACTTAATAAGTGGTAAAATATTTCATAATTGAGATATCATATTAAAATTAGCAGGGTACCCGCGCGTTGTAAGGGCGGATACTCTGTGATTAAAGTTTAGACGCCAATAAAATAACAATGACGAACTCATTAATTAGAGAAAAACATGATCCCAATCCGACTCAATTCACCCATTTTTACCGATTCTGACGGGTCATCCTCCGTTTTGTTATTGAATGGCTTTTATTGGCTAGCTCAACCAATGGCGACTTCGGGTTCCGGTTGAACTCGTTGGTCCGGTCCGGTTGAGCCCGTTGGTCCGGTCCGGTTGAACCCGTTGGTCCGGTCCAGTTTTCAAAATCATATGTACCATTAATGTAATTGTATAAAGCTTTGTGTATTTTATTTGTTTGTACAATGTGTATTATAACGTGTATTTTTATTATAGGAGTGCTTTAAAAATAATATTAATTAGTGTTTAATGTTTTATTCTTAATTTTAAGTTTTTTTTATATGTGTGTTTAATTGATTTGTACCAAGTGCTTAATATGTTGTATGTCTTAATTTTAAGATTTTTGATATTTAATGTGTTTAATGTTAGAAAATTAAGTTTAAGAGATATTTAATGTTTCAAAATTGTGTTTAATTTACTTGTGCATATTGCTTTGTTAGTTGTATTACTTAATTTTAAGATATTTAACGCCATTAGTGTGTTTAAATTACCATTTTAAGTTTAATACCATTAATGTATTTAAATTAGCTGTACATGTAGCTTTAATGATTGTAATGTTTAATTTTAAGTATTTTTATATTTAATAGGCCTAAATGCTTTATAAGTAAAAGTAAAGTAAAGTAACTCCCAATACCGTCTTCCACGGGTTATGGGTCCCAATACCATCTTCCACGGTGTATGGGGGAGGTTGAGACGTAGACAACCATACCCCCAACCTATGGTAGAGAGGTTGCTTTCGGTTCTACTTAAGGTAGAAAAGGACCTCCGGCCTTCCGGTTCTACCTAAGGTAGAAAATGCTTTATAAGATAGTTAGATAATAATATATTTATATTATTTATAAAACAAAAATTGTCAAAATGAAAAGTGAAAAGTTGAAAATTTTATAAAGAAAACGTTGAAACAATTAATTATGAACAATTTTAACTATTACTACACATATATTTCAAAAGGAAACTATTAATACGCATCGAAAACTGGGTTGACCCGGGACGCTTCAAACCCAGCAGGTTGACCCAGTTTAATTTGACTCATTTTTCGACCCAGCCCGTCGATTTGACCCGGTTTAAATTGACCTATTACCGGATCGGTTCAACCAGTTGAACCACCCGGGTCGAATCGGGTTTCATATTATTTTTAATCCCCAAATCCTCAAACTTTTGTTATTTTATAACCCATAAACATTTTTTATCACTAAAACTATTTGCCGCTATAAAATCACATTGATATGTACAGGGACTCGTCTAGTATTATAAAAATATTATAGCAATATTATATCACGAGACTTTATCTTTCTTTTTATTACAGGATATTTTTCTGTTTACTTTTATGCTATCTAAAAATAGCGCATACTCGGTGATATGGTAGACATATTAGAAACAAAAATTCTAACATAAATTAAGCTGAATAATGCATGCAGATGTGTTTTTCTATGGAAGACATGCATGCGGATGTGTAGTTGGCAAGTTTTGGATCGAGTGATGTCTTGAGGTGAGCTTGGATGCTTTGAAGCCACTTGTAAACTATCGAAGACAACAATACTAGCTATATAAGAACAAATATGATAACATAAAAATTTGTTGGGGTCACATTTAGTAATTTAATATGTTAAACTATTGGATTTTCTTGGTTATTAACACACTAGTAAAAGATTCGTTAACATATTGTGATCATATGTAAGTTGTGGTTCAAAAATGAATACACGCACGTACATTCGATATTTGTTGGCTTTCAGTTGATAAATACAGGTTATGGTTCAAATGAAATAATATTAGAGTTAATTACATAAATGGTAACTGTAGTTTGTCGGGATTTTTTGAGTTTAGTCATTGTACTTTTTTTCTCGTCGGATCATATCATTGTGGTTTGTGCTTATTGTGGATCTAGCCTATCTTCGTTAACACCGTTAACTTTACAGGCAATTGAAATGACCAAAAAGCTCACGCCATCTTCTTCTTTAGTTTAATCTATTTTAATTAATTTCAATCAACACAAAAATCAAATTTAAAAGCTAAGAAAATACATACAAAACATAACTCAAATTTCTGTGGTTTGAAAACAATTATACTCAACTCTAGCACCTGTGAGAATAATTACATCAAAGAATGTTTTTGTTGTTTTCTTTATTCACAATCATATAATCTAATCAGTTAAGATTTTATTTTTCTTTTTTACAATATTACAAACACTTTGTTGATTGAAATATCAAAAAGCCAATGTTTGAAAATATTTTGCAAAAGTGATTATTTGTAAACTTTTGACACAATTTAATATATGTATATGTTATATATATTTGTATTGGTTATTGTCTTTGCGTTCTTTTTGGAAAGAGCTTCGTAATGAGTTAAAAAGTGTCAAAAATGAAGTTAATATGAATGAGATATTATGTCTTAAAGTGAAGTAAAACATGTGAACTCATACGAGTCCGCGTGACATGTGGACATGAATGCAACTCCGAAAATTTACCTATCTGCGAATCTTTTTGATGTAGATTCAGTATCGGGTTTTTTATTTTCAAAATATAGATTTAAACTTATTAGACAAGTTTTACAGAATTTTTTTGTTTAATAAAGATGTGGAAATCTTGTTTAATTATAACAAATTCGTTTAATCATGGCAAAGATTTTATCTTTGAGACCAAGATAAGTTTTCACTATGAATATTGCCATATCCTCATTCGGTTTTGATAACAAAAAAAATGCCACTCTTAAGAGACGAATGTCCAACATACATTCGATCAAGACACGCCAACGTTTCAGTGAAATCTAAGGCAAGTTTGTCACATCTGACAGTACATCTGCTTTGGCTGTTGTATTTTGAGAAACCGACGATGAATCTGTTTTAAGGGAATCGTGTTAAACACGAGCCTCGTGCATCGACCTTTTTATTTTTATTTATTTATTATTTTTTTTAATTGTCGTTTAACAAGAGTCTGTGGTCTACTTCATCCTCATTATGTTTGTATTTAATTTTCTGTTATTTATTTAGTGTTAGTTTTATTTATTGTAATCCGATTTGTGTTAATAAAAGTGTCCTACATCCGATGAATCCAATTTTTTATATATATTGTTTTTAAATATGCAGATGTGGAGATGTAACGTTTTGAATCTATTCGATCAAGCTCTTGTCTGAATTAATTTTTTCATTATATATGCAACAATTGGTATGAAATATAATATTAAGATTAAATTGTTAAGAAATATGTAATGACATTGTTGAAAGACAGCTAAAACTGTTTGAAACTTGCTCATTTATAAAAACAAATCAAATTTTATGGCTGTGGAAAAGGGAAAAAGAGAAAATGTTGTAATTATCTTTTAAATTACTAGAGTTATGTAATATGTATATTAGTTTATAAAGATAAAATTATATCAATTCTTTGATAACGATTAGGTTTTTGTTTTATTGATACAGTATAATTTATTGAAATGAGATTTGTATTATTTTTTTAATATTAAAGGCTCTGTGAGTTTGGTTTAGAATAAGATTAAAGAAATAAAGAAAATTATGAGGTTCGAGATGAAGTGTGAAAAGGACGAAAATACTCTTGACATGATTCAGATATGATTCGAACATGAGTGAAGTTAACAGAATGTTAACCAAAAATTAATGGAGTTAAAAAAAATAGACTGAATTCGTAATATACACAAACCACATTGATATGACCCGACAAAAGAAAAGTATAATGACTAAACCCGTAAAATCTGACAAATCACAGTGACCATTTATGTAATTAACTTTAATAATTTTATATGTAAATAAATAATTTGTTAAGATGCAACTTTGTTAATTGGGACGTGGCTAATTAAGAACATATTTGATGTGTTGATTATGAAACAAAGTATAATGAACTTTGCTGAGGCTAAAAATATATAGTCACTTTCCTTAAAAATTGGCTTAATTTTACAGTCATCTTTCTTATTTTCCTTTTATTTTTCCATATTTTCACTTAAATTACGGAATTGATCAATCGACCACATTAGACTACATGCCAGGTATTTGATAAGATTTGTAAAATTGAAATTTAAGTGGTTATAACTCTTAAAATAGTTTAGAAAAAGTTGAAGTACCTTGAACAACAAGAGTACACAATTATGTTGAAACGGGATATGGTGTTTATACGATGTAGACAGTCATACACTTAACCGTTAACCGATGGAAAGGAACGCTTCCATTTTGAATTATCTTGAGCTTGTTTACCATTTTGGTGACGAGTCGAGTTATTCTACAAATCAAACATTCCTCACATGGGACTCATTCCCACCATCCATCTAAAAAGCAAATCAATGGTTGAGATTAAAAACATTTTATTATTTCACTCATTTTTTATAATTTAAATATCTCTTAAACCGTTAATCGTTAAGCGAAAATAATTACACCATCGCAACGGGCATTTAATTATCTTTCTATAGACGGGCACCTTGATATACTTTCGAAAAGAAAAAAAAAATCATTTTTTTTTTCACGTTTTTTTTTCGTGGCCGAAAAAAAATCATATATGATATTGCATATCATATATGATATGTAATATCATATATGATATTACATATAATATCATATATGATATTACATATCATATATGATATGATATGTAATATCATATATGATTTTTTTGGCCACGAAAAAAAACGTGAATAAAACGAAAAAAAATATTGTCGAAAATATATCAATTAGCCTGTCTATAGAAAGATAATTAAATACTCGTCGTAACGGTATATTTTTTTTCGTTTAACGATTAATGGTTTGAAAGATATTAATATTTGAAAAAAAAATGATGAAAGTAGGTTTTTTAAATTGTTGTGATTAATCTTATCCATTAGATCAAATAAAAATAAAAATATAAAAAAGATAGAGGGTGAAAATTAATCCGTAAAAAAAGTTTGGTCCTCAAATGATCTTTACTTTTTGTTGACTGCGTATATATTTGTGAAATTAAACCACGATGTCTAGTGGGCTTGTTTTGGATCGAATGATGTCATATAGACTAGACGTATTTATCTACATGAATTTGTTTGGGAATCTTGACTATTATTTTAATTTCAAAAACTCATTGATTTTAAATTTTAGCATTAGAATTAGAAATTTAGAATGACTAATAATGACCCCAATAAATTTTTATGTTAGCATATTTGTTCTTAGTTTTGTTGTCTTCCATAGTTTGTTGGCTTCTAAACTTCGCATAGTTTTATTGTGAAACTATGAAATAGCTAATTGTAACCCCCAATTACCTTTTTTTTTTTTTTTTTTTTTTTTCTTTTTTTTTTTTTTTTTTTTGGTTTTTGGTTTTTGGTTAGGAAATCGAATAAAAGTTATGCAAAGTTTAGATTAACTCATCAATAGAAGTTACGCGAAGTTTAGAAGATTAACTCATCAGTAAAATCACTGGACAAATTTTTATGTTAGCATTGTGACCCATAGTTTGAAAGTGGAGAAAATAGTAGTAACTAAAGATGTGAGAACAATTATTAGTAAAATAAAAGGCAAAAACTACAAATTCCATTCATGAAGTTTTATATATTTGCACACTCTACTTCCTACAAGAAATTTTAGCAAATGCCCCTAAACTAGACTTTTTGTTACAAGTTGGCCATTATGGCTAACGCCTGTTATTTTTGCAAGTGCCATCACGTGCAATCCACGTGAGGGCTTTTTTGTCATTTTATCTTTCCTGCCCACATATTCTACTCGCCAACTATCACAAAACACAAGACCAATTTCCATTTCATTTTGTTCTCAAAAGTTACATTTCACCTTTATCCTCAAATTTTAGAAATCACTAACTAAAATCACACGATTTCAAATTGTTGGAAATACATTTGGCAGAATCGTGCACAATGTACCCTATCCGTGATTTAGGTCTAATTTATGGTAAGTTGTTTTTTCTTTTGAATTTTTTAGATTATTTTGTCGAATATGTAGTTAAGACATGCATACTATTTGTAAAAATGGGTTTATGTGTTTACATAAATTCATATGACAACCTGTTTACGTTGAAAATCCAGCACAAGGGTGATTTTACCTCACCACCCGAAAGAAGATATCGTTTTATAGAAATAGATTGGTTTGACTTAGTTGACTGTGACATGTTTTCAATGAACACATTGGATGAAATGTTAGAGGATTTAGGTTACAAAGATGGCAGGATTTTGTTCATGAATTTTATGATGGGCTAGTCCTTGGATGAAGGTTTGGTACCACTAATGACTGACCAAGATGTGATCACTTTTTGGAGTATGTCCTTCAATTTAGAGGAGTAAAGGTGTATATTGAAACATGTATTTCATTGGTTGAAATGCACATGATGAAAGGAATGACGAGTAAGGGTAAGGTGTGGTCATATAAGAAATTGTGGAGGATAATGTCAAGGAAGCTGCTTGAAAGGAGGTTTCCAGTGATAGTAGAAACATGGGTAAATTATTGTTGTTAGAATGGAATGGTTCCAATGAAGATGGAAAGGATGGAAATTATGTTAACACTGAAACTGAAGCTTCAACAAGTAAAGTAGCACCATTCTTTGAAGATAGTGTTGGGTTAGAAAAACTGACCCAATTGTCTCTCACAAGTATTTAAACATAAAATAGCCTAATTCACCTTCTAAAGGTCAGTGAACGTCAAGTCTCTTATAACAATTAGAGAGGATGTCACTTCATAACTATCAAAGTGAATCTGATAAGTTATTAGAAGTGATATACTCTCTAAGAGTTATCAGAGAACATGTCTCTCTAATTATTATTAAGAAGATGACTCACCGATAAAGAAATCAGTGAGTGTTGTATAAAGCTCAAACACGTGTATGGCTTCAGGGAAGTCAAAAACCAACTAAAGAAAACATCTCACAAACTGATGAGGTGTCAGGGAGTGATTTAAAAGGAGATAGAGACAATACCAGAGCCACTGAGATATGACAAATGTCTCTTTGACTCTGAAGACTTAATTTTGTATTTCAACCACAACCTCTGAATGCATGGGCGGGAAACTTCTTTGAGAAGATAAGTTCAAGTACTTATCGATATACATGAAATAGGCATTGGAACTATAAGTTGTCAAATCGAAGCCGAAAGTACGCTTCAGGCTAGCTACAAGGCACGTGCATATCTATAGCAAGTGGACAACTTACTATGCAACCTTAATGCAACCACTGTTTCCCCTCCTATATAAACAATCGGTTGGAACCAAAGTTAAGTAGAGATTCCTACAAAATAAATAATATAAAGTATTATGGTTAGAATACTCCTCTCCTAGAAACAAAAAAGTAGTTAGCAGTCTTTTGTTGTTTGATTATGGAGAGTTTCATTTGTCAACTCGGGGTTAGTTTTCCGTATGCTATTCCTTGTAAATATTTGATTCATTAATATAAGATTTATAAAAGTTGAAAAAATTCCACTAGTGTTATTAGCATGTTTGTGTCATTCTCAAGCAAACTCAACCTCACATATGTTAATGTTCGTCAGTTTTCCTCACTTGCTAAAACTGTTGTTCATATCATTCATGGTTTGCATGAATGCGTGTGCGATAAGAGGACCCAACAGATAGTAGTGATAATGATTTTGGTTTCGGTTTCTCTGATTGTGACAATGAGTTCCCACCATGGTCTACTGAAATCATGCATTAAAAAAAAGGGCAAAAATGATGAGTGATGACTTCATGTTCAGAAAACTCTTGGTAGAGATTGACTTTGATTTAGAGTATGGCACTGAGGTAATGAAACATTAGCTTAGCTAGGAAAATGGTTGTGAAGAAGAGTTAGTGGGTGAGTTAAATGCAACATTTGACAACATCCTTGAGAAATTAAGTTAGGATCTAATAGAGATGACAAATGAGGTCAAAGTTGAACAGGGGATGGAAGAGCTTATGCATGATGAAATTGATGGTGTAATGTATGATATAGATGATGATGCTAGCATAAGTGGTAAGGAAGGGGATTTGTATACATGGATGAGGTATGATGTGTCGTAGCAAGATAATGAATTTGATTGGCAACTGGATCCATACCATGGAGATAATGAAGCTGAAGAGATTAGAGTATTGTTTGCTGAACTTGATCAATCAATTGAGGATGTGATTTTTCAAAATAATGCACTAGAAGAACCTATGGTTGTTCTAATTGATGCTCCAGTTGTTGATCCAGTTGTAGCTAAAGAGGTGGTGGTAATGGCTAATGATCAAGAAGATGGTTTAGTTGATCCAGTTGATGATGGGGGATGTTGATCTAGTTTTGTTGAAGAAGTGGTGGAAGACCAAGGAAGACCGATAAAGAGGAGAAGAGTGATCCACGATGAGAAGGAAAAATAAGATGATGGTCAATGATTTATTTTATATTTAATTTCATAAACAGTTATCGTTTGTTATGGTTATGTACTACATGTTTAAGATAATAGGTAGTTATGTATTTGTGGTATATAAAGTCAATGTGGTCTAATGGTTGTTAAACTAGGGGTGGCAATTCTCGACAGCACATGATAAACGACACGAACCCGACACAAAGTTAAATAGGTTTGGGTTGAGGATAAATAGGTTTGGGTCAAAAACAGGTCAACCCGTCTAACCTGTTTAATAAACGGGCCGTGTTTGGGTTGAATAAGTATTAAAAAGGTCAACCCGTGAACCCATCTAAGTATATAAGCCTCTAAAGTTAAAATATATAACTTAGATTTTATGTTGGATTTGGATTGAATGCATTTTGTTATGTACTTAATATGGCTGAATTACTATTATAACTAAGATATCATTGTAATTGTCGTATAGTTATTTGTATATTATTTTTATCATTTTTTAGATCCTTATATCATTTTTGTATTTAAACTAGTTAAATCGATAAACCACTAATCTTATTCACCGCTTGACTTATTTACTCAAAAAGGTTAAACGGGTCACAAACGGTTTCACACGTGTTATGCAGGTATGAGTTAGAGTTGAGTTTCTTGACATGATTAATAAATAGGTTGTGTTTGAGTAGATGTTATAATAATTCGCCAACCCGTGAACCCAAATAGGTTAACCTACACAGGACTCGATTGCCACCCCTATGTTAAACGATGAACTAACTTTAGTACGGATGCCTACTTGTTCCACAAATTTTGGTGATTGTATGCATTCAATTTGACTTGCAAAAGTCAAACTTGTGGTATTTGTATTCATTAGTTGTTTCATAGGGTGTTTGGATCACTTGAATTGACTAGCAAAAGTCAAAGTTGCGATATTTGTATGAGTAAGTGGTTTCATGAGGTGCAATTGTTGTTTATCATGGGTGTTTTTATGTATCTATAGTTTGACCGTAATCACTTGGACTAAGAGTTAAGCATTTGCATTAAACCATTTTTCAAATACCCCTTTTAGTCTTTTCCAACCCCACCCTCATCATAAATACACTTGCCAACTATCGCAATAGTTACATAAATACACCTGCCAACCTTTCATTTCATTTTGATCTGAATACTTACACTGCTTCAATTTAATTTGAGATGTTAAAGGTTAGTGACTAGATGGTAATTTACATTATAACTTATATGTTTGATGATTGACCTTTATGTTGAACATTTTGGGTATGATGATATTTTGATACACTCTTTGCAGATATCAAATCCAAGGGGATCGCAACTTGGGATAATGTGATCTTTCTAGATGATGATACAAGTGAGGATGATGTGATCTTTCTGGGTGAGGATCTCAGTGAGGATGATGAAGATCATAATTTCACTGAAAAAGAGATAGACGAGATGCTAGAGGGACTAAGATAACTTGCAGAAAGAACTAAAGCACTAAATCCTCTCAACTCAAATTATGATGAACAAACTGAAGCTTTAACAAGTAGTAAGCAAGCTAAAAGGGGAGATGCAACCAGACCATGCATACTTGGACTTAGTGTTGTTGCACACACAATGTTCAACATCAAGTAAGGACTTCAAATGTTATTGCAAAAACTGTTGCAGATACTGGTGAGCAAGCTAAAAGTATAGTTCCAATAAAAGGTTGCATACTTGGTCTAAAAGCAGTTCCATACAATGGTAATGAGAAGGCAAAGAAGGTAAGAGCCAATGGTTTGATAGGTTGTATGTTTAATGTTAAAAATAATTATCTCCTTTTATGGTTAAGTACTTGATGTTTAGTAGTTTAATGTAACCGGGTTATGAAAGCCTACTAGTTTGGAAAATTTTGGCATAAAATTAACTAGCAAAAGTCAAACATGGTGTTCAAATGACTTAGTGGTTTCACATGGTTCTTTAGGTACAGTAAAAGGCTTACTTTCACATAGTTATGCAGGCTTGCAATCGTAGTCTTTAAATGGTTCCATTTATTAAAATTAACCGATTATAAACAACATAGATATGTAAGAGTTGGATACAAAATGGTTAGAACCAGTTTTACCATATCCCTTAAACCACTTTCCAAAACAGCCATTTATCAATGTGAATGATCAAACAAGGACCACATGAAGAACATATGGTTAACGCCAAATGAAAGATCAAGAAACTACACAACAACGAGATCATATAAATATTTAAACAAACTAATTATTAGAAAACCATTAAAACATCATATTGATAAAAGTAAACCATAAATCAAACTACACACCCCAAAAACCACAAAACACCACCTCGCGCACCAAACCCTATCCTAGTAACCCTTCATTTATCTTTGTAGCAAAGAGGAGCTTCTCAAGCACACTAAGATGGGATTCAGCCACCATAATTTGGAAAGGAGTTGCCTTCTCCAAATCACGCTTTTGCACACGCTTCAACACACGAACACTTTCCACAGCCACAAGGTTACCAAGTAACCTTTCAAACTTCTCAATCACCTCTCCCATATCTCTAAGAGTAGCAGCCACCTTCTCGCAAAGCTCTCTTAACTTCTTCTCAAGCTTAATGTTGTTATCTACTTCCCTCCCAATTAACCGAGCATTTGATATTTCATCATTGTAGATTTCGCAGCATTTGCTAGCTCTTCAAGAAGAGCCATTGATGAGACTGGAACTGATACTAAATTTTCTTAAGGGTTTTTTAGGAATGAGAGTGCTTGTGTTAGGGTAGGCTTAAATACAAGAAGTATATGAAATTTGGAAGGGTTACAGGGTATTTGAAAAGGTGAATAGTATATGAAATTTGGAAGGGTTACAGAGTATTTGAAAAGGTAAATAGTTGAGTCTCGTCAACTAAATGTTACTAGTGAAAAGAATAAGAGTGTTGCAAATATCGTTCCTTAGCATAAGTCTTCATTGGGAATACAAGATGGTAGGTGGGAGTAAGGTGGGCGGAAAAGACAAAATGTCAAATAGGCCCTCACGTGGATGGCACACGATGGCACTTAACGGGCAAAAATAACGGGTGTTAGCCATAATGGGTAGCTTGTAACAAAAAATCCCCTTTAGAGATTGTTGAGCATTTTATTAATAAAAAGGTAAGTGTTTCAATTCAGAATAAAATTGTAAATACGTTGATGTTCTGTAGGTTTTACCTAAAGTTTATTTTATTTTATTTTTTTTTATCAAACATATTATATAGCAATAATATGGAAATGAATTTACATAGTGGTGGACATCAAGCGATCAACAAGCTGCGCCGCTAGCCCTTTTTAAATTGCAAAACTAATTCTCTTAAAAATGACATTTGTGGATCTAGGAGTTACAACATTACTATACATAGCACGTTGAACTCTGTTTAGTAGCTCCACTGCCTCAGGTGCAAGAAATCTTTTATATAATAAAATAAAACCCCTATTGGAATTTTTCCATTTCAAAAAAATCAATTCATACTTTATTTAGTAATATTTTTTTAATTATAATTTTTTTCTATGAATTTTGAAAAATAATTAAACCTAATTCTTTCTTAGTTTAGCAAAAAAAAACAAAAAAATTGAAATTTTCGTCTATACATATTTTATGTTGGAAAAAACTAAATATACACAAGTACTTGAGATTTAATACTTAATAGATTTGGGTGCGAAGTGTAAAATTTTAAAAAAGCGGAACACAAATTTTTCATAACAGCACACAAGTAGAAAGAAACCCAACAACACAGCAACATAAAAACATGAAAACCTTAGATTAATCATCGATCACAAGTTAACCTTGTGACCAATTTCCTTCATAACATAAAACCCTATTCAAATCTTGAAGTCATTGCATCCATCTTTTCAAACAATTGTGTGTTCAACAATCATGGTACCATTTTTGTTTACATTATACATCGGATCAAATTAATAAAACCCTAATCCGATTTGGTATCTTTTTTCTCTTAATCAATTGAATCACTGCTAATTCAATTTGCTTATTGTTAGTTCTTTTTCAGTTAATTGATTAATTTGAGTTCGATTTGTATATCCGTTTTTTTTTCAGTTCATACGATCGTTGTGGCTAAAGGTCATTCGAACTTGAGGTTTGTCTTTATACTTTTTTTTAATGCATTTAATGAAATATAGGGCTACATGGATGTTGTTATAATATTCAATATTTGTTGGGAGTTTATTGCAGATAAATAAGTTGAAAGATGAAGGTTTTTGTGAATGGAACTCACTTAGAGATTGATGTCAAACCACAAGACATGGTTCGTGTTTGTTTCGTTTTTAATTTATTTTAATGTTTAATTGAACATTTGATATCGTTTCATCTGATGTCATAATCGTCAAATTGGAGCTAATTCATCATTCATTAAACAAACAAACAAGTAATTTTTGTGTTTGATTCCAATGCTATTTTTAATTACATTATACTCTATAAACCCTTATTACGTCTTCTTAGTTTTGTTTGTGGAAGCTAATTATTAATTATCCGTTAAATCAATTGCAGAGATCTATTAATCGAAGATGTTTTTAACTAGGTAACAACAACAACCTACACATTTTCTTATTTACAATTTGTTTGAAGTCTTATTTGATTAGGTTGTATTTGATGATGATGAATTTTGAATGTAGAACTGAGTACGATATGGGTGTGAACACCTTCTCTCCAGAAGGTCATTTTTTTCTGGTTGAATATGCTATTTAGTCCATTAAGGTACATAATTCTATTTTATAACTTTTTTTCTGCTTTTAGTTTTAAATACTGTAAATGACTTTTGTTTGGGTTACAATTTTTTTAAGAGTTATAACAAGTTTTACTAGGAACAAGTCTCATATGCAATGTTAGTATATCATAAGTTGGATTAATTTTGTCAATTAGGTTGAAATTCATATCGAGTAGAGCACATGGAAGCTTTTTTAACTTCCTAAAAGGGTAATACTTTTTTTGCTTAGAACTTGAAGTAGAAGGCCGTGTTTATACTTATATTTGGATTAGTGTTGTGCTGGAACACATCATAATGTTTTGCATTTGCACTCCTTTATATTTACTTTGAGCCAAAGCTAATCTTCAAATTGAGAAAAAGAATGCCTACAAGATATGTATAACCAGTCATTATAAAGGAGCTCATATGTTATAGTTTCGACCAAAGTTATGTATTTTAATACATTTTTTATTTGATGTACCTTATGCTTTTTTATTGTAACTTAGATGGGTGCAAGACTAGGAAGCAAGATCGCAATGCAACCAAGGGAGCTCGGGCTGTTCGGTTATAATGTAACAATATGGTAACTTTTATGCTTCATTTCTAAACTTCCCGTTAGTTATGATGAATCATGATTTCAGATGGTGTCTAATTGTTGAATTTGAATGATGTAAATTAGAAAGCAGAAGAGAGCAACCATTTTGAAAGAGAAAAGGACTTCCAGAGGAACAACCAGTACCCCACGTTATTGTGAGTATTGGTTTCACGTAGAATCGACACTATTGACCGTGTGAAACTTCATTTACATTGGTTTACACACTTTCAATATATCTCGGTAAATCTAATATAGTATCTAACCCTACGGTGCTTTTTATTATCTTCTCTTAGGCCAAGAAGTGACATAGCCTATACCATCAACAATACAATGTGATTTTCACTTTACAGACTTTGATGACCTTCATAAACACGCCGGCACAGAAAAACATGCAAAGTAAGTTGTCCTTATTATTAACAGTACCTACCTCAAGCCATTGCCTTATATGCAACGCTTAAACTGTCTCCATCTAAAATTAAAGATGTTAGAGCAGTCGTGTTGAAATGCTTACCTATTAGAGAATAAGGATAAGGGCATGAAGCCAAAACAAGAAGAGATATCGTCATTGCCAATGAAAAGTAAGATTGTCTTATTATTTGTGTGTATCACTTATGTTATATGTCTTATATGCAAACTTTCTTTTAGGAAAAAGCTTCTATCATTAACATTGTGTACCCCTTTCGATGAAGATGAAGGAAATACACTTGCAAGCATCATCGAGACAGGACCGATGATACTTGGTATGAGGTTGAAAATGACAACATTCAACTGTAAGTGAAACAATGCTAATTATAATTCATTATCTGAAAAAATTTGGGATACATGTTCTGCGACTCTCACACACTATAGAAAACAGTTATCAGTTAACTATTTAAACACACACCATTTTGTCATATATCTTACTAGCTTTTACACATTTGTGCAGGCCTATTATTGAGCACAAAAGGATCATCTAGACTAATGATCAACCCTCCAATAGAAGGAGAGGTACAAATGAGACACTGGTACATTTTTCTTTAATGAATCTGCTTAATTATATTTGTTGCAAAATCGAACTTATTTGACATTATTTCGTAAACATATATTTTTAGTTTAGGTTCAACGACAACAAGCAAGAGCTTCAACGACTTCTTGAAATAGAAAGCTACAAGGACCGCGTCGTGTAATAAGCAAACAACTTGGTACTAATGTATCAATGTTAAATATATTGCTTGGAGAGTGCGACTCCTTACCTATCTATAGGTGGGGAAGTATTTAAGGCTGTTTGTTAATTTGAGCATCAATTATGCTTGAGATAAAACTTTACACAGCTCTACCCATTCATAAGTGAATGAGTTTTAATTATCGCCTCTAATACCATTGTTAGCACTAAAATCAAATTCATATATTTCATGCAGGTTGCTACTACACAGATTGCAAATACTGGAATGATGGCTCTTGGTTATGTTCACAAAGTGTCAAAAAAGGTAATAAGCTCATTCATTGTTATTTTCAAATGTCAACTGAGTTTTCTAGATTCCAACTTATTATATCAACAAGCTGATTCTACAGAAGCAAGAGATTATGCCATACCTCATACAGCGGTAAATTGCTCATCAGATAGAAGATGGTCACTATTTATTGTTATTTCAAAGAGGCAAATTTAGTGGTGGTTTGTTATTATGGGGTAGAATTACCTTGGAGATCCGGGATTGAGTAGCTGAAAATAGGATTGTCCTTGATGACTTAATACAGTAGCTAAAGCTTTAGTCAGTTTATGAATGTTGGTTTGCTAAAAATATGAATGTAGTTTTGCTTTAGATAGTCTTGTGAAGATCATTTATGAGAAATGTGGCACAAGCCGTGATGCAAAAGGCTAACTTATATCCATAATGAGTACTTTCTTGCTCAAAATATGGGCTTAAATAGTTTGTATTATTACAGTAGGCAGTAGGCAAGATGGGTGGTTAGGAATGAATTAAGTATGGGTCAAACGGGTCCAAACCGAAACAGGTCATGTTTTAGCACGGGTTGGCATGCAAAATCTTTTTTTGTAAATTAAATTTGCCCCTCGCTATTTTAGACAATTTTTAATTCTTTTTATAGCTACTCAATGCTTTGGTTATAGATTATGATTACAAATAAAATAGTATCAAAAATAATAATCTAACTATTCTAATGATATGGTTTAAGAGGTCTCAGTTGTTAATATAAACTTTGAGCTACTATGAAGAACTCAACATGTTCTCCCTTTATCTAATTTTTTCATAGTTTCTTACTCATTTATAAGCATGTCCAAATTGTAAATTTAATGCATATGTTGGATAAAAAATTATTTCATTGGTTCTTTAGTAAGGTTATTATTTATACATAGAAAGTTGCAGGTAGAATTTCGTTTGAATGATTGATAGATATTGGTACTACAAGCTTCCCAACCGCCCCAAGCATTGCATCCTTGCAAGAAATCATCATTTCTGAGTGGCCTAAAGGTTAGTACAGTCCTCCATGTGGTCTATTCTATGGAAATTTATACACTTGCTAACTTTTTTGAGATTATGCGGTGTACGAGTGTGTTTTATGTGAAGTGCGACGACCAATGCTCTTTTTGGTTTTACGTGAATGGAATTTGAATTGTTTGGAAGTAGGATGTTTTTGTAATAATTGAAAACCATGTCAACCATTGTGTCACAACTAACCTCAAATAAATTGATTTAAAAAACTGACATCATATATACAAAATGAGTTAACTTTCTAGATTTTCATATTGCTAAAACGAAATATACATGTTTCGATAAGCACCAAACAGCCAGTAAGATTTTCATTATCTACTATGAACAACAATATATCAGAACAATAATAATATAACATTTTGGACCTGAAAAGAAAATCAAAAAGTGCATTTTTAATTTGATTTTGGAAATCATCAGCTTTGAATAAGCCGGACCATAAATTTGTAATACAATATGCTTTTAACTGGAGTAAAATATATCAAAGCAGGATTTCATTGTTGGATAAACAGATTTTGCAGTTATCACCTATTTTGGGTTTAGTTGGGTTTATTGACTTTTTTATTTATTTTTTATTTTTATTTATTTTTTTTATTTATTTATTTTTTTACTTTGTGTTTAGTGAACATAATTTCATAAAGGACCAAAGGGAAGTTGCACCACCAGATACATTGGCTATAGAAACAACAAGTATCACAGGTTTTGAGTCTACTTCTCATCATGGAATACAAGTGCCATTCGAATTTAAACCAGTTAAGCATCCTACTTAGCCTCTTGATATTGATCAACCCATTCAATGCCCTTTGCCCGAACCTTCAATCCTCAATGTAAGTGTCCGAACTGGCCTTTTGTCAATATAAATTGATAGTATTTGAACACCAATAACATCGAATTTATAGCTTATTGGTTTAATGGTTGTTAGACTGTGAAAAATGGCATTTAAAGTTTATTAGTTGTTAATTGATTTAAGGGTCGTTTGGTTTGTTGCTAGGAATCACAATGAGTATCGGATTTGATATGGAGTAGAATGACAATGGATATGAAATAATGCGTCATTACGATTGTTTATGTTTGGATGACAAAATATGGTATGAAAAAGTGTATAGATATTTAAATTTTGTAGTGGAAAAATGAGGGGCTCGCGGAATGGATTTCATAGACACCAAATTGGTGAGTAATGAATCTATGGCTATGATATACTCATTTCCATGGCCCCACTAAACAAACACCTTTAATCACTATGAAACTAATATCCCCATTCCCATATACCCATACCAAACGCACCCTTACTCATATTTTAAAAGGATTGGGGTTAGTAAGATTGAAAATTGTAGAATTATTGGTTGAGGTTTATATGACTGATCACAACTTGGTGGTAGTAAAGCCAACATGGGTGAACCAAGCTGTAACACCCCAACCCGATAAGGGTAGAAGTATTACATTACAGTGACATATCAGAACAAACACAAGCATATGATTCATACATACAACGAAAATCAGGGTTACAAATGAAAATCTGAAACTACAAGGTTACAAAAAATAAAAAATAAAAAAAAATACTATGTCTAATAAAGTGAAACTTCATCTAATCGTCTCTAGTCCAAAGCATAGTCTTCTAAGTCCAGTCACACTCTCTTCCCATAACCCAGCTTCCTACTAAAACCTGCCGCAGGAAAAGGAAATGCGGCTGAGCTTAAAAAGCCCAGTGAACAGATACATATACAAAGCAATGATAATGAAACAGAACTGAAATATAGTGCATTGGGGAAATAGAATAAGGAATAGACAAATGAATAATAGAAATGAAGGAATAGGATAGTCCTCCACCACGAGCCCAAAACTCAAAGTCATATCTCAAAGTCATAAGCCTTCAATTCATAATCTCACAATCAGAGGGGATACCTCTCAGGCAACCAGATAATATGAGGGGTGTCCTCATGTATCATAAGGGTGGAGTGATCAGCTCCCAGGGGTTGTGAAGGGCATGTATAGCACACAGTACCAATCACCTCAAAGTCAACTCAAAGTCATAGTTAAATCCACTAAGCATACATGTCTAGGATTGCAACCCATACGCCCCTTACTCAAAGTCAATCTCAAAGTCATATACTCAAAGTCATAATGGCCATAATAATAATCATAAAAAGGGACGGCGTGAGAAATCACTCACCCACACATGAGTCATGCCAGTGGTGCATCACAGACATGCCTATGGTACCTCCATAGGTAGGAGAAACATAAATGGCTCGGGTATCAAACTAAGAGTCAGGTCTCAAAGTCATGCAAAAGGTCATATAGCAAAGGTTTATCTCAGAATCATATCAAAGGTTCATAATGGCAGTTCATAACAAAGGGTTCATATCAGAAATAGTATTCAAGGTCCAATCAGAGTTTATCAGGTCAAGGTTCATATTCAAAAATCAATTCATTGTTCAGTTCAAAAGTCCGTTTCAAAAGTTTCTATTAAAAGTCCAATTTAAATAATCTTTTAAAACAGTTTTCATAAAAATGGTCTTTCAAAATATAGTGTTCATGAAAGTTAAATAACCTTTCTTTTAAAAAGAAATTTAGCATCATTTATAAACATCCTTTTCAAATCGGTTCTTCTCAAAACATTTCCATGGTATCATTAAGAAGGTTTTCATAGCATAGGTTCATAACGGAGGTCATATCAAGTGGGATCAACAGAGAAGGTTCAAGTAAAGGGGATCATAGCAATGGCATCGATTCGGGAACTAACGGATCAGAATATGAAAGAGATCATGAGAAACCTTTTGAGAAAGGTCAGAATATCTGTACCTTAAACCGCAAGTGCACACATGACAGAAACATAAAGGTCGAAAGCAAAACTCCTTCTTCAGCGAATCTACACGAATTAATGATCGGCTTATTATTAATAACTTATTCAATTCAGATTTCTCATTTTAGTCGGCTTTCCAGTTTTAGTAACTTTCCATTTAAAGCGACTTTCCACTTTTAGCAGGTTTCCATAAATAGTAAGTTTCCACTTTTAGAAAGTTTCCATAATTAGAAAGTTGAATCATTATTAATGGAATCAAAGTATCTTTTAACATATTTACACATTTGGTCCTTAGGGTTTCATAACTTTACCTTTTACACCCTTATATTTCCAAAATTAAACTTTAAACCTTTTAGTATTCAAAGTTACACTTTAAACCCTTAACTTATCCATTTTACATAATGATCCCTTATTTTATCATGTTATACGAATATACCTTCAAGTATTCACAATTTACACTTTAAGTCCTTCAAGTTATCAAAGTTACATATTTAACCCTTTAATTTACAATTACAACTTTTAATTATCTATAATTACATATTAAGCCATTAAATTACCAAATTAGCACAAAACCCCCTGAATATATTTTATTACTCAAATCAGTCCCAAGTTTCTGAAAATTACATTTTTAGTCCCTCTCTTTTAATTATTTTCAAAACAAACCCTAATTAATCATTAAATACATTTTAATCCATTTAAATGCAAAACTTACACTTAGCACCCTTAGGTTATATTTTTGTCGAATAGTATACAGCTCAATAAGGTTCCAGAATTAACCCTTAAGTTTTAAAGTTCACAAAATTCACCCAAAACCTTTTTCTTAAATCGTATAATCATAAAATAAAGAATTACAAACCCTAATCCATCTTATTCACTTTCCAATCATTAGATCATTATTAACATCATTAAATGTCACCTTTTTCCAGCCCTAAACCAAACCCTAGGCCTCTCGACCTATTTCTTTCTTTTTCTCTTATACACGAATTACACAAAACAAATAAATTCGAAATACATGTTTTAAGCAAGGATAATTCTTTCCAATATTTTTCCAGGTTATATCACATCATAATAAGTGTATAATAATTTTATTAATAATTATTCTGGATCGGAGTATATATTTCACAATTAAACACGTTTTTAGGGTTTTAAATCACCAAAACGATGTAGAGCATGCATGGATCGAATCAACCATTTTATTTGATGTTTATAGGATGTAAGGGACCTGAGAAAAATACCAAACCAATATTCGAACAAGTGGAAAAGGCTGTGCGAATTGTTGTGTACGCGTATGAGCAAAACGACCCAAAAATCCAACACGACTCCAAAAGCTTCTCCACGACCTTTCTATCATTTTTCCCAGAGTATACATGATATGAGGATTATGAGAAAAATCATAAACGAATTTTAGGGAGGTCGAACAAATCATAAACGAATTTACCTTGTTATTAGGCGCGACAAAGGGAAAAATGTACCACGATCGAACCAAGCTTCAACAATTCAAAAGGGTATTTTTCTAGGACTCTTTGGATTGTGTATGAACTCAGAAAATTGCTTAGGAATATTAGGGTTGTCGAATGGAGGCTAAGGATTTGTTTGTGTGTTTATTTGTGGATCGGCATTAGGGTTTTGGGAGAAAAATGATATGGATTTGTTTTTAAAAAGGGAATGCCGTGTGAGGGGAGGGCTTGGTCCAGGATTTTCGAAATTTTGGTTGATAAAATAATTGTGATGATTATCTTCCATATTTATCAATATTTAAACCATTTAAATCAATATTACAACCACTTATTATTAATTCGGTCCATAGAGGGGTAATTTGGTAATTTTACCACTTGTATAAATGTTAAATGTAATTGTTAAAATTATTTGGATACATAACTTATGCATTGTTAGTAGTTTGGGATTTATTTGGATACTTTTATAAGCTTTTAATTAATTATTAAATATGTAGGGGCATTTTGGTCTTTTCACTTGCTTTTAGATTTTAGGTGTTACAACTTCTTCCCCTCTAAAAGAAAAATTTCATCCTCGAAATTTGAAGTCGCAAAGTTAGACGAAGTCGTAGCAAACTGCAAAAGGTCGTCACAACATTCTCACGCCCGGGGAGGTTCTTCCAAAAGATATTCAGACCAACTGGTTTCTCATGACTCGTAGTTATTGTCAAAACAGTTTCAGATTTCTCAGAAGGGCATATCATACTGAATTTGAATCAAAAGGATAATGTATCAAACATAACGGATGATAATCGAATTCTCTAGGAAGAGGTATAAAAATACATAGGATTTTCATCGAATTGATTAGGCGAATCAGATGAGAATACATTGAATTGTAGCAAACATGGGGTGATTTAAGGTTTAACTCTTCAGCTTCTCAGATAGTCTCGGCTTTTAGATAACCTTCCAAAGGTATTCTCATAAACAAACAGGTCTCATTTCCTCAAAGTCCACAATCACATATTTTACTCATAGCAGATCATAATGAACAACTTCGCGAATGCAAATCGTATACGGACAGAAAGCATATCGTTAGATATCGTCAACGGCAGAAATTTCATAATGGAACCTAAGATCCTTATCAGAAGTTGCAAAGATTAGCAAAACACGTGTCGAGAGTCCAAACGTATCGAATCGTATAACAAGGACAGGATATCAAACGTATAGGTAGAATGAACCTAAAGTCTCACTAAACTCAGATGATCTTGATCAGATGCCAGAATTCTAAAGCTTCTAAGGCACTTCTTAAAATATCATATGCCCACCATAAGTGCACGTTATATGATGTAAGTATTATCACGCTGGCCAGACGTCATAATACTGGCATCATATACATATGCCCTCATGCTGGTCATACTTTATCTCAAGTCGTGAGTCAAAACCACCTATCTTAATCCACCTAGTACTTCTACAGTCTCAAAGATCATCAGAAACAAACAACATAACTAAGAGAACGAAATTACTCGAAGAGTAACGGAGATCCGAGAATGTCATTCAAAATTAAGGTACGTCATCAGTAACGTCAATTCTTTACAGCATCATCTCGTCTAAACACAATGTCCGCTTTCAAATCAGTCCACTCATTTACAAATTTCAAAATTTCTTCCAAGTTGGAGTAGTCTGTTTATTCTTGTCCGTCTTACCTCATGATTAAGAGAATATAAAATTCGAGTCTGGTTCCTCAAGCCTTCAGCAACTCTTCTTGGTACTGTGGCGTCGTAGCGGCAGTCTCTGACACGATCACTGTGCATCCCTCCATCCGCAGGTCTGCTTCTGCTCTCAATTCATCTTAGTACAACTAAAATGAATAGAGAAACAAGACTGCGTTTCTTCGACAGGTCTTCTAACATAGCTCCAGGTTTTAAGGTACATGATGTTGTTGTCGACTCCAGGTTGTGTGTTGAATGGTTCGTCTTCTTTGGTCTGGTTGTCTTGATGCCCAAACTGAAATCTTCACATGTTGCATGATGTATGATTGAGCACTATCCCAGTTCCTCTCTTCTTCTTGTATGCTTCTTCCATGATAATGCTTGTCGCAACCATCTTCTACTACTCTTCCACCAGGTTTCAAACTCCGATAACGGTCTTCAATCTTGGTCCCTCTTGTGAAAGCTCTGTCTTTACATTATATAGGGTAGGGTTGTCTACTATGCTTTCTGAACGTCAATCAAAATTTTCTTCCAGAACAGAGGGTCGTCTCACCAATAATCTCTATGTTCTTCTTTCGTTTTAGAACACAACACAATGTCATACTATGACAAATTGTCCAAAACACGCGAAAAACATGATTATTCTAGCCAACACCATTGGCATCATTCAAGTTCATAAATGTTATAACGAGTGCAAAGGCAACTTCAGAAATCATCTCAGGGAATTTTCACATCGCCTTCTTTCTTCTTCAGGAACTGAAATACTTCCCAAAGGTTACTCTCGGTTAGTTAACCCCCTTCTTAGAAGTTTTTGTGGTGGCTTCTTCAGTCCTTCAAATCTAAAATGATGCAATCAGACACGGAGTTTCAAAGGAAGACCAAATTAATTATTGATACGCGGAAACAGATAATGATTAGTGATAGTGGTATGTTTAAGTTCACGATAGTCGATACGTCATCGCATACTTCTCTCGTTCTTCTTCATAAACAAACAAGAGCGTCTAAAGAGAATCACCAAGGTTAAAAATCATATTCCATCAGCTCCTTCAATCTCTCAACTTCTATGGCACCATGGTTTCTTCACTGATATCAGTTCAATGTCCACTCTACTTCTTAAGCAGGAAGGAGTACCAAAAGGTTCATCAGAGAATACCGGAAAATCTTCGTATGACAAAATATTTCCTAATAGCAGAACTTTCTAAGGGTTGATAATAATGGTTTTCAGGAAAAACCTTGATAATCACATGAGTTCGGGTTTGGGGTTTTCCATAGTGGTAGAAATTTTAGCAGATGTAGAGAGTCATCATAATGAAATAGAGTGAAGCAGATTTTTAAGGTCACATTTCAGATATGGTAGTCTATGGTATCTTCACGAATAGTCATTCAGTCCAAAAGACCGTACAATCAGACATCTCAAAGTCAAAGGATTCATAGAGTGAATACAGTCGTCAAATCATACAGATAGTTCATATATCAGAGTCAAGTACATGGTTCAACAAAAATGTTGGGATGGATAAACGAACAGTTCAATGTGTGGGAATTTCGTTTAGCTTCTTAGCATAAGTAGCAGGTAGGATGTGTATCATTGGTAATACGAATATCGTATAATCGTCAATTGTGAGAGGTACAGAATCTCAGTTATCAGCATCATCATGCTTAGTTAACAAATCCATATAGAGATAGTACTTACATCATACCCTTCCAAAGGAAACAGTTGGCAGAACAAGGTCCATCATTCAAAGAGAGGAAACAAAACTTCTCATATTCGTGGTTCATAATTACCAAAATTCTCATAGGAGTAGTAATGGATCATACAGAGTTAAGTAGTATCGGATGATACATTCATACCCAGCATAAGTAATGAATTTACAGAATGTGTCGAACACATTGTGGTTGAATGACCTACGATGTGGTCGAAAAGGTGTCAAACAGCTTATCAAACAAATCGGAGGCGGAGATCAAAATCTGAAGGTGAAACTTAAATGTGTAAGGTATCCAGGTAGCTTTCCGAGGTATTCCAAACTTACTTGGTTACTAAGCTTAAGTTGCAAAACTTCTAACTTCTGAAACAAAGGTCCTTATAAGGCTTATCCAAGAGCAAAGGCATGATCAGAGTGATGCGGAAGCAAATGATACTTACATAAACGTCTTAGTCTACCCATTCCTCACTGGTAATAACTTAGGTTCCTATGGGGAATCCTAATGTAAAGTTTCAAAGGTTGTCTTATGAGCGCCTACAGTGGAAACTTAGGGGTCCAAACTTCACAGGTCAAGGGTAAATGTATTACGAATCAAAACCTGGCTCTGATACCATAATTGTAACACCCCAACCCGATAAGGGTAGAAGTATTACATTACAGTGACATATCAGAACAAACACAAGCATATGATTCATACATACAACGAAAATCAGGGTTACAAATGAAAATCTAAAACTACAAGGTTACAAAAAAAAAAAAAAAAAAAAAAAAAAAAAAAAAAAAAAAAAAATACTATGTCTAATAAAGTGAAACTTCATCTAATCGTCTCTAGTCCAAAGCATAGTCTTCTAAGTCCAGTCACACTCTCTTCCCATAACCCAGCTTCCTACTAAAACCTGCCGCAGGAAAAGGAAATGCGGCTGAGCTTAAAAAGCCCAGTGAACAGATACATATACAAAGCAATGATAATGAAACGGAACTGAAATATAGTGCATTGGGGGAAATAGAATAAGGAATAGACAAATGAATAATAGAAATGAAGGAATAGGATAGTCCTCCACCACGAGCCCAAAACTCAAAGTCATATCTCAAAGTCATAAGCCTTCAATTCATAATCTCACAATCAGAGGGGATACCTCTCAGGCAACCAGATAATATGAGGGGTGTCCTCATGTATCATAAGGGTGGAGTGATCAGCTCCCAGGGGTTGTGAAGGGCATGTATAGCACACAGTACCAATCACCTCAAAGTCAACTCAAAGTCATAGTTAAATCCACTAAGCATACATGTCTAGGATTGCAACCCATACGCCCCTTACTCAAAGTCAATCTCAAAGTCATATACTCAAAGTCATAATGGCCATAATAATAATCATAAAAAGGGACGGCGTGAGAATCACTCACCCACACATGAGTCATGCCAGTGGTACATCACAGACATGCCTATGGTACCTCCATAGGTAGGAGAAACATAAATGGCTCGGGTATCAAACTAAGAGTCAGGTCTCAAAGTCATGCAAAAGGTCATATAGCAAAGGTTTATCTCAGAATCATATCAAAGGTTCATAATGGCAGTTCATAACAAAGGGTTCATATCAGAAATAGTATTCAAGGTCCAATCAGAGTTTATCAGGTCAAGGTTCATATTCAAAAATCAATTCATTGTTCAGTTCAAAAGTCCGTTTCAAAAGTTTCTATTAAAAGTCCAATTTAAATAATCTTTTAAAACAGTTTTCATAAAAATGGTCTTTCAAAATATAGTGTTCATGAAAGTTAAATAACCTTTCTTTTAAAAAGAAATTTAGCATCATTTATAAACATCCTTTTCAAATCGGTTCTTCTCAAAACATTTCCATGGTATCATTAAGAAGGTTTTCATAGCATAGGTTCATAACGGAGGTCATATCAAGTGGGATCAACAGAGAAGGTTCAAGTAAAGGGGATCATAGCAATGGCATCGATTCGGGAACTAACGGATCAGAATATGAAAGAGATCATGAGAAACCTTTTGAGAAAGGTCAGAATATCTGTACCTTAAACCGCAAGTGCACACATGACAGAAACATAAAGGTCGAAAGCAAAACTCCTTCTTCAGCGAATCTACACGAATTAATGATCGGCTTATTATTAATAACTTATTCAATTCAGATTTCTCATTTTAGTCGGCTTTCCAGTTTTAGTAACTTTCCATTTAAAGCGACTTTCCACTTTTAGCAGGTTTCCATAAATAGTAAGTTTCCACTTTTAGAAAGTTTCCATAATTAGAAAGTTGAATCATTATTAATGGAATCAAAGTATCTTTTAACATATTTACACATTTGGTCCTTAGGGTTTCATAACTTTACCTTTTACACCCTTATATTTCCAAAATTACACTTTAAACCTTTTAGTATTCAAAGTTACACTTTAAACCCTTAACTTATCCATTTTACATAATGATCCCTTATTTTATCATGTTATACGAATATACTTTCAAGTATTCACAATTTACACTTTAAGTCCTTCAAGTTATCAAAGTTACATATTTAACCCTTTAATTTACAATTACAACTTTTAATTATCTATAATTACATATTAAGCCATTAAATTACCAAATTAGCACAAAACCCCCTGAATATATTTTATTACTCAAATCAGTCCCAAGTTTCTGAAAATTACATTTTTAGTCCCTCTCTTTTAATTATTTTCAAAACAAACCCTAATTAATCATTAAATACATTTTAATCCATTTAAATGCAAAACTTACACTTAGAACCCTTAGGTTATATTTTTGTCGAATAGTATACAGCTCAATAAGGTTCCAGAATTAACCCTTAAGTTTTAAAGTTCACAAAATTCACCCAAAACCTTTTTCTTAAATCGTATAATCATAAAATAAAGAATTACAAACCCTAATCCATCTTATTCACTTTCCAATCATTAGATCATTATTAACATCATTAAATGTCACCTTTTTCCAGCCCTAAACCAAACCCTAGGCCTCTCGACCTATTTCTTTCTTTTTCTCTTATACACGAATTACACAAAACAAATAAATTCGAAATACATGTTTTAAGCAAGGATAATTCTTTCCAATATTTTTCCAGGTTATATCACATCATAATAAGTGTATAATAATTTTATTAATAATTATTCTGGAACGGAGTATATATTTCACAATTAAACACGTTTTTAGGGTTTTAAATCACCAAAACGATGTAGAGCATGCATGGATCGAATCAACCATTTTATTTGATGTTTATAGGATGTAAGGGACCTGAGAAAAATACCAAAACAATATTCGAACGAGTGGAAAAGGCTGTACGAATTGTTGTGTACGCGTATGAGCAAAACGACCCAAAAATCCAACACGACTCCAAAAGCTTCTCCACGACTTTTCTATCATTTTTCCCAGAGTATAAATGATATGAGGATTATGAGAAAAATCATAAACGAATTTTAGGGAGGTCGAACAAATCATAAACGAATTTACCTTGTTATTAGGCGCGACAAAGGGAAAAATGTACCACGATCGAACCAAGCTTCAACAATTCAAAAGGGTATTTTTCTAGGACTCTTTGGATTGTGTATGAACTCAGAAAATTGCTTAGGAATATTAGGGTTGTCGAATGGAGGCTAAGGATTTGTTTGTGTGTTTATTTGTGGATCGGCATTAGGGTTTTGGGAGAAAAATGATATGGATTTGTTTTTAAAAAGGGAATGCCGTGTGAGGGGAGGGCTTGGTCCAGGATTTTCTAAATTTTGGTTGATAAAATAATTGTGATGATTATCTTCCATATTTATCAATATTTAAACCATTTAAATCAATATTACAACCACTTATTATTAATTCGGTCCATAGAGGGGTAATTTGGTAATTTTACCACTTGTATAAATGTTAAATGTAATTGTTAAAATTATTTGGATACATAACTTATGCATTGTTAGTAGTTTGGGATTTATTTGGATACTTTTATAAGCTTTTAATTAATTATTTAATATGTAGGGGTATTTTGGTCTTTTCACTTGCTTTTAGATTTTAGGTGTTACACAAGCAGAATAAGCAAAAAATCAAAAGCAAAGCTGAGAAAGACGCAACAACTAACGCGACCTTTGATGCTACTTTTAAGGACTTTGAGAAACCTCGAGAGCATGCTTCTTTTTGGACAATGAAGGCGATAACTCAGATGGCTTTAAAGTTCTAAATGGTACCTGGGTGTGTGTTGGAGGGCCTGATCAGGAAGGGATTGTTAAGAGCAGTGTCTGGACAAAAACATTGCTCTAATAATGACCAAGGTACTTCCATAATTCTTTACGGGTAAAAAATAGAATATTGGTTAGGTTGGCCGGAAATCTGGGATTTTTTTCTACCCAAAAAAGAAAATATATATATTTTTTTTTTTTTTTTTTTTTTTTTTTTTTTTTTTTACTGTCAAGTGAGAATAATGGAATATCCGTTGATTTTGTTACAAATTTATATGCTACTTTTTAAACCTACAGACGCGGATTATTACAGCTTTTAATTGCTGATTTTCATAGCTTTTAAATACTGATTTTACACCATTTATATGTTGTTTAGACACTAGAAAAAAGGGGTGTTTGGGCACGCATTTTACAGCTTCATGTGCTATTTTTTAACAACTTTTTATGCTGCTTTTAACATGTTTGTATGCTGTTTTTAACAACTTTTATATGCTATATTTAGACAGTAGAAGTAAGGGGTGTTTGGACAACTTTTGGTGATTCGTTACAGCTCGTGGTCTCGAGTACGTATTAACGATTTATTCTATGGAATCAATTTTTGTAATTGATTTTAAAGGTTTTTGAAATTGATTTCAAAGGTATGAAAGTTTGTTTTCTACAACATTGTATTATTATTTACTCTTTGTTTTGATCATAGGTTATGTTATAAAACAACAATTAATCTTCCACTAAAAAATAGAGGATACAAAAGTTGACTTTTTAAGACTGATAGGCTTGATATTTTGTTCCATAGAGTTTATTTTTGCCGGATTTATGTGATATAAAAATTAAGAAGATGATATTAAAACATATTAGTTCCCCTCTTTTTGTCTCCAATATGGTTCTACAAAAGAAGAAAGATCACATTGAGAGTCTTTTCCTTGATGTATGATTGTGCTTGATAACAATAAAATCCTAAAAAGTCCTACAGTTAGTTGTAATGAACCTTCATGTTACGGTTTTACGCTTTGTGATTAGTTGGAATTAAACTACTAAAATACTATTTTATCATAACTGACATTCATATGAAATTTGACCAACAGGCTTGCACAATAAAGTTGATGCAGTTTGATATGCAGTTGGATGTGATCCATCATTGAATAAATTCACAGACTTTAAAGATGCGTTTGAAGATTTTAAAGACGCGGCACAATTCCTGGAACATCATTAGCATCGGTGTAAGCAATGAACACTAATTAACATTAAAATAATATCTGTAATTGATATTCATAGAATGCCTTTATTTTAAATTTATGACTTATTTGACACAGATTCTATAATCTACTTAGGCATATGCATCTATGAGAAGCGAAAAGAGCACAGAAAATTGTATCCAAAAAGTGGACAGAATAACACACAAAGTGGACAGAAGGTAGTGCTAGATGAGCCAAGATGGACGAGTTAGGTAACAATCAAAAGACATAACCGGGTTAAAATGGGTCATTATAAGAAAGTACTGAATATTTCGGGTGGAAATTGTTCTACTTTACCATTTAGATTTTCACCAAACTTTTTACAGCATTCTTCTAATGGTCAAGGCATAAGTTTAAGGTTTTTTTTTTTTTTTTTTTTTTTTTTTTTTTTTTTTTTTTTTAATTATTTTTTTTAATCTTTTTTAATATTATTGGACTACAATGTGTAAAAAAAAAATAAAAAATTACAGCATCCTGATACAATAAATGTTGAGTATGATTCATCAGGATGGCATATAGTGCAAATAAGGTTAGTGTTGAGTATTATGTCTACCAAAGTATTTATAGACTATTGCAGTACACAATGTAATATATATTGTTTTTGTTAATCTTACATGTTAAATGTTGGAATCGTATTGGTTAGTTTTCCATCCATTCTCTCACTCATTTGATACAACTCTAAAACACAATTATGAGCATACCACTCTATTTACAATCAGATATATTTGTGAATGTCTTGGAATTGAACCTAACAATGTATTCAATGCTCTGATTGTGGATCAGATGTATTTTGGCCATTAAAAAACGTTATATTGCTCGACAGTTCAAAGTAGTTTATTGACCAAAACATCATATATGAACTTTTATCACGTACGTCAAACATAATTATATTTAAAATTATGATTAAAATAAAAATTAAGCTATTTGATTTTTAATAAATAAAAACACATTTATTGAAAGTTATAGAAAAAACCCCGCGCGTGCGCGGGCATTATAACTAGTAATGTACTAAACCAAATATATGGTCGGAAAATACAAGGCTGAATTACTTTCGTATCATACGTAACACAAAGAAAACTAACAAAGTATAATCTAATTAGCTTCTTGGCTTCCAAGCATTGTTTATTCGCTAGAAGATTTTAAGTATTATTGAAGAACGTAAGACAAGAGGAGTTCATTCCAAATATCAGGAACTCCCGGAAGACACCAGTGTGAACAATCTGAAGCCCGTTCAGGGATCTTTCTTTGAACTTCAGATAACGGACGCCAATATTTCCTATAAATAGTAGTGTGTCCATCTTTTCTGTATTGTGTTAATTGTGTCACGTTTATTATCTGTACATTCACACCCTTGGCTTTCAATGTGCTCAATGTTGAGTCCAATATACTCAACATTTGTAGATTATTTCCGTTTTCCCTAAACGAGTCATTGTCCATCACTGGCTCTGTCTCTCCATAACAGTTTCCTTGATTCTTGCCTCCCCAGTCTTGAGCCCTGCAAAGCAAAAAAAATGTCTTAGATATAAATAATTTTGTGAGAAGTGAATCTATTTGGCTGCTTCGTACGTCGTACCTCATATGGGTCGCAGTAGCTCCCATGAAAAACAGCTGTGTTCTCGAAGGATCAACATGGGTATGTGTCCATTTGGACCATGTTTCGAGAGCCAGCTTGTAGGCCTGTAAATTATTGACTTCTTCAAATTCTTGGTTAGGATCATCTAACAATGATCCAACACTTTTTCTGATTTTAGATTTAACATATGTTTAACTAAGTTGCTAATCTTTTCAAATAAACATGTAGCACTTGTTTTATATGAACTTACACGAGCTTAACTTTGGTCAATCTCCACCAATGATAGGAATTAAAGACGAGTATATCTGCATCCACCCAATGCCTAGCCTTTTTCTCAATGGATTTGATTCGAACAATTCTATTGTCACGGTGATGGTCGGATGAAATATCGCCATTAGATTCGACTAGCATTGGAGCCCAGTAGAAGTCAATTGAGATATTGTAGTCCTGAATTATTTTAGCTAAAAAGTTAGTTGGATGTTTTGAATACTCAGTCACACACATACATGTAGGTTGGACAACTTTGGTATCGATCTCTTGGCAGAAGGCATGTTGGTTTGCGAATCCAAATGATAGAGCAAAAGGAGCTGCGACTTACAGTGGCCCTGAAAGTGTGCAAGTTACTATTGAGACCTTTGCCAATATTCTTGACACCTGGGATTGTCGAATGGAGCATGCAAATCATTGACATCCATTGGTTTATGTTTAGCGAATCCCCTACAAACAATATCTTTTTATCCCTTAGTCTTTCTACTACAGCTTTGCCATCAAACCTGCACCAAAAAAACAACATTAATTAAGTTATAGAATTAAACATAGATTAGGTGTTGAGCTGTTTCGGATTACTAATATATCCCAAACTAATAGTTTCATCTTCAGATCGTATAAGCAACTTGAATAATGGGATAATTTATCATTTATAGACAGAAAGAGAGAGAGAAACGTACTTAGGGAAATCGTAGCCATGGGGTTGCCATCTCCATTGCAAATACTTAGTATCCTTTCTGCCGAAGGTTTGGCAAGCAAAAGTATCTTCGAGATAAGGACACTCTTGCTCTTTATACAAAGGGTAACGACTCGAGTTATCATGAACCCATCTGCCAGAGAAAAGATCACACGTGCCCATTAAGGACGGTCGTGTGATCTTCAATCTTGTGAGGTTGGCATTTGTATTTGCAATTGCATCTATAGTCTTATTTGTAAGAGTAAGCTCAATATCGTGAATTGCAGCTTCTTCTTGACTATTATATATGGAGAAGCTCAAAGTGGCTAATCCTCCAGCAAGGAAAAAAATGAATAAGCTACAAGGGATCATGGTCTTGATGTCCCATAATCCCATCGAGTTATGCTTATTTTCCCTCTAATCTTTCTCTATCACAAGCACACAAACAAACACACGTATATACATGCAAGATAATGCTAGTTTATTAACTCTGATATTTATGATTCATGCATGGACCAATGGAGGTAATCAAGTGAAACGATATGGGCCATGGGTGGCTCAAAAGTTCTACTATATATTAGGTACTAGTGGGCTAGTGGCATGCAAAGTTAAACTCCTATAATTAAGAGTACATTTAAACTCACCAGGAAGTGAAGATGACTCCACAATAAAAAAGGAGAATCAAGAATCTTTAAGGTACGAGAATGATCTACTGGGTTTTCAGTAGTTGAGAATACCACATTTTCGTCTATAAACTACGTCTACCTATCGTTTAATAGAATTATGAGGTGTACATTAAAGAATTAAGAGGTTCAGTTAGTTCCAAGCACATGCCTGGAATTATGTTAAGTTATTATATACAGCAAATCAACTACTTGGTGTTAATGACCACATAAAGAGAATTTTACAAGTCAATTTCTTCAATTACAAGATAGAGAATTTACAGGGAACACTACAACATCCACCACTTTTAGCGAGGACTATTTTAGGCTTTTGACGGGGAATTATCTCCGCGGAAAGTGCCCCCGCCAAAACCTCTTTGCTGATTACTTTTGGCGGGGACATGTGGACTTTTTAGCGGTGACGTGTGCGACCCACACCGCCAGCGTGGACAACTTGGTCTGGTCAAACATTGCCAGCGTGGCAATACTTTTGGCGGGGACACGTCCCCGCCAAAAGTAGTATTCACCAAAATGACTCAAGTTTTTAGCGGGGACGTGTCCCCGCCAAAAGTTAGTATTCACCAAAATGACTCAGGTTTTTGGCGGGGATAAGTCCCTGGCAAAAGTAGTATACTCGGGTTTTTGGCGGGGACATGGTATTCAACAAAATGACTGGGTTTTTGGCGGGGATAAGTCCCCGCCAAAAGTAGTATACACAAAAAAGACTCAGGTTTTTGGTGGAGACATGTCCCCGCCAAAAGTATCTGTCTACTAAACATAACTTGAACATACTTTTGGCGGGGACATGTCCCCGCCAAAAGCGTCTGACCCATTTTGCAGCATATTGCTGCAAAATGGGTAATTTCCAGATTTTTTCCGGAATTATTCCGGAAAAAATCCAAACAATAACCTGTAACCTGTATATACTCAAATCCACTACAAAATCGCCAAATCTCTAAACATAATATCATATATAACAAAAATGCTACAATATCGCCAAAACGGTTCAAAAACCGTGATCACATGGTTATCCGCAAATGGTTCTACAAAAGTATACTTAACCTAGTCATCCGCAAATGGTCCAAAACTATACGTGTAATCCATTTAGCGGGAATCCTAACACATAATCTAAATAAACACATAATAATCCATCAATACCTCCATAAATTTGTCCATAACCACTACAAAACATAGAAACCGACCCAAACAACCCATACGCTACTCCTAAGTCTCCCGACTCCCTCCACTACCCCCACTCTCCTCCAGGGTACCTGAAGACTGACCTTGTGAAGCCTCCTGTGATCCAGCGGCCTTGTTTCACGAGCTTTATAATGAGATGTTAGGTGGTATGGGAAATCTTCGTATGTAGTGTTGTTGTTGTTGTTATTGTTGTTTGTTGTGTTATTGTTGTTGTTGTTTAATAAAATGTTGTTGTTGTTGTTTAATATATATATATATATATATATATATATATATATATATATATATATATATATATATATATATATATATATATATATATATATATATTTTGGTGAAAACTGATGTAACAAAAGCGTTTATTTAAAACCACGATCCTACAATATCACAATTAACAAACACGAAGGCAAACCGTTTATTTAAAACACGCAAGAGTTCTCAACCACATACATTTCATACAGACTCAAACATAACAACTCGACAACCAAACGAAACAACTCAAACATAACAACTCGACAACCAAACGAAACAACTCAAACTAAACAACGCGACAACCAAACGAAACAGATCAAACGATACAACGACCCGTTTATTTTTTTTTTTTGCGGCTACTTCCCGCTTTGCTTGAACTCGCACCATCTTTTCCTTTCCTTGCTCTCATTTCCTTGAGATGTGCAAACATAGCTCCCATATCTGTTATTTTATTTTCCAGATATGTTATTCTACTTTCGGCTTCAACAGTAGCAGCTTGAGCTTCAGCAGCATCTAGCTCTTCCAAATACTCTCTATAGTACGGTTTTTCCTTAACCATACAAGAATCTGGTCTCTATGCCACGGTGCACAGTTCGCATACGAACCATATTCATCAAAAATTTTCCAGCCCCAATGATTTATAATTTCATTATACAGGAGCTCGTGTGATAAAACATTTGCTCACTCCTGTTCCGACGTTAAATCATCCATTGTTATGTGTGTTTTGTATTTTTTACCGAATTTATGATATTTAATATGTGTTATGTGTATGTTATAATATATATTAAAAGTTTTAGGAAAAAAGTTACAGTTTGGAGGGAAATTTGGCGCATAAACTTTTAGCGAGGACATGTCCCAGCCAAAAGTTGGTGTTCTACCCCGGATAAAGGTTTTCGGCGAGGACATGTCCCCGCCAAAAGGATTGGTGGGAATAATACCTGGGAACAATAAACCACAACTATTTAGGTCAAAGTTGTAAAATACCAAAAATATTTTCGGCGGGGACATGGTGTTGAAAATGCAATAAACGGTCAGCGAGATTGTGTGTCAGCTCAGCACCTTTTTTGTCATGCAGCAACTTTCGGCGGGGACATGTCTGTCGCCGCCAAAAGGTTTCTCGCCCGTCCAACGATTTGTTGTAGTGGAAACACTGTATCTTTGTACGAACAAATTTTTAAAGTGCAACGTCTTATGTAAACGGGTAAACGGATGACTTTGTTCCTTTCAAGTTACACAAGAGTGAATATTTACAACAAGAGTCTCGCTACAAATGGTCCTTGCATTGATCACTGACGTATGATTACCATTTGAATTTAGATATCCATACTCTGTCACATGGAATTCTTTTATCATGTGAGAAATTTCTATTGTTATACAATTTCTGTACAGAATTAACAAATGACATGGACTAATTCACCAAAAAAGCAAAAGTATTCATTTCTTTCGTTGGATAGTTTAGAATCGTTAAGGAGGTGGAGGATAATCCAAGCTCGAAAGATATCTCTGAATGTCATTTTATTTTCTCTTTGGTTTGTTGTTAACATTAGGGTGTTTTGTGAAAACGAAGATATTAGACCGATGACTTGGTAACAAATTCCTCCACTATCTTTTATCAACCAATCAGATTGATCAGCAACTCATAATCATAACCAATATCTAGAAGATAAATGTCATATCCACAAAAAGTTTACAAAATTATGTCCACATAATGACTTGGCAACTAATTGTGGAAGGTAAGAAAAAAGAAAGAGAGACAATCAGGTTGTGAACAAGGCCATAGACGCCACACAAACTAAAACAGCCTCCAATCGCATTTCTCCTACGAGCAGCGATTAGCATGCTTGACTCATAGATCGTAGTTTAATTTTATGTCCAACAACAAAAATGAGACATATCAAAATCAATGAATAAGATGAGGTAAAGAGAAGTTGCACAACCATTTTTCTTTTCTCCTTGCCTTAATAAAGGTATTTCGGTTGTTTCTGTTAATCTTGCGAAATTCTCCCAAAAGAAGAAAATTAAAATGACATTATATAGAGTTGCATATTGAGGAATGACTATATATAGCGAGTAGTGGCATGCTCTTGTAGGAGTAAAGAGGAAGAAGGCTGTCAATATATGAAGATTACAGATTTACCCGACTGCTCTGCTCTACTCATTGTCATATTTAGGTTGATTTTCACTCAAAAAAACACTTGGGTCCGCTTGGTTCAAAGTGGGGAAAGGTAAAGGTAAAGGGAAAGGGAATGCAAAGGATTGAGTGAGATAGGTAATCAATACCTTACCCCTCAATTTACTCTATAATGTTGATTACCCACTACGGGGTAATCAATACCTTTGCACACCCCTAACCAAGCACCTAATTTGAGTGAGGTGGGCCCTTTTGAATTCCTTACCCATTCCCCACCCCCCTTAACCCCCTTACCAAGCACCCCCTTAACCTTACAAGCTACAAGTTATTTATCCATAAAAAAAACGGGATATACGTTATCTACTAATTTAAGTGTCTTAACAGTTTGGCTATATATATTTCCTTTTTGTTCTAAATCACATGCACCTTGAAAAGAACGATTTAAGAGATGAAATTCTACTATTTTACTTCCGTCTGTCCGCTCGCTTCTCATTACAATGAGTGGAATCAATGGCAGCTTGAGGTCGGTGCTTCAACTAATTACTGCAGTAGACAGTTTTGTAACATTGTGGATGTGAACAGAAAGTTGAACATGTTTGAGGAGCTTATACTCTAAGAGACAGACCACCGTTACACGATTTATTATCATAACGTAAGCTACGTTAAAATCCAATAAATGGAGGTATGAAAACGAGAATTAATTTCATATTTTCGTTCAATATGCACATATGGAGAATATCTAATTTTATGGTTTAGATTCCTAAATCTCGAGCCCATATTTACATACCCTTACACCAAACATCATCAATCGTTCACTCCCAAACCCGCTACCCAAACAACCACTAAATGATATAAAAACAATATTCTTATCTATCTTTTATGCGATGAACAGAAGCAGCTTTACTGAGGCAAATCAGATACCGTACTGCAAAAACTATCCGGACAGAACTTCCAACTTTGCATATAACATCATGAAAAAGTTTGTAATGTACATGAGATGATCACGATAATCAGTACTAAACGAATAACAAAGTTTGAAATCTACATGAGATGATCATGGTAAATCAGCACTAAACGAATAACAAAATGCAATGGTTAACATAGAAACTGCAGGTATTTCCATTAACAAACAAGAAAAGACGAAACTCACAAACCTTAAGATTAGAATCCTGAAACAAAATACATTTTACATAAACTTACACATAATCAAGAACCTGAAGGAGTTGATGGTGTTGAGGTGGTCGTTGGTGGGTCCCTACGAAACTCCTTAACCACAGCAGCAAGAGCCTCCGGGTTCACACCGAGGTCACAGAGTGCAATGAGTACAGAAAGGGTGTGTCTATCCAACCCTGTTCCGAGTATATTAGACATCTGGAAAACTAACTCAAGGGATTCCTTAGCGGTTCGTGCAGCATCTTGATCCATGAATAAAACCTGAAATCTACAGAAATAGCTGCTAAAATTAGGACCAATTTAATGGGTGCTTGGCATTGAGTTTTGAAAGTAATTATATGAGAATCAGGATTTTGGGTATACGGAAACTGTAACTATTGACTAGTAATCTTGTTACTTGCGACTTAGGGGGTGTTTGGGGCTGCATATCTGTTTAAATAATAAGTGTCGGTAAGTGTATCGAACCAAAAACAAACAGATAAACAGTTTTATCCAAACACTCAAAACAGTTAAACTGCTAAAAGCTAAAGCAGTTAAATAAGCAATCATAAAACAATCAGAATTTTCCAAACACCGAAACAAAATATTATCGAATTACGGAGTGTTTGGGATAATCAGAAACTATCAAACGCTCGGAAAAACTAGAGGGTGTTTGGGATTGCTTGGATAAACACTTTGGATTGTTTTAATCAAGCCAATGTACTATATGTTTAGTTTACTGTATAATAAGCAGTTGAAAATTAAACAGATTGTTTCACGCTAACTGCTTATTTTTAAAGTCATATGAAAATTAAGCAATCCCAAAACACTCTAATAATTTTCAATTAGGGAATTAGGGTTTCAAATAATTTGAAATGATTACCTGGTTGAGGATTTTCAATTTGGGGATTAGGGTTTCAAATAACTTTTGGAGCGCAAATAGGAAAGTGAGCAGTGAGCGTCCTAAAATCGTAGTAATATATTTTTTATTTTTTTTTATTATTTTTTTTTTTATTTTTATTACTTTTTTTTTTTATAGCTTGGCGTGGAGCTTAACATTTTAAATTTTAGTAATCTTTATACAAAAGATCGGTGAGCTTTAACTAATTTTTAACAAAGCTAATTTTTAAATACTTTTTTATGTAGCCGTAAGCTATGACTATTGCTCACAACTTACTGCTACGGCTCATTTTTACTTTTAGTAAGCACACCCTTCGCCTCTTAGGAAATTACTGCTAAACTTTTAAGTTAATGTGCTGATAATTAAGTTTTTGTTACAAAATATACGTTGAAGTGTTGATGATTTCAAGTTCTCAGTTTTGTTCTTTTTTTTAATTTTTACTGTAACATTGTTTTTTAGGGCAATTCAATCTAATTGTTGATGAATAGTTTATTAAGGAAAGCAAAGAAATATTGTCTCGACATCATGACTTAACCCTCATCGAAACAAGATTACTATAATACAAATATCGTATATCTAAAACATCATGTTCTTTTCCGTGATTCTCCTATCACCAACGACTACCGACACGTCATCACTGTTACCATATATCGCCACCAATTATCGTTGTCTTCTTCTCAATGATGCACCAGCATTACCCAAGCATCCTTATAGTATCATATTTAAATGTCATTGTAAGAAGTTACTTTCATTTTTGCATACACATTCATTAAAGATTCAAACGTGTTAGTATTTTCACTATGTTACCTAACGAAAGATATGAGATGATTAAGATCGATTATTTAGGATTATGTACACTTATTTTTTGTTTAACTATCGTCAAAGCTTCACATTTATTTCATTATGGATTTCGTAACATCATGCTGCTATAGTCACTTGTGTGTTTCAACTTTCAACAAGTTTCACCTCTCGTTGTTGTCAATAATAGTACCTTATGAAACCTACTGACCATAATAAACGGAGAATAAGACATACTAGTTAATAAAGGAAGTAAAAATGCGATATGGGTTAGCTAGCAAGATTTTGTAACTCATGCTAGTGCAGCAATAACTATTTGAATTATCCATCATTTTCAAATCCCGATAAACGTTATTCCTGAAGTAAAGAAGATCGGACATCAAAACTAGGAAAAAAAAAGTATTCTTTTATAGTGTCATCTTAGAGGAGTATTCAGTTATTCACATCAAAATCTCATAAATGGGAACACATCAATAAACCACAACAAAACTTTTTACAGTCAAGACCAAACTCATATACCATCTGTCATAATTTTTAGCGGTTAAACCATTAGCTTGATAACTGTTTCCATCCATATAAAATAAGCGTATAAAGCTAAACGGACACCACTGCAACTCCCTACAAAATACAACCATCTCATAGTCTAACTATGCCATTTTCAAGTAAGGCAAGACTTCAGCAGGCAAAGAAAACAAAAAAAGTCGATATTTTTGAATATTTGCAGATGACCCTTCACAATTCCTCTTCAGTACATGGCTCTGCAACACCTCGTGTTGGCCTTCTTGCATCTGTCATTAAAAAACTATTGTGGCCTCCTGCAATTTTGGAAGTAATTTTTGAATTTTGAAGGTCAAACAAACTACTTGTAGATTTCGATAATGACACAAATCATCAGCAGTTTCTTTGCATAACAGACTGGGTACTTAATTAGAAAACTTACCAGGAAGCAAAGACATCTGATCGCTTGAATTCCCAGCATCATATACTCTCCCACGTACATTTCTAAATGGCAAACCAGAGTTAACGGGTTCACCGGTCATCATTATGGCTTCACCAGCAGGTGGTTTTACGGCTGAATTTGGAGAAAGATTTGTTGACCATGCACCGCCACCTGATCCAGCCAGATCCAATATTGCATCTGCCTGAAACAAACAAAGGTTTTGTTCATTCCTCAAAGAACCAAAACCGCTAGGGATTTCCATGCTCGTAAAAGGATGAGTTTGAGATAAAAGGTCAGATTAGCTCGTATAGGAATAAGAATCATACTATAATTGCACGGATATCTTTTCATATTGAATGAATCAAAAGAAGCAAAGCATAAAACTCACCTTCTTTGGATGCACATCGTCAAAGACATGAGCTTGACCACCATAAAATATAGTCATTTGGCAAGTTGCAGATGTTGAACCTTGTCTACTGTAAAACATAAGGTTTAAGTAAGTGACTGGATGTTCATTTCATATGTGTTTTGGTTGGTATATACTGATTATATGACCCCTAAACTAATCACAAAATTAAAAACAAAACATGTTTATCATAAAAATAAGAACTGATTATTGTGACTTCAAGTTGTAAAATTCAGTTCCAAACGCATACAATCAGTAAAACTCATATATCCTATAAGAATACTTGAGTGTCTAATCAATTAAGTACCGAAGAGGAGTAGAAGATCCTGGCTCAGGGAGAGTAATTGCAGACTTCTGTTTACCGCTACTTGGTTCAACCATTCCACCACTAACATTAACTGAGCTCAAAATTCCCGACCCTTTAATTCCAGTTCTAGATCCTTCATCAGCAGCCATATTAGCTTCTTTAAATCTACTTGAAAGTTGTGCATATGCATAAGGTGCACTTTGACCACCCCGTGAAGGGTATTGCATCACAGGACCAACGTTAACAGGAACGGCTCGGTCCCATATAGAACCATTAGCATCAGCTTTAGCACCCGTGGCTTTTGGTTGCTCTTGTCTTACGTTTCTCAGCATCTAAATATAAAGAAAAATCTAGCATTATAAACATAAAAGAGATCAAATACTAAATGAAAATGTAACAAACATGATTTTTTTATAGTAATAAAAAAAACCTTCAACAAATGCGAGCTATCTGGATAATCCGCTCTTGTTTGTGGGACACCATGTCTTGAAGAACCCGAGAAAACAGAATCCGAATTACTTCGTTTTATTCCCGCGTACTGGTTACCAATCTCAGAGACCAAAAGATCACTTCTTTCACCATATATAGGTACCCCTATAAGATGTGATCCATCGACCTGTTTGTCTGCCATAATTAAAACGATAAAATTATCAAATTACAATACTAATGTAACAATGTCTCACACACCATGATCAACAATGTCACAAACCATCACCATTCCAATCTTTATCCAAATTAATCAATGTTAGAGACACATAATAGTAAGGGGGTGATTTGGATTGCTTATTTTTTCAGCTTGCGCTTGTCCGCTTTACTTTTAAGCACAAGCAAAATTGTGTTATCCTAACTTCTTCGGCTTTTCTGCTAATTTCGGCAGAAACTCATGAGTAGGTAAGAAGTTGCTTATTTCAAAAGGGTGGTGATATGTACACGGAGGTTTTTTATTTGTACACTGAGATATAATGTAAAAAGACTAGTATACCCCTAATTAATTGTATCCAATTACTAGTAATTTCCATTAGTTTGAAAACCCATTCTAACAAAATCACAACACCATCCACCATCGAGAACTCAATCTCCCATTTTTTTCTCCATTTCCGGCACCATCACTTTTATCGGCACCGGCGAAATAGACTTACGGTAAACCCAAAGTTGATTGGACAATGACAGCTATACCAAATTTCTTTTGTCACTTGGGTCTCTAGTGGAAAATAATTTGTTCTGTACTTCTGTTCACATTAGACTAAAAGAATTCAAGAATGATCATAAGTGTCCTTAACCCAATTTACTTTACCACATGAATCAACCGGAATCACAAAGTTTTTGTATTTAATTTACATCCGATGAAAATGGACACGCGACTTTCGTCAACCGTTGGTGGGTTTCAAAATCTCGCTTGCCGAAGGAACACATCGTGTGGGGGTGTCGGTAGTCAACCATCTTGAAATCACAGTAAAGAAAAGGCAATATGCCAATATGATAAAGTCATCATTCTTATATGAGATAGTAAAGATAACAAACCATCTACGAATACTAAAGGAACGTGTAGAATCTAGGCGACGACGATGACAAGATATTGAGGTGTCGGTTAAAACACATAACCGGGCATACAAGGGGCGGGAACAAGGTTAGTTGTGTTAATGAATGAATTGAGAATTGATGTTGTGCATGGCAGGAGTAAATTACAGTAGTTACAAAGTCAAAACTTTACATTGTGTGCGAATCAAAATTAGCCGTGTCATTTCCCATTTCAAAATGTTCATGTGAGATAAAATTAAGATTATAATTTTACCATCATATTCAGCAAGCACCAACAAATGGCCTTGAGGTAAGGCACGTAACCTCCTCAAAAGAGGTCTAGACTCTAGAGTTCAAACCTCACTAGGTAGTAGGAACACACTTAGGGGTCGCCCGGTAAAGGGTCGGAAAGCGTCACAGGGATACCTTAGTTAAGCCACCGCATACATCATTGTCAAAGACTCGCCCTCCCCGTAACCTGAACACGGAAAACCTCATCCGTTTTTACCATCATATTCTACCTAAAACTTATATACATGATTACAATTTGAAAATTTTCAACAAACTGCTACTCGTATCTTTTTCAAGTATTATTCCATGTTTTACTAAATAAGCAAATCCAAAAACATTTCAAAAAGTACTTAGGGGTTGTTTATTCAAGCTTATCTCATTTCGGCTTATATTTCATAAGCCCAATTTTCTAGCTTATTTTGAAATCTATCGGCTTATATAAGGGGGTGTTTGTTTAAGCTTATATGTGGGCTTATGAGCTTATTAAATTTCGGCTTATATTTCATAAGCCCTAATTTTCCGGCTTATTTTGAGATTTATGGGCTTATATAAGTTTGTCATATCATAATAAACTTATATAAGCCCACAAGACTCAAAAATAAGCCGAAAAACTGGGGCTTATGAAATATAAGCCGAAACACAAATAAGCTCAAACACCCTCCTTAAAAGATCATAAAAATAACAACAGACATTTTATCAAACAGTTGGTGTGCATTGCAGAAGTAACATACCAAAACCCACATCAGAAGTATTCGAATTGGGCCCACTGGCGATGGCGGAGGGGGAATTGGTCGCTGGAGCACATTCATGGCTGAGAAAATTATGGAAAATTTTGGGGTTGTTATCATTGCTGTTGTTTTTGTTTTGAGACATGGTGTTGTTTAATAAAAACAGTGATGTCATAATCTCATATAAGAAAATAAAAATAAGCTGTAATCATTATCATCATGATTGAACGGCAAAAAGAAAAGTGAGAGTATGATTATCAGAAAATTTATTAAAGAGTTGGTTTCCAAGTTTTTTTTCTATCATTTGTTTTAGAAGGTGCCACTTTTGGAAGCTTGTAAGCGAGAGATTTATAATTCTTATGGAGTGTATGTTTGGAAATTACTTTCCGAAAAGAATAATTGCCCGTGACGGAGTCGGATGTAAATGGGTCGGATATGGATCGGTCGGATGTAAATGGGTCGGATATTCCTATACTAAACTCCAAAATACATCCATGTGGTTTATCTCGATTCGTATTATATATCTTTCTCACAAAATTTTCAAAAGATACATAACTCCGTTAGTAAAAGTTAATCTATATACATTCCTCTGTTAAAATAAGGACAAACGGCGCAAATTATTTCTTCGTTATCTCCTAACGAGATAAAAAAATATTTACACCATTGGTCCCCTGAGTTAACTATATTTGCACCGTTAGTCATTTTTTACGTTTTCGTCTATTTTTACGTTTTGTCCGTTTTTTACGTTTTCGTCCGTTTTTTTAAGTTTTCGTCCCATTTTTTTGCATTCGTCCTCTTTTACATTTTCGTCTGTTTTTTTTTTTTTTTTTTTTTCATTTTCCTCCGTTTTTTTTTACGTTTTCATCTGTTTTTTTATGTTTCGTCAGTTTTTTTTACGTTTTTGTCGGTTTTTTAACATTTTCATCCGTTTTTTTACCTTTTCATCATTTTTTTTACGTTTTCGTTCATTTTTTTTTACGTTTTCGTCCGCTTTTTAACGTTTTCGTCCATTTTGTTTTTACGTTTTCATATGGGTTTTTTTATGTTTTGTCATTTTTTTTTTATGTTTTCGTCCGTTTTTTTATATTTTCATTCATAAAAAACATATGGATATATGTACACTTTTGGATGTGAGGGTTTTAATTATAGCATAAAGTTTGTTCCTCCCTAAAAGAAGATAGGGTTAGACCAAAACAAAAAAACGAAAGTATAGTTTTCATATAATCTATTATCTTACATGTGTGAAATCAAATAAAAGAACTTTCTGAGAGAGAAAAGTATAGTATCCTTTAATCAATATAACGTAAAACTAGATAGATAGTTAAATAGTCATAACCTCTAAAAGGTAAAAAAGGCCTCGATATATCCTTCGACTAAAAAGGCTTCATATTTATCTAATATTTAAATATAACTTGCTAAACCAAGTTAATACAACATAAGAGTGAGACTAGATTAAAAAACATCTCAAGTTTGTATCTCAAAACGTAAAAAAGCAAAATGAAAATGTAAAGAAAAATGGACGAAAATGTTAAAAAATGGATGAAAATGTAAAAAAAAACGCGACGAAAATGTAAAAAAATGAATGAAAACGTAAAAAAACAGATGAATACGTAAAAAAAAACATATGAAAATGAAAAAACATACGAAAACGTAAAAAAAAAAAAAGACGAAAAACGTAAAAAAACGGACGAAAACGTAAAAAAGTGGATGAAAACGTAAAAAAAAACGAACGAAAACCTAAAAAAGCAAATGAAAACGTAAAACAGTGGACGAAAATATAAATAAGCATACGAAAACGTAAAAAAAACAGACAAAATAGAGGTAAAACACGGACTAAAACGTAAAAAAGCATATGAAAATGGGAAAAATGGACGAAAACGTAAAAAAGCAGACGAAAACGTAAAAAAATGGATGAAAACGTAAAAAACGGACAAAAATGTAAAAAGGACTAACGGTGCAAATATAGTTAACCCAGAGGACTAACAGTGTAAATATTTCTCTCTTGGTAAGAGATAACAGAGAAATAATTTGTGTCATTGGTCATTATTTTAACGAAGGGATGTATATAGGTTAACTTTTACTAACGGAGTGATGTATCTGTTGAAACTTTTGCGATGATGTGTAGTGCGAATCATGGTAAACCATAGGGATGTATTTTGGAGTTTACTCTTATTCCTATTTATATAACCATATCAACTGAAATAGTCGGATTGATGAATGTCCATTAGATATCCAAAACAAATTAAAGATAATTTCATAGCTTAATGCAAATTTTGTAAACATTGTTTGTGCAATAATGACCAAGGCTCTTATAACGTTTTTAGAATTGAGATCCCCATAGACTCACCATTGTCCATACAATCACAACCATCCAATTCAATTTGATCCAAAGTCTAACATCAAATCAACCATTTACACTTGAAGAGTAAAAATGACAATTATATAAACTAAAATAAAGATCGTTGTTATTTTTTCCCGGAAAAAATAAGGATCGGTGTTAATTTTTCCCCCAAAAAAAGGATAATAGGAAACTATTTTCTAGCAAAACATATAAACATATATGGTTACTAAACATATGAATAGTTAATTTAGTATTAGTAAGTTATAACTTTTACATTCTTAGTTTATATATATATATATATATATATATATATATATATATATATATATATATATATATATATATATGTTGGTTCTTGAAAAAAGTCCACTTTGATAGAAAAGTGAGAAAAGTGTACAAATCACCCTCTCTCATCTCCCCTCATTTTTTTCCCTAACTACAAGGGCCTTATTGTAACTTTCTTTATTTTTTAGGGTAAATTTTATAAATGTTGTTTCTTAATTTTTTTTATTTTTATTTTTTTAAGCATTCGATGTTTCTCCCTCCCTCCTTTTATTTTTTTATTTTTTTTAAGAGTGAGCATATTACTTGTAGAAATACACAATTTAACTTCTACACATGAAATTCTGATGGAGTGTTTTTGATATATGGAAATAGGTAACAGATTAACAAGTACAAGATGTTCAACTATCACATCTTTTCCTAAAATAATAAACAAATAAACGATATTTGAACATTAAGTAGCACTGTTCTTAAGCTATAGAATACATGTGCACACTGATTAGATGTTAAAATTCAAAACGAGTACTATCCAGGTCCTTAAGCTTCTGCATCTATGTCGCTTCACTGGCAATCCAAGATCTATATAAACAACTGACTTCAGGGTGGTGTTGGTGGCTCCTGTCCACTTTCCTCTTTCATGGTGTTCAACGTTGGGGCAAAAGGTGTAGTCTGGACCACGGCTCTAGAAACAGCTATCTGCGGGTCGATAGCCATTTCTAGCCCAACATTTACTTGCTTTCTTTGTCCACCAGATTAACTTGAACTCATCATTCTTTCACATATTAAAGGCCCTAATTACATGAAACAAATGGATGCACTAAACATACACGTTGATGCACTAAACATACATGTTGATGCACTAAACAAATGGACCCACAGTTATCGTACTTAAGTGCCTAAAACCTTCTGAAGCATTTTATTCAAAAGAAGACAGTTAACATAAGTTACTTAACAAGAAAAAATGTAACATTTATAATCATATTTTGCCCACTCATTTTTAAAAAAATAAAAATGCCTATTTTGACCTGTTACCCAGTCCACCTTGCCTGCTCATTTTGCCATCTCTAACACATAAGGTCAACAAAAGATAAATACTCCGATACAAGGTCATAACTGTAATTATCTGCGAATGGCACATCATTTATAAAATCTAAAGTAAAAACTTCTAAGAGCTCAAAATCTCTTTTCTCCTCACATGTAGTCCTCTATAACTTAGTGGGTAAGCAGCATTGTGAGGAAAAAAGATGAAGAAGGTATGTAATTCGAAGACAGCATACATGAATGTAAAATTTAGATCAAAATTCCATAGTAGGCACTTACTCACCCTTATATTTCTGAAGTTCATTAGGACTTTTTAACTATTATATCTAATGGTCATTAATGTGAAAATCTATACTTCTCTCTATGAAATTTGTCATGGTACAATTAGAGCATCAAAATACTGATATGAACAGACATAAAGGTTATATTTTCCCGGAGAAATAGTTATGTAGTCTACCATTTTAATGAGCATCCTGTAGGGAATGCAATTTCAGCTTGTAAACCATTCTCTAATATTAACTTACGAATGTTATTCTCCAAGGTTTCACATAGCTCAACCATCAGCATTCCAGGTTTTATAATGCTCATCATATATTTTCATACCTGAAAGGTGTGAATAAAGCACCAACGTTTATGAGCAGTAACGAGTATCCAACATATCTTATTATCTTAATACATATCCAAACACTATCTTATGCAACTCATACTAATACAGCTGACTACTAGACAACATATAATCACTAGCAACATAGGCATCTAAACACCCCCAATCGGTTAAGTGTAGCTAGGGGATAAGTGTGAAAGTTTCCATTAAAACTCACTAATCAGTTTTTATAGCATTTTAGCCTTAAAAAACTAAGGAAAACATAATTAATTTTACCCCAATAAGAAGAATTGTGTCATAATACTTTAGTTTAAATGCATATCCAAACATCCCCTTAATCTAAAATAGATTATAAATACTTTATTGCTTCAACACTATCGAAACAGATACTAATAGTGACATCAAAATAGATAGTACAATTATCTTTTATTTTCATGGCCACTACCAATTTTGGAAGAGCAACTTCATTGTAATATTTTTGTGACTGGTCAATCAGCTCCACTAAAGACTACATAAAATAAACATTAGGTTATTATAGAATACCATACAGGAGTTTAACAGTTGAATTATTATATTACTACCTTGCGACGGAGTCCAGTTTTTTGACTCTTTAAGCCGAGTAAAAGCAGCAACAAGCAACAATTTTTTAAAGCACTCTCATTTTTAGTTGCACTGGCCTAAACATGCAAGGATGCACTAAAATTTCCAAACAGATGGTCTAAACATGCAAGGATGCACTAAAAATGTCCAAACAAATGCTCTAAACATGCAATGATGCACTAAACGAGTTTAAACCCAAATCGAATAGGTGATCTTGAAAGCAAATTATACATACAAACACAACAGGATATTAACTGTAGGCCAAAGGAGATAGAACATACTCTCTAAAAAACTGTAATAACCTTGCTTGCATCCATTTATGTTCCTAACCAAGTCAGTTTGGTGAGGCCAGACGTGATATGTTCATCTAGCACTAGTTTCGTTTAAACTAGTAAAACTAGTTTTTTCACTATGTGTTAAAACAAACAGCATCTTTCTGTAAATGTAAAAAGCCATTTTATTAGCTTACCCAACTTATAGTTCTAGTTTAAACTAATATTTATGTATGTTCCCAATACTATACTAGGCTTTTAACTATAAACAATGACATGGATAGCTTATGTTTCATGAAATAGTTGATTCTTAAAATGAAGTAATTAAAAAACTACATATACAGAACAATTCAAACTCAGAATTTTCAAACATTTTGAACACAAAAGAATTTCATATTTGGCTTTTGAATGATGAGGTAACCCAAAGCATACAATAAAATCATGATAAATTATAGAGTAACAGGTTTGTATATAAAATAAATTTAATTACAACTAGATCATAACAACATTTTTTTTAAATATTCTAACCCATCTTGGCCGGTAAACATAACTATTCCACCCATCAATAAACAATTTAAAATTTGTTTAGAGTAATTCAATAAGATCTTTCAAGTTAGCAACGCATATACATACTTTTAGCTTTCAATTGACATTAATGCAGTTAACAACTAGAAGAATCTTTACCTGATAAATGAATGGATCAGTTCTCCCTCCAGCTCCTGACCTTCTCACCTCCTTTTTCCTCAGCAACCTGACATGTCACCAACCATTTACAAGTGCCATTTACCCATGTAACCAACATTTTTTACTTTCTTTTTACATAAGTCTCAAATGCATGCTACAATGTGATTTTCACTTGCTTCCTAAATTACAAAAAGATGCACTAAACATTCACGCTGATTCTTTAATATGTCTAATGATGCCCTAATTATAGTCACTGATGCCCTAATCATACTCACGGATGCTCTAATCATTACTCACAGATGCACTAATCATACTCACTGATGCACTGATTATACACACTGATGCTCTAATCATTACTCACGGATGCACTAATCATACTCATTGATGCATTGATCATACACACGGATGCACTAATTATACTCACGATGCTCTAACAATACACAATGGATGCATTAATCTATCTCACGATGATCTAATCGAACAAAAATATGCACTAAATTAAACTCCTTATAATCTAATCATCTACACTTGTTTACATAATGTTTATACTGATGCACTTATTCATACAAATAAACGCTATAACATATTATTTACTCAGATGCACTAAAATGTAATTTATACACACAAATTCATTAAATGTAATTCCATTTCCCAATAATTATGACGGTGGAGTGGTGACGGGAATGATGATGGTGTTTAAATTACATTTAATGAATGGAAATGGAATTACATTTAATGAATTTGTGTGTATAAATTACATTTAATGAATTTATAAATTACATTTTAGTGCATCTGAGTAAAATGAGTGGAAATGGAATTACACATGTGATAACATATTAGTCTCAGATGCACTAAAATTACATTTAATGAATTTGTGTGTATAACATATTACACATGTGATTGCTTCTCGCGTAAATGTGAGAACGCGAGAAGCAATCACATGTGATAACATATTAGTCTCAGATGCACTAAAAAAATAAGCCTAAATTACATTTAATGAATTTGTGTGTATAACATATTATTTACTCAGATGCACTAAAATGTAATTTATACACACAAATTCATTAAATGTAATTCATTAAATTAACACTAATTATTGGCAAAGATGGAGTGGTGAAGATGATGATAGAAATTATGACGGTGGAGTGGTGACGGGAATGATGATGGTGGTGATGGAGATGGTGAGAAGTGATTGGTGATGTATCGGAGTATGTGGTGGTGTGACGATGACGGCGACAACAGTGGTGGTGATGGTGAGGTCAGTGTTTGTGTTTGAATCGGTGTTTTTGTATGTTTGTATCTAGAACTCTGGATTAAAAAAAAGACCGCTCCTTCTTTTTTCATGGTTTTTTTTCTTTTTTAACCCTAAACTTTCAAACGTTTTCATAATCTACCATATAACTTTTTTTCTCACTTTTCTATCCAAATACACTTTTCTCTATAACTCTACCCTATATATATATATATATATATATATATATATATATATATATATATATATATATATATATATATATATATATATATATATATATATATATATATATATATATATATATATATAGTGAAGCGTTCAAATGAGAAGCCTAAATTTTGTGAGAACGCGAGAAACAATCCTAGCCACTCATTTTATCCTCTTTTAACTTTAATCTAATTGCTAATATTAGTTAATCAACTTTTTGAAAATTTCTTAAAAAATTTTGAAAACTTTAAAAAAAAATTTCGAAAATTTTCAAAAAAAATTTCGAATAAAATTTTTCGAAAAAAAAATTTTTCGAAAATTTTTTTTTCAAATTTTTTTTTTTTCGAATTTTTTTTTTCGAAAATTTTTTTTTTGAAAATTTTATTTCCAATTTTTTTTTTCCGAACATGGTCTCATTAGTAGTTACCTATGCATTAAATACAACCAATATATCGTAGTACACCTCCGATCATATTTCTTAAGACGTTCAAGCAAGTTACCAATTGGAAGTCTGTCAGTTTTCTTAAGTCTAACATCGAATTCATTCATCCACAACAACTATAAATAAACAACCAACTCATAATCAATATCTAAGTTTCATTACATCTAAGCAAACACAAAGAAAACCTAGCCTAGCATGTTAAAGGGAAGACAAGCGTAAGATATAATCAAACAACACATAGACATATTGAATGATTTGATGAAAGACTTATTGTTAATACAAATATCGCCTAAAAACGTTATTTATATTTTACGATCTTTGCTAAGTTTTTTTAATGACAAAGTATGAACTTTAGTTTATAGTAAAATAATCACTTTAGTTTTAAGTCTTGTATAACTAGATTTTACATTTTTTTTTAAACATAACATTGTTTTTATTTCTTAAATAAGAAAGTGTCACATCACATCAATAAGCATTTATGGTAAGTTTATGTGTTTAACTATCCATAAGCTCTTACACATTTTGGAAGCATTTCATGTTGTTTCAATGTGTGGTTGACCAAGTATTAACTTGATGTGACTTTGGTTGGTTTGGAAAGATTTATGGCAAGTTTGACTGTCAGACCTGGCGGAACCCTCAGGGTACATGGACGGAACCCATTCTAGGGTTCCGTCGGATCCGCCAGACTGCTGGTTTGTTTTGCTATAAATACCAAGCCACTTGCTAGTTTTTACCCATCACTTAGAGACATATATTACACATATTCTCCCATCTAACTCAGTAACCTTTGACTTGTGTGATTCTCTTATCTAGCAAAGGAGTTCACAAGTTCACCAAAGAAGTTACAAGTTTCAACTCTAAAGTTGCAAGACTTGTTAGCTTTGTTATGTATAAACTTTGGTAGTTTATACTTCATTTGTATCTTGTGTAGAAGTGATCGGTTAGTATTTTAGGCCTTAAAATACATAGTGTGACGGGAGTTGTTGTACCCTTGTAAAAGAACTATCGGGAGTGGTTGTACTCTTGTAAGAGAACTCGACATCTAGCTTAGTGTCGGAAATAGTGGATAGGCGACGTTAGGTTGGTTCTACCTTGAACTAGGACCCGGTATCTAGCTTTGTACCAGATAAAGTGTAAGCGACGATTGTAAAGGTTTCTCCACCCGTGAAAGGATCTTGTTGACTAGTGCTTGAAACTCTCGAGTTGGAAACTCGGGGCGTAGATGTAGGGCAAGGAAAAAGAGTCCTTGTAGCCGAACCACGATAAACAATCGTGTTATGGTTTGATCGTTTCTTTCTTTGTCTTTGCATATTACATATTGTCTTTAGTTAGAATCGTAAATTACACGTAAATCTTTTCAAAGATTAACAAGTAATTTGAGTTTATATCTTTAATGAAAAGTAAAGTTTTTAAAAGATAATTAAGTTAAAAAGCGGTAAACTATTCAACCCCCTTTCTAGTTTTCCACAATTGGTATCAGAGCTACGTTACTCAAGATCTTTAAAATATATTGTATTTTAAAACTTGGATCGATCCATGGATTTTGAAAATCTCAAAGAAGGGCAACCTATTCAAAAGCCACCGCTATTTGAAAAAGAAAACTTCATTGAATGAAAAAGTAAATTTGAAAACTATGTGAAATCAATTGATCAATATCTTTGGCACATTATTTCTATTGGTGATTTCAAACCAACAAAAACAAGTTTTGAAAATCAAAATGGTTATCTCAAGTTTGATAAAAACACTAAAGCTAAGATAATGATTTTTAAAGCTTTACCGAGAATTGAATATGAAAGAGTGTATTTTTGTCAAACGGCTAATGATATTTGGAAAAATATAATCAACTTTCATCAAGAAATATGTCAAGTCAAAGATGATCAATTCGATCTCACACATGAGTTAGAAGTCTTAGAAAACCTAATAGATAGACACTTAGTTGAAGTAAATACATTTGCTACTAGTGTAAATGTTTTAAATGAAGGTGTAAGTGAAGATGATTACTTATGTCGAGCTCAAAGTGGCCTTGCTTACGATTCATGGAATGACACGGATGAAGATGAAGCCAACTACCCGGTTTGTGATTCTCAACTAGATAAAACATCAAGCAAGGTACAATTTGAAACAAAACACTTTTGCTTTGACACATTTATCCTAGAGTTTTCTAAACTAGAAAATGAGTCTAAACTTTTATGCAACATGGACCTAAAAACTATCTTTAACAATGAACATTCAAAATCTCTTGTGAACAATCTTGAAAAAGAGATGATGTTGGAAGATAAAATGTTTAGACTTGAAAGCAATATTGAAATTGATCTAGGATGCAAAATATGTCTAGAATACAAACATGAAATTAAAAGGCAAAATGAAAAAGGAAAAATGTTGGCTAAGTTTGAAGAAAGTTCAAAATCCCTTGAAAGATTGTTGAAAAGTCAAAAGTCATTTAGAGATAAAACCGGTTTAGGATTTAACTCAAATGCACCATCAACAAGTAAAGAGCAAGTAAAGTTTGTTGAGCCTATAAGAGATATTTAGAAATATCTCAATCTCTAATAGAAGCTTATGATCTAAGAATATCATATTTTATGTTTATCTAACCTCTTTGGATTCATGAGTAACTGAGTTTCCAAGCCTTCCTTCTTGACAAGATTAAAAGCTTAATGATTATCTTCTTTATAATCTATTCATGGAACTCGAAAGGTACACATTTCTTAAACTTACCTTTTATTGTCTCTTCTTGTTATCTTTAAGGTTTATCGTGTGTAGGATTTGTTGTGCATACTCTTTGTTGTTCTTTCTTTAGTTAGTTATAACGTAGATTAGCTTCTCTTTGTTTAAAGGATTTCTAAGTTACAATGAATTGGAGATATAAGGTGCTTCAGTTCTTTTAACTTTTGGGAATCGACACGAGATACTCTTGAGTGAGTCTCACTTAATACTTGTCTACAAGTGAGCTAACTAAGAATCTCCAAAGTGATAAACAACCAACACTTTTGTGATGCTTGCAAATCTAGTAAATCAAAACATTTCAAAAGCATATGTAACACAACATCTTTTAACACTATATGTTCAATCGTGTCTTAATTTAACCACTCTTTTAATAAAATCTCACATAAGACACACAAAGGAAAATAAACCACATTAAGATACAATGAGATGATTGGAAGAAGATGACTTATAAACATCTAAGATTTGCACATCATATTCGACCCATAGTCTTATGATGTTGTATCTCTTGGACATTTACACTCATAGTGTTTTAAGTAAATAAACCTAAAGAGTCGAGGAGTCGTTGAATTTAACATTCGATGAAAGACCACCTCCTTCTAAGATATCATCTTTGGTAGATGATGACTTAGTCGAAAGTCCAACATTGATAAGACAAGTAAGTTAAAATTAATAACAAGGAAGATGAACTATTAAAAATGAAAAACAACATATTTTCGTCTTATGTCAAACATTGAGTCAAGCAATATTGACAAGGTCATAAAAATTTGAATCATGGGTCATAGTTGTGATTAAAACAAATTTGATAAAAATAGTTTTTGGACATTAGAGTAAAACAACAATCGAAAATAAATCTTTCAAAATAGATAAAATGAATGTAGTGTCAATCTATGAAAGACTTTTTGAAAACTTAAGCAAGCTCCAAAAACAAGGAATAATCACTCAAAGACATTCCTAATTACTCACAAGTTCACAATGATTAAGTCTTATATGACTTATCAAGAATGAGATTAGTGAATCCGTAGGTAAAACTAAACATAGAGAAATGTTTGGAAGTTTACTTGTTCTCACAACAAATAGATCCAACATTATGTTTAGTGCTTGTCTATGTGCTCGTTTTAGAGAAGATCCTAAAACAACTCTTTCGGAAGAGTTTGTTTGGATACATCAAAAGGTACTACACAACTAGGATTATGGTGTCCTAAAAGAACGGGAATAGAAACCATAGTGTATGCCAAATGGAATTATGTCGGTAATAAGTTGATAAGAAAAGCACAAGTGGTACTTGCACTTTTATACTTACTTACCCAATGATTCTCCAAAAAGCTTAAGGTTCTCTAATTAGTATCGGATGGAGAAGCACGTCAACAAGCTCCACTAGAACAAGCAAACTCGCGTCAACAACGGAATTCCTCTTATCAACATTTTTATCCCTTCAACAAAGGAAGCATCGACTTCAGCGACAATCCAATCGATTATGTTCTTAATTGACATATTGTGATCCATCATCATCGCCTTGGTAAAAATGTTCATTGAGGAACATCTCAACCAAGAAAGTCTTATACGATAACCATATTGTCGACGTTTTCACGAAACCTCTTGAATGAGAATCATTCATCCTACCTAGACTTAGTTAAAAGACTCATGAGACCTAAAACCTTAGTTTTGAACATTAGGATAAAACCACAAAAATCAAGACAAATCCTTTTTATTTTTCCTCTGTTGTACCTGCGGAACCTTGAGACCAAACGGGCGGAACCCTCCCTTTGGTTCCGCCTGGTCCGCCGAGTCTGCAACATGTTTTATCATAAATTCTAAACCAAACACCTCTTAACTCACTACCAGAGTTTTAAAATCGCGCCTAAGGCGCGCCTAGGCGCTAAATCGCACGAGGCTCTAGCCTTAGGGATTTTTTTGGATCGAGGCTCACAACATGCATGAATCCCACAAAAATCGCGCGACTTAGGGATTTTTGCGCCTTGGCGCCTTGGGGATTTTTGCGCCTCGGAGATGTAACGGATTTTTGGGTTTTTTTTCTAAATATTATGATAAGATACATGGGCCTTATAAGTTATATGCATGGGACTTTTAAGTCATATGATGAATATTTGTATGATTTGTAAATTTAAATTGGTTTTATGTTTATTTTATTGATTAAAATTTTATTTAAGAACTTACTTTGTTTCATTAAGTATTTTCTTTACGACATATTATCATGAAAATGTGGCATCGTGCCTTGAATATTAATACGTTGCTTGCTTGATATTTTGGGTTAAATTGTGAGCTTTGTTAGATGTAAGTCTACAAGCGTAGGATACAAGCATATTTAGTCTGATATGTATTTTAATCTCTATATAAGTCATCGAACCAAAGAGTTGATCCGTTTGAGAAGTGACAAATGATCCCTTTTAATCTTTATAATGGCAATATGTGTCATGTATTAGTATTGTAATGTTATTTTTTGTTATTTAAGCTACATAAATGGTCACATATGTTATAAAAATCTTAATGTATTTAGTGCGCCTCGCATTCATGAATCCCACGCCTTAGAATGCGCCTCGACTCGGGGCTCTTTACCCCCCTTTGCGCCTTAGTGCGCCTTGAGCCTTTCAAAACTATGCTCACTACTTCAACTTACAAACAGCTATCACTCACTCACAAACACCTTACCACACGAAAATTAGGGCTCTTACTCACATCTCTTCCAATCCAATCAACTTTGTAAGTATTCTTATCATTATTGCATTTTAAATCAAAATCTAACATTTTCATTTACATACATTAACTAGAATCTTAGGGTTTATGCATAAACTTGTTGATTCATGAAAAACCTTGGTTGTAAACTAATCATAATTTCCATTAGTTAGGAATTGTATCCTTTTTGTTACTATCATGATTTACCAAACAAACCAAATTCATTGTCTTTCAAAAATCACTAGAACACCACCTTTCACCACATTGTTAAAACAAATGAAAAACGTCATTGAAACATCACTTGCATAATGTCTCTTGAATGCTAAAGGGATGTATTTTCGGGTACATTCAAACGAAGCTATATTGAATTAGGAGTGTTTGGGTTATCTTTTGTTTTGTAACAAAACTTGCATTACAAAACGTTTTAAGCATCAAAATGAGTCAAGATAACCGCACCTCCACATTGTTTTCATATAGGCACACACTAGAACATCCACATTGTAAAAGTCATAAATTTAAACTTAAATTTTGTGTTTTCTAGGAATCAACATGCCGCCCGCAACATTCTCCGATCGCAAGGAAACTCTTAATTACTTACCCAAACACCATAGGACCAAAGGCCTTACTAAAGATCAAGTTGAAACTTTTAAGGGTCTAGAAAAATGCTATGTTCATGAAGGAAGAACCATTGATCCATCCTTCCTAAAAGGAACTTCCATTCATCAAAACTTTGCCGCTATCAACTTTGATTGCCTCCTAGACATAGATGAGAAAATTTGTCCTAGGTTTATTTTGGAGTTTTATGCAACTATAAGCCTTTTCTTCGATGACGATGGTGAGATCTCATTAACCTTTACAACCAATCAAGTACCAAATATCATACCCTTGAAAGATTTTGCAATAATTCTTGGTGTCCCTAATGTTGGTACATGTCTCTACACGGATAAGTAGCCCCTTTTTAGTCTTGATTCTATTGAGCGTTATCATCCATACGACACTCTTCTTGCTAATAAGGAAGAAATTCGTGAGCATCTCTTTGTTAGGACCTCAACAACTAGGAAGAATCGTTCGGGAAATGAGGTAAATAAGGACCCTTTTAGTATGGAACTCAATGAGCTTAAACCACAATTTAAGAAATGGGAAGAAATTCTTAGAGCCAATGTTATAAGTTCCATAGGAAATAGAGATCATGTCAACACATGTATTAGCTACATGCTCTATAGTATTTCCACCGGTCAACCTTTTAACTTAGCCTATTACCTAGCCAAAAGAATGGCCGACATATCCTTGGTAGGAACAACCGCTCTTCCTTATGGAATGTTTCTCACCCGCCTCTTTAGAGCAATCTCACCCATTCCTCCTAACAATAAGGGAATGTGCCTTGATTACACTCTCGTTCCTCACATATTCGTCCCTCTAAGTGATAAAAGAGTATTCAAAGTTAAGGGTAAGCGTACTCGCTCTCCTTCACCATCATATTCATCATCCGATATGAGCGATATCGATAATCTTCCTAACTCTAAGCTACCCCCTTTAGATTACCTTCAAGAACTTCCCGTCATTAGCAACGCATCCGAAGAGTTCAAACAAACCAAAGGGATGTTCAAATGCTTTGGAAGGTACCTAGGAAAGCTCAAGAAGAAGATAGACCGGTTGTGAGATATGTGTTTAAGGAGTGTTTGGCTTATGTAGCTTTTAGAACTTTGCATGTGTTAAACTATGTGATTTGTATTGCTTTTTTACTTCCATGCTTTATTATTTTCGTCGGACTATGTTTTGTATGAGCCTTTATGCATATTGACGATATATGAGGTGTTTGTCAAATTCTCATGCTTATGGAAAATTTCACTAAGTATAGTGAAATTCGCTAGCCCCCGGTCAAAGTCCTATGATATGAATGTCTACATGTCCATTTTTTGCATTTCCTAATCAGACATATAATAAATTTTCATTTTTAAGAGTTTTCGAAAAATTTGAAAATCGTCTCGACCCTCAAAAAGGTGGACTGCCTTGTTTTTCAGGTCTGGCGGAACCAAAAATTGGGTTCCGCCAGTACAAAAATCTGGGCAACCCAGTTTGGCCCAACGAATCAGACGGAACCCTCAAAAGGGTTCCGCCAGTCACCTGCAGAAAATTTTTGTCATTTTTCTAAATTTCAAAATTTGTAAAATGTCAAATCTTTATCTTTAGTGAGAAACATCTTCCCTTACTTCCAATAAACATATTAGGACCACTCTCATTAACTAGAACAATTAGGAAGTCATTTCCCGCCAAAAATTCAAATTCAAACATAACTAACCCAAGGAACCCTTAAAAAGGATCCTTCAAACCCCTAGAACATTTTCAACCAAATCACTTCCCATGATCACATAGCATTGAGTGCATAAGTTAGTCTTTCACTCCACCCAATTTCATTGGATTGACATCCAATGATTTGACATGTTCTTGGAAATATTCTAAATCATTAGAAACCTCAACATTTGTATGGTAGAACATCAAATCCAAACACCCCTTCCAACATCTCTTCCACTCTATAAATTTGACAATCTTGCAACACTTCAAATCACACCATCACCATCAAAATTCCTTCTCTTAAGCCTCTAAACCACACATTTGAAATGACTAAATCCAACACCTCATCCGAATCGTCAAGATCCCTTAGAAAAACCGCTAGGATTAGTGTAAAACCTTGTTGCTTCAACAAAACCATCAAATCAAGCTCATCATCATCAAGTGATACATCACTTGATATTTCTTCACCTATCTAAGATATCCTTAACCTTACCACCTCAACACCATCCTCAACACCTTGCAATACCAATGTGATCACTATACAAGATTTGCTTAATCTTGCTACTCCAACACCCTCTCCAAAGCATTGCAACACCAACATAGCCACTATTCCGCCACCAACTAGACCTTAAAGTGATTCAACATCACCTTATCAACAAACTCAACCATCAAAAACTCCATCACCTCAATCACCAACACTTACACCAATGAAACTTTTCCATACACCACCAACATCACCACTTCCCTATTTGGAAACTTTAGATGACCTATCACCTAAATCATCAAGCCTTCCATCATTGTCACTCTTTAACACCATTGCCGAAATGGAAACCCAACAACAACCAATGTTTCAACCAAATGAGTCATTGTACGATGAACCTCATCAACCATCATTGATAGAGGGTTTGGCTTATCGATATGCTAGACCCTCAATCTTTCCACAAGATCAAGGTCATACATACCCAAAATCATTTGTGTTTCACCCCGTTTACAAATTCATTCATGATCCTCTTGAAGGAGAACCAAGCTTCCGCCATTATACTCAACAACAACAACCGCCACAAGAGTCTTCCCAACACTTTGGTTCAATGTTTCCTTCTCATGAGGAAATAAATGCATCCGTAAGGGCCACATCTCCAACCTCAACAAGTATAGGAACCAAAAACACCTCTCAACCATCCACCCTTGCTCTATCAAGCACAAGTAATCCACCAACAACAAATGAGATCCCTTTTCCACCAAACTTTCCCCGCCATGGTTGCGGACATTGTGAAAGGACCGCTCACATTACCGAAAGAAGTCGAACGGAAATCCGCGAGCTAACCTATGAAATGAGGTTTATCCTAAACCACATTTTGGACCGTCTAGAATCCTTGTCTCACCCACCTCAAGTTTAGAGTCTCATCCGTAGTAGCGCCAAAAACACAACCTAACAAGCCAAAACACTCATCATCACCTGCCTTAAAACATTCTTTAGGAGGATGTTTCTCATTAAGGACCATGATGTTTTCCTTTTTATTTTTTCTATTTTTTTTCCTTTTAAAGTAGGATGTTATCTTCCTAATTTCTTGTCTTTGAATTTCTAAAAGTCAAATTTTACATGAAATGAATTCCATTCTACTATAAGGTATGCATTGTTTGTTGTCCATTTAGGTATTGTGAGTAAACTATGCCTTGCTATTGTAGCATACATATATCTTTTGTTTTTGAAACTAACCTTCCTTTTTGTAGGATCATTATCCATGTATTCTTTCCTTGATACTCCATTTAGGGGAGTAATATTCAAGGGGGAGCATGAGAATTGCATTATTCCGCTTCGCAACTCTTATTTGTGTTTAAGACAAAAAGAGCTTTCATGACTTGTTCTACACTTGTCTTGTGCGGCAACTAACATTTTTTTTGTAGGTTCAAAATCCATGTTTTCTATCGTGGCACTCCTTTTAGGGGAGTATTGTCCAAGGGGGAGCACTTGCATCATTTCGCTCCGCTTCTCTTTTTTTTTTGTTTCGACAAAAAGGGGGAGAATTTATATTAAACTTGTTCTCATCTCTTCTTTAACTCTTGCATATCACATCATCTTAGCAAAAACAAGTTTTAATTCAAACTTTATAAGACTTAACACTAAAACTAGTGGCTTACTTATAAATAAAGTTTGTGTTTTGTCATCAACAAAAAGGGGGAGATCGTTCATACAAATATCGCCTAAAAACGTTATTTATATTTTACGATCTTTGCTAAGTTTTGTTAATGACAAAGTATGAACTTTAGTTTATAGTAAAATCATCACTTTAGTTTTAAGTCTTGTATAACTAGATTTTACATTTCTTTTTAAACATAACATTGTTTTTATTTCTTAAATAAGAAAGTGTCACATCACATCAAAAAGCATTTATGGTAAGTTTATGTGTTTGACTATCCATAAGCTCTTACACATTTTGGAAGCATTCCATGTTGTTTCAATGTGTGATTGACCAAGTATTAACTTGATGTGACTTTGGTTGGTTTGGAAAGATTTATGGCAAGTTTGACTGTCAGACCTGGCGGAACCCTCAGGGGACATGGGCGGAACCCATTCTAGGGTTCCGCCGGATCCGCCAGACTGCTGGTTTGCTTTGCTATAAATACCAAGCCACTTGCTAGTTTTCACCCATCACTTAGAGACATATATTACACATATTCTCTCATCTAACTCAGTAACCTTTGACTTGTGTGATTCTCTTATGTAGCAAAGGAGTTCACAAGTTCACCCAAGAAGTTACAAGTTTCAACTCTAAAGTTGCAAGACTTGTTAGCTTTGTTATGTATAAACTTTGGTAGTTTATACTTCATTTGTATCTTGTGTAGAAGTGATCGGTTAGTATTTTATGCCTTAAAATACATAGTGTGACGGGAGTTGTTGTACCCTTGTAAAAGAACTATCGGGAGTGGTTGTACCCTTGTAAAAGAACTCGACATCTAGCATAGTGTCGGAAGTAGTGGATAGGCGACGTTAGGTTGGTTCTACCTTGAACTAGGACCCGATATCTAGCTTTGTACCGGATAAAGTGTAAGCGACGATTGTAATGGTTTCTCCACCCGTGAAAGGAGCTTGTTGACTAGTGCTTGAAACTATCGAGTTGGAAACTCGGGGAGTGGATGTAGGGCAAGGAAAAAGAGTCCTTGTAGCCGAACCACGATAAACAATCGTGTTATGGTTTGATCGTTTCTTTCTTTGTCTTTGCATATTACATATTGTCTTTAGTTAGAATCGTAAATTACACGTAAAGCTTTTCAAAGATTAACAAGTAATTTGAGTTTATATCTTTAATGAAACTGTAGAATACTAATTAAGTTGGAAACATGATTTCCTTTGTGGTTTGTGTGGCGTTGGAATTACAAGAGAGAGAGGGAGAGTGGAACCTTTAGAGAAAATGAGAATATTAGATTGAGATGAAGTGAAGGTCCAACCCTCTCCACATGTGGAGAGGGGTATTTATACTTACAACATAAACACCCACACCCGGGCTGTGGTTCAGGCATACAGTGTTTGAAGACACGTCCTTCTTCCACGGTGTTACTTAAACTAATACTAACTAACTAATATATAAACTAACTATGAGCTAACTTAATGCTATTACAATAATCAGGTGACCGAGACTTTTACAGGAATATTTGTATTCCTAACAATATCCCCCTAAGTGAGGTCACATTTGAAATTAAGCTCTTTGGTCTTTAAGCATTCTTTCGTCTCTGTAGCTCGTAGGATCTGATTCTTCACTTTTCAACACACTTTGTACTTCCAGCAATGAACTTATGATTTGAGTTCCTTTGTGATGTGTGATCTTTGAGCTTCCTTTGAGATCATCAGCCAAAGTAAATCTCCAAGCTCATCCATAGTTGTATTGCCTTCATGTGATGTAGTGACTTAAGGACCATCATGCTCACACCCTTCTGTATCTGGAGACTTTGCATTAGAGTTGTGGATTAGGAGACTTTTTCATCAGAGTTGCGGAAACGTTGTTGGCAGTCTCTCAACATTTGTTGTAGAAAGTCTCTCATCTTCATTGATAGTGTGGAGGGTGTGTGAGCATGGGGTATGGATTGACCCGAATCAGCTGGAAACTGGAGCCATCAATGCCATCTTTATATGTGTCCCTGAAATAAAACAGTTAGCAATAAAGATAGAGAATGAACATGGCTTTGTCATTCGTTCTGCGAGGACATACTACCCTCCAGTTTTGTGAAAACCGACCTGTGATCAGGTAGGGTCTCTTTTAAAGAAGACTCTCCTTGACAGGAATTTCCAGCTTGTAGTAATGAATTTTCCAAAGAATCCACTTTGGAATCTTCATACTTAGCATGTTCTCATACCGGAACGTCTCAAAGCAGACAACACGATAGAGTGAATCGGTGAATTGATATTCACGGATTGATGAGAAATTGATTTATAGAAGTCACTCGCGTGTCATATGATAAACATATTTGAGACACGACGAGAGTTTTATACTTAGAATCACATTTCCATAAAAAATACTTTTGTTTGAAAGATTATACACAATCAATGTGCTCGAAAAATTAGTTTGTGAGCACATTGAAAAGTTTTTAGCAAAAGTATCCGTCAATCCATATCCTGGAACAAGTTTGATTCAATTTTGAATCGCACCATTGTTGCTTTCCAGTTGTCACTTGATCATTGATCCAAGATGGATCTCACATGTCACCTACCAAGAGCTTGAGTGATGTTCGCTCTAGAAGGATTTCCATCTTCATTGTGAATATTTTCATATCACTTGGATGTTCTGGCAATACCACAAGGATAATGCGTAGGACACTAAATATTTTATCTTACTTTCCACATTGTGTGAAACAATAAGCATATTTGGAAGTGTGTCCTATTGAGATTTATGGATAATCTCATGGCTCTAGACTCGATAGTGCGTTTTGATCCGCTCCTGGAGACTGGGGAGGCGTCTCCTGTTTTAGGTATCAACATAGCTGGCAATGAGCGGTCGATACATTGCACAGTGATAAGATCGTTTATAGCTCGAGGTTGTTTAGACCTCATCTAGGGATTGCACAATAATAATGAATGAACACGATACGCAGTGGAATAAACAAATATATTATTATTATTGCTAACAAGGTTTCTCGTCATCATCTCTACTCTAACATACATCAAAGCCCCAATGCTACGTGATCAAGTGTAGCACGGTTACACTCTAACAGCTATCTAAGATAGTTGAGGCTTAACATCAATCTACCCTAGGTGTTTCCCATAAAACACCTGTACACACAAGTCTAGGCGTTTCCAGCCCTAGACATACACACACGTTTTTCTGGTTTTACATTGTGGAAGACTTACTAAAACCTATTCCCTGTATCTCTTTATATAATAGAGATACTAGGGTTACAAGGAATAAACTAATAAAATAAAAGATATGCTGTAATCTTTTTCTTTCTTTGCAAGTTTCTTCCTTTGCCTCCATAAGTCCTTCATCTTTCATATTTGTCAATATCAACTCAAAGTATAATTCCTAACAATCTTCCCCTAGTTGATATGACAAAACCAAGTATATGAAAGATGTCGTCTTCCCCTCAAACCATGCATATCATCAAGGATCTTTAAGCTGCAATCTTCAAAGTATTCTTCTTCCCCTTTTTGTCATCATCAAATAGGGGACAAATGTATGCAACGTTGATCTTCACAACCACGAATCAATATTACACATCCAATTCATCTTTCCAATGTTTCAAAGTCGCCCACCATTAAGTTTTCCGCATCTAAAAATAGACTTGAAACAATAGAAATCCAAACCATCAGTAGTAATAACAACTAGCAGTAGCAAAACCTTTGATCTTCATAATCACCAACCAGTACCATACATCCAATTTAGTCCTTTAATGTCTTGAATTACCCACCATTAAGAACACCAAAACGCTTACTTATTAAATGAACTCAAGACATAAAAATCCCAAATCTTCAGTAAGAATACCAATGAATAATCATGAAAACCTTCACCTTGATGTAGCACATAAATGGTTAAACATTTAAACATTAAGCTTCCCCTGAAACTCATATGTTAACCATTTGAAAAATGTAGGCTCTATGTAATGATCACTGTAGAAGAAAACTAAGTATAACCAACTTGATGCTGAAGTAGAACCACCCAAACTTGTGCCTTATATCTTGTACTAAAATTGACTTCGAACGTATACTTAACGTATAGGGAGATCGCAACCTCTTGACAAAAATCACTGAGCACAATAACGTAACTCCTTCGAGTGTTTTGTCAATTCGTAGTCACCTGAACGAACAAACAAGTTACCTCCAAGTGAAAAAGGTATAATAAAACACAAACCTGTGAAACTCCACTTCATCATCAAAAAGATGATAAAAACCTTTCTTCGTAATCAATTAAATCAAATAAGAACGAGCCTTTGGAATCTTTGTAAGCACCAATAAACCAAAACCAAATTTCCATCTTGTGTGTGTATCTTCCCCCGTGTGTGTGTTGGAACCAACTGTTCCAAAATAATATATACTTCCCCTCACTGCTTGTAACTCATGATTGTCAATGAAATAATCAAAGTCTCCACGTGAAATATAGCAACATGAATAAGTACCAACCACATGCCTCATAAGAAATATGAACGGCAGCGGAAACAATTAAGGCATCAGTGGTAACTTGTATAAGCAGTGGAAAAATAACTACCAGCAGTGGAAACAAATAACTAGTAGTGGAAACCACAAAGCGTAGCAGTGGTAACTTTTAACTAGCAGTGGAAACGAACAGTGGTAACAGTCTTGACAGCAGTGGAAATAAATAAGCTTGCAGTGGTAACTATCAACCTGCAGTGGTAACTGATAAGCGTGCAGTGGAAACCATAAAGGTAGCGAGCAGTGGTAGCATTCATACCAGTAACCTCACGTTTTGAAAAGAAATCATTAACATGTTTGCTGCTCTTCCATACTTTACTATGTCACCGTCCCACTCTAATAGCAGCTTTACAAGGAACAGAAATCAGTAATAGCAGCTTCATGAAAGACTTATCACCAATGTCAGAAACCCTAAACCTTGAAAGCGATCACAGCAACTATAAACTTGAACATTTACAGTAGTTGTTATCATTGTCACATCAGATTCAGGTCAGAACCAAGCTTGAACTAATGTTAGGGTTTCAACCAATTAGGGTTTAATATAGCAACAACAACACCAATAAATTCACACATGAATAGCAGCACACTGAGTAATAAATGCATAACCAAAACCCTAAAACAACGATAGCACCAATTCTCAATTCTCAAGTATAAATACGACACATTTTAGCCTTTAGTGACACTTTTTAGAGTCACTAGAAACCCTAAAAATTCGAAATAATATACCTCTCTGCTTAGCAGATTTCAAGAATTTTTATCTTTTTATTGGAACCTCAGATCGAAGATCCCTCCGGTGGAACTCTTCTTTGACATGTAGAGAACCTCCAATAAAAATTTCAGCCCGATCCAACGGTTAACGAAGGAGATATCGCCCTTTGAAAACAGCCCTGCAGTGAGATTTTAAGATACGAACCAGATTCGAATTTTCTTCCATCTTCGACAAACCAAACCTTGTTTAATCCCACGATCACGAGCCCCATGGCTCTGATACCAATTGTTGGATCGTGAACACCTTGAACTTGTGTTAATAATGATACTTTGAGTGATACCACTAAGTATGCGGAATCTACTTAATGATACTTAGAAGATTGATTGTAAATGAAACAATTGTATGTATGAATAATGTATGTAACAAAACAAATAGCTCCAATATTATTAATGATAATAATACGAGTGATCTATGATATCACTAGGGTTACACCTTGAAGCTCTAAGAAAACGTATTAGAAAGATATATTCTAACTATGATCTAGGATCTCCTTTTATACAACAAGGAGTCCTCTTGTACAAGATAAGTATAATACTAATAGAATAAGATATACACAAAATCTTTTCTATGTTTATCTATGCGCGTTTCTCTAACAGTTAACAAGTGAGCAGTGGTAATATTTGTTCTTGCAGTGGTAATTAGTTTCCACTGCAAGTACAATCTTCTGCAGTTGTAATATCTTCACTAGCCGTGGTAACTGATAGAATAATTCCCAACAATCCTCCCCTAAACTTATGATTTATTTGTAAATCAACAAGTTTCTTCAAGTATACAATAAACCTGAGGATATGGGAATTCTTCCAAACACTTATCTTGTTTTTCTCAACACTTTATCAGCTCTTGCATATTGATCTTGAATCTTCTGAATCAAATCTCTAACCTTTTCATTATCTGCATAAACTCTTAACTTTGACTTCAACATTGCAGACAGAGTTGTAGCTCTAAGTGGATATTCCTTCTCAGCAAACATAAACACATCCACTTTATTTGTTGTAGAAACATGATGAACCTCACATTTATCAAAATATGTCCATGTAGTATTCAAGTTTGATGAATTAAACTTCCAATATTTATCATTAAGATCTGGTTCATATAATCTTCTTAAGTCAACCCAGAGCTGCATTTCTTTCATATCCTTGAGAGTATCAGCCTTGAATCTTTCATTAACAAGCTTCCAAAGGGTATCAAGATCATCTCTATCACATGCTTTAAAAAGATCTTCAAACTGAATGAATGATGAAGATTCTCCTCCCAGTCTTATAATTTTCCAAGTGGGAGCAAAATTCTTTGCTGTGTACACTTCCCAATCAATAATTTGATGTTTTGATTGTAAAGGATCTGGATAGAAATCTTCTTCTTTAACAATGATAATTGCACTCTGTAGATCTTCTGCACATTTCTCAGATTGAGATTCTTTCTCTTGAGGAACTTTCATTCTTTTGGTGACATGATCTTCAACAGTTGAAGCTTTCCTTTTACTTTGTTTGAATCTTTCAACTTCTTCAAAATCAATAGGTCTGAAGGTACTATCTTGCCTTTTAATTCTGTAGTAGATACCTTCAATTCTTTCATGAGACATACCTTTGAAATCAGCCATCTTCCAGGTTCCAACATGGCAGCAATATACTTTCATCTCATGAATGATCTGTGCCTTTGTAGGTTGTCTTTGTTTCTTTTGACCTTTTCTGAAGTTTCCAATAATCTCATCCAGTGCTTGTTGATTCTTCATTTGAATGAAATCAACCAATTGAGCTGTTCTTTGTTCTTCAGTTAAAGTCTTGTTAGCAACAAGCTCAATAGCTTTCTTCTTTACAACTGGATCATGCTTAATCATATGCTCAATCTCTTCATCTGATGGCACATATGAGAACATAGGGGGTTTCTCATGTAAGATGGTTGGTGGAATCACTGAGAGTGGTTGTGCCATTACTTCTTCAAGTTTACCTAACCTCTGTGCTTCCATAAAACTAGCAACATCCATCTCCTTTTGCTTTTTCATATTTTCTCTTTCTGCAGCTTCAAATTGTTCTGCTAATCTTGCATCAAAATCAATTTGAGCTTGATCTTTCTTAGAAATCTTTCTTGTATGTACTTGTTCTGCACCAAACACCATTGCTTTACCTTTAACTGATCTTTTTCTGGAAGCTTCTTCCTCTGCAGTGGTAAGTGTTGGAACATCAGTGGTAACTTTTTCACTTGCAGTGGAAATTATGTGATCAGTGGTAACATGTTCTGCTTCAGTGGAAAGTTGTTGAGCAGTTTCAATAACCATATCTTTATCCAACTTCCTCCCCTCAATCTCAGCTACATCATCATATGCTTGAGCATCCATATCTTCAAGATTAGTACTCCTCCCCTTAATTTCTGCATCTGTTTTCCTCCCCTGTTTGGAAGAAGTTCCCAAAGCATAACCAGAACCTGCAGAAAGACCATCATGTGATGATGATGGGGAAGAAACCACAACTTGAACATGTCTTCTCTTCTTGAGATTCTCAACTTCAGCCTACAACTTTTGAATCTCAGCCTTCAATAGATTCAACTCTATGGCATGTTGTTCTTTGGTCTGTGCCAGATCTTTCTCCAGAGTTTGAACCTGTTTGACTAATTTGGTACATAATTCCATCAATTCAGTTAGTGTCACACTGCCTTCAACACTTCCAACTGTGTTACCTGTTGGGAGAGGTGAATCATAAGGCATTGATTCAGGCTCTTCTCTAGTTGGACTAGATTGAAGCCTTGAACCACCACTGCTTGTGCCTACACCAAAAGGCTCAGCAACATGCAATGTTGAGATGAAAGAAGTTGGCTGTTTAGACCTTCTCTCATAAGTGTGAGTTACAGCAGGGATATGTTGAATTTGTGGAACAATAATAGTGGGTGTGTGATGGGATACAGCTGGGATTGTTGCATCTTCACCCTGTACCTGTGAAATCTTTGCAAGCATGTTTGGTAAAAGAGGATGGATCACTCCATTCCAAAAATCTGAAGCCTTACACATGTTTTGAAATACTTTTGGCTTAAGACATGGAGTGTCATAAATCCTATTATGATTTTGCAGTTGAAATTCATTTAACACTGCTTGCACAAACCTTGGATACATCAAAAATTTGTATGAATTTGTTACATTGCCTTTCATGTTATTAAATATAAACCTTGAAAAATTGAAAGTCCTATCAGAAACCAAGCAAACTAAAGGGTAAGCCATGGTTGATCCAAATTGTTCATAAGAAGTTTTCTTAGGACTTAGGCAATGCAACAGAGTGTGTATCAAAAATCTCCAATGGGGACAAAAACATCCTTTCTTAAAAGTTACTTTTTGGTCAGATGTATCATACCCCATCAAAGCAATGTATTTGAATATTTCTGAATTAGGTAATGTGATGATACCATTGAGATCATCTAATTGGAGAATTCTCCTTAAAGATGAATCAGTAACATCAATAGTTACCCCATCCACTGTGGCTCTAAGAGCTTCCACAGATTCATGTATGTCTCCCTGTTCAAGGGTGATGGACTCCACAGAGTTCCAAAACTGTTTGATTTGAGAAACAAAGATTGTGGGATTCATAGTTAAGGCATACCTTATATGAGTTGTGTTTAGGAAATCCACAATCTGATGAAAAACGGGTCCACTCTTGTTGTTTGACTTTTGGAGGCAAGCCACTTGATTGTGTTCATCTGCAAACTTGAGAGTCACCATGATTTTGTGATTTGAGAGATAAAAGTGTTAGTAATCGAGAATAAAGAGCAAGCCGTATAATGATCAATTTATACTAATAGGGTTTTGAGAAAAACGCGTATGGTGAATTATCTATAGAAAGATTTATCTTTAGAAAAGAATAAATAAAGTTTGGTAAGTAGATAATTCCCAAAAATTTTACCCTATTAATACGGAAAGACAGTTATATTTGCAACGGCTAGTAAAAATAAGATTACTGACACACAGTTGTAACGGCTAGTTCACCAGTGGTAAAATTTACACTTTCAGTGGAAATAGTGAACTTGCAGTGGTAAAAATCAACAAAACTTCAAAGAGCAGTGGTAAGTAAAACATGTAAAATTTGCTGCTCTTATCATAGTTTTTAGCAAACTATCAGCTATCAACGGATTTGATAAGTCTTTACCAGAAGCCGTTTGCTTATGGACTAGCTGATTCTTATGTGGGTTAGACATGGTGAATCAATAACCATTTGTTGTGTGTCTAAGATACACACCTTATTACTCCAATGATATAGGTTGTATTCTAAAATACAAAATAAGTCTCATCTTAACCCACAAAGATTAACCCAAGTAACCTTTTTAACCAAGTTACTGTACACAAAAATATCTTCACAAAAGTCAAACCACAGTTACTTCTCAAACCAACCAAAACAGATGGAAGTAAATAACCTTCATTAATTAGCATAACACCTAACCTTGGCTTATTTAACCTCCTCCAAACACCACATCTCAGTCACCAATAATCTTTCAAACCCAAATATCCCAATCAACCCAATTCTCTTCCACAACCATGTCATCAAACCCTGAGTCCTCTGATCAACACTCTTCTGTTCCATCATCAGAAGAAGATGTACCACCATATCCATGGGGACTTGAAGATTCTGACTATAAGAGAGAGATGGAGAAACGATGGGATGTGCAAGAAAAACAATGGAATGCACACATAGAGGGTGAATCAAGCCATGATCCAAACCCTGCTGAGAGAGAGCTTGTCTCTCCTTTCATCTGGACCTCTGATGAAGAATCTTCAGAAGAAGAGAATGAAGATCCAACCTTTCTTCCACCTTCCACACCAGAGAGATCCCAACCAAGATCAAGTAAAAGAGATTCATCTCTCCCAACATCATCAAATTTGGTGTTGGATCTTCCTGCTCCAGAACCTGGTCTTCTGCATCAAGAACATAATGGACAGAGCAAGAAGGCTCAGATCATATGTAAGGGAAAGGAGAAGCAGAAGTAAATGATTGAGGAATGTTGCCAAGGAACAAAGTTCTTGAGTATTTTCTTGACTTTGTTACTTGAGCACCTTCACAGTCTTCCTTCTCTTCTTTTTCCATTTTCATCTTCAGCTTCTTCATTGTACTTGTCATAGCCTCAAGTATTATGTAATAATTGATAGAAGCTAGTAGTACACAATTAGCCAAATGTATTAGGAATGATCTTTGTAATTCAATTGGAACTTTGAATGTAAGCTGTAACTTGTGTCTTGGAGTGAATGAAAAGATCTTCTTAATTAATCAATATTGGAAGACCTTCAGCATTATTATCTTTGTAGTAGAAACTAAGTTCAGCTTATTTGACCACATTCCTTGGCTACACCGCTTGGTGACTTTAACACACTTTTTGCAATCTCAAAAACATTTGCAGAACAGACATATACCAAACAACTTGCAAACATATTAGTGAGTCACTGTAAAACTCAGAAAGTATTATCAAGTCATTCATAATCATTAGTAGTCTTTGACTGTTCCTGCACTCAACATAAAGGAATTAGTACCTTTTAGGGACCCAAGCCACAAATGACTTGGATCTGCCTCGTGTATCAATATAATTGTATCTATCAAAGGTCATTGATACACCATTGGGATTGTTTGAGGTTGTTGTTCCTTTTGGTTTCCATTCCCAACGAGCTGAGGCCTTAACAGCTTTTCCCAAGTTTACCCTTTTCTTATTCACATGAACATAAGTGGAAACATTTGGTCTTGCAGTGGTAACTGCATGCCTAGCAGTGGAAACTGCTGGATTAGAAAAATTGGGTCTCCACATGTGATTCTTGTGATCATTCTTTTCAAAATAAGTCTTTTTCCCTGTTTGATAAGATTTAACAAAAGAAGTGACAGGGGACTTAGGATAAACTCTGTTTCTACTACTGGCAGTGGTAACTGCTGGTCTAGCAGTGGAAATTGGTTTGATACCAGTGGTAAGCATAACAGACCTGGGAACCATCTTGCTTAGGGGGTTTGGGTGAGTCATTTTATTAGAATTATGTCCATTCACCCTTTTATTCACAAATACATCCCTTCTTCCCATGTGGTAGGTACAGTCTTTAGCTAAATGGTCAAAGCTACCACATATATGACAAGCCTTATTGTTGAACACAAAATCACTACCAAACTGCCTAGTTTTAACATGATTCCAACTTCTCATGTTCCCTCTAGGAGATTTAGACCTATCCCTGTACATTTCTGCATACCTAGTAGTAGGCCTAGTGTAATTTGACTGTGTCCTAGGCTTCTCTTTGACTTCTTCAGGAATACTTTTTCTTTCCTCAACTTTAACATCTTCAGTAACACTAGTTTTAGACTCAACATTCAAACATTCATCTTTAAGAGATGAGTCACTAGCACTATCAAAAGTCTCAACCTCAACCTGAACCTTTTCAGTTTCAACTGGTTTAACAAATTTTGGTCCATAGGTCATGGGTGGATCCTGAAACTCTTCTAAGCCTGTGTGAGCTAGGTCAATGCCAGGAGGTGCTGGAACACCTCTTAGAGGTGGTGGAACAGATTTGTATCCAAGACCTGATTTAGCTTTGCTCACAACTTGGGCTTCCCAAATTTTGTCAATGCTCTTGGATTAATGGTCTAGTGTTTGCTTAGTTATCTGAATATTCTCACTAGCCTTTTTAACTTTTTCAATCTCTTCCCTAAGAGCTTTATTTACTTCAACATAAAAATCTAAGTCTCTTTTTAAAACAGCAATGTCATCACTGAACTTAGATTCATTAGCCCTATAATGCTCTATCTGTTTTTCTAAAACACCTAGACCTCTTTTATGATTTGCTAAATTATAATTAGTATGATGTAAATCTAGCATCAGTTCATCATATTTTGTTTTAGAGATCTTTAACTCTTTTAAGGCCTTACAGTTTTTAGAACAAGCATTATCAGTATGTACCTCAGTGTCAGAGAAAGCCATGAGTGCATGCTCAGTAGCTAGCATTGCAGATTCTGAATCATCTTCTCCATCCTGAGTCATAAAGCTCCAATCAAAGCTCACTCCATCAATAGCCAATAGCACCTTTGGCTCTTCTGTTGTAGGTTCTTTGTTCTTTTCCTTCTTATACCAAGTTGACTTGTTGTCAGATTTCCTTGGTTTTCTGCATTCTCTTGCAAAGTGCCCCTTCTTGTGACAATTATAGCACTCCACCTTCTTTTTGTCAAAACCTACAGTCTCATCACCACTTATATGTATCTTTCTCCCTGTCTTCTTCCAGAACTTCTTTGATCTTAAGCTTAGTAATGCCACCTGCCATTTAATGTCCATTTCCTCCATATCATCTTCATCAATTTGATCCAAATCCTCATGATTGAGAATTGAACCACCCACATGGCTTGATATAAAGGCATAGAAAGTAGCATCACTTAGTCCAGCAACCTGTTTCTTTGAGCTCCTAGTGGAAACATTTCCATTACCAGTGGAAACAATCATGTTACCACTGTCATCATCACTATCACTTTCATCATCTGAACTTTCATTACCTGATGATGATATGAGTGCTACACTTGCAAAACTTGTTCTTAACTTGCCAGCTTTCTTTAATCTTTGTTCAATAACTTTGAAGTTATTGTACACATCATTAAGCTTCATGGTCTCAAGATCTGACTTATCTTCCCAAACAGCAACATTGGTATCAAACTCAGAAGGTAAGCTTCTTAGAAATTTAAGATTGAGGTCTTCCTTTTCCACCTCAATTCCAAAAGCAGTGAGCTGAGTAACAATCTTTTGTAGCCTTGTGAATATGCTATCAAGAGATTCATTACTTGTTGAACCAAAGTTTTCATAAGTCTGCTTCAGTAAAGTCTTTTGAGTCTTCTTGGTAGAGTCATTACCACCAAACACTTCACAGATCTCATCAAAAAGGGTCTTTACAGACTTGTATTTGCTAAAAGCCAGAACTTGTTCTCTGGGTAGAGCCATCAATAACAAACCTCTAGCCTTCAAATCATTCTTTAGTTGGCTTCTTTCTTCATTAGTAACAGGACCAGTGTTAACTTTTGTTACTGTCTTGTCACCAACCTGCTCTACAGTTGTACCAGGTTTGAATGAATTTCCACACATTATGATCTCCCATAATGTGTAGTCTTGAACCATAAAGAATTGTTCTATCATAAGCCTCCACATCTCAAAGTCATTAATCTTAAGCTTAGGAAGCTTTGCAGCAATGTTTGATTGGCTTGTTTCTGTCTCCATTGTTTCTTTTGAGTCTGCCATAGGATCTTCTAAATCAAAATATCAAAGCCTTGCTCTGATACCAATTGATAAGATCGTTTATAGCTCGAGGTTGTTTAGACCTCATCTAGGGATTGCACAATAATAATGAATGAACACGATACGCAGCGGAATACACAAATATATTATTATTATTGCTAACAAGGTTTCTCGTCATCATCTCTACTCTAACATACATCAAAGCCCCAATGCTACGTGATCAAGTGTAGCACGGTTACACTCTAACAGCTATCTAAGATAGTTGAGGCTTAACATCAATCTACCCTAGGTGTTTCCCATAAAACACCTGTACACACAAGTCTAGGCGTTTCCAGCCCTAGACATACACACACGTTTTTCTGGTTTTACATTGTGGAAGACTTACTAAAACCTATTCCCTGTATCTCTTTATATAATAGAGATACTAGGGTTACAAGGAATAAACTAATAAAATAAAAGATATGCTGTAATCTTTTTCTTTCTTTGCAAGTTTCTTCCTTTGCCTCCATAAGTCCTTCATCTTTCATATTTGTCAATATCAACTCAAAGTATAATTCCTAACACACAGGGTTCCCCGTGAGAATGAAACAAGCTCTTTTAAGAGAACTTGAGTGGTTGGGAAGTTTAGTGCAGTGCGTCACTGGGTCCATGACGTCTTGTCTTCAATACTAGTGTTACCTTAGTAACCACTAGTAGATTATGAATTGAACCCGGTTTCTGCCCTAAGGTTGAATATTTGGAGGGCTTTTTCTTTTCACCCTTTCTCATTTCATTTCTTTTTCATTCTTCAACCCCTTCAGTGCTTACCGAGACTTCACCACTAGAACCTTGTTGGGTTTGCTTCAGTGCTTCCTAAGGACTTCTAATCTATCTAGAGGGTTGTCCCTGGGAAGATCCTTCCGGTTCTGGTAGATCATGGGAATTCATACCTAACCTTAACCAACCTTAAAACTCCATGCGTAAAGATAAATGGTCGGTCTTTCGTATAACTTCCACAAACGCCTTTTGCTCCCCCTCAATATGTGCTTCGATATTCGAAAGAGTTTAGCACATATTTGGGAGCACATTTATTGAGTCCAAAAGATCACATTTTATTATCAGATTCCATATTTAAATCACATTCTCTCCCCCGATCAAAAATTTCAAATCTTTTGAGATTTTGGATCCCAATTGATTTAAATAAGTTAGAAGAACGTTTTGGGAGAGAAATGCGGTTAATTTTTTAATGTTTTCTGATAAAAGGAATTTTTTCTTGCTCCCCCTCAATCTGTGAGGGAGGTTGTTATGTGTCAGATTTGATGAGTTTACAAAATATTTGAAGTTTTAACGAAAACTCTTTGAAAATTTCTCATTCTGACACATAACCATCACAAATCGTATTATTGCATTTGTATAGTACAAAGTGTGGGGAGTTTTGATGATACATAAAATTTTGAGAAATCACTCTCCCCCTCAATCAATGACGGATGTTAAAACTTAAATAAGTGATGTCATTGATTGAGTGAAAATGTTATCAAAAGTTTGAGTTCAATTTGATTTTCATTCAAAATTTCCTGGTACCACCAAGTTTTGCACAAACACTTTCCGGAAAAATCATAGAAGGGAAAGTATTTGGCGATAACAAGAAGATTTCTCTTCTTTATCAAGAAATAATGCACTGAAGCGTACATTAGATCGAGGGTGCATGAATGTAAAGTAATTCACGCTTGGATGAACGACACCCTTTGTTAGGAACAACCGTCTTTTTGGCGACGTGTTTTCCTCATTTTGAAAACCGGGTTGCTATCTGAAGTAATAGCAAGCCATATTTTTGAAGTGCGGGTTGCAGCCTGAAATGACTACAAGCCATAGTTTTAAGTCTGGGTTACAGCCTGAAATGACTGTAAGCCATGTTTTTGAAGAATATTTTGAGAAACGACATGTTTTAGAAAAACTTTATTTGAAACCGAAAAATTCTTGCTCAAGCATATGTATGATTCCGTGTCATTATTGAATGACATTTCTAGAAACGTACATAATATTGATTACACAAGAGACATGTCGTGAGAAGAATATTTTTGAATTTTATATGATTTTTCAGATTTTTATGGATTTTATAGGTTTTATATTTTTCTATTTTCTTTTTGTGTTAATAATATGTACAAAGGATATGTGAAGCAACCCCTTTACTCCTCCTGATCTTCCTGAAGACTTATGAGATCCTCAGGCGTGAGACTCTTCATACCAAGGCGTGGGAGGATGAAATGAAATCGGTCCCTAGAAAGTGCTTTGGTGAAGATATCAGCTAGCTGGAACTCAGTCCTCACGAAGTAAAGTTCCACAATTCCTTTCTCAACTTGCTCCCTGATGAAGTGATGTCGAATGTCAATGTACTTAGTCCTTGAATGCTGGACATTGTTACAGTAGAGTGCAATTGCACTTTTGTTGTCACAGTACATGGGAATCTTGTTGCATACGAAGCCATAGTCTGAAAGTTGAGATCGCATCCATAAGATCTGAGCACAGCACGAGGACATGGCAATGTATTCAGCTTCTGTTGAGGAGATAGATGTACTCATTTGTTTCTTTGACGACCAACTGACTAGCTTATTACCCAAAAACTGAGCACCCCCAGATGTACTGCGACAAGTGTCTTGACATCCCGCATGGTCAGCATCAGAGTATGCTATGAGAGCCATGGAAGTTTCCTTAGGGTACCAAAGGCCCAAGTGGATTGTTCCTTTAAGGTACCGAAAGACTCTCTTGACAGCTTCCAGATGTTTCTTGGTGGGTTTGGATTGATACCGAGCACACATGCAAACTGCAAATAGAAGATCTGGTCTGCTAGCGGTAAGATACATTAAGGAGCCAATCATGCTTCGATACATGGTTTGTTCGACCGGGATTCCCACATCATCTTCATCTAGTTTTGATCTTTCAATCATAGGAGTATCAACTGAATCACAGGAATCGAATCCAAATTTCTTCAAGATTTCATTGGCATACTTGGATTGATTGATGAAGATGCCATTGGGATTTTGAGATATTTGCAATCCTAGAAAGAAGGACATTTGCCCCATCATAGACATCTGGAATTCAGAACTCATCTCTTGGGAGAAACGATCACACTCTTTGGGATCAGAGGAGGCAAATATGATGTCATCAACATAGATTTGTACATGAAGAAGGTTTTTGCCCGTTTTTCTGGTAAAGAGTGTAGGATCAACAGCGCCTTTGGAAAATTTGTTTGCAAGAAGGAATTTAGACAAGGGTTCGTACCACGCCCTAGGCGCTTGCTTAAGCCCATAGAGAGCCTTCTTCAAACGATACACATGATTAGGGCGTTCTGGATCCACAAAACCTTCGGGTTGGCTTACATACACCACCTCTTTTAGATCGCCATTTAAGAATGCAGTCTTGACATCCATTTGATAAACCACCATGTTCTGACTTGCAGCATTTGCGAGAAATATTCTTATGGCTTCAATTCTAGCAACAGGTGCGAAGGATTCTTCAAAGTCTATACCTTCTTCTTGACGGTATCCTTTTGCCACAAGCCTAGCCTTGTTCTTCAATACGTCACCATGCTCATCAAGTTTAACTTTAAATATCCATTTAAGAGCAATGATCATAGCACAATCGGGAGGCGGTACTAATTCCCACACATCCATTCGGTCAAACTCATGAATCTCGTCCACCATTGCAGTGAACCATGAGTGTTTAGACATTGCATCCTTGAAGTCTTTTGGTTCAACTTTAGAGAGGACAGAATTGAAGAAGCACCACAATGCGTCGGTTGCAAGTTGCTTACGGGTAGATACCAGACGCGAAGGGTTTCCAATAATGTTGTCTATTGGGTAATCATTTGTCCATTTCCTAAGGTGTTCATGGGGTTGAGAATAGGGAACTGAGGTAGCCGTGTTAGATTCATCGGAGGATGTAGCATCATTTGATGATTCAGGTGCAAAGATGTTGACAAATGGCTCATTATCAGGTGGAGCGAAAGGATTTACTTCAGACGAATTAACCACAGTTGCTACTCGTTGTACAAATGAAGGTTGGTCATTAGAAGTGGTAACTGAGCGACTGATGGTGGGGGCTTCAGGATCCCATGACAACGAAGTGGATGGCCCATCATTATCAACTGGGACGTTTGCTACCCCAGCTATTTGTTGTGCCACTGTGGCTTCTAGAGCATCCACATGTTGAGGTTCAAAGTATTCATCAAACATAGGGTCAAACAGTTTCTTCCAATCTTCACTTGTAGGTGGTACAAAAGGAGTAGCAGGAGTGGGATTCTATACAAGCCTGGAGCTTATTGGTCCAGGAGACAAAAGGTTAGGCACGGGTCCAGAACTTGATTGTCCAGGAACCGGTTGCTCAGTCAGCTCATCAAAAGTAACGTGGATTGTTTCCATTATGTCTCTGGTACGTTTGTTGTAGATTCGGTACCTCTTTCGCTCTGGAGCATAGCCAACGAAGAAACCAATGTCGGCCTTGGCCTTGAGCTTCCCAAGGTCTTCACTGTCATTAGTTGGATAGCACAATGCACCAAATACTCGAAGAAACGAAAGGTCTGGTTTTCTGCCATGAACCAGTTCATATGGAGTCTTGCAGTGGAAAGGATGTATCAAGGATCGGTTCTGTGTGTAGCATGCAGTTGCAATTGCCTCAGCCCAAAGAAACATAGGAGCTTTGGAGAAGATGAACATAGTCCTTGCTGCTTCAACTAAGGTGCGATTGCGTCTTTCAACAACTCCATTTTGTTGAGGAGTACGTGGAATGCTCTTTTGATGACTAATGCCGACACCTTCATAAAATTGAGTAAGTTGTTTGTTCAGAAACTCCGTTCCATTATCCGTACGAATGAATATGACTATTTTGTTGAGACGAACTTGCAACTGCTTGATGAGTTTGATGATGATTTCAGGAGTTTCGTCTTTTGAGCGTAGAAATTTTACCCATGTGAATCGAGAATGATCATCGACGATAACAAGCACATATTTCTTTCCATTGATACTTTGAATCCTCATTGGTCCACAGAGATCCATGTGAAGAGTATGTAGAACTTCCATGATGGAATTGATAGTCTTGGGTTTATGGGTGTGCTTTTTGCTCTTGCCCATTTGACATGCTGAACACAAATGATCTTTTTCATACTTAAGTCTGGGCAAGCCTCGAACAAGATCCTTACGTGTGAGTTCATTGATGGTACCGAAGTTCAAATGGTTTAAACGATGATGCCATAACCAAGATTTGTTCTTGGAGGCTTTAGAAAGAAAGCACATTGGAGAGGACCGTAGCATGTCTTCGATAGAGATGGTATAAAGATTAGTGCCCCGACTCCCCTTGAGGAGATCAACACCATCTAATTCTCTAACAAAACAGGTGTGCTTTTTGAAAGCCACTTCAAGATCAGAATCACTGAATTGACCAACAGAAAATAGGTTGTGCCCAAGTCCTTCCACGTAGTAAACTCTGGATATCACACTGTCTCCAAAGACGTAATCACCATAACCCATTATAGATCCAAAATGGTCGTTCCCAAATCTGACCGTACCAATAAACTTATCCACGAAATTCTTGAGCCGCGAGCGATCTCCAGTCATATGTTTTGAGCAGCCTGAGTCCAAATACCAAAGGACGATTTGTACGACCTGCATTTGAAACCAGACAATGGTGGATAACTGAAAAAGCTGGAGCCCCACAAATAGTTGGGGTCCGTTTGGTTAGCACACACAAATATTGGATTATCATATGTTACAGATATCTCACTGGACTTTTCACATTTTGACGCAATAGAACTAGGAGTGGTACTACATGCTTCTATAGGGAACATTCTACCAGTAGGTCTCCACTTCTTAATTGGCACAACCTTGGAATTAGTGATCCTAGTCATTGGGCACTTTTCGCCTAAGGTGAATTTCCTTCCAGTAGGTCTCCATTGATAACCAACATTAGTGAACACTTTACCTGTTTTATTCCATACTTGTTTTACCCTTTTAGCATTCGAAGCATTCATAACCGGAGATTTCATAGTGGATTTAAGAAAAGACACAACACAAGCATCATGATTACCATAAAATAAACATTCGTTACAAGTCTTACAAATAGCACCATAATTCGAATTAATTACATAATTGTTAACACAAATGTTTGATTCAACTCGATTCCTTTCATTAAGCATAACATTATTGTTCCTAGAGGATTCTTCTACTTCCTTCATAAGTGTACTCTTAGCCGGCAAAGTCCTATCATTCTTTGTATTGCACCTAGGCTGTGACTTGCTAGCATTAGATACACCTTTTACTCCTGTAGAAGCAATGACGGGAACATTAGTATGATTAGTTGCTACTTGTTTACCGGTGATCATGATGGTGGATTGTGACATGATTTGGGGATAATCTAATGTAAGATGTTTGTTGCCGTTGTTAGAGTGCGACGCAAATGACCTATCTGACTTGTTATCATTCTTGGGGCATGATCCTATAGCATATTCTAATAATTCCTGGGCTCTATTAGTGAGGAAGCAAGCACCAATGATAACATCATCTTGTGGTTTAGGTATCCTCTCATCTTCAATGGTTTCTCTAAGTATGGCCAGACACTCCTTAAGGTATCTAAGATAGTTGCTATGAACTAACTTATTGTTCCTAAGGGGAAGAGAGACATTCACAGCATCGTACGCATATTTCTTACAAACATGTATATTGGAAATTGCATGATCACATGAAACAACGGGCATTTTACCCTTCACCATAGTCTTTAGATTCTCAATTTCGTTTAACAAAGAAGTGACTCTTTCATTGTTTTGGTCACGTGTTATTTTAATAGACTCAAATAACTCTTTGTAACGTTGTTTAGCGTTTGACATTTCAGCACGAAGCCACTCATTTTCATGTTGTAGTTCATTGATAATGCCTTGTTTATGAAAGTTTTGAGAATCTATTGACTTCTGGTAATTGATATTGGTCACGTCGCTTTTGTTCGACTCTAACTATGCAATTTGGACCTTCAATTTCCGAATCGTGTTTGAGTGAGCTTGAATTACTTCATCCTTTTTGGCTAATTCAAAACATGTGTCAAACTCAGGAGCATCCGAAGATGTCTTGACATTTGATATTTTTATGCTTTCTTCTAGATGTTGATATTTTAGTTGTAAGTTAAGATTATCAACTTCTAGTTTTGAAAAATTCCTGACCATGTTATCGTGGTCGTCGTTTTGAATTTTTTCATTAATTTTGTAATTCTCCCCCTCAAGCTCAATTACACGATTCTGGAAGACATTCAAAGTGACCGACATTTCATGAAATTGTCGAGCAGATAAAGCAGAGTCAGTTACAGTGTAAAACACATCTTTTGCAATGCAATTAGCCAGCAAGTTTTAATTCATAATGAGAATGTTTTTCCTGTCAATTTCACTGTATTTGAGATCAATAGCTAGTTGATTACACTCATTTTCCACTTCTTTAAAAACCTTTTTCATTTGAGTCACATCATCATTAATGGTATTTTTAAGGCCCTCAAAATGCTCTTTGAGAAGTTTGAAAAATGGCATAACTTCAGTAAGGTAACACTGTTTTGTTTGCTCAAAACCCCTTTCCCCTTCGGTAATCCCTGTTGGTGTAATTCTCATTTTACATGTTTTATCAAAGTCATTAAACAATTGAGCTAGAACATACAGCCCAATTAGAGTATTACACTGTGTGGGGATAGTAAATGGTACAAGGTGCCTGGGTGTGTTCAGGGGATAAATAGTTGGGTCAGCAATTCTAAAGATAGTGCGTGTGTTACCCACAATTCTTTCAGCTTTCATTTTCTCAATGTCAATATTCCAAAAAACTTTTTCAGGAAGGATTCTCTTTTGAGGCACAAAGATGGCTGTATGATTGTCATTCGCATAATCATAGTGAAACACAATATTCTTAGCAATGCACTTAGGATCCTTTAATCGTTCAGCAAGTTTTATCCTAGTTCTATCTTCTGCCTCATCAATCTCATCATATGATCTCATATCAGGAGGGGCATGATTAGGTTCAAGCATAGTGTTTGCATCATATAATGCAGGTTGAGCACCTATACCATTTCTAAGGTATTTTGCTTTAGGCTTAGAGGCATCCTGTTCACTGAATTCATCACTAAGTTTCCTATGGTTTTGCATCATTTGAGCAGATTGAATGGTTTGGCCTTGTGTATACAGCTTATCTTCCAATTTATTTTTCAACATTTTGAGTTTTGAGAAATCATTTAGAAGTTTAGTCTCTTTATCTTTGTATTCGAGTTTGATTGAAGTCAAACTGTTTTGAAATTCTTGTTTTTGTTTAACAGTTTGATCCAGTTGTTTTTTCAAAGAAACTAACTCCCTATGCAATGTTTCTTGTTTGGAATTATTTTCAGATATGTAAGTACGCATTTGCCATTCCATTTTCTGCTCACGATCATTAAGCTCAAATTTAGCACGCTGTTCATATATATTCACTTGATCCTTAAGAATGTTAACTCTAGTAATTAAGGAATCATCAGGGTTGTATATCGTGTGCTCATGTAACTCATGTTCACAAGGATCAACAGACGGCGTGTCACTTGGTACAACTGGAAGTCTATTGTCATTCACATACATTTCATATGGGATACTATTGGTATTTCCCACTGTGCTGACAATATTCTTGAGTTGTATAGAGTCACACACCCCCTGTGAATTTGTAAGAGTACTCAGTTCAGGATTGAGTGACGTTGGTACCTTAGAAATAGCAGATGTGATGGAGGAGTCAGAATGCTGAGGAGAGGATGCAGCTGCAGACAGATTAGCCATGAAGATGGTTTGAGCTGTAGGTTCGTCATCTACATCAGAGTCAAATGCATCACATTCTTCAACTTGAAAGATATTCGGATCATTTAGAGCCATGTCCTGAATAGGCTGATCATCCACATCAGCATCAAACGTGTTCCTGTCATTACCAGCCAGAAAGAGCAGAGCTTCTTCATCCAACACCGTCCCATTCTCTTGCGCCTGCATTAGCAACATCTTGTCTTTGAAGTACTCAGAGTTTTGAGGACGCTTTGGAAGAGTGCAATTCCTAGCTATATGGCCCAACCCTCCGCAGTTATAACACTTAGGCTGCTTAGCTTGTACTTGAAGAGCATTCCCAACTCTGTACTGCCCATTATCCCTACCAGCATTTCTTTGATTGAAGTTTTGTCTTCCCTGCACATTCTGCACCACCACCCTACCATCTTCTATGACTGCATGATTACGTGGATTAGACGAAGTCCTAAGTTGGTTATTAGTTGATGGAAGTGCAGCCCTGAATTGTTGGACCAGTAAGGAAACTTGGTTGGAGAGATTATCAATCATCATGTCTGTGTGAGAATACCCAGAATCCAGTTGTGTGTTCAAAGCAGATGGTGAGGGAGTTGATGATTGACCATTAGTTGGCGTAGACCTGGAGGATGGTTGTAATGGTTGAGATTGATCATTTGAAGTTTGGGTAAGTTGTTGAACATTAGAGACAAAGGCAAGAGATTCATTTGATGTTGACGGATTGAGCTTTTCTCGCATTAACCGATCATAAGCAGCATGTTTCTCATGTTGTTGGAGATATGCATAGAGTTGTTCATGATTAGTATGCCTGAGACCTTTGTTGAGCTTAACGGCTGTAACAAACCTATCCCATTCTGGTGCCATGTTATTCACAAATTTGGAATTAACCTGAATATTGGGCATTGTCATCTTGATGGCTCTCATGTCATTAACCAGCTTGTGAAATCTGACGTAATAGTCAGTGATACTTTCACCTAGGTTCATTTTGAAATGCTCAAACTCATCGTAAAGCTGAGACTCCCGATCTTCTTTAGTTAACTCAGACCCCGCAAGAAGCATTTTCACATTATCCTAGACAGCCTTGGCTTCAGTGTTGTAGTTGATAAGTTTGTAGACATCTTTGGGAAGCCCTTGAATGACAATGTTCGATGCTCTGATGTCGGCATCATAACGTTTCTTTTCTTCATCCAACAGCTCATTGTAAGTGTGAGGTCTATCAGGACCAACTACAGCCGGTTATTGATCAGTTGCTGCGACCGTGTCTCTTGTAGTACCCATTTGAAAGGGTCCCTCATCGATAGATTTCAAAATGTTGACCCCATTTTCCTTACCCAGACAATAGAGACGAATCCTTTGTGCCCATGATTCATAGTCAGTTCTGTCCAACATCGGAGGTCGGGTGTCGGACCCAACAGCTTGAATGTCATCAGAGGATGTCGACATCACAAAATAGGAACTACCAAACTGAAGAGTAGGAGATACTCCCAATGAAGTGCACTAGTCGCAGGGATAGTTAACCGCAAATTGACCTAACCGCCGGAATAATGAACCGCAGATAGGTTAACCTCAGTAAACGATAACCGCAGGACACTAACCGCAGAATGTAGCAAACCGCAGAATACTCCAACCGCAAACTAAGCAAACCGCAGAATAGTCAAACTGCAAGTGAGGCAACCACAAGGACCTAAACGCAGACCACTTGACCGCAGAAAGCTAAATGCAGTGAACTAACCGCAGACCACTTAACCGCAGGAGCTATACACAATGAACTAACCGCAGATCACTTAACCGCAGGAGCTAAACGCAGAGACAAAGGTCCAAAACTGTCACTTTCCTTGCGATTTGTTTGTATTCCCAAAATAGTAATCGCGGTCAAACTAACCACAGATATCAGAAACTAAACGCAGAGAAGCAATGAAACAGTAGACTTAACCGCAACTTAGAAATACGCCCAAAACCTAATCCTAACTTCAAATAGATTAAAGATATGGTATAACCAACTAAAACACAATGTTCAACTAACACAATTGATCATAAAAGTACATCACTAACATGTCTCATAACACTAGAAAGATCAAACCAAGATGTTTTACAAGAAAGTGACTTCAAACTCACAAAACTACACAAAAACCACAACAAATCCGATTCTACAAGGCCCTAAGATGTAACCTTGGCTCTTGATACCAATTGTAGAATACTAATTAAGTTGGAAACATGATTTCCTTTGTGGTTTGTGTGGCGTTGGAATTACAAGAGAGAGAGGGAGAGTGGAACCTTTAGAGAAAATGAGAATATTAGATTGAGATGAAGTTAAGGTCCAACCCTCTCCACATGTGGAGAGGGGTATTTATACTTACAACATAAACGCCCACACCCGGGCTATGGTTCAGGCATACAGTGGGTGAAGACCCGTCCTTCTTCCACGGTGTTACTTAAACTAATACTAACTAACTAATATATAAACTAACTACGAGCTAACTTAATGCTATTACAATAATCAGGTGACCGAGACTTTTACAGGAATATTTGTATTCCTAACAGAAACGTAAAGTTTTTAAAAGATAATTAAGTTAAAAGATGTAAACTATTCAACCCCCTTCTAGTTTTCCACAATTGGTATCAGAGCTACGTTACTCAAGATCTTTAAAATATATTGTATTTTAAAACTTGGATCGATCCATGGATTTTCAAAATCTCAAAGAAGGGCAACCTATTCAAAAGCCACCGCTATTTGAAAAAGAAAACTTCCTTGAATGGAAAAGATTCCTCCATCTTAGAATTATTGTCAAAGTGATGGTCAGGCGAGAGGTTAGGTGGGTTCTCATTTTCCACTAAAGGGATTGGGATGGGTAGTTGGAAAATCCTAGGAATCAAACGATCAATGCTATTGTTATCCATCGAGATAGGTTACGAACAAAGGAAACAAAGAAATAAGATAGACTAAAGAAACCTATAAAAATAAAATAAAATCTTACTAGAAAGGAATCTAGCAAGTAGACCTAATAAAAAGAAATTTTAACCTAGACAATAACTATTCCCCGGGCTGCGGCGCCAAAAACTTGATGCGTGGAATTGCACCCTCGCGAAAAGTTTTACTTCTCAAGGGATCTTGAGAAGCTTACAATCCACACCAGGCAATGTACCTGACCGTTGTAGTATAGTATAGTGACAAGTACCGGGGGATTGATCGTTCAACTCAAAGAATAGTGTTCGCTAGGATTAAAACTCACTAAAACTAGGTCTAAAGATGAGGGATGATTCTTTTTGTATTTTTATATTTTAAACGAAAGCAAGTAAAATCTCGGTTTTGGAAGGAGTGGGCCGAATTAGTTGCTAATCAACTAACCCAAATAACTAAAGATGCAATCAAAATAAAATAAACTAAACTTAAACTAATAATGGCGAAAACAATAATGAGAGAAAATGTGTTTACTTAGATTTCACTACTCCCTAGCTATCTTTTACCGGTTGATTAGTTTGTTACAATTGCATGGATGACGGGTTATATTCCTTGATACCATTCGTAGGGCCGTGTATGATCTTCCCTAACTCTATAAGCTTCTACCTCTTCCTATGTCGAGCCGACTACTAGCTCCTAACATGGCCTCATTAGTAGTTACCTATGCAATAAATACAACCAATATATCGTAGTACACCTCCGATCATGTTTCTTAAGACGTTCAAGCAAGTTACCAATTGAAAGTCTGCCAGTTTTCTTAAGCCTAACATCGAATTCATTCATCCACAACAACTATAAACAAACAACCAACCCATAATCAATATCTAAGTTTCATTACATCTACACAAACACAAATAAAACCTAGCCTAGGATGTTAAAGAGAAGACAATCGTAAGATATAATCAAACAACACATAGACGTATTGAATGATTTGATGAAAGACTTATCTTCAATTAAGCATGGATGAAACAAGGGTTTGAGACCCTATATCAGTAAAATTCGTCTACGGTTTACTCCCTTCAAAGTTGCACACAATGAATTAAAACTAGAAAACTATATATAGATTTTACATCCAGACGGCGTCAAGAGTTAGGTCTGACGCCGTCAACTCGCCGCCAAAATAATACTCGTATTGCCTAGATCCACTTCTGACGCCGTCACTCTTTACATACTCTGGGCCGTCTCTCTTTGTGTTATACGTGACGGCCTTGGCGACACTAAAGGGTGACGCCGTCACGAACTCTTTAGCAAACTCTCTGGCGCGTCATGTGTATTTGATTTATCCACATCTTTTTCAAGTATTGACGCCGTCACTAGCATCTTGTGACGCCGTCATGTACAATTTCCATTATGATTTTGAGACTTTGTCATTTTCTTCACTTTCTTGCTCAAAAAACGTCTAAAATGCTTCCTTTTGTAAATTTCATCTCAAATGTACCTAACATGACAAAAGGAACGATTTAGGGCAATATTTGATCAAATAATCTCGACTTTGGCTTTAAATGACCCCCCAAAAGCGGTACATTTTTTACTCAAAAAACGTCCAAAATGCTTCCTTCTATCCGTACGTCTGCACGAAATTAACATATCCGCACATGATCCTCACTATATATATATATATATATATATATATATATATATATATATATATATATATATATATATATATATATATATAGGTAAAATATTAGCTACAATTCCATTGTAGCCAATTCCCTACAATATGTGCTACAAATTGTGCGTACCTGAGTCCTTCTGTGGGTCCCTGACTTCTTTCTGTAGAGCCCTGATTCATTTTCTTATGTATTTTGATGGGGTATTGTAGCCAATTGGCTACAATAATTGTAGGCAAGTTATATATATATATATATATATATATATATATATATATATATATATATATATATATATATATATATATATATATATATATACAAAATTCATCCATTACTCCATTCATATCCGTTAACAATAGATGGATCGGGTGGATGTTATTAGTGAGATACTCCCTCCATCTTAAAATTATTGTTAAGAGATAAAAATAATATATTTTAATAAAAGTGGTGTCATTTTATTTTTCAATCATTAAAAATTGAATATTATTTCACTAAATTCTTTAGTTTTTATTTAAAAAGAAAAGAGAACAATTATTTTGAAATATCTCTAAAATAAAATATGGACTATTATTTAGAGACGGAAGGAGCAGTACTTTTACGTGTTGATATTAAAATTAGGAATGATAATGTGGCGCTATTATGACAACACGTTTTTTGTATTAATTGAAAAAATCAAAGTGTCATGTTTTTAACATGGAATTTCGTTGTTTAGCTTTTTAATTGAGGCAAAATGTATAAATGAGTATCCTACTCTCCTTTTTGTTTTAATATAACTAACATACTCTAAAAAATAAGGATGAACACGGTACCGAACTCATATCGAATTAGTGGCACCGATTTTTTGCCGAGCATAAATTTGTGCTACCGGTACCATATCGAATGGGATTCGGATACCGGTATCGGTATCGGTACCAGTACATGTACCGGGAAATCGGGTTTTCCCCATTTTTTCGGGAAATTTCCCGATTTGGTACCAGTCCCGTACCGAATTAGTGGTCCCGATTTTTTTTACCTTATTTCGTAGTCCTGGTACCGTACCGTATATTGGGAATCGGTACGATTCTGGTTCGATTTTGGGATTCGGGCCAAAATGCACATCCCTACTAAAATACTATGGCCTCGTTTGCTTCGTTGTAATCGGACGTAATTTGATGTAATTGTAATTTGATTACATTACATAATGTGTTTGGTTTGCATAATGGATGTAATGGTAATTTAAATTATATTACGTAGGCTGTTTGGTTTGTAATGTAATTGTAATTCAATCTTTCCAATTACATCAAGGGAGGGAATTTAGATTACATAGCAAGTTGGGTGGAAAGTTTTGAATTACGTTGTAATTTAGTATTTTATAATTCAAAACATCAGTATTTACAAAATATTATTAATATTATTATTAAAAAATATTTATTTTTATTATTATTATTAAAAAATATTATTATTATTATTATTATTATTATTATTATAATTATATTACTTTTATTATTAATAATATTTTATTACTATTAATATTATTTTTATTATTATATTATTTATTATTTAATAAATAATAATATTAAATTATTTATTATTTAAAAAATAATAATAATATTATTTTATTAATAATATTAATATTTTATTATTATTATTATTATTATTATTATTATTATTATTATTATTTTATATTATTATTATTATTAAAAAATATTATTTATTATTTATTATCATTATTATATTATTATTATTATTATTATTATTATTATTATTATTATTATATTAATATTAATATTATTATTATTATATTACTTTTATTATGAATAATATTTTATTATTATTAATATTATTTTTATTATTATATTATTTATTATTTAATAAATAATAATAATATTATTTTATTATTATTAATATTTTATTAATAATATTAATATTTTATTATTATTATTATTTTATATTATTATTATTTATTATTTAATAAATAATAATATTATTAAATTATATTATTATTATTATATTAATATTAATATTATTATTATTATATTACTTTTATTATTAATAATATTTTATTATTAATAATCTTAATATTATGATATTATTTATTATTAAATAAATAATAATATTATTAAATTATTTATTATTTAATAAATAATAATATTATTATTTTATTATTATTAATGTTTTATTAATATATTAATATTTTATTGTTATTGTTATTTTATTATTATTATTATTATTATTATTATTATTATTATTATTATTATCATTATTATTATTATTTTTTATGAATTACATTACGTTGCGAGTCAACCAAACAGAATGACAAATTGCATCAATTACAATTCCAACAGATTATAATTACAGCACATTCAAATTTTTTGAATTACAATTCATTCAAATTACAATTCCTTCTAAAGATTACAATTTCTTCAAAAATATTCTGTGAACCAAACGCACCCTATGTGTTCATTAGCGAACTTTTAAAATTTTGAACTTATGACCAAGTGTTAAATAATCCTTAGTTAAAAAAATTGCACCGTTGGTTTTCAATGCATAAACTCAGTTAGAAAAATTGCACCGTTGGTCCCCAATACATAACCTCAATTAGTCTCAAATATATAACCACCGCCATCGCCACCTACCACCACACACCACCGCCACTCACCAGTCACCACTGCCGCCCATTTCCACCACCACCTACCTACCACCACCAATCACCACCACCACTCACCACCACCGCCTACTACCACCACTTACCATCACTAATAACCACCACCATCGTCACCCACTGCCACCACCACCGTCACTTACCACCACCAATCACCATCATCACCCTCAAATGGTGGTGGTGGTTGCAGTGGGTGGCGGTGGTGACTGGTGGTGTTGATTGGTGGTGGGTGGTGGTGGTAATGGTAAGTGGTGGTAGGTGGTTGTGTTGAAATGGTCAAAAAGTACACCGTCCTGTCCTAGTAACGCTTTTGTAATCAAACTATAAAGGGGCGTTTGGTTGGAGTAATTCCATGGAATTTGGGGGAATTTGAAATTAAAATTCCTCGAATTACCATGTTTGGTTCAAAAGAGATGGGAAAATCTAAATGGCAAAACAAATTAAAATTCCTTAAAATGGGGAAATTAGAATGTTTCCAAAAAGTTGGGAATTTTAATTTACTTAGATTTTTTTTTTATAAACTTTTTTCGTATTATTTTTTAATAAACTTTTAAATAGAATATTTATGAATTTTTTTTAATAAACTTTTGTTATAAATTTTTATAATTTTTTTAAACTCTTTTTTAAACCTTTTTTTTTATAATTTTTTATTAATCTTTTATAAACCTTTTTATAAATTTTTTATAAATTTTGTATAAATTTTTTATAAACTTTTTTTATAAATTTTTTTTAAATTTTTATAAACTTTTTCTTATAAATTTTTTATAATTTTTTTATAAACTTTTTTTATAAACATATTTTATAAATTTTTAAAATATTTTTTGATAAACTTTTAAATAGAATATTTATGAAATTTATATTAAAAAAAAATATAAGTTTCCGTCAATCAAACATGTGAAGGTATTTTAAATTCCGAAAATTCTCAAAAATTTAAATTTTTTAAAATATAAAATTCCAGAATTCTAAATTACTCTAACCAAACACCCCTTATAATTTTTGGTAAACATAATCGATAATTTTTGGTAAACATAATCCAAAAAGCCGGCCGGTAAACTAGATGAATGAATTATTTTAAAAGAACTAACGACAAATATCAACACTGGTAGGGTAATACACATGCATGCATTGAATAAGAAATGAATAGGAAAGGGTCCATGAGTCTTAAAATAACAAATTCTTTGACTTGCTTTTTACAATTTTCTTCGGGGTCTACTATTTTAACGGGGGGACAAGGGGCTGACACCCTTGTCTCCTCTTTTGTCCCCCTTTTTTTTTTAGCGCAGCCCAGTTTCTGTTCCGTATTTTTGACAGTTTTAACAGTTTGACTTATTAAACTTTATATTTTCTGTTCCGCATTTTCAGGTTTATAGTTTTTTGATACAAACAAAATTATAAAAATAAAAAAAAAAATAAAAAAAAAATAAAAAAATGCTACAGTACCCCTATTGGGGGTAGACCCCGTGAGACTAAAAAAACAGCCCCCGTTAATATAACCCATGCCTTTTCTTCACTTGTTAACTTTTCTTTAAGATTTCTTGATCATGTGCAAGAATTTCTTGTAACTTTCCTCAAACAAGTATCACTGACTCACTCACTCACTGAAATGAATCTTTTATTGAACTAGAATTTTAGTATATTACTCATTAACAAAATTTACGAGAAGCTAGAAATTACAAAGCACTTAAAAAACATTCGATTTGTGAGTGTTACAAACTTTGATTCAATCTCTTGGAAGAGCAATGGCAGACTCGGTTATTTCGGCATTGGTAACTGATGTCTTGGGGAGACTTACTTCTGTAGCTATACAAGAAATTGGACTACTTAGAAGGCTCGAGGGTGATGTTTCGACTCTCAGGGATACTTTCAATCAGATCCAAGCTGTTCTCCATGATGCAGAGGAGAAACAGAGGAAGCAAAAGGCTGTGGAAACATGGCTTCATAGTCTTAGATCAGCATCATTGGCGGTGGAAAACGTGCTTAATGAGGTCTCCACTGAAGCTATGCTGCAAAGGCTACATAGCGAAAGTGGCATTAAATACAGGGTAAGGGCTTTCTTTTCTTGTGAGTATAATCAACTTATGGTACGTACTAGAATTGCTCACAAAGTAAAAACCATTAGGAAAAGATTGGATGCCATTGCATCCAATAGACTTAAGTTAAACTTGACTCCTAATGCTGTAAGTGTGGACACCGGAGTTGGTTGTGTGATCATACCAAAAAGGGAAACTAGTTCCCTCGTGCATGATTCACTTGTATGTGGAAGAGACGAAGAGATGGACATGGTGACGCAAAAGATATGTAACAAAGATTTAGGCATTCATGATGCCGATGCTGTTAGAATCTATGTTATATGGGGTATGGGAGGTGTGGGAAAGACTACTTTAGCTCAACTAGTCTACAACCATGAAAAGGTGAATAAACATTTCGAGTTGAAATGCTGGATGTATGTCTCTAATAAGTTTGAAATTAAGGAGTTAATAAGAGGAATCATAGAATCTGTAGATAAATGTGAGTGTAGACTTACACAGTTGGATACTATGCAATTATCCCTTCAAGAAAAGCTGCAGATAAAAAGGTTTTTGATTGTATTGGATGATGTTTGGATAGAAGAGAATGATAGGCCGGAGTGGGAGAAATTATGTAAAACACTAAGTTGGGGAGAAGAAGGCAGCATTGTTATGGTTACGACACGGAACCAAACAACTACCCATCTGATGGCCAATGTTCCAGAATTGCAACATAAAGTAGGCTGCTTATCAGAAGAAGACTCATGGGCACTGTTCAAGAAGCTTGCATTCGTAAATATAAGAGAGGGGGGAATCGTAAGGGAGCTTGAGCCTATTGGAAGGGAGATAGCTGAGAAATGCAAGGGATTACCTTTAGCAGTTAAGACTCTAGCCGGTTTAATGTTGTCGAAAAATAGTGCACGCGAGTGGCAGCTAGTGAATGACAATGTCATATGGGAATTGCAAGAGAGTGACATATTGCCTGCTTTGAAGTTAAGCTATGATAATTTGCTTCCACATTGCAAACGATGCTTCACTTATTGTTGTTTGTTTCCGAAAGGATACAAAATGAGCAAGGATTTACTGATAGAGTTGTGGATGGCAAATGATTTTATTCTAAGTAGAGGAGAAGTGGGCTTGTATGTTCTTGGGGAAGAAATCTTTAATTCTTTGGTCTCAAGGTCCTTCTTCCAGGATGTCAAGGAGCAGGAAAACATGGATGTGATATGTAAAATTCATGATCTGATGCATGACCTGGCTGGGTATGTGATGAGACATGATTGTTCAGTTATAGAGCCTGGTAAGGCATTTATAACACCAGATGAAGTACTGCATCTCAGTTCATCATGTTTGGATTTTCACATTTCAGACAAAAATTCGGAAAAGCTACAATCCTTACGATCAATATTGATCTTTGCAAATCTTTACACAGGTGACATTAGACAAATTTCCAACCTGTTGTATGTAAGGGTATTGTATTTGGGTCGAATTAAAAGTAGGACTTTGCCACCATCAATTTGCAAGCTTAAACATCTAAGATACCTTAATTTATCGGGCTCCGGAATAGAAGTTCTGCCAGAGTCGATTATCTATCTACAGAACTTGCAAGTGTTACTTCTGCATTCATGTTGGAGGTTACGTAGGTTGCCTAAAGGAATGAGGTACATGAAGAAATTACAACGTGTAGGACCGTAGATCTTTCTTTATCACCTAAGATTATGATGTTAGAGAGAGATAGAAGAGCTAGAGAGAGAAAGTAGAGAGAGAGAGGTGGAGAGCACTATGTGAAATAAAACCCTGTATCAGCATGAACTCCCACCCTTCCTAACAAGCTTATGAGGGTATTTAGACTTTTTACATTAGCCTCCATGGGCTTTCTCTTGGGCCTTCTTTTGGGCCAAGCCATTAAGGCTTTTACTTAAACTTAATAAACTAGCATTTTACTAACTATTACATGAATATATTTAACTAACTATTTGACTCAATAATGATCGTCACTTTTAATCCTAACAATCTCCCCCTAAGGGACGATCATTGAGATCTCTCTTTGATTACATAAATGATCAACACTTCAAATGCTAACAATCTCCCCCTAAGGGTGATCATTGAGGTCTCTCTTTTGTGACCTTGATCTTTGATCGTTGAAGCTTGTTCTCTTTGAACTTTCAGTCTTTGTGTAATAGCTTTGCTAGTTCCTTTGTTCCAATCATGCTTTGTGATCTTTGTTGCCTTTGATCAACATCTTTACTCTGTTGTCTTTACGTCTTTTTCAACATGCTCATACTTTGTTTGACTTTGAATCTTTGAGAAGTTCTCTTTTCTTTGACTTTAATCTTTGTTTTTTTAGTTTATAGATTCTTTGACTTTGACTTAGAAACGTTCTGAGCTTTGCATTGCTTTGATCTTTGAAGAGAGCTTTGAGGGTATGAGCATGTGGATCTTAGAGTGATGGTAACGATCTTTCTCCAAGGAACATTTATGAGTACCTGCATAAAACAGTTAGCAATAAAGTATCCGGTACTTACAGGCTCGGAATTAGAGATCGTCAACAGCAAAGTGTGAAGACTCCTTCTAACCCTTACCAAGGCCATTCTTGAATCAGATACCCCTGAAAGGGCTTACTAGATCCACCGAAGTACATCAATGATTCAGGTGAGTTGCTGGAGATCACCCCATAACTGTAGACCGTTTGAGACATAGTAACCATCATGATAGATAAGGCAAGATCCGTAGATCTCATAAAGACTCTTACAACTTGTGTCCTTTTTGACGAACACAAGTGTATTCATAGGAAGTGTATCCTAAGAGATCTTTTAATGAATCTCATGGCTCTAGACTCGATAAGTGCATAATTTGGTTTTCCTATGCGGAGACTAGGGAGAGGTCTCCTGCTTCAATATCAACCATCTCTAAGAAATAAGTTGATAGATTACACCAGTTCCCCGTGAGAATGAAACAAGCTCTTTTAAGAGAACTTAAGTGGCTAGAAGGTTAAGTGCAGTGCGTCACTGGGTCCATGACGTTTTGTCTTCAATACCGGCGTCACCTTAGTAACAACCAGTAGCATATGAGTTGAATCCGGTTTCTGCCCTAAGGTTGAACATTTGGAGGGCTATTTCTTTTCACCCTTTTTCATATCTTTTCTTTTTAATTCTTCAACCCCTTCTTTCTCCTTTCTCATTTTCTCCTTTTTTCAATCATACCTAAGGACTTCTAATTCTAATCTATTGGATTTGTCCTTGGGTAGATCCCTCCGGCTCTGGCGGATCATAGGACGGTTTTTCCTAACCTTAGTCACCTTATAACTTCATGACTATCCTATTGTTGCCATCAAACCATTTGTGAAAATCTTCTCAAAGTGTTTATGATCATGAAACATATTTTGTTAACACTTTGAGAGTTTTGATTTCTTTTTGAAGGACTCCCCCTTCACATGTGCTCATGTATATTTTAGTAAATTTGCGCATGCGGGAGGAGTTTGCACTTTTGAATTGATTTACATTCAATGAACACAACCGATTCGAGACACACTTACATCACTAGTTAGACTAGCTTGAAGTTATTACCCGGCCTGGTCAAGTCCACAGAAAGTTTCTCGAAATGGTACATTTCTACTAAGATAAATCCTTTTCGAGACACGCTTACGTGGCTAGTTAAAGAGTTCCATTGTTAGCTTTTAGGTGACAACTAGCTCTAGTAACTAACTTGATGTTATTACCCGTCGAGGATAAGTCTTTTCGATTACTAACTTTTGTTGTTTCATCAATTCTTGGGTCATTTCTGAGTCGAGCTCGCACGAGATTCAGCCACAATCTTAAACACATTGATCACATTTTAATCACGTCTTCTCCCCCTCAAAAATAGCATATCCATGGTATTTTTGATACCAATTGATTAAAACCTTTTTTTTTGGATAGCAGATGGGAGAAACGGATGTTTGTAATTCCCGAATTAGTTTCTTTTAAGCATGAACTTCTTTTTATTACTCCCCCTAAAAAATAGAACATTTTGAGTAAATTAAGCGGTTTAAGGATTTGAGGGAGTAATATCTTGAGCAACATCGTGAAAAGTTTTGAAAACCTTTTGAAACACTTTTCTAAATTTTGCTCAAAAATTAAGAAGACTTTGATAAGCTTTTTGGTGAGAAGTCTTCTTTTTAGGATTGTCGCACAGAAATGTACAACAGGGTCCTTTCTTTGAAAGTTGCAGGTTATACACTGTTATGTGTGCATAAGCCATAATGTTTTTAGGATAAGTGCTTGAAAAATATTTAAAACCTTTATTTAAACTTAAGCACTTTCCTTTCTTTGAAGAACGAGTCCTTAGCTGAAATACTAAGAAGTCATAATATTGAAGTTCGAGTCCTTAGCACAAGCACTAAGAAGTCATTGTTTTTGGATTAGACAACAACTTTTGGAACCATTTAAGCACGGCGCCAACGGGTTTACCATATTTTGAAATCCATTTGAAAGTTGTGTCAATCCGAGACAAAGAAGTTGAATTTCAACGAGAACTGAAAACCGGTGTTTCATTTTGAAATAAAGCTCGTGGAATCAACGGTGATTTAAAACTCTTTTGCTTTTGAAAGTTGTTTGAGAAACTCTGTGTCTCTCTTAGAGTTTTAAAACTTGAAGAAGAAGTTTTCCATCCATTGTTGAAACTCGGCGTTTCATTTCGAAAATTCATTTTTGAGATGAATGGAAACCTTCCAGAATGAGGATTTTTCAAAGCATAGCCATTCCTTTGTTGTAGCGGAAGCATTTCAGAGTATGAATATTTCAAATGTTTTGAACGGCTTTGCTTTGGTTTCCACACTGGCTTTACCGGAGTAAAACGAGAGTATGGAGTTTGAAAACTTTGATTCTTTTCTTTATGAGCACTTGCATTTGAAACCTTTTGAGGAGTAAATGTTTCAGAAAAATTAGGTCTCTTTGAAAATTTCCTTCCTTTTTGCAAAGAATAGGTTGTAAACTGAGAAACCTTTTTCAAAAACGGTTTGGAAGATTCACTCGTGTAAACTTTCTCCGAAACACTTACTTGTTGTTTAGACTTGTTAGAAACTTGAGATTTTCCTTTTGACCGGTTAAGAACATCAAACTTTGCTTTTAAGGCATTGTATGACGTTCTCAAATCATTGTATTCTTTTTGAAGAGAAAGATGATCTGATGATGCCAGTTTTTCTTGCAAAGAAGCATTTTGATTTTCAAGATGTGCAAAATATTTTTCATATTTGTCGGTTTCGATTGAAAAATCATTTTTGGCATCACCAAAATCCTTGCTTTGTTGTGCAATCGTTTTTTCCAATTCAACAATTTTCTTTTGAAGCACAGACTTTTCTTTTTCAAAAAGATGATTTGGTGTGATCTGAGAGTTAGATTTGTTTGAAGTTTGATTCTGAACTCTGGACCGCTTGATTGAATCAAACAAGTTTTTGTAAGTCTGTTTCAAATGCTCATTTTCTTTTTGTAATGATGCCACAACATGTTCCAATTCAAGATTTTTTGTATCAAGTTCGTCAAAATCAAACTTGATATTGGTATCATCACAATTTTCTTCAAAAATCTTTTCTTTTTCTTTAAGCACTAATGTCAAAGAGTTTTCAGAAGACATTTTCTCATTCTTCTCTTGCATTTTTAGTTGGAAAGAGATACTTTATGCTTCGAGTTTTGCAAGATGTTTCTCAAAATGAGCAGTTCTTTTTGACAATTCTGCTTTGACATCAGTTGCTTCTTTTGAAAGCTCGTGATTTTCTTTTTGAGACAAAGATTTTCAGATTTCAAAAAAGATGTTTGTTCAAAGTGCACATTCTCATACTCATGTCTGACAGATGCTGACTTGAACGACTCTATTTGATTTGTGAAAAATTCTTTTTGAATGTCCAGAATTAAGCATTTTTCATCAAATTCGTCTTCAAGAGAGTGAACGTACTTTAGATCTTCTCTCATTTCAGTTACAAGATGTTTTTCAAAGTACTCAAAACATAAGTTGATATCTTTCACACGAAGTTCAATTTCCTCTTTCAAAATCTTTTTGACTTCTAACTTAAGGCATACATCTAATGAAAGAGGATTAGAGAAAACGTTGTTTGTGATGTTTTCTTGCTTAAACCAAATGACCTTTAACATTTGCTCAATGTGATGTTTAAGATTACAAAATTGTTTCCTTGCTCTATTTTGCCATAACTTAGCATCATAGGTAGCAAGTTGAGCTTCTTTGAAAAACCTTTTCACATTTGTGTCTTTTCTTTTGAAAGGTTCTTTTGGTATATATGTCAATTGTAGACAACCATACACAAAGCCGTGGTATGAGAGTGGGTTTTTTGTTTGTTTTACTTTCAAACGTTTTTCCTCTTCAGATTTTAGAATATCTTGAGACTCAAACAAAAGATCATCTGACAATTCTTTTCCCATATCATTAGCGTTGTACAAAATAGGTGTCAACTTTTGCACTTTGTTTAAAAAACAAGGTTTTTCATTTTCCACATTAGCATTATTCACAAAACCAATCCTAGATGTTTGTTTCTCAACCTCCTCATCTTTAGTAGGCAGCATGTTCATAGTCTGAGAAGTCTGTCCCAATTTTCGAAGTTTGTTTTCAAGATCGTTTATTCGTTTCAAAAACTCTTGGTTTTCATTCTCAAGTTTTGTGTTTACAATCTCAAAATTTGATATGGTTTTCTGAAGCTTTGAATTTTCACTTTTTAAATCATTGTGCTCTTTTAAAAGCGCTTGAACCTTTCTGTTATTAACAACCATTTGAGCATCCAGATTTTGAATGGAACGTTTTTCACGAAGAACAGCTTCTCTATAACCAACTTCAAGTTCATCATTTCGTTTTAAAAGTGGTTTGACAGACTCTCCATACATTTCAAACTTTTGAGCGTGAGATTTAAGGTTTGAGATTTCAATTTCAAGTTCAGCATTTCTTGTTGTTGCATTTTCAAAATGTTTTTCCATTTCTTTAAATCTCTCAAGCTCTTTGTTTAAAAAGACATTCGCTTGCTTAGCTTCACGATTGTCGTTTTTGCACCTGTCAAGGTCATGTTTGAAATTATTGATTAATGAAGCAAATAAGGCGCGATCTTGTTCATAAGAAGATCCATCCTGGGCAGGCTCACCTCTATTAGGATCCATATCTGGAGTATCAAAAGTGATATTACTATTATTTTGTTCCACCACGTAAGTGTCATTAATAGACTCAGGATGCTCAGGATGTGTCTGATCATGAACAAACATATTCTCAAATATATCATCATTATCATGAGCATGTGAATGTTGTACCGTAGCCAATATCTCTGTGTCTGATGAAGGTCTGATATGATCATCTTCGGTGTCCCAAACAACTGCATTCCTTTGTGTACCATCAGTTTCTGAATCATAGCTAGGACTGCTGCTGTCAACATACTGTTCTGAAGATGAATCACTTCCCGTGAAAACCAAACTATCATCTGATGCATCACCCTCATTGACCGTTTCCTCATCTGTTTGAAAAGCTTTGTCTGTTTCTCTTTCAATCACCTCTGTTTCCTTTAACTGCATCTCTCTTTCAATTAGCTCTCTTTCTTTTACCTGCATATCTTTTTCAATCTGCTCTCTTTCCTTTAACTGCATATCTTTGTCAATCTGCTCTCTTTCCCGTTTCAGCTTCTCAATTTCATTTAACTCAGCTTCCTCAGCATCAAGTATCTTTTCGAGTTCACCCATGTCATTTATGCATTGAGTTCTGAAGGTCGAATAGCTTACCCTAAATTTTTGGTAAAATGCATCGATAAACTCTGACTGGTTCATTATCCAAGTGTTAAAGATACTCTGAAATTGAGTTTGGATCACTATAAGAGCATCCCTGCAGTCACATGTATGAAGTTCTTCTTCATTGAGTAGTTTTTCAAGTTGATTCAGGTTTTGATTGAGTTTTTCTTGGAAATAATGAAATCGGTCTCTGACATAGTATTCAAATGCTTGATCGAACCCTTATTCATATCCAAATATGTTTATAACCTTCTCAACTTGTGACTTGAATGCTGTAAAATTTTTCTTAAAATCTCTCTCTTGGATTTGCACTTTCATTTCCATTGTGTAAACGATGTGTGATAAAGTTGATCTTAGGATCTTTTAAGATAACAAAGGTTGTTTGAAGATTAGATGTTTTTGGCGAAGTTTGAAAAACGTATATGGTTGATTATAGTGATTTCGAATTTTCCCTCCAAAAATAAATTTTGAAAATTATCTCCCTCAAAATTTGAAAATCACGTTGAAATGCAATTCTAAGGTTACCAGAAAAATTTGAGTTTCAAAAATTTTTACGTCAAATTTTACCGAAAAAATTTGAATTTTGGCCTAAAAATTTGAATTTCGGGCCAAAATTTTCAACCTTATACCAAAATTTAAATCTCGCGTAAAAATTGAACGTTTAGTCTCCTGTAAAAAATAAATTTTACTCAAATTTTCCCGGTAAGATTGTTGTAAATATATATATATATATATATATATATATATATATATATATATATATATATATATATATATATATATATATATATATATATTGCAAACTCGGTAAGATTGTTGTTGTAACTCCGTTAACTGGCTAGTCTTTAACTCGGTAACAAGTTACTAACTCGATAAGCTCTGAAAATCCTAACTCGGTAAGGTTTCTTGAAGTGTCTAACTCGCAGGAATTAAAGTTTCTAACTCGGTAAGTTATCTTGAAGTGTCTAACTCGGTATGTTTCACAGAAACTCTAACTCGCTATATCTGATGCTTTTCTAACTCGATAAGATCTCAAACTCGATAACCCAATGAAATTTTGGCAGAGTTTCGTTTAGTGATAACCAAATAAAAATCCTTACTCGATGAACGATAAGGAACCAAGGCTAACTCGCCAAAAGATTGAACTAACTCGATAAGCCTTTCAAACTTGGTATCCTAACTCTATAAAATCATTCAAACTCGGTACCCTAACTCTATAAAACCTTTCAAACTCGGTACCCTAAATCTATAAAACCTTTCAAACTCGGTACCCTAACTCTATAAAACCTTTCAAACTCGATGAAAATTTTTCTAACTCGATTTTTTTTTCAAACTCGATAAAAAAATTGCAAACTCGCTATTTAGGCGATGAACAGTAACCAGATTCGAAATTTTCACCCAAAAACAATCTAAAACAACCTAAGATTATCCCTAGGCTCTTGATACCACTTGTAGGACCGTAGATCTTTCTTTATCACCTAAGATTATGATGTTAGAGAGAGATGGAAGAGCTAGAGAGAGAAAGTAGAGAGAGAGAGAGGTGGAGAGCACTATGTGAAATAAAACCCTGTATTAGCATGAACTCCCACCCTTCCTAACAAGCTTAGGAGGGTATTTATACTTTTTACATTAGCCTCCATGGGCTTTCTCTTGGGCCTTCTTTTGGGCCAAGCCATTAAGGCTTTTACTTAAACTTAATAAACTAGCATTTTACTAACTATTACATGAATATATTTAACTAACTATTTGACTCAATAATGATCGTCACTTTTAATCCTAATACAACGTCTGGACATCGGTCATTGCCTGGCACTTGAGTATATGCCCGCTGGAATTAAAGAACTGTCTAGTCTTAGAAGACTTTCCAACTTTGTTATTGGTAAAAAGAATGGGGCCGGAATAGGGGAACTGGGAGATCTAAATCTTCTTGGGTGGGAGTTGGAATTATCAGGACTTGAGAATGTAAGTGGTTTACGCGATGCCCAGAGTGCCAATCTGAAGTACAAAAGAAATGTGTTATCTTTGGAATTATCGCGGTCGGGCATTTATACCAGAGAAAGTAAACTTGAAACATTTGCACGCGATGAGAACATTCTCGAGGGACTAGAACCAAATTCAAGCCTTAAGCAGCTGAGTATAGAAAATTACATCGGTAAGATTATTTCTCCAAGTTGGATGGTCGTTTTATTGAATCTGGTTGTAATTGAATTTTCCCAGTGTAACAACTATGAATATATTCCACCACTTGGTAAACTACCCAACCTTAGGACTATTAGTTTGTATGGCATGGCGTCTCTGAAGTGTTTCCATGATGATGACACCACCACATCAGAGGACGACAATCTGTTTCCTAGCTTACAAGAGTTTTACATAAACGCATGTTCAGATTTGCATTCTTTGCCTAGTAAACTTCCAAAACTCGAAAGATTAGAAATAGTGATATGTGATCGATTAGTTTCTTTGCCTAGTAACCTCCCAGAACTTGAACGACTAGAGATTGGATTCAATTATCGATTAGTTTCTTTGCCTACGAATCTCCCAAAGCTCGAGGTATTACATTTACAAGAGTGCAAGGAATTACTTTCGCTGCCTAGTAACCTTCCAAACCTAAAGAAGTTGTGTTTAATAGGTTGTGACGGAATATCTCTACCAGATGAGACGCATAGTTTCAGGGTTCTCAATGAGCTTCAGATTTACGGATGTGAAAATCTAAGCAGAAGATGTGAAAAAGAGATCGGTGAGGATTGGCCTAAAATTTCTCACATTCCCCATATTGACATCCCTGGTTCACGGTAACATTCTCTATCTCTTGTTTTATTTACCAGCATGCTAAAACATTTATATAAGCTGTCAACATTTCTTTAAAAGGCTAAACAGTTATGTAAGGAATTATTGGAGATACTGCTGACAGGTTCCTGCGGAAGCTTAGAGTGTTTCTGCTGATGACTGGTTCCTGCGGACGTATAGAGATTCTACGGATAGAGTTAAACCGTGGATAGAACTTATGTAATTTAGGACAAGATATGTAGAATATCTTTTATTAGTTTATCATTATTCGTTTCTTGTAAGAAAGGTTAGGGTTTCCATTAGTATATAAGGAAACCTAGGTCATTGTAATACGTACGAGTTTTCATAACATTATTAGAAAAAGTTTATTGATCCATAGAGGATCAAGTTTGGCATAAGTTTGTTTTTATATTCCGCAATAATTATAAGCTCACCGAGATTATCTCACTTAGTCTTACTGGTGATTACATTAGTAGGCTAACGATCTATTAGCTCGTGATCTATCAAGGTATAGATCCATACAAGTAGTATCAGAGCCACGAGATACTCTCTGAACCTCAACACAATCACATAACTTTTCACTTAGTACCAATGGGAGACAAACCAGGCAGTGATGTTGCTCTCTCAGAAGCAGGCTCTCTCACTCAACAACTTCAACAGGTGGCCTTCTCTAACAGCAATGCCAAGCTTCCTTTTCTCAGGAAGGATGAGTATGAGATCTGGGCCATGAAGATGCAAAACTGGATTGCAAGTGTTGACTATAACCTCTAGAATGTTATACTCAATGGCTATCGTCCTAAAAAGCAAAGTGTAGATGCTGATGGCAAGATTAAGATTTTGGAACCTGTTTCTGCTGAAGAAATTCTTGCTATTCAAAGGGAGAACAAAGCAAGAACCATACTGCTGCAAGCAATCCCTGATGACCACAGAGGAGATTTTCATGCCATGACTGATCCAAGAGAAATCTGGTGGGCTATAAAAGCTAGATTTGGTGGGAATGAAGAATCAAAAAGGATGAGAAAGAGTATGTTGAAGCAAGAATTCCAAGAATTCAAGATAGCAGAAGAAGAAGGTCTCCACAAAGGTTATGACAGGTTTCAGAAGATTCTGAGTCACTTGAATCAGCTCCTAGCCAGACCTGACAATGAGGAGGTGAACTCTAGGTTTCTAAGAGCCTTGCCTCCCTCATGGTCTCAGGTGAGCATATCATTGAAAACCAAAGGTGGTCTGGACTACCTCAGTTTTGATGACTTGTACAACAAACTCAGAGCTTTGGAAGGTGACATAAAGGGATTCTCTCCATATGCAGCAACTCCTTCACAATCCGCATTTGTCAGCTCTAACTCAAACTACATGCCACATGCCTATACAAGTCCATCCCCAGTACCACAGGTTTACTCAAGTCCATCCACTCCAAGTCAAAGTCTTCCCATTACCACATTATCTTTTTCAAATGCTAATCCAATAACTCATCCAAAGATTAGTAATGTGTTGGAAAATGTACTTCATTCATTTGTTGCTGAAGTTGATAAACAGCAACAAATAGCTTATGAAGATTTTGAGCAGATTGATGAACTTGCTTTAGAAGAGTTGAACTTAAAGTGGAAAATGGCTATGCTCTCCCTCAAGGTCAGAATATTTGACCAAAAGGTTGGTAAACAGCTCAATGTTGATGGTAGAGATGCATCTCGGTTTGACAGGAGGAAAATGAAGTGCTATGCTTGTGGAGAAATTGGCCATTTTGCAAGAGAGTGCACAACCAAGAAGGGTGAAGCTAATACCAGATACTCAGCATAAAAGAAGAAAGAGGTAGAGGCTGGTGAATCAAAAGCCTTGGTAACTACTATAGATGCTGGTGTTGACTGGAATGAGCATGAAGATGCAACAAGCAGCTCTCCTCAAATTTCTTGCATGGCTAATTGTGATGATGACTTCGGCCTCCTGGGAATCTCTCCTCAGGTATCTGCTTGTGTTTGTGATTGTGATTCTAAATATACAACTCTAAAAGAAGCTTATGATGAGATGAAACCAAAATATAATGAGTGTTTTATTGAAGCTGCAACTTACAAAGAAGCTTTTAAAACCTTAGAACAACAGAAGATGTGGTTTCAGCAAAATCAATTGGCTTATGAGGAAAAGATTAGAGTTTTAAGTAGAGATTTAGAATGTACTAGCAATGAACTAAAGTTTTCTGAAAAAGAAAAAGCTAGAATTGAGTCTGAGAAAAGTGTTTTACAAGAGAAATTGGATAAAGAAGTAGCTAGGCATAAAGAGTGGCTAGTTTCAGGTGATAAATTATCTAGGTTACTCTACAGTAGTAAGTCTGTAACATCTGAGATAGGTCTAGGGTTTAGAAAATATGTTGGTCCAGAAGCAAATCACTATTTAGATAAGAAAAATCATAATTATTCTGTCCCTATAAACTATCTAAAAGAAGGTGAGATGAATGCTGTCCTAGGACCTATCAGAGGTGTATTTATGCCTACCACCAAAACCTCTGATTTTGATGGTTCACACCATCTGTTTGGCAAAAAGTCTAAAGACTTGCCAAATAAGTCTGAAGACCCTCCAACCACAGGAACCCCTAAGCCTACATCCCATAAGTTGGACTTACCAGAATCAAAGGAAACCACTGGCATTAGGATCAATGACTCCCTTGACTCTAGAAGTATATCTAGTAATGATTCTAACACTTATGTCTCTTGTTCTTCCAGGGACAAGACCTCAGAGACCTCTAGTTATGCCAACTGTGATTCCAAGACCAAGTCAGAGTCACCCAAGTCCTCAATAAAGATTTCTGACAAGTCATCTTGCAAGTCTGTGGACTCTGAAGTTGCTGCTGATGAAGTTCTTTCTAAGACAGCCTCTTCTGAAGACTTGTTATTTACATCTTTTGAAAACAATTCCTTTCAGTATTTGCAAAATAATTCTATTTCTGGTGTTTCTTTGAATAATTCTTTGTTTACTAAGACATCTTTTGGATTTAATAAATCTTCTAAGAAGAAGAAGTGTTTTGTTTGTGGTAGCAAATTGCATTTGATTAAGGATTGTGATTTTCATGATAAGAGGATGGGTGTTTCTTCTGTTAATAATAGACCTAGACAAAAGTGGACTAACAATTGTACCAAACCCTCATTAGTTCCACAGGCAAATTACAATGTCAGTAGAATGCATTCCATTCCTGCTGATTGGTCTATTCCTTCTGATAGGTCTGTTTATTCTAGTAGATGTATGAATACCAATAGAAATAGATATGGGTCAAGACCATTTTATGGATTTAATCATTGGTATGGATATAATGACCTAATGTTTATGGGAAGGGGTAATTGGGATTCTGCTGAAAAGTCCTCTGCAGATTGTTCTTGGACATATAACAGACCATATAACTACAGGAATTCCAGGAACAATAGTGGATCTAACTCATCTTCTTGGGTACTTTATAATGATCCACAGGGCAGGCTCAAGTCTTTCATGACTTAAGTCTCTTAACATATTCATGTTGTTGTATATTAACTTCTTTTGTTGTAGGAACATCCTCTTCTTAATAAAGACTTAGGTATTGTTGATAGTGGCTGTTCAAGAAACATGTCTGGGAATCAAGAGAAGCTACATGACTTTGTGCCTATTAATGGAGGTATAGTGAGGTTTGGAAGTGGAGTAGGAATGATCACTGGAAAAGGAACCATTAGAACTCCAAAGGTGGATTTTGAGAATGTCTACTATGTGAAGGAGCTTCAAGGATTCAATTTGTTCTCAGTCTCACAAATTTGTGACAAAAAGCTTCCTGTACTTTTAACTGAAGATGGTTGTTTCATTCTTTCACCTAAGTTCAAAATACCTGATGACAATCATTTATTGCTAAAGGCTCCAAGGAATCATAATCTTTATACATTTGACTTGAATGATGTCAAGCCAGAAGGTGATCTAACATGTTTGGTGGCTAAAGCATCCTTGGATGAATCAACAAACTGGCATAGGAGGATGGCACATGTTAATTTCAAAGTCATCAACAAACTTGCTATAGAGTGACTTGTTCATGGACTTCCTTCCAAGATCTTCACCAATGAGCATAATTGTTTGGCTTGTAACAAGGGTAAGCAACACAAAGCTTCTTATAAAGCCATTACTGCTGTGAGCACAATCTCAGAACCATTGCAACTACTTCACATGGATCTTTTTGGTCCAACATCCATCAGCAGTATTGATCATAAATACTTCTGCTTGGTAATCACTGATGCTTTCAGCAGATTCAGTTGGACATTCTTTTTGGTGAATAAAGATCAAACCTTTCAGGCACTTAAGGAATTTATGGCTCTCATTGAAAATCAACTTAACAAGAAGATTAAGGGTATTAGGTGTGACAATGGGACAGAGTTCAAAAATGCTAATCTCATTGAACTTTTTGGTTTAAAGGGTATTAAAAGAGACTATAGCACTCCTAGGACTCCACAACAGAATGGAGTTGCAGAAAGGAAGAATAGAACCCTTATAGAGGCTGCAAGATCTATGCTTGCTGACTCTAAACTTCCCACCATGTTTAGGACTGAGGCAGTTGGCACTGCTTGTTATGTATTGAATAGGGTGTTGATTACTAGACCTCATAATAAGACACCTTATGAGCTACTAACAGGGAAGAAACCTACCATTGAACACTTGAAACCTTTTGGTTGTCAGGTGACCATTCTTAACACAAGTGATCACTTAGGGAAATTTGAAGCAAAAGCTACTGAAGGGTATATTGTTGGTTACTCAGCTCATAGCAAGGCTTACAGGGTATATAACTTGGCTACAAAGAAGATAGAAGAGACTCTTAACCTGAAATTTCTGGAAGAGAATGTAAATGTTCAGGGAAAAGGTCATGAATGGTATTTTGATCTTGATTACCTAACAGATTATTTGGGGTATGCTAGACACAAAACTAACCCCTCTGCAGGTATACAAGTATCATCTTCTAACAGTGCAGGTACCCTACAGGTTGATTCTGACAGTGATTCAGAAAGTGATGAACCCATTATTGTTGTAACTACTCTACCAATTCAAATAGCAGATTCTCCTAACACAGAAGCCTCTGATGCCAAATCTGCTGATGATGTGGAAAACTCAACCTATGCAGAAGATCTTGCAAGACTCAAAAAGCAAGAGCATGCAGCTGCTGAGGAATCTAAAAGACTTGGTCTTGAATTTGCTCAAGATACTGAAGCACTCTTAAAATAAGTTGCTGTTGAAGAAAGCAGAAAAACTAGTTCTGCTGATACATCTGCTGATGCAGCTGCTAATTCTGCTGATGGGGATTCTGGTGAAGGTATTTCTGCAGCAGTTCCTGTTTCCACTGAAACTTCCACATGTTTGGATGAACCTTTTGGCAGGTTTCCAATTCCCTCAGATCTTGCTGATGTTGAGCAAGGTGATGGCATTTTTCACTCAGCTTCTTATGATGAAGACTTTGCTCCTACACTAACCAATCTTGATCCCTCCATTGATGTTAATCCTGTTGCAACTAAAAGGATCAACACCATTCATCCACAAGATAATATACTTGGTGATCCAAATGCTATGGTCCTCACCAGGAGTGCCATTAAGAATACCAAGTTTGGGCAATGTGCATTTCTTACTTATGTATCCACTCAGAAGAGAGACAATCACACAGATTAGAAGCATTGTTTGTTTGCTTGTTTCCTGTCTCAAGTTGAACCAACAAGCATTAAACAGGCTTTGACTGAACCTAGTTGGGTTGAAGCTATGCAGGAATAGATGCAACAATTCAAGAATCAAGATGTTTGGGTCCTTGTTGATCTTCCTGCAGGGAAAATTGCAATTGGGACCGAGTGGATCTTAAAATGCAAGAGAGATGCCAGAGGTATTGTGGTTAGAAATAAAGCAAGATTGGTGGCTCAAGGTTTCAGATAAGAAGAAGGGATTGATTACACTGAGGTCTTTGCACCAGTTGCTAGGGTTGAGGCAATTAGATTATTTTTAGCTTTTGCCTCATATATGGGGTTTAAGGTCTATCAGATGGATGTCAAGAGTGCCTTCCTCTATGGAAAAATTGAAGAGGAGGTATATGTTACTCAACCACAGGGCTTTGAAGACCCTCATCATCCTAAGAAGGTGTACAAAGTTGTCAAGGCACTTTATGGACTTCACCAAGCACCAAGAGCATGGTATGCTAGACTGTCTACATTTCTTTTGGAGCATGGCTACAGAAGAGGGGCTATTGACAAGACCCTCTTTATTAAGAAAAACTCCAGGGACATCATTCTAGTACAGGTATATGTGGATGACATTATCTTTGGATCCACAAAGGAGGCATGGTGCAGGGAATTTGAAGATTTGATGAAAGGTGAATTTCAGATGAGTGCAATGGGGGAGTTAACCTTTTTCTTAGGGCTACAAGTCAAACAACAACCTGAAGGGATTTTTATCCAACAGGAGAAGTATGTTAAAGACATTTTGAAAAAAATTGACTTTGAACTTCTGAGGACTGCTACTACTTCATATGAACCACCCAAGCTTAAGAATCCAAATGAACAAGATGAGGCTGTGAATGTTCACCTGTATAGGTCCATGATTGGATCCCTCATGTATCTCACAGCTTCTAGGCCTGACATTACCTTTGCTGTCAGTGCTTGCTCAAGACATCAAGTCACTCCACTGACTTCCCACCTAAATGCAGTGAAGAAAATCTTCAAGTACATCAAAGGCCAACCCAAGCTAGGCCTCTGGTACCCAAGGGAATCACCATTTGTGTTGGAGGCTTACAGTGATAGTGACTATGCTGGAGCTAATTTGGATAGGAAATCCACAACAGGAGGTTGTCAATTTCTTGGTAGAAGACTCATCTCTTGGCAGTGCAAGAAACAAACCATAATGGCTACTTCTACTACTGAAGCAGAATATGTTGCTGCTGCCAATTGCTGTGGTCAGGTACTTTGGATTCAGAATCAGATGTTGGATTATGGGTTTAACTTTATGAACACTAAAATCTACATTGATAATCAAAGTACTATTTCTATTGTTAAAAATCCTGTTTTTCATCAGAGAACTAAACATATAGAAATTAGGCACCATTTTATAAGAGATGCAAATGAGAAGCATCTAATTCAAGTGCTTAAAATTCATACTGATGATAATGTGGCTGATTTATTAACAAAAGCTTTTGATGGACCTAGGTTTAATCACCTAGTTGTCACCATTGGGATGGTTAACCCTTGAATGCTATGTTTGAGGGGAGGCATAAGCCTCAGGGGAGGATTGGACATGTTGTATATTATGTAGATTATTATATTTACTAACTTTGTTTTGCAGGTTCTTACTAACCTTGTATATTATTATGGTTGTTCTTTTGTGTTTTGTTTGAATGTTTGATTGCAGGTTATGTTCCTGCTGATGTACAAAGATCTACACTACATCTATCAGTGGAATCAGATGTAAAAGACAGAAAAAAAAGATCTTTTATTATTCGGAGAAAATAAAGTACATCCATAACAAACACAAGTCAACATCAAGCATACAAAAGACATCTGTTACAAACAACCAAACCAACAAAACACCACCTCCCAAAGCCCCAACTCTCTAATCCATCTTCCTCTTCCCTCTGCCTAAGTGCTTTGGGTCAGGCATCTTCTTGTGGACCCCTCTGGATTGCATGTCCTTGTTCTAGAGCTTAGGAGCAGCAAGACCCAGGACCACCTTCAATGGACCCTTGTTCCTCTTTGAGGACTGTGGCTCTTCAGGGACAGAGATCATCCTCTTATCTGCACACACCCTCTCCATTTCAGAAGTCAGGAATGCTATGATAGGAGTGAAATCAAGGACAATCATAGCTAGAGAATTTGGAGCTTCCTTTGTTTCAGTGGTTTCTTCTGATGAGGTTGGAGATGGACAAAACTCAGAAGGGCCTTCACCTAGGTAGTAGTATGCTCTTTGGATTTGAGGTATGTCAAAGGTGGAGTCTAATGATGAGTCAGAAGAAATTTCAATAATTTTGGGGGATGGTTTCATGATTTAGGTGTTGAGAAAGACTTTGGTGGTATGTTTTTAGTGTACTAATGGGTTTTGAGTAGCTTATGCTTTGAAGACTACTTTATAAAGACTTGATTTGGTTTTAATGTGAGTTAATGCAAGTTAATGGGAGGTAGTTGAGTCAGTAGCAATTACTAATTGTGCAAGTTGTTCACTTAAGTGGATTCTTCGGATGAAAGTCAATGGGTTTGACCACATGCTGCTGATGATATCTATTTTGTTCTTAAGTGTGTTCCTGCTGATGATTGATTAAAGATTACTTTATTCAGGGGAATGCAAATCTATCAGAAGGATTAAAATCAAGTAATGACAAATAAAGAAAGATTATTTTTATTGATTCTTCAGAAGTACAAAACAGGACAAAAAGATTGAAAGAAATAATACAAGTCTATCAATCCTAGCGTTCCTATTCTACTTTGCCTTTGCCCTTGCCTTCCACAGTCTTCTCCTTGCCTTTGTTGTTAATGTTGAAGATTCCTTGCCACTGAGGATAGGGCAAACCCATCACAACTTTTCTTGTCTTTGGCAATGAGGGATTTAATTTTCTTCTTCTTGGACGAGAGGACTGAGGTTTCTCAGGGGTTGTGGGGTTGTAGAGGGCATCATTCTCATCATCCTCTTCATCAGAAGAAGTGAAGATGATGGGAGACTCATCAAGATTGGGAACTCTGTTTGCCCTCTCCAATGCATTCCACTTTCTTTCCATCTCTCTCTGGTATTCTGGATCATCGATTTCAGAAGGATATGGTGGAAGATCTTTAGATGATGATGAACTTGGAGCAGGCACATCATGTTTCTTCTTCTTGGCTTGTTCTTTTGTGAGACCACGAGGAAGTGTTGGCATATTGAGTGGTGGTGGAGATGTTAGTGATTCAGATGAATATGATGAGTCAGAAGAAAGGTTAATGATACTTTGATTGGATGCCATGGCTGTATTGTTGATTGGTGGAATTGTAATTAGGGATTTGTATTGTGTGGAGAGATTTGGGGATAATTACCTTTTATTTATATAGATCACCCAAACCGCGTGTCTTTATTATCATAAATGCGAGGTAGTTTGGAGATAATTAAGGGTAATTTGAAATTTGAATAAAGATATTTTTAAAGATATTTGGTTACCACTGAAGGTGTGATTCTGTTGATTGATTATGCGGAAGGTTCTATTGAATGAATGGTTGACTGTAGTCAACGATTGACTATTTTCTGCGGATTGACCATTTGGTTTCTGCCGTTTGACTTGGTTTCTTCGGATGAGTCAGTTTAATTGCGATTTTATTCAGTTGATTATTGGTCAAAGATTACTTTCCAATAATTCATATCAGTTTCATTCCACGTTTGGTAACTTCCTTAATTAACCAATACGTGCATATCCCACTCACAAATTAACTGATTCCCTCTCACTATAAAAGTTTAAAACCATTTCAACATTCTTCAGCACTCCCAACCCTAATTTCTTATTCTCAATCAATGGCTGAACTACTTTTCAAAGGTGATCATAACAAACATGCCTTTCTCGGTCGTGGTAAGGGTGATGAAGATTATGTGGGTATGATAGAATTTCTCCAAAGATCCAAGATTCAGTATGCCTTGATCCATTATCCAAATGTGATTCATAAATCTCTGGTTGTACAATTTTGGGGAACAGCAAGTACAAGGACAGTTGAAGATGGATCAACAGAGATTGTTGCTATGGTAGATGGGGAAGAATGTGTGGTTACTGAGTCATTGGTCAGAACTCAACTGCAATTGGATGATGAAGGTGGGGTAACTGATTTACCTAAGGAAGAGATACTTACAGGTATTCGGGCTACTGGTTATAGTGGTGATGGGAAAGTGTGGTACAAGAATCTGTTTTGTCCTAAATGGAGGTTTTTGACACACACTTTGCTTCAGTGTATGAGTTCTAAGTCTGGTGGATGGGATCAATTTTCTACAGACATTGCTCTTGCCATTGTGTGTCTCTCTCAGGGAAGAACCTTTAACTTTTCTAAGTATATCTTTAAAGAAATGCTACATAATGTTAAGGATACCAAACTTAAATATCTAATGTATCCTAGGTTTCTTCAAATTATATTAGGCATTCAGACCAATGACCCTACCCACTTGCCTGTTAAGGGTTTATCTAAAAAGTTGTTTTCTCAAATGAAAATTAAATTTACAGGAGAACACAGACCCTTATTCCCAGCTATGTTGCCTGCTGGCAATGCTCCTGATGGAGTAGCTGCTGATGCAGCTGCTGATGCCCCTGTGGGAAATCCCCCTGATGGAGTGGCTGCTGATGCCGCTGCTGGTGGATAGGATTCTCTTGATGCTCAAGCACTAGAGGATTCTCCTGACAGAACTGAAGTGACTCCTGATGCAAGTACATCAGTTGCTCCTGATGTTCAGCCACCACCCTCTCCTAGGTCACCCACACCTGTACCTTCTCCAATGCATATTAATCCTCCTGAGCATGTACTCAATGAGAATTTAGGCCCTGACCAACCTGTACACTCACCATAATTTACAAGACTTCCCACACCTAGTCCATTGAGACCTCATTTTGAGGATCATGTAGATGTAGATGTAAATTTAGATTATTCTACTCATAGGACCAATGATGCTTCCAATGCCACAGATATCCCTGTTGGTGGAACTGAAGGTCCTGTTACTCTTACTTCTGTATCTGCTTTGTTGAACAGGTATGTAACTAAGGTGGACAAGTTGGAGAATGATCTGAACATCACCAAAATGAACCTTAGTAAGGCTGTTCTAACTCTCATTGGAAGAGTTAAGAAGTTGGAGGCTAAGCTCAAGAAGAGGAAAAGACAAGGTGTTGTGTATGAATCAGATGAGGAATCTACTAAAGCATCTGATACAATTGATTTGGAAGGCCTTGAACTTCTTGATGCTACCACATTGGATAGTGTTCAGAAGAATGCTGCTGCTGCAAGGCCTGCACCATCTACTCATTCTACTGATGATACGCCTGCACCAACTACTGATGATGTTCCTTCTGCTGATACCAGTATTCCAAAGGATTCAAGAGTAACTTATGTCAGAAGAAAGAATTCTGCTGATAAGACTTCTGCTGATGCTCCTAGGAAGGAACCTTTTCCTATTTCTATGCCAGAAGTGGGTACTCATGATACATCAGCAGATATTCAAGTTGATCTTCTTACTGATTCTATTGATCAGACTTCTGTTCCTCCTAAGACCACTACAATTAAGAAAGACAAAGGAAAGTCCATCATGGTTGATCAGGATATTCCTTCAAGAGTGAAGTCAAAGGTGGAACTTGCTAATGAAAAAATTAGTGAGATTGCTGCTGCACACTTGCAAGATAAAGAGAATGTTGCAGCTACAAAGGTTTAGTTGGATATGAAAGCCTCAGAAGCACTTGCTAGGAAAATACAGGTTGATTTGGATAAGATGGGAACTCCATTTACTAGTACTCTACCTGCTGAAAGACAAAAGGAATTAGATGACATAGCTAAGAATCTTTCTGCAGAGCAATGGGAAAATTTGGCTTCACAGGCTGCTGCTAAGCCTAAAATGGGTGAATCTGTACTAGGAGTTAATAACCCTGCTTTTGTTCAAATGATGGTTGAAAGAGGAAAGTTGCAGAGACAACAAGAGGCAGAGAGAAAAGCTAAGCATCAAAGGGAAAGACCTTGGACAAAGGCATAAATAAAGAAATACATGAGGAATTTTGTAAAGAATCAGGGATGCTCTATGTTTGGGTCAGGATGGACTCAAAAGAAGGTTTGGGGATTTTCTGATACACAGCTCACCTCATACTATGATAAGATCATTTCCAATCTTCATTCCTCTGGTATACATGTCCAAGATGTTCTGGAGTTTAGAGGTAGACTTTTGTAGGAGCCTGTTCCTAAGAGAACCAGGCTTAATGATATTGCTGACCAGCCTGCTGAGTCCATTGGGTCATCTCATGGTGGTCAGGAGAAAGTGCATTCTCCTTCAGTGTTGCTTTAGAGGGATGATACTCCTGATGCTTCTCATCATGATACTGTTGAATCTCAACTGGATACTACTGAAGCTCCACATGATGTTTCACATGATGCTTCAGCAGATACTCCAATCGAAGTACCTGATGATGATGATTCTGCAGATTTTCCTGCTGATGTTTCAGCACAAGTTACTCCTGATACTTCCAAACAAGTGCCTAAAGAAGAACCTAATGATGGTCCTTCTATTCCTGTTCCTACTGGCACTAGAAGAAAGTCTAAAGCTATTAAGAGGAAGGCTCCTAAAGATGTTCCTTTAGAGGACAGTACTTTCATTGACTATGCTTCTGATGATGGTCAGGATCCTGTTGTTTGGGAGAAAATTATGAAATGGGAACTTGTTGATTCTGAGCTTGGTCAAGGACAAGTGAATGTCATACATAGAGAAGATGGCTCTACCAAAACATTCCTTTTTCTGAGTCAAATCTTGCACATGGTGGACAAGCAAGATCTTCTCTCACTTTATGACTGGGTTACCAATTATTATCAAACTCATTCCCCTGATGAAATTGGAATGTATTTGATGGGAGATTTACAAATTTTGGGTGATTCTCATCGTTGTGATTCTAGTGTGAAGTTTCAAGTGTGGAAAGGTCAGAAGACATGGGTGGTTGACTATTGGAAGTTCTTTCCTCTTCCTAATGTTCATATGATTGTTACAACCACTGGTTAGACCTTATACTGTTGGGCTGATGTTCTTTATCCAATTACAATGGAAGTGATGAATCTTATGCTGGAGGCAAAACTTTCTGTTCCTCTGGATATGACTGAGAATGATCTTCATCGAGCTGAACAATTGATAAGGTTCATCAGAAGAAGTATTTTGACTAAGCAGGAACTGGCAACAAAGTATGGTATTCAAATGGAATCATATCTACAATGAGCTGGTCTTGGTATGATATTTTGTTGTACATTTTATTTCTTTTAGTTTAGTTAAAAAAAAAAAAAAAAATAACATATTTGTATAGTTTTGTGTATGTTGTTTGCAGGTTTGGTGTTGATTCTTATCACACTTTTTCTGGTCATCAACTTTCCTGATGTTGACTATTCCATCAAAAAGTTGGCTAGTCCAAAGGGTACAGCTTTGGTAAAGACTCATCAAATCTGTTGATAGTTGTAATGGTTTGCTCAAAACCATAGGGTTCTTAACTCACCCATGCTTTATTGCTGAGAGTTGAAATGGTTGTCAATTGACCATGGATTTTTTCTTTATGGATTCCAAATAATTGGCTAGCCCACAAGAGTATGGCTTGTGGTAAAGGCAGTGGAAAACCATATTTGGTATTCAATTGACCAAGATGATTTTTCATCAATAATTGACTAGTCCTGTGCAAACGGCTACAGGTAAAGACTTCTCAAATCTGTTAATAGCTGATGATTTGCTAAAAATCATATTCTTTGGGTCATCAGTGTACCATAGTTTTTAACTGAGAACACTTGGCTACTCCAGTAGTGATGGCTATTGGTAAAGAGACATCAAATCCATTATTTTCAATGATTCACCTCTCACAGGAGTTAACACACCTGGATGTGATGAGAATAGTATGAAACTTATATGTTTTGATGTACATTTGGTCATGTGTTGCTGCAAAGAATGGAGTTTTTCAATGCTTGCTGATCATAGAGATTATACTTATGAAGATTCTTTGCTACTGATGTTCATCCTCAATCCTCTTGTTTGTGCTATTGGCGATCTATCAAGAAATCTTGAACTTAGCTGTGTCAAATTCAAGATTAGGGGAGGATTGTAAGGAATTATTGGAGATACTGCTGACTGATACTGCTGACAGGTTCCTGCGGAAGCTTAGAGTGTTTCTGCTGATGACTGGTTCCTACGGACGTATAGAGATTCTACGGATAGAGTTAAACCGTGGATAGAACTTATGTAATTTAGGACAAGATATGTAGAATATCTTTTATTAGTTTATTATTATTCGTTTCTTGTAAGAAATGTTAGGGTTTCCATTAGTATATAAGGAACCCTAGGTCATTGTAATACGTACGAGTTTTCATAACATTATTAGAAAAAGTTTATTGATCCATAGAGGATCAAGTTTAGCATAAGTTTGTTTTTATATTCCGCAATAATTACAAGCTCACAGAGATTATCTCACTTAGTCTTACTGGTGATTACATTAGTAGGCTAACGATCTATTGGCTCGTGATCTATCAAGGTATAGATCCATACAAGTTAATGTGGTGTCTTCCTAAACTCCTATACTTGATTTATTATAGAGAACAACTAAATCGCACAAGTATAAATTTGCCCAAATAACAATAGCTAAGTTTGCACCATCAGTGCAAAAATTATAAGGAAATATATTATAGAATAACACTATACCTTTAAATGTTTAGCAATTGTGCCAGTATTCTGTTTTAATAACTTGGTTTCACTTTCTTTATTTGCTAAAATCTGAAGCCATTTTAAGCTCATTAAAGTTCATAATATGCAGGTACATTGAAAATGAGGGATGATGGTCGGCGTGAGTGTGATAACTTGAACGTGTGCTTTACCTCATGGTTATAGTAATTATGTTTTGCTTAAGACACAAAAAAATTCTCTAGATACAAAGCAACTAGTGGTCGTTTGCAGATTGTGTTGTAATTATAATATCATGACAATCATATAAAATAAACCAAACACATCAAGAGAGCATATGCGGAAGCGTTATAACAAGATCATATAATATGTAATTAATTAATTAATCAAATATAAAAATAAACGTACCTTTGTGATTCTAGCCCGAACAAGAATCAAATGCAATCTTCAATTCAAGAACCCTAATTAGGGTTTATGTGGATTATAAGAATTACCCCTTACCTCTTTTGTAATTCAATCCAAGATACAATCAATAGTGTGATTGTATCACGTTCTTGTACACACGTACTAAAACAAGTTAAAGTAATGCTAGTTATTGAATCACAAAAACAACCAAACTATTTGTTTTGGAAAACCAAACCAAACGAAACCCTTATGGTGTTTGTTTGGATCGACTACAAGAAGAAGAAAAGAAAAAGAAAAGGTTTAGGGATTTGTGTGTGTGCACAAGAGTACCCAAAACCTAAAACATGCACATGTATTTATACACATAGAAAACTTGGAGCTCAAGCAAGGTGTGGGTTGGGCTTCCCCATACCCCACGACCGGCCACCCCTCTAGGGAAGGATCCAGAACCTTCTTGATGTCCAATTTTTCTTTACAAGTCCTTTTCTTTTCTCGTTTAGTCAATTATCATAATTACTTAACGATCCTTGTATATTTTGTGATAATTAATAAATAACTATAACTTTATATTTATTTATTAATCTTTAACTCTCATACGTAAAGTGTGCAATCCTGTGATCTCAAGTTCGATCCTAACATACAACTACTAAAATAATGTCCATAATCTAACAGCTCCCACTTGGACATATTTTAAGAGTGTAATCACATCGGTTAGCGTCTAGCAACACTTCGATGCCTCTAGTACGATCTTGAGTAAGGCTCCTGGAAAAACCTTTTAATGATTTCTCATTATTATTATCCTTTTGTTTCTAATACCATGTTAATAAGGATATGGATTAAAGTCATTCCTTAATTAACAATTCTGTTTCTTGTTGTTTGTGATTAATCAAGATTACCAAATCTTCTGAACATATTCAGGGGAGATCTTGGGTGCGGCCACACATACATCTTACCAAACCTACGAGGGGCCCAGCAGTATTAAACTCCAAAAATAAATTTGAAGGAACAAATTCTATCTTGACTACAAGCAAAACCCACAAACTTTGTAACACTTTTAAAAAAAACCCTTATGACTACCAGTTACGTATAGCGTTAAGTTGTTCCACAAAAATGTACTACATTCATGACACTTATCTTGCATCTCAAGTCTGAAGATAACTTCTCATGATTTACTTAATAACAAAATCCATAAAGTAACATCATGTAGTTGGGATAAGTCCTATATTCGGTATCATTGAATATCATCTGAAATGGCATGACTACACATCAATATACTTAAGTATATTATACCAACCTTCATATTTGTCTTGATTTAATAATATTCCCATATTATTAACTGACAACGGACAATTTAGAATAACATTTATTCATGGATTAAACATACAAATATAGGATACAATATATTATAAATTAAACATACCATGTATTTCAATTTATAATAATTGTTTAACATCCCTTATCCAAATACTAAATAGATCAATGCATGATAACTCTTGTTGATGAATTATGTCTCAAGTAATGACATTCATACTTGTTGACAAGGCATATTTCGTCCAACTTTGATCTATCGGAATTTTGAGAATACTTATTCCTAGAATTCAACTATTGAAGTTCTTGTATATGCATACTCAACTATTTGATAATGCCATATTATCTTTCATAAAATGTGTGACATCCTTAACCACCAATTTATGATAATAAAACTTCTAAACATTTTAAAGTTTAAATTATTCTTATTCTCTTAATGTATAATGCAACTATGCTCTTATTAAGCATAACTAGTAATTGCCAAGGATGAAATCCTTACCATAACTAGTATTGAGTGTCGTCTCAATTTCATTATCATCATTGTATAAAAACAACAATATTCTATTAAAACTTCCCATAAACCTTAATATCTATTGTGTAATGTTTGATGCCCTTCAAACTTTCAAGTTTGTTGGCTATGACAATTTTCACAACAATTGAAAAATTGTTCATCTATAGAATTTGGAAGCTGTTCCAGATTTAGGATGTGATTCTATAATCAAACATATTCATTTAGAATATTACACAAGTTATCTAATAATCTTTTAATTAGATTTTAATATTGATAAATCATCTTGTAATCAAGCATGATACAACAAAGCATGATGTTTAAGAAAAATCTTTGAGTCATACTTAGATTTTATTCATGTTATGCATATCCATTTAGACTTTCTAAATGATATATCATGTTATATTAGATTCATTTACCACTCATGTTTAAACAATAAACATTCTTTCCAAGGTTGTATGTCTTATTTCCTAAATCTTACAAGTAAAGTTTCATTCCAAACTAAGAGTTAACTTTTAACTTATATGGAATGTTACTTTTATATGTTCCACAACATATATGATTTAAGAAATTAAACATAATACTCCCACTAGCTTTTAGGAATACTTAGAAATTATCTTATTTCAATTATAAATCAAAATATGAATTTAATAATTAAACATAAGAGTAATCTTCTAGATGCATGCATTTATCCATCCATGGATTATTGCACCTTGTACACTTTGAAAGATTTATTTGAATTCATAAACTCCTTTTGATTACTTATTGTCCTCGCTCAAGTAATCACTCAAGAAAGAGTTTTGATATTCCATTGTCAATTTCATAAATATGACAATCATAATCTTTATATATTTAATGTATTTAGAAAAGAATATTAAATCACAGTTAATTGCTTAAGTGTGATTAATAATCTTGTCATAAAACATACATTAAATATGTGTACAACATTGTCCATATGATTTCTATACAAAGATTTAAACAACAAGGGTTACCTTATCTTTAAAGAAACTCATCTTCATTTTCTAGTCTAACTATTAAGATAAATCAAGTTTCTAAAATTGATTATCTTTATGGACAACATCTTAATCATTCATATCATGTATACTTTACCCAATTTCAAATTTGGTAATGCATCATAATGATTATCAGGTTTACAATATTCCTGTAAATCATAAACCTCAGCATATTAATCAAATATCTGAGATATATTGCTATTCTATGAATGATAATTCCATCATCTTGAGATTTAACAATTAAATGTCAAACTTTATTATCATCTTGAGATTTAACATTCAAATGTCAAACTTCATCATGATATTTACTAGTGTATTTTAGAAGATTATGTATTTTGTAATTTTTATCTTTTAAAGATCAAAACTCCCACTTGCTTTTAGCAATTTAAAGACTATCTTTAAATACTTAACAAATAAATCAACAATAAAATATTCTCTTTTGGGATATTACAAATACATATTGACAGTTCCTGACTTTACTTTGTTAATAACCTCTTCATAAGCAGTTAAACAAATTTAGAACTTCAATTTAAGACTTAATGTAATTCATCACATTCATCACATTCCATCATATGATGATGTCTTATTAATCTTCTAGGCTGGAGTTTTGTTAAATATGTCCAAGTCATACTCAACATTCTAACCTTAATAACTTTTGGAAGAAAAGAAGTCATAGTTATCTTTAATCAAACAATATAACAAGAGTTTGATTTTCCTAATTGAACATACCATAAACATTTGGTATTTCATTAGTATTAATATTGTAAGACAACCATATTTCCTTTTGACTTGTCTATTTACCAACTAAGTCATTTTAATGGTATAATAATATTTTTCAAGCCAATTACATGCTTTATAACACAAGACACTACAAGAAAAGTGGCTTTTTAGGACCCCCATAAGCGTCATAAAATGGTACTTTTTAGGACCTTTCATTTAATAGGACCAAGGATGAAAGTGTTTCATGTAAGGCGGTTGTAATAGGTCCAAAGCGTCCTAAACCTTATGAAACCAATTTTATGGTCGTATTATATGCCTGTGAACAACACAAATAGCGTCCTAATAAAACCATATTAGGACACTTTTACATTGTTTTAACATGTGATTACCTACTTTTAATCTTTTGAGACACATAAAAACGTCCTTAAAAGTATTGTTAGGACGCTTATGATGTAACATCATAGCTATTTTAGCAACCAAGAAAAGGGTCCTAATAACTCAAATAAGATTATGATACCAATTTTATGGTCGCATAATAGGTCTATAAACAACCCAAATAACGTCCTAATAAAAACATATTAGGACACTTTTACAATGTTCTAACATGGGGTAACCTACTTTTATTCTTTTGATACACATACAAGCGTCCTTGAATGTTAATTCTTAGGACAGTTATCATATACCATTATAGTTACTTTAACACCAAGAAAAGGGTCCTAATATCCCAAATACGATTATGAAACCAAATTTATGGTCGCATAATATGTCTATGAACAACCAAATAATGTCCTAATAACAACATATTATGACACTTTTACAATGTTGTAAAACGTGGTTACCTAATTTTAATCTTTTGATACACATACAAGCGTACTTAAAAGATAATTGTTAGGACGCTTATCATATAACATTATAGCTACTTTAGCACCAAGAAAAGAGTTCTAATATCTCAAAAAAGATTATGAAACCAATTCTTTGGTCGTATAAAATGTCTATTAACAACCTAAATAACGTCCTAATAACAACATATTAGGACACTTTTACAATGTTAAGCGTCCTTAAAAGTTAATTGTTAGGACGGTTAATAAGTTTAATAGGACAATTTCAAAGTCCTGACAAGTCATATGATAGGACGCTATTTTCAGCATGCACGCTCTATTATTACGATATGAATAAAACATCAACTAATTATTAAATGAATAAAACGAAATTGTATTTCAAATAAGCAATTGTCATAACAAAAGCACTAAACATAAATAAGGTAGACACTATCCAACATAAAGTCTTGTAACATTAAACAATAAATTAAAGCAACAAGAAGCTTAGTCCGGGGTCATCATGCATCCTTTCTCAATCCTCATGGACCACCTACAAATAAACACCCATGTATAAGTATACATAGAATAGTACCTGCAACGATAAATTAAGTTAACTCTCAGACAAATGCAGCCCCTTTCTTTATCTGCCATAACTTGGCACCAATCTACCTGCCATAACTTGGCTTCAACTCCTTCGACAAATGCAGCCCCTTTCTTTATCTCGTGAGCTAGCTTCCCTGTGTGCCCATACATAGAATAGTACCTGCAAAGATAAATTAAGTTAACTCTCAGACAGGTGTGTTGATAAATCATGTACATGAATCTTGCGCCCATAGTTTATCCTACAAATTCACTTTAATGAAAATAAAAAAACTGAACAAAAACCAACCAACTATAAAAAAAGCCAATTTCCCGTAACCTAAACACTAAACTATCTGAGATTTGTAACACTGACCCATTGAAACTGAACCCAAACTAAACTGACCCATACTACAAAAGTGACCCAGTGACCCATTTTAAACCAGACCCGAACCTAACCCGATCCATTTAAACTGAACCCAACCAAAACTGTCCCGTACTAGAAAAATGAACCAGTGACCCATTTTAAACAAAACCCAACCTGATATCCATAAAATTACGCATACCATCAATAGTCTTGGCTTAAAATACGGAAGCAATGCCGATATCCCAACCAGTAGTAGAATTTGCAGCAACTTTGTTCAACATTAGCTCACGTTCTGCAAATGGAAAGTATGTGATATATTTGACCTGAAATAGTAAAATTATTTCGTTAGACCAGAAGTTTTCTAGTGGAAATCACAATCGTCAATTTTCCAAGAATTTGAAGTCATTGAAACTGAAACAAAATCTCACCTCATGAACATCCACCAATTTGTGAAATTGCTGAACCAACTGTCCAATAGATTCATCTGTACCAGGAATCAAAGTTGTAATGAAAGATAGACCCTCAATTTCTGCACGACCAACTGCAAGACTCTGCAAACAACCAATTGTAAACATAATTCTTAAGTATCGATACAGAAAGACTGGGTAACCCACAAGATTGGATATTGTGTTACATAATAGCATCTTATACTGAGATAATTGCGTTTGTGTGTGTGCATCATAAGCAAAAAACTTGAATGTTGTAACCCCTTCTGGATATAACTCCGCTGACCAGGTTTAGGACTCCAGGAGTATTATTGACAAGAATTTTCAAAGTGTGGGACTGATGACCAGTAGACTGTAACATTAAAGACAAAATTAGCATGAGAAAACATAAGCTGAAGTGTTATCTTAGAGATCAGAAACGTCATTGGCGACCTTGGTTAAATATTTAAGTAAGAAGTCACTTTGATTACTTACTTCTATACAGGTAATGACATATTTAGCAATGATCTCCTCACGCGTCCTTAGTCTGGGCGTTGGATCAGCATTGGCATCATCAAATAACTTTTGCCTGTCGGTTTTCTTTCCTGCATCCAAAGATGTAAAACATTATTCTCTTTGTTACTATTTATATACCACTCTGCACAAACATAATTAATCCAGGTAAGGCATCACTATATCAGGTATACAGTTCTCATTCATTTAGGCACATCGATGTATCCATTTAACATATGAATCTCTCTATGTAAAGCCAATATGTAACTTTACTGAATATCTATTCTAATGCTAAATATCAAGACATCTTGAGGTAAAAAAATGTCGATAAAAAACAATATAATTAATGATAAATGTGTAAATAGGATACGATAATCAGAAAGACGATGCTCGTCCTTCAAAACCTTTTGCCTAAAGATGAGCCGCTGTTGTGCAACCGGGCGGCCAACTTCACCAGACATTTTTTCTTGAATGCTTTTTGACAAGAATATAGAAAATGTCAAAAACAAGACTAAAAAGCTAAGAGCAAACCTTGTGTAAAGAATTGGAACCCAACAATGGATATGAGGGTTCTCAACATCAGTACGTCACACAGGTCAAGACAAAGATGAAAGCATGATCTCTTGCAACGAGCAAGTGAAACTTGAACCTCAACCACCAACAGTTAGGTGGGACATTTACACAAAGTATAAAGACAGCCCTGCATTCAGTGCAGTGAGAGAGAGCGAAGCCTTCTCTGGTTGAGTGCCAATTGTCAAGACAAGACTTGTGGACATATTTTTGGGTGCCTCTGCAATGGCAAGGTGCAATGAGGTCTTCTGAAATATAATTAAAAGGGGTTGGACTAAAATCGTATAAAAATAATACACAAAGCAGAAGAGAAACGGACCTTCGGTATCAAGGCATATGCAGCACTGTGATTGGTCTGGAGTAACCAAGCTAGTGTTTTCATCAGAATGACGAGTTTGTTCAACAGAGATGGAGCAATCACTGCTGCTATCATCTAGAGCAGTACTTGTTCGTATCTCAAATGTAGAAAACGAATTGTTGTTATTCAACCTGTGAATATCAGCGATGGTTTAGTTAGGAAGTTAAACAGACTAGAAATGTCATAAGGTCAACATATTGCGAACCTGGTTTGGATCCTTGAAAATGCATCTCATAGTATGCTACATTGTTGTTTCCATCAAGCTAATAAGCAAATTTTGATCTCCTAAAAGTTCCAAAATACAGCTATAATTATCCCGCTACCAGCGCTTAGCAATGCCTAAAATATGTCCCCCATATCCACTTTGTTTTCTCATACTACCTGCAACTTTAGCTCAATATAATCTCCTTCAACGCATTGGTATAGCACTAAAACAAGTAATTAGTATAGCATCAAAATACCTATAAGCTTAATATATGTTGGTATAACCTCATCCCAATAATTTAAAAATAAAAATAGTAGGCGTGTGGACTCAGAACAATGGTTCTTTAAATGACCCTTTACTGCTAAGATATTGGCACTTTCAGGCCCATAAAAGCAAATACATATTGAATTGATTGCGTTAAAACCGGCGCCACATCTCAAATGGCTCAACAAATCGCCTGTTTATGGCCTACAAGCACCAAACAATTTTCGATGTATCGTTAAAAATGGAAAATGATATTGAATGTAATCTTACATCGAGTGCCCGTAATCCCCTACCCATGTGTTGATTATGATTTGTATCATCTAGTTGTTAATACGTTAATTTTGATCTTTGAAATGGACAATTACAGAGTAATTTTTTAGTAAAGTTTATATGATTTTGTATGAAAACTTTAAGGTAAGACTGAAACAAACATAGCTACTAGTCAAAGTTAAAGTGCCAAGGAACTTTAGGTGAACAAACTAACCATTTATTAAGTGACCAAAGCAACCATTTATTCAAGAATTGCAGAGAATAAATCATGTAGCAAACACTAAAATTAAGCAAACTTTTTAACATCATCCGTAAGTAAAATCAACAACCAACAAATTATAAAATCAATAACCATCAATGACCTCTCTGCAATTAGGGCTAAATTTGACCCTCAATTTCAATTAAGCCTAAAATTAATACATACATAAACATACAGTAAGCCTCAAATTAACGCATACATACCTAACCCTATGTTCATAAAAATTGAGATGACTTACTAATTAGTGTTGGCAGTGGTGGTATGATGGAGAGGGGAAGGGCAGTGACAAAATGAAAGTGTGTTTGATACTTTTTGATTGGGGCGGAAAATAAGAAAAAGTGGTGGTATGAAATTTCATTTGAAAAAGTCAAAAACTCAAAATGTGAAATGATCCCGCCAACAGATGCTTATTAAGAAACAGGGCTCTATTAGAAAATGTGGAATACAGCCCGGTTATAAATTAGGAACAGGGTTTTTTTAGTGGGTAAAAAAAGGAATTGCTCAAAGTAGGGGTCTTCACGGTTCGGTTAATTAACCGAATAAACCGAAAACCGAACCGAACTAAAAAAAAACGAACCGAACATCTAACCGAACTGAACTTGTTAAAACCGAACCGAACCGAATTAAAAATTCGGTTTTCGGTTTCGATATGGGTTTAGCTATTTGAACCGAAAACCGAATTTATATAAATATATATATTTTTTATATATTTATAATATTTTAAATATAAAAAATATCCATTAAAATTTTATACTAATATAAAAAACACCTTTTTATGCTTGAAATATTTTTTTGCCAAAAATATATAAAATTAAATTCAAAAAAAATATAAATAGTGTAATTTAAGTAAAAAATTCAGTTTTCGGTTTTGACCCATAACCGAACCGAACCGAACTTCGGTTCGGTTCTCGGTTCAGTTCGGTTATACATATTTTCGGTTCGGTTCGGTTTTCGGTTATGACCCAAAAATTTTTTTAACCGAACAACCCGAACCGATTAAACCGATTAACTGATAACCGAACCGATGAACACCCCTAGCTCAAAGAACCCCATTTTATAAATAAAGGGGCTTTATTTAGGGGGCTTTATTCCTCTTTTTGTAGTAGTGATAGTTCGTATATTAACGAATTAATTACGTAGGTTAAAAATCATAATGAAATGTTTTAGATTATTTAACGTCTCTACAGAAGTTTAAAATTAGAGGGCATTTTGGGTATTTCACATGTTCAAAATTTCTGGGTTTTACAACTCTTCCCCTCAAAAAGAAAATTTTCGTCCGCGAAAATTGAAATGATAATGAAGCAGAGACATAACAATTCATAACAAGCATGAAAATTTGGTCTCTCATGACCCTATCTTGTCGATCTAAGATGTTTTCCATTTTACACAAAAGAAATATAACAAGTGGCTTCAAATCATGCGAGTAGGGTGTCACATGCAAGGATGATAAGGGTGATCCCCTCAGAAAGATACACGGGAGGTGTTATGAACATGTGACAGCTGAGGAGGTAGAGTTAGACGATAGGAAACCTCCTCCGAAACGTACAAGAATCAAACGGTCCAAATTTGGTTCCACACAATTCCGGTCCTTATATATATTTTGCTTTTATTTGACATCAAATTAAGATTAGATGGATTTTTATTAATTTACTCTGACATTCAGTAGCCATTTGTTATTAACTTTTAATCTCTATAATTAATCTATATAACGAATTAATATCTATCATATTATTTAAAATGTGTCTTCTTATATATTTTGCTGAAATTAACTTTGTTGTTTCTTAAATATATATTTTTTTCCCTTTAAGGTCAAGTTAAAAATATTCATATTGTATAGACAAAAGCGGATAAACAAATGATTGAGGTCATATATATTCAGGTTGTTTGGTGTAAGAATCATTTCATTCATAAAATATGTTGGAAGAAAATTATGTGTCTAGACCCAAGCCCATATGTGGGCTTTGGTTTGTTAGTGTTTATGGCTTAACCGAGGCACCACCGACCATTTCTAGCCTATTTCCTGATGAACCCTCAAACGTTAGCTAGTAAGTTTGAACCCAAAACTTATTGTGAGAAAATTAAAGGCTTACCGCCAATCCATTTGATTATGTTTATTCATATTATATATATCGAGAGTTAAATAGGAACTGATTGCCTATGAGAGCTTTAGCCATACTAGCTAAATCCCATACACTTGAAATAGGCCCACTAAGGCCGCAACCCGTAATAACTCACATGATAATCTACTTCCCAAGACAGGCTCAAAGCCTGGCAAACACATGTAGGAACCAACATGACTAGAATATGACTGTTGCAGTGTACGGACATGTGTCATTATGTACAAGGCTAGATGATGAATCACATGTGTTATAACATGCATAACGAAGATTCAAGAGCAATTGATAATCAAAAAACTCTATATTAAATTCAATGAAAATTCACTTAACCAAAAACAAAACACATTATTGATTAGAAAAAATCCAAATATATTTTTAACCATAACTTGAACTAGATAACAGCTCGAACTGACAAGCTCAATTATTAAGCATGATATTTGTCACCTTATACCGTCCAATATAATCGTTTATTGGTCGAATAGTCTTCATACCATGTTTACTGATAAGTCATTTTTGTTACTCATCCATTGTTGTACTTATAAACCTAAGCTTATAAAATCTCGAAACACTTCACTAGACTTATTTATGATGGACGTGCGGTGCCTAAAATTTGAAACACTATGATAGACTTATTTATTTTAGGATTACTTGTTTTTGGGCAATTCCATATTTCCCCAATAAAAATATCAAAATTCCATATCTCCCCTAATATGCATCAAAATCATTGCAAATTATGCATATTAACTTGTAAGTTGGGTAAATATGGTATTTTGAAGTTTATATTGATTAAATATGAAATTAACCCCTTGTTTTTATATAAAGAAAAATTGAAATATTGTAAGAGCATCCACTATGGTGGTTTATAAAAAGGTCCAAGAAAAGATGAAGAGGTTTATAATTTTATTAACCATAGTGGAAATGTGTTTCATGCTTATGTGGAATAAAAAGGTCTAATATATTGAACCTCTTCTAAATTTAATGCTTTTGTATTTAATGGGATTTTGATAAAGCTTTAAGATGTTTATCCATAGTGAAAAAAGGTTTATAACAAGGAAATGGTTTATGAATTTATGATTTCGGATGACTAGGCAGTATTATAAACCTTTACAAAGGTCCACCATAGTAGATGCACTAATGTGTCAAATTATTTGCAACCTTTTTTACAAGTCTCACACTTAAGTTTTGCCTAAAATAAATCTCCCTCTCAACTTTCCACAAGTTCCGCGTAAGTTTTTCCCCAAAATCAAATCCTCCCTCCACCCTTTTATCCTTGACCTCAGATCTCACATCCTCCAACTTATTCCACACTAATTTCTCAATCTCTCGAAAATCCCCTCTCGTCTCTGTGGTCAACCGGAAGCCATCAATAGTCACCATCCACCAGTCGTCGTTCAGACCATTGACGTCAATTTTCAAGTTCATTTATACATAAATTAGGTACTTTATTGTATTATAACATAAATTTGGTAATCAATTTGAAGGTTTCATGTGTTAACTTAGTGATTTTATGATTTTTTGAATTAGGGTTAATGCGACCCCGAATTTATATAAACGGGGGGAACATCAGTTTTGCTACTAATATGGACATCAGGTAATATAAAATGTTTTATGTTCAATTTAGAAACCAATTTAAGGTGTTCATGGGTCAATTTCTTATTTTGTTGATTTTCGAATTTAGGGGTTTTTGTGAACCCGAATCTATAAACTTGTCACTTAGAATTTTACGGTTCTGTTGAAACTGAATTGGGTATTGTGTTAGTCACTTAATGACTATGTTATGCGGTTTATTTTTTATTTTTTTCGTGAAAATGAATTCTTATAGTCATGTTTCAATTAGGAGGTTTTTGGTTAGTAGCATGGTTCATGATATTTTCAATTGTGTTCATGTTTTTGGCTACTGGAATAGGGATTTATGTATCGAAAGAGGTGGTCTAAAAAGTGACCCGCAACCCGACCCGATCAAAAATCGGGTTATCGGGTTCGGGTGGGATTCCTGTCGGGTTACATTGGGTTGGGTTATTGGGTTCAAACATCAACATGACCTAGCAGTAGCAATTCACAAATCAATATAACTTTTAAAAATGTAGATTAATTAGTATAACTCTTGATCAAAAAGTTAACGCAATCACATATCATTTTTATCGGAAACTTGACATGCAAACTTTTTCTGGCACAAATTTCTCCTAACCTATTCAGTCAATGCAGGGTCTTCCCTTTAGAGCTTTATAAAGTTGATGGTTAATTTTTATGTAATAAACAATCTACCCGTTTATGGTGTTATATGTACTATTTTGCTACAGACGCTGGATGTGCTCTTACAGATCCTCATAACCTTCCCAAAAGTAGAAACTTTGCGTTCTAAGGTACATATGATAATTTCTCTTTTTTGTGCTGTTGTAGTCCGCATTTGTCTGATTTTTGCTATTTTGTCAGGTCACTTCATTTATTCACCGAATGGTTGAGACATTAGGATCGTCTGTATTTTAAGTAACGAAGGCATTGTAGCAGTTACTTGCTGAAAGCGAGGTATTAATTAATGCCCTCATTAAGTAGCTTCTTAGCTTTTATTGTACCTTGCTAGCTCAAGTTTAACAAGGAATTCATTTCATGTAACCATTACAAACTCAAGGACCAGTAGCCAAGTTTTTTTTCTATAAACTATTAGTAGCCAAGTTGAAAAATCAAACCATTACAAACTCACTACCAAGGACTAGCAGCCATTCACATAAAACCTTAAAAGACATCATTAGTTGGTTAAGTTTATTAGAATTACTAGCTGCACTATTGTGGTTATATGATATTAAATGAACATTATATATTTACATTATTATGACATGCTTCTCAATCGACTGTTATGGCTTATTTAGTTGCTGATGTGTATATACGTTACTTAAAATTGTTACTTAAAATCTAGTTGTTGTGCATATTCAGTGTATATACGTTACTTAAAATTTGGTTGTTGTGCATATTCGGTGTAGGATTGGGATTTAAAATTGCTACTTAAAAAAAATTAAAAATTAATATTTGGGTCTATCTTTTTCATTCTTTTAGCTATCTTTTTCATTGTTATCGTTATCCAGGTAAATGATTGCTGCCGAAACCATTTTATCCAGGTAAAAATTAATACCTTATCCATTTCTATTTAATTACAGCATGGGTATGTTTTTATTTTACTATGTAAGTTTTTTTTTTAATATTTATTTATTTATTTATAATAATAATAATAATAATAATTATTATTATTATTATTATTATTATTATTATTATTATTATTATTATTATTATTATTATTATTATTATTATTATTATTAAAAGTAGTTGTATTGGGATGAAATTGACCATATTGGTTAAAATGAGCTATATTAGGTTGAAACATGTCATATAGGGTATGAATGGGTCCTGGTCAAATTAGTTTATACTTAATGTAACTATGTAAGTTAGTCATATTGGTGAATGGGTTGTGTTGGGTTAATTTGTGTTGAAATTGGCTAAGGTTAGTTGATATGGGTTCTTTAGAGCTTAAATGGGTTGTATTGGTTTAAATCAGTTGTATGGGATTAAAAGTAGTCATCTTGTGTATGAATGTGAATATTGTATTGATGAGTATAAATGAGGTTATAATCATTAGAATGATATTGAACCCGTTTGACCCAGCTCCGTTTTGAGTTTGAAACTTTTGACCCGTTTTAAAAATTGCTTACCCTTTCTATTGCTCTTTTGTATATTGAACTTTTTTCTAGTTTATACATAATTCTAATGGTAGAATACTATATATTATGCAGGGTTTACGATGAAGAATTGATTCGATGAGCTTTATTCGTTTTCATTAGTAATAAATTGTCTTAGCGATTTACATTGAGTTCTAGTTATAACATTGTTATTCTAAAGACCATGGTTAGTTTTTTACTTTATGGTATTCAAGTGACCATGTTTACTTGATTTTACTGATGATTAATAAAAATTGAGTTCAATTTATTTTTGGCTTCAGTTATATTATATTTGCGAAAAATTGAGATGGTTGGTTGCTATGATGACTAACAAATTAATGAATGCAAAACCGTGCCAAATGACTTCTATATCGAACACAAAAATGTGCCAAATGATTTTTTTGGCAAGGCGGATAAAAATGTGCCAAATATGTTTGGCACAAAAATGTAAACCGTGCCAAATACGTTTGTCACGGTATTTAAAACCGTCTTAGTTAATTTTGGCACAATAGATAAAAACGGTACCAAATAAGCATTCGGCATGGTAAATGAATTGGCACAAAAAAAAAGGCATTTGGAACGGGAAATGAATTGGTACTGAGTACACATTTGGCACGGGATGTAAAAGTGTGACGAATGCCCATTAGGAACGGAAGATTATCAGTTGTGCCAAATAAACCAACAATCCAATGAGAACCTGCTGAGGTATAATGTCATAAAGAATATGAAGGGTCATATGAAAATGGTAATCAAAGAATAGTCCAGAAATGGTAAAAGGGATAGTAACATAATTTGAATAAGCATTATAAAAAGCGGATGTTTTACGACTCTAAAAAGAAGTGTCATATTATGCTGTATCATAAAAAAACCATTATGAATAAGCGTTCTATAAAGGTTAACGTTATAAGACCCTATTGTCAAGGGTCCTATTAACTTTTGTTATAATAAAAAATGTTTGCGAATAAGCGTTCCATAAAACTGATGTTTTATGACTCAAATATCAAGTGTACTATAATGGTGTATCAATCTATGGGACCCAAGTGTCAAGTGTCATATTAAGTTATAATAAGGATTTAGTGGAAATCCTACATGGCATAAAACTAATGTTTAAATAAAACTTTTGTGAATAAGCGTTTCATAAAACTGATCTTTTACGACTAAAATATCAAGTGTCCTATTATGGTGTATCAAGTTTTGATACCCAAGTATCAAGTGTCATACTAACTAATGTTTAAATAAAACTTTTGTAAATAAGCGTTCTAAAAAACTGATGTTTTATGACTCAAATAAAGGAGTGTTCTATTATGGCGTATGATAATAAAACCACAACAAATAAGCGTACTATAAAGGTTAATGTTAAAAGACACAGGTGTCAAGGGTCCTATTAATTTTTGTTCAAATAAAACCTTTGCAATTAAGAGTTCTATAAAACTGAATAAGCGTTATAAAAAGCGGATGTTTTACGACTCTAAAAAGATGTGCCATATTGTGGTGTATCATAAACAAACCATTATGAATAAGCTTTCTATAAAGGTTAACGTTATAAGACGCTATTGTCAAGGGTCCTATTCACTTTTCTTATAAAAAAAACGTTTGTGAATAAGTGTTCCATAAAACCGATGTTTTATGACTCAAATATCAAGTGTCCTATGATGATGTATCAATCTATGGGATCCAAGTGTCAGCTGTCATATTAAGTTATGTTTTAATAGTACGTTTGCGAATAAGCGTTTTAAATAATTAATGTTTTATGACTTATATATCAAGTGTCCTATTATGGTGTATTGTAATAAAACCATAATTAATATGCATCCTTTAAGGGTCCTATTAAGTTTTGTTATAATAAAACTTTTGCAAATAATCATTTTAAACAAATGATGTTATAAAACCATTGTACATAACCTATAAAGGTTAACGTTATAATACCCACGTGTCAAAGGTCCTATTAAATTTTGCTATAATAAAACTTTTTGTGAATAAGTGTTTTAACTAACTGATGTCTTATGACTCAAAACTCAAGTGTCCTATTATGGTTTATTATAATACAACCATAATGAATAAACGTCTAATAAAGGTAATTTATTAGGATCCATATTTTAAGTGTCATATTAAGTTATATGATAATAGGACCCCAAATCATCGACCATCCTATTATATACCTTTTTAGGACATCGCCTAAGTAGCAAATATTTAAAAAGGACCCTAAACGCTCATATGTCCTATTAAACAGTTTTTTAGGACTCAATTATCATACCGTCCCACACAAAGGGTCCTAAAAAGCCACTTTTGTTGTAGTGAGTACTTTTTACAAAGTCACTTCATGTCCATGTATTTACAAGAAAACATAAACTGTTATAATCCCACTATACGTTATAAGTTATTTAACAATTTAATAACTTCATGTATATGTCTTAGTTAAAAAAACATAACAAGATAACGTCTTACTTTATTATAAGTCTTGTAACAATTAAAAGACTTTATGTTTATATCTTTACAATGAAACATAAACATGTTTAACTAAAGTAATTATGAACACCATCTTTTGGTTTCAATAGTAATTTCAAGTTAATATATTACTTCACAGTAATGTGAATAACATTATTTCTTCATTTGTTTATGTCATTCTAAGAACACATAAATATTCAGATTGAAGTAGCATTAGATTACTTAATTAATTTATGTCATTCCATGAATTCATAAATATACTAATTAAAGTAGTCTTGATATCATATTGACACATGTTCTAATAGGTATCTAATTTAGAAACTGCAAATTCTCATAGTTCAATTACATCAGTTGATCTGCTAGTAATGAAAATATGAAATTCACCTTGTTGTTGCAATCTAGCTAAGCTCTCACATAACATAAATAGCCACACCAAGTGTTTCTTGAATTAGATGTATATAATTCATATTAGAAAGTAATTCTCTTACCTTGCAGTCAAGAGAATCCATTAAATCATATCTTTATGAGTTGTTTCTTGCACACATTAAAGATAACATTTCTCCCACTTGTGCATGGAACAACCTCATATAGTTGATAAACAACACACCATGCATTTTTTTATGTGATCAATATGATTGTGTCATAGATTTTAGCATAACAAGTAGATGTAGAACAACAATATCTAGTAAGGAAACGTACAAGACTATCCTTAAAAGTATGAGTGTCTACACTTGGAAAGTATTATCTTTAGCTACCAAGATGTCAAAGCTTGTAACTCCCACTGAATTAAGGATCATTACAATAATTCCTTATTCAGTTATAAGTACACAATACTCCCACTTAATTTGACAACATTGTAAATGTTTCATATCCAGTGAAAGAAAATAGTGTGCTTTTAACTTCCTACACCTTTGAATGTCCATACGTAACAATTACTTATGCACTAAAGTGTGTATCCTACTATGTAAATGATGGACTATCCACCAAATGCTATTAACTTGAAAAATTGGGCATGCAATTTCTTCCTTAACAGGTCTACCATCCTACAATGTATGTAGCACCTTTTAAATAGCCAAAACAACTAGGTGAATAAACTAGTTTGTCTTTTACCATTTTGCGGTAATTAGTCTAGCTTCTAAATAACTCATAAAATGTCATACATAATTTTCTGTTAACCAAATATCATATTTGTTATTAAGAATTTAATCACCGAATGAGGATGATGAAATCCCTATGAAAAATATTCGCAATTTTCTTAACTATTAAAAAATTTGCTATGAATTATATTAGAATTTAGACATATCTAATATTCCTATTATCATTTCTCATTCATGAAAAGGAATAGAATTGTGTCTCACTCTTCCTTCATATAACGGAGACTTCTTTTGTCTTTTAAGTAAATTATTCTTAATCAAACATATGTTTGAAAACAGAACTAGATCAATTTACCAAAGCCCAAAGTGCGTTTACGGTTTGAACGTTGTATTAATACATTAAAACGAATTACAAAATTCAATTTCAGTATTTTCGATAATTAGGTCTTTAAGAAATAAAATACCCATTGGTAAATATATTCATATAAACCATAGTATTTTCTTAAAGGTAGGATCCTAATTGATATAGTACCATTACATCAGTTGATCTGCTAGTAATGATAGTATTCAACAAGGTAATTGTCGTGCAATAATTGGCATAACATTTGTCCAATTCCTAGATTTATGGGATTTACAATCACAAAACATTTGTATTGTAAGCATGTTTGATCCCCATCTTAATGCCTTGAGTCCAAGATCTCACTTTCTACTCAATTTAAGTCGTCTAACTTAAAAACTGCAAACTCATAAATCCATTACATCAGTTGATCTGCTAGCAATGAAATTATGAAATTTACCTCTCCATTGCAATCTCGCCAAGTTCTCACATGACGTAAATTACAACTTCAAGTGTTCTTAATTACATGGCATTTGACTTAATTTTATAAGGGTATTAATTTTGACATATAATCAAAATAATGTATGAAGAAGCATGCATACAACTTCATAACATTGGTTTTATAAAAAAAATTTATTACCAATTCACTAAGAGTGAAATAGCAAAGTTTTGATTGAGGTATCGGGTTCATCAATTAAAGAATTACCAACAATTATCGTCCACTATATCGTACTTTTGCATAAGCCCTAAGGCTTAGTGTTTCGGATAATCATTGTGGAATTGTGGTCAATTCACCCTTAAGATGACAATATACATGTAATGGTTGTTCGGTAAGTCTAATTTACACACAAACGAGCGTTAAGACAGAGTGTTTTCTATCTAAGGCCACAATTTAATGTGAAGCCAGCCTTATACCCATCTTATAGTGTGTAAATTTCGGTCGAGCCTATTTAACCATTACGTACAAAAATATCAATCAACCAATCCTTTGAAATTTAAGCTCTTAAAACCAAAACAATTTCGCCATTTATTTAGTCCATATTAATTTTTCTATTCAAAAATTACCCTTTTCCATTTATAAACATGTCTCACATAATAATAAACAAAAAACAAGTAATACATAATAAAAAATAAAACAACCAAATAGACATATACATAACATAACAATTAAATATGTATAAACATGTAGCCACATGCAAATTTTATTCAATAGTCCTATTAATAATCAAGTATAGGTGTATTATGCATTTATTCAATTAAGGCTTTCTTCTTCAAAGGAAAAAGAGCCACATACATCGATAAATCTATTACGTAAGCCAAAACTAAACAAATACCACATAGCACATAATTGATTACTTAATATTGGAGTCTTCCCCAATTCGACATCTATTAATAAATTTACATGTTTCGATATAACTTAACAATTAATTCATATATCCAATTTAAACCATTTAAATTATCACATGATAAAATCCATGCAAATATGCACTTTTCATGGATTATGCTTAACAATTAACATATTGCACCAAGATCGTTTACTAAAACGCATAACCAATTATATGACATCCTAGGGTTTCTAATCATATTAAAAATCAAAGCCAAAACCCTAACAAACTCATAGGTCAATCGACCCAATAAAAAAATTAGGGTTAGGAATAAGAAAACCTTAAAAACATGTAATTAAACGAATCAAGATTCAATTTATATGCGTTTCGATAATTAATTACACATTATAACGGCTCTAGATGCTACCGTTGGAATTATAATATCATGACAATCATATAAAATAAACCAAACACATCAAGAGAGCATATGCGGAAGCGTTATAACAAGATCATATAATATTTAATTAATTAATCAAATATAAAAATAAACGTACCTTTGTGATTCTAGCCCGAACAAGAATCAAATGCAATCTTCAATTCAAGAACCCTAAGTAGGGTTTATATGGATTATAAGAATTATCCCTTACCTCTTTTGTAATTCAATCCAAGATACGAGATTGTATCACGTTCTTGTACACACGTACTAAAACAAGTTAAAGTAATGCTATTTATTGAATCACAAAAACAACCAAACTATTTGTTTTGGAAAACCAAACCAAACGAAACCCTTATGGTGTTTGTTTGGATCGACTACAAGAAGAAGAAAAGAAAAAGAAAAGGTTTAGGGATTTGTGTGTGTGCACAAGAGTACCCAAAACCTAAAACATGGACATGTATTTATACACATAGAAAATTTGGAGCTCAAGCAAGGTGTGGGTTGGGCTTCCCCATACCCCACGACCGGCCACCCCTCTAGGGAGGGATCCGGAACCTTCTTGATGTCTAATTTTTCTTTACAAGTCCTTTTCTTTTCTCGTTTAGTCAATTATCATAATTACTTAACGATCCTTGTATATTTTGTGATAATTAATAAATAACTATAACTTTATATTTATTTATTAATCTTTAACTCTCATACGTAAAGTGTGCAATCCCGTGATCTCAAGTTCGATCCTAACATACAACTACTAAAATAATGTCCATAATCTAACAGATTGTATATTGGTTTTAGTTAAGCGAAATTGTAGGTATGTTTACGAGACGACACTCGTTCACTAAGGACTGTCTAGAGGTTCAACAACTTTTATATGTGTATTCACGCTGTCACGATTCCCCGTGAATGTGAGTCGGGATCACATACATTAATTTTGTTTTGTCAGCCTTTATCTCAATAAAATTTTATTTGTCTACTATGTTTGTTCTGTTTTGTTAGGATCCATTTACCCAACAATATGTTGATGTTTTGTTAGGATCCATTTACCCAACAATATGTTGATATCCAAACTTTAATACATACATGCGTTGTAACTTACTAATGCAACTCAAGCTGGTATACTATCTTTTTGCATATGTTCAAAACTTATTTCTTGAATGGTATAAGTTGCTACCAAGAAATTGATCTAAACTCTAAATCTGTTTATTGTTTGGATTTACATAGAGTTGGAAGGCAAACAAGCAACAAGTTGCGCTGCCAGCCTTTTTTGGATTGCAAAACTAATTCTCTAAAAAACAACATCTGTGGATCTAGGCGTCATAACATTACTATGCATAACACGTTGAACTCCGTTAAAAAGCTCCACTGCCTAAGGTGCAAGAATGCCAAATGTATCAAACGCGAAAGAAATAAAAACATGTGGATTTTCAATGCACGCTTTCTCGTGTTTTGCCTCTCCTAAAATAGCCCTCAAGGGGCATTCTCATATTTTGATTTCCCTTTCTTATCCTAAAAAATAAGATATTCTACCCTCTTTTCTTAAAAGCATGGGTATTCAAATTAAAATCGAGATACTAAACTCTCAATTTGAGTCAAGCACAGGAAGAGTAGTATCGAATCAAGCTTACAAGCTTGGGTCATGAAGGTGTTAGGTAGTTGATAATGTACCCTCCGATCAGGTCGAAGGATCCCCCTTCAGGACTGCTTGAAACCTACATATCGAAGGCTCTGGTCAGCCTCCTAAATTCTTCAGTGACATAAAACTAATCACCTTTGATCTAGTTACCAATTGGGAATTCGACAATCGAAGGATTAAGCCCTTCGGGGTATCCTCCGATGATCTTAGGACGGAACAATGTCAAGACCAAGTCTTACCCATGTCTCCTCTTTCTCCTTAGCTTTCCCACTAATCCACGAAGAGTGGGGTATTAAACCCTAGCGGTTACCACAAATCATGAGACGCCCCCATGATCTCCTAAAAATGTGCAAACACTCTCAAAGGCTGTTTCTTCACCTATAAATAGTTTTGGACGAGTCATAAATCTGGTATGCAATCTCTACTACTCCACTTTACTACATTTTCAGTAAACTTCTCATACCAAATACTTATTCACACGCCGGATGTGGTTTGCATGGTCCAACCCCTGCGCAATCACTTAACGTAGTGTTTTCGTAATTCTTATTTCAGGTTACTTACAAGCTTGGCGCAACCACCACACCCCTTATATCCTTCGATCACCATCGTAGACTTGGTCGTGCAAATTATTGTACAATCAGTAGTATTATGTTAATCGTCCCAAACCCACCAAGCTTGTTTGTGAGCTTTAGGTTCGTTAAGGGTCTAGGTGTCTACTGCAGTTGCACAATAAATACATGATCAAATAAAACGTATTATCTATGGGGAATTTGATAATCCAACATGATATAAGAGCTTTCGGTCTGATCCTTGGACCTACTTGGCCACCTTAAGCCACCACCTCTAAGTCACCCCGTCAAACCTTAGTCGTCGCCATCAGTCCATTATTTGAAAAAAATCACTCTTTTTCATAATACGTTTACCCGTTGCGATTTGGTGCTACCAAAGTCTTAATTCTTTCTTAAGATTCATTAATTTTTTTAATCTTTAGCTTTAATATTAATTTTTTTCTTATTCGTGCTTTCGCAATTTTTCCGCTCGAATTGAAGTGAGTGTTAGTGTTACGACTGCCATGGAAGGTGTAGGACGCGCTCAAGCTACAAAGGGTCACGGCCATCCCAACGTGGCACAAGGACTATGTTATGGGATAATTATCTTATTTTAGGTGTTAGGATAAGTATTGTGAAAGTTGTGTTTAGGATATCTTTGAGTCGTATTAGGAATGTGTCGTTGTTTTGGATATCTATCTTGTAATCGACTTGTGATATAAGTTAGGGTTTATTCGGTATTTATATACCGCGTCATTCATTAATAAAAGGTATGATTTATCTAATAAAAATATATCTGGTTTTCTTCTCTAATATTCTTAAGGAGCTTGCGCCCGCTTGAAGTGGTGTCCTATCTCGATACAACCTCAACGGGTCGTATCAATTGGTGTTTTCATTGAGAGTCATCGTTGAAAGGGCTACCAAATTAGGGTTCCAATTAAAAAATATGACACTGTTCACCGGCATTGTTCATTGACACTATTCACAGGCACTGTTCACAGTGACTATTTATCGTTACTGTTCATTGGTATTGTTCATCATAATTTTTTCTGTTCTTTGAGTTACTGTTCATGGCATCGGGAAGCAACGATCAGGATGCACTATCTAAGCTCTTGTAAATGGGTACGGTGGCCTAATATCATAGTAAGTTTGAGGTACTTATAAATCGATTAACGGGGATCTCTGAAAACTTACTTAAATAGTTTTATATCTCTGCCTTAAACCGGCTCTACAATGTGTACTCTTAAGATCAAATCCCATAACTTTAGGTGAAGCTTTTTCATTAGCCCGTCAACGGAAGCATGATTCACGGATCTACAACATTATGGGAATTGTTGAGGTCGAATCCTACTACTTTAGGAGAAGCCTTATCCTTAGTCCGTACAACAACGGCTTCTTTGGAGGACCAATAGCCCATCACAGCCATCGCCAAACCAAGCAACGTCAACTCAGGGGAACCAGTGGATCAGAAGGTACTTGATCACCAGGTACCAAGATAGATGATGTTGGCAGAAATGTATGCCACCTGATGTAGTGTGGAAGAAAGTAATAGCCAATGTCAACAAATTCCTCTCATAGCAACAAGAGAAGATGGAGGAAACATGTTGGAGCCTCATGGCCAGGTGAATAAGATAGATGATGTTGGGCAGAAATGTATGCCACCTGATGTAGTGTTAAAGTATGCATTTGTGACTAAAATATGCATTTGTGAATCAAAGTATCCTGCTGCGTCCAATTTGGTTAATTTTCAATCAAAGTAATGTAGTTTTATGCTATGAAAGAATATTTGAACTCATTGTCAGACCGATGTGCCAACATTTGTGTAGGCATACTTTGCGCTTTGAGTATGATCTATAAGAGGAAAATTCACAACTCAAAACATGTGATTCACAATGAACTAAACTACAAGTCAAAGTTTGGGATCCTGGAGTTACATAAGGCAAGATTTTTAGGATGCACCTTAAGGACAAGGTGACTTTGAAGAAGAGGGGAATGTTACGACTGCCATGGAAGGTGTAGGACGCGCTCGAGCTACAAAGGGTCACGTCCATCCCAACGTGCCACAAGGACTATGTTATGGGATAACTTTCTTTTGTTTAGGTGTTAGGATAAGTGTTGTTCCCTTATACTTGATTAGTCTTAACTACGAAGTTAATCTAACCAAGTTCCATGGTTTAGCAATGCAATGATTAATAACTTAAAGCAAATAAAACTAAATGATAAAGACAATATTTTTCAATGTTTAACTCTTATTAGAAATTAATCAAAAGAATTATACCCAAGTGTTTGCGGAACAACACTTGGGATTGAAAGAAAAGTATGGTGTGTTTACTCCTCACTAAACTTAAGTTACACTTAAGTAACAACTAATGACCAATCTGAGCTATCTCAGTGGACTGTTATTATTTCGAGAGAGTAAAGATTTGGTTTGTGAATTTCTAAGCATTTAGTGCACAAACTTAATCTTTACATCTCTCTTATTACGCTATTTATACAAAAGTGAAATCCTAACAGTTACTTGAAAGACAAAGATGGCATGTGCCTACTTTGGACAAAATGCGTAGGCATTTTGTCACTATTACAATTGGCTATAATGAGTAATGGATAAGGTTGCTTTTTGATCTTCAGTGTTGACAACACTCTTGGTTTTATACCCATTCAGGGAAAGTTGACCTTTGCCTGATAAGGACCCTTCCTTATCCATTCAAACTTACCCCACCTAATCCCACCTCATGCCACGTTCACTTCAGTCTTTACATCTTTTGTCTTTGTTCTCTCAGTCCTTATAGTTGGTGAGGAGTTTTTGGGATTCAGTGAGTTATTGTCGTCACTCACTAAATCCATCATCTTCTTCTTTGGCTCAGGTATCATTCACTGAGAACCGCCTCACTGAGTGGAGAACCTTTCATCATAGGTTCGTCCTGAGCATCTTGAGGATGACTCACTGAAAAACTATGCATTCAGTGACTTGAGATTGTTCACGGTTATCAAACACTTAGGATATTTTATGTTCAAATCCTAGTTCAAGGAGTTTGGGTATTCACGGACCCAACAGTCTCCCCCTATTTGGATATACAAATAGCCTAAGTGTTTCTAGGTTCAGTGAGAGATAGCAAAGGCAATTATCTCCACTGATTGATTTACTAAGTAATGTTTAGGACACTGATTGTTAAACAAAACATCAAATATTATTCATAGCTATTACAATCCTAAATAAAACAAAGTAAAAAACAAAAGATAGATAGTGGTTGCAGATTCATTCAGGCTAGAACTTAAATCCCAGGGCTTCAAGCTTAGGTCTTTTGGCTTCAAGTTCATGCTAATCAGGATGCTATTGGATTTATATCTTCAGGTCATGACAGAACCTTGCATTTGCAGCATTCTTGATTAGAGCAGCCATGAAGAAGTAACCAAGCATAGCCTTGATCCCAACTAGATCAATGTCTTCCCGTCTATGACCATGTTTTTCATAAATTTAACTCCTTTGGGGAGGGCTCTGCTGCAGTTAAGGCCTGGAGCAGTGATCTCTGGTGCAACATCAATCTTCTTCCTCTTTCTCCTAGAAGACTGAGATGGAGCAGCCTAAATAGCTGAGGCTGAAGCTGGAAGAAGAGAGGGAATACCAAGTTCTTCATGTTTCTTCGCCAATTGGTCATAGCGTGTCCTGAGGGATTTCATCAGGTTCTTGATACTAACATTGTTTTTCTTTACAATGATTGGACACAATTCATCCAGTTCAGTGATCCCAAACACAGAGAATTTGAAGGGATCATAAACTTCAAAGTGTCGCTTATCTTGACCTCTGAAGACACTAACAACTGCAGGCTTGGTATTCCGATGGATCTTGACATCAGTGATAGGTTTAGGGTTTAGTCTCTGTGTCATGATCCATTGGTACCTCTTTATGTTCTATTGCCTTACTTCAGCTACCTTCTTCAGTTTGGCATCCCTCTTCTGCCAGAGAGCAATCATTGCAGCATCCTGAGCTCTCTTGAACTTTTCACCACCCTTCCTATGAGCGAGATCCTTAGGTTTTAACCCAAGTGCTTTAACCTCTTCATTGACCACCTCAATGAGAGCAGCCTTGCTGACCTATTCCTCTCTAGCCACTTTCTTCAGTATCTCATCCTTATCCATATGAGCTTGGATTTCTTCCTCAGTAAGAAGATACGTAACACCATTGATTTCATAAGGAACCTTGATGGGTGCATCAGGGTCATGTCTTACCTCTAAGGAAGCAGGCACCAAAATAGTTGTGGGTTTAGGCACAGTTAATGCCTTTGCCCTTGTCTTGCTTAGATGAAGAAGATACATTTGTTTCAGGCTCTTTATAGGAAGATATGGGAGCAACCTTAGTAGGTGGAATCTCCCCCTCAATGTGAGTAGGAGATTGTTCAGTTAGCTTGGGCTGGCTTGAGGAAGCTTCAGTGACCTTCTCCCCCTCAACTATTTCGGGACCTATGGTAAGAGCAAGAGTTGGAGTTTCCACTGAAGCGGAGGGAGTAGAAGTACCCTTGAAAGCCTGATAAAGTTCCCTGAGCATGGTCTTGATGTCTGAGGTGTCCTTTTGAAGTGTAGTCACCTTAGCATCAATGGAAGCCTGAGAGGCCTCATTAGCGGACATCCTTGGCCCGAGATTCCTATCCAAGGCGTTCGAAGACTTAGCCCAAGTAGCCAAAATTTTCTCCATTAAGCCTAAGGAGGAACTGAGAGAGGCCACTGATGAATCAAGGCCCTGAAGGTTTGCAAACTTCAGTATGTTTACCAGCTCAGTGAATTAAGTAGAATTCTGATGGTAAGTTTGAGCATCCTGAAAAATCTTCTTGTTTAGCTCAGGGTTATCCTTAACTGACTCCTGAATAGTTGCAACGCTCTTTGTAATTTGGTTAAGGGTAGAGTTGTTGTTGAGTTGAGTATAAAGAGTTGTCAGGGAGAAGGCATTTACTGATTGCTGCTCAACAGTGTTGTCATGATAAGCGTCAACAGAATCCCTAAGGTTGAAGTAGTGGACAACATGCTCAGTGTGCATATCAAAAACTTCATCAGTGACCCCATGGAAGATAGCATTGCTGGCCCTCTTTAATAACTTTACCAACTTCTTTTCAGTGAGGGGAAGTGAGTCATCATACTTCTCGAGCTTGTCTGGGGAGGAAGTTTCAGAATCGGCAGGTTGATCATCCTGAGGCTTTGGTTCTTCTTCCTGTTGTTGTGAAGGATACTGATGTGAATGTTCAGTGGTGGGGGCATCAGTCTCCATGTCATCCCCAGCCTCAAATACCTCCTCCTCACTCTCCTTGCTCAGTTCATCATCAGAGAACAAGACTGCCTGAAAGTCAGGCGTAGAATCAATATGCAAAAAAGGTTTAGCCGGCTCCTCTTCATAAGAAGACTTGCCTTGGTTGTGGTCAGTCCCTGACCCTCTATTCTAGTAGACTGGGATTTGTCTGCCTGATTTTTATAGTCAGTTCCCGAGGTATGCGCATCACCGTGGGGGTGTAGGTTCCATATCAGTAGGTGGTTACATGCCCCTGAGTCTTTGTCCCCTGAGGCCCCTTCAAGCACTAATGCGTTTGAGTCAGTGCCATCCTTAGGAACTGTGAAAGTTGAATCCCTATCAGTGGGTTGTATATTTCCCTCTAAGTCTTTGGGAAGAGTGATTGCGCCCTCAGACAAAAGCGGTGGTTTACGAATGTCCTCATAAGGCAATGAGATGTTGAGGTCCCCCTTTCCAATAGGGTGGTGCTGCCCTGATGAAGATTTAGAGATGATAACTCCCTGAAACTTTAGTTGTGATTTACCAGATCCTTTAGCAGGCGATGTGATTGGGTGTGGGTCCCCTTCTCAGTGGAGTAGTACTGCCCCACCGAGGATATAGGACCCTTTTTTCCCTGAGACTCTGATTGTGATTTATCGGAGCCTTTAGCAGGATGTGAGAGTTGAGTTGTTCCTGACTCCACTAACTTGTATATGTCAGTAGAGCCTGAAGGAGAGGGTTTTCCCAAGGACATTGAGTGTGATTTCTCAGTATCCTCCATTGGCGTTTGTTTCAGGGTAGATAGAGCGGCCTCAACTATGGGTGTCTCAAAGGTCGGGGTCAGTTGTTGCCTCTTTTTTCCAAGCTTTGAAGCAGAGGTCTCAGTGGCGAGTGACTTGGGTTTAGCCACCTTCCTGACACCCTGCTTCTTCTTCTTCTTCTCCTTCTTTGTAGGAGAAGGGACTGGTGATATTTTGTCAGCGCCCTGAGTAGCAGTCAACATATAAGTTGTCAGAGCGATTTTTGCGACCTCTGAGGAATCTCGAGAGTAGTTTGTCTTATGCAAGACATCAGGTTCAAAGCCCATAATGTCAGGCCTCACATACTCAGAGCCCTGTAAGTCTTTCAACACGCAGGAAATAAATCTAGGGTATGACATGAGTTTTTGCCTAGATTTCCCACCGAGCTTGACTATGTGGTCTTTGAAGAGTAACTCTCCAACATCAATCTTTTTACTCTACGAGACTGAATACTATCATTGATTGAGAAGCATTCAACTGCTTCATTGAGGATTTATTTCCCCCAAGGACCTGAATGACAAAGGTTATCAAGATCCTCCATGGGGCAGGGAACCAGGTCTTGATTATTGGAGCTTTAGACAAGATGGTCTCCGGGGCTACGTCAGGGTGTTGTTTATCATGTGGCCCCAGTAATAGCAATAGGGCCGTTATTTCATCACCATTTTGTTGGGCATCAAAGGTCTCAGCAAAATGAAGGCCTGTGACCTTAATGAAGGTTTTGTAGGTGAGGGTCAAGGATTTCTTCCCATTCATCACTGAGAACCTTATCACAGCATCCTTAGTGACATCAGGGTTTTCAACCACTGATGTGCACCAGAATTCCCTCAGGTAGTCATGATATATGATAGAGGGTGTTTTGGTAAAGGCGGTGGAGAGGAAAAAGTTTTTAAGGTATTTTACCACACCCTTGTAAGCCAGAAAGGCTTTAGGGTAGGCAAAGTTCCCCACCACATTATTCTTGGTCAGGTCGACGCTCTCCATTTGGTATTCCACATTGGGAGTGTATTTTATTACTTTAGAAGTAGCCATTTTTAATGAAGGGTCTGATTTTTTTGGCTAGAAAACAAAGGTTTTAGGTCGGAATAAAACATACAGAGTTGAGAGAAATTTTTGCAAAAGTTTGATAAGTTTTTTTTTTAAAGCGTGCTTGTTTATTCTTTTGTGTGGATATATATTAGAGAGATGTAGGGTTTGAAAAGGCGTGGATATCAAACGGTTGATATGCAATTTTATTGGTGGTTTTCAAAGTGGTTTGATATCTGCATTTAAAGCCGTCTATACCATCACCCCCTTTTTTTGCAACGTGGCTAGGTGAACTGTTGCGCGTCTCTGCAAATATGCACTTTTACAGAGATGATGTCACCTCATAATATCATTTGATATCACGTGAGAGAGATGCATTTAATGCCTAGTGGGTTTTTGAAGAAATGTGGGGGCCTAAGATGTGGTTGCTAGAAAGGCAAAAGACATATATTCTTATATTAAATATTAGTCAGTTACCAACCTAGGACATTTACTAACTAAATACTTAGAGTGTTTAGTTTGGCATTGAATGTCACTTTTGATAATCTTAAGGCCCCCTGAATGACGTTTCATTTAGAAACCTATGATCAGAATGAGATATTCAGTGAGATTATATACAGGAACTCATTGAGGGGTCATGTGGATCAGGGACCATGGAGAGAATTTACACTATGTTAAATCACAGTTACTTAGTAACTTGATTCTCTATGTCCAACATACCTAGTTCAGCTTTCAGTCTTGAAAAGTAGATTCATCCAAGGACTTTGTGAAAATATCAGCTAGCTGATACTCAGTGGGGATGAAGTGTAATTCAATTTCTCCATTCATGATGTGGTCCCTGATGAAGTGGTACCTAATATCAATGTGTTTGGTTCTTTGGTGAAGAACAGGGTTGTTGGAGATTGAGATTGCGATTGTACTAGTGTTGTCACAGAAGATGGGAACCATCTTGTACTGAATGTCATAGTCACTGAGTTGACTTTTCATCTAAAGCACATTGGCACAACAACCTGCAGCAGCTACATACTCAGCTTCAGCTGAAGACATGGCCACTGATTTTTGTTTCTTAGTGCTCCGACACACTAGTTTTCCTCCAAGGAATTGACAGGATCTTGAGGTACTTTTTCTGTCCATTTTGCAGCCTACATAGTCTGAGTCAGTGTACCCTTTAAGATCAAACCCTGAACATATTGGGTAGTACAAACCAAGGTTTAGAGTATCCTTCAGGTATCTGATGATTCTCTCAGCAACAGTGAGGTGAGATTCTCTTGGGTCAGACTGATATCTAGTACATAGACATACTGCAAATTGTATATCAGGCCTTGAGGCAAGTTGGTACATCAGTGAACCTATCATTCCTCTGTATAGGGTTTGGTTCACTAGTTCACTAGTGAGGTCAGGACCAAGGTTGTTTGGATGAACCATAGGAGTCTTTACTGAGGAGCAATCAATGAACTCATACTTATTCAGTAGGTTCCTTGTGAATTTCTCTTGACAAATGGAGATTCCTTTGTCAGTCTGTTTGATTTGAAGTCTAAGAAATTAAGTGAGTTCTCCCATCATGCTCATTTCAAACTTTTTAGTCATCAGTTTCTCAAACTGTTTACAAAGTTTGTAGTTTGTTGAACAAAAGATGATGTCATCAACATATACTTGGACTAGGATCACATCTCCCTTAGTTCTATAGATAAACAAGGTGTTGTCTATCTTTCCTCTGACAAACTTGTTTTGGATCAGGAAGGCTAACAGAGTTTCATAACATGCCCTGAGAGCTTGTTTCAGTCCATAAAGAGCTTTGTTAAACTTGCAGACATGGTTAGGAAACTCACTACTTTCAAATCCAGGAGGTTGTTGCACATAAACATCTTCCTTAAGTTTACCATTCAGGAATGCACTTTTTAAATCCATTTGGTAAACTTTAAAGTTCATGTATGTTGCATATGCTAGGAAGATCCTGATGGCATCCATTCTAGCAACAGGTGTAAAGGTTTCTTCATAATCAATACCTTCCTGTTGATTATATCCTTTTGAAACAAGTATTGCCTTGTTTTTTATGACTGTCCCATTTTCATCAGTCTTGTTCTTGAAGACCTATTTCATTCCAATGATGTAAACACCCTGGGGGCACTCAACTAAGGTCATGACTTTGTTTTTGTCAAATTGTTCAAGCTCATCTCGCATGGCCTGAACCCAACTTTCATGTGTCAGGGCTTCTTTGACACTCTTAGGCTCTATGTTAGAGAGAAAGTCAACATAAAGACACACATTGGCTGATGCTGCCTTGAGTTTAGCAGCCATGCTTCTGGTAAGCATGCCTTTAGTAGGCTCACTAATGATATTCACAAGTTCAATTGTTTTGGACCTTGTGCAGCTATCCTGATGTCTAGGATAGGAGTTAGAACTTGTAGAAGCATGATTTGATGGATGAGTGGGTTCAATCACTAAAGCTTGAGGTGCCTCAAGGTTTAGATTTTCAGTGCCCTCAATATGAACATATTAATTTGTGAGTTCCTGAACATTGGGTTCAGTGTGGGTAGTCTCATTTGAGGTTTGTTGGGTTTCAAAGAATTCACTGATGTTTGGTTGAGAAAGATTGTGAGGGATGATGTTGTATAAGATATCTGCATCAACTTGGTATTGTGTGGAGGGATTACTCTTAGGGTGGTATTCATCAGGAGGATATCTTGATGAGTCATCAATACCAATTTCTTCCACTGAGGAGTTTGAGAACCTGATGGCTTCAGTGCTCTCATCAATAGTTATGTGAAAGGTTTCCCCAATTTGCTGTCTCCTTGTGTTTTACACCCTGAAGGGTTTAGAGACAAGAGAGTATCCCAGGAAGTATCCATCATCAGCTTTGGCATCAAATTTGCCTAAGTGATCCTTGTGGTTATGAATAAACACAGGACACCAAAACACATGAAAGTAGCTGATGTCAGGGATCTTTCCTTTGAATATCTCATAACGAGTTTTATTGTGCCTTTTCACAATAATAGATCGATTCTGAGTATAACAAGTTGTTTTGACTACCTCAGTCCAAAGGTGTTTTGAGAGGACTGGGCCATTCAACATAGTTCTTGGAGCCTCAATGAGTGTCCTATTCTTCCTTTCAGCTACTCCATTTTGCTTAGCAGTGTAGGGAGAAGAGATGTTCTGAAAAATGCCTTTCTCATCAAAAAAACACTCAAGGTCATGGTTTTTAAACTCAATACCATTGTCAGTTCTTATTTGTTTAACTTTGACATCATTTTGATTTTCAATATTCCTGACAAAGGACATGAGAGTTTCAGCTGCCCGACTCTTTTGAGTCAGGAAGTAAACCAAAGTGTAACTTGAGTATACATCCACAATGACCAGGGTATACTTCTCATGATGAATTGACATTGGACTGACAGGTACAAAGAGGTCCATATGAAGGAGGTGAAGGCAGCTTTTGATGGAGGAGTTTTGTTTTGTTTTGAATTATGCCATGTGGTGTTTTCTTTTTTCACAAGTAGGACATGGCTTGTCTTTTGTAAACACCAGGGATGGAAGGCCAAGAACTTTGTTTTATTTGGCCAGGTTATTGATGTTTTTGAAATTGAGATGAGAGAGTAGTTGATTGTTTCACTTGCCTTAGTGAAGAGACAAGTCCCATTCTGAGTGAGGGTTGACATATCTAGGACATAGACATCATCCCTCCTGGGAGCAATCAACACAAATTCTTTGTTGGCATTAAAGATGGTTCCTCTCTTATCATCAAATTGAACTATGTATTATGCATCACATAGTTGGCTGACATTGATGAGATTGTATTTAAGACCATTAACATAAGTTATTCTTGTAAAAACTATACTATTACAGTTTACTGAACCATAACCTTCAGTGGGACATGACGAGTTATCACCAAATACAACTTAGGATCATGGCTCTTCAACATATTTGTGCAGATATTTCTTCACACCAGTCATACTCCTTGAGCATCCACTGTCTAGATGCCAAACAGGTTCCCTAGTATGTTTCTGCACAAATAGTAAACTAGGTTTGTTTTTCTTGTTAACCCACCTCTTAGTGGGCTTGGGTTTAATGGACTTCTTAAATTTGGTAACAGACTTATGGTCAGTGGAGGAGTGGACAGTGCTTCCACAAATCTTGCACTTGGATGTGGATGAGGATTGTGGAGTTGGTTTGTTGATGCCTCTTTTAGCCTAAATGACTTTTTCATGTCCTGAAATGTCATGTGTAGGATCTCCACAGATTTCACAACATGGATACATTAAACAATCATCAGGAAGATGGTCATTAAACCCACAGTGTGGACAAGGTGAAAAGGGCTTTGCCTTATGCCTTTGTATCTTTTTGGATCCTGAGGCATACTCAAAAGACAGAGCTTTGAATTTGGATGCTACATTTGATGTGACAGTGTAAGATAAGTGATCAGAGGTTCTGTGATCTTCCTTTTCGCATATCACGTAGAAAAGGATTCTATAACAGTCATTAGTGGAATGAGTGGTATAGTTACACAATTCACATATTTGTTTAGGTTTAGATGTAGCTTTAGATTTGGTGGAACTATAGGAAGCTGGTTTAATTTCCTTACCCTTGGGTTGAGGAGTTTTCTCAGATGTTTCAATCTTTTCACTCAACTTCCTGACAAGTTCAGCCAACTGATCATATTTTGAATCAGTGCTTTTAGTGATAGCCTCAGTGGAGACAGAAGGTGTTTGTGTTTCTATAGGAACTGAGACTTTAGGTATTGAGACATATGTTGGTGTTTTCAGGATGGTTCTTCCTAAACCAGATTTCTCTTTGAGAGAATGTGGTTGGTAAACAGATGGAGTAAGGTTTGAACAAGGTGCTGCTCCCTGAAAGGGATTTCAGTGGAGGTAGAGGTGATTGAGATTCTGATTCAGACTCAATGATGGACTCAGTATGAATGGGTTCATCAGTGACTCCTAGCATAGTTTTGATTGCCTGACTTTCAGGTTCCAAAATTTTTCCAGTGTTAAAATTAGGAAGTTTACTATCAGGATTGACTCTTTCAACCCAATTCATTTCCTCATCAAAAGGTATGCCAACAGGCAGAAAAGCTTTTTCACTATGATTCTCTCCTGAGGATTCAGTGAGTTGGTTCTCTCCTAGTACAGCTTTCTTGGTACTAGGTAGGAGACTCATAGTTTCATAAAGCCTGGGATTTTTCTTAGTCCAGGTTTCTATGACAGCTTTTTCTTTCTTAAGTTCTTCCGTAAGAGCATGATTTTGTTTTACAAGTTCTGAGTATTGAATTTTTAGTGTGACACTTTATAGTTTGGCTTGTTTTAAAGCAAGAAGTCCATCTCTACACTGATTTAATTCAAAAACAAGTTTGTTACATTTTGAGAACAGGTTTGATCTTTGCTCTTCAGTATACTTAAGATCAACATTAATATAATTCAAGTATGATTGTCAATCAAAATCATCATCCATAGAAACTAAGATGTTTACCTTCCTCATGGTGATGCTAACCCACTCTCCATTTCTTGCATGATTTTTCCCAACAGTTAACTTGTTGTCATTAGAAAGAGCCATCAGTGCACTGGCGTGAATATCTTCAGCATCAAAGGATACTTCTTCTTCATCCCAGTCGAATGTTTCAGCAACAAGGCCCTTGTTTTTAGCCTGAGAAGGCTTAGTAACCTGAGGTGACTAAGAGTTTAAGGGAGCATTTATAAGAAGTGCAAGTTTGGCATTGGCCTTTCTGTACTTAGGTTCAAAATCCTTTTGTGGAAGTTTTTCAGTCTTGTTTTGGAAAGTTTGACTAGACTGAAGCATTTTAGGTTGAAATTTACTAGTACCTGAAGAAGAATTGTTTCCTAAAAATTTGTATGAGATTTCTGAGGTGGTTTTTGAGAAACAATCTTTTGCAAAATGTCCCTTTTTGCCACATTTGAAACACAGTGTTATCATTTGCATTAGTATTAGAAATTTTTTTGTTTCTTTTCGTAAAACGTTTTGAATTATCAAGGAGTGCCCTTTCATAAAATTCAACTTGTAAGTCCTGAAGGTACTCCTCACTGGTCCTCTCATCAACCTCATCCTTAGAGTCTTCCTGAAAATCCTGTACAACACCATTAGAATAGAAAGCAGTTGATATGGGTGTAATGGTCAGCGGCTTCTTGGTCTCTTGAGCTTTCTTGGAGTCAGTGTATCTCCTAGAGATTAAGTTGTCTTCATAGACAAACTTTCCAAAAATCTCAGGGAGCTCAAGGTTCTGAATGTGATTAGCATTCCTAAGGCCCTGAGATTTTTGAAAAGTTTTACAAATCATAGGCTCTGATACCACTTGTTGTTCCTTTATACTTGATTAGTCTTAACTCCGAAGTTAATCTAACCAAGTTCCATGGTTTAGCAATGCAATGATTAATAACTTAAAGCAAATAAAAGTAAATGATAAAAGATAATATTTTTCAACGTTTAACTCTTATTAGAAATTAATCAAAAGAATTATACCCAAGTGTTTGCGGAACAACACTTGGGATTGAAAGAAAAGTATGATGTGTTTACTCCTCACGAAACTTAAGTTACACTTAAGTAACAAGTAATGACCAATCTAAGCTATCTCAGTGGACTGCTGTTATTTCGAGAGAGTAAAGATTTGGTTTGTGAATGTCTAAGCATTTAGTGCATAAACTTAATCTTTACATCTCTCTTATTACGCTATTTATACACAAGTGAAATCCTAACAGTTACCTAAAAGACAAAGATGGCATGTGCCTACTTTGGACAAAATGCATACAAAATGCATAGGCATTTTGTCACTGTTACAATTGGCTATAAGGAGTAAAGGATAACGTTGCTTTCTGATCTTCAGTGTTGACAACACTCTTGGTTTTATATCCATTCAGGGAAATTTGACCTTTGCCTGATAAGGACCCTTCCTTATCCATTCAAACTTATCACGCCTAATCCCGCCTTTACTTCAGTCTTTACATCTTCAGTCTTTGTTCACTCAGTCCTTATAGCTGGTGAGGAGTCTTGGGGATTCAGTGAGTTATTGTCGTCACTCACTGAATACATCATCTTCTCCTTTGGCTCGGGTATCATTCACTGAGAACCGCCGCACTGAATGGAGAACCTTTCATCATAGGTTCGTCTTGAGCATCTTGAGGATGACTCACTGAATAACTATGCATTCAATGACTCGAGATTGTTCACGGTTATCAAATACTTAGGATATTTTATGTTCAAATCATAGTTTAAGGAGTTTGGGTATTAACAGACCCAACAATAAGTATTCTGAAAGTTATGTTTAGGATTTCTTTGAGTCGTATTAGGAATGTGTCATTGTTTTGGATATCTATCTTGTAATCGACTTGTAATACAATTTAGGGTTTATTCAGTATTTATATACCGCATCATTCATTAATGAAGGGTATGATTTGTCTAATAAAAATATATCTGGTTTTCTTCTCTATTCTTAAGGAGCTTGCACCCGCTTTAAGTGGGGCCCTATCTCGATACAACCTCAACGGGTCGTATCAGTTAGGCAGTATTATGTAAGTCAGCCCACCCCTGGTAGTGGGCTTCGGGTGAGTTCTATGTTTCTAGTGGTTGCACTATAAGTACATGATTAATAAAACGAATCACCTGCGGGATTTATAATCCAACAAAAGGATCATCCAGTTGCCAAGCATAGCTTAGGGGTTGTTTATTAAATTAAGTGATTCTATATGAAACTATTAATTAGCCTCTTAAAGGGGAGGTAGTAGTTTTAATGGGTCTCTCCATTAAGAGAGAATAAGGGTTTTGGGCCCAGAATTCTCTCCATTAAGAGAAAAGTAAACACCGACTTTAGCCTATCAGCCCTATCTCCTTAAAATCAAATGGGAACTTAGGCCTATAAGTTTAAGCCCTAAATCTAACGTAACTAATAGATTTTGGGCTTATTGATTTGAAATTAGCCCTAGACATGCTATCAGATAGGGGTGACAATTTCTGACCCGACACGAAACTTGACTTGAAATCGACACGAAAATTAACAAATTCGGGTTGAGTCTAAATAGATTCTAGGTCAAGTGAGGTTCGACCCATTGGTGCGTGCTTATTAACACACCTTTTCTAGCCAAATTAAGACCAAAACAGACACAAACTAACCATAAATGCTAAAGATATTGTATTTTTGTGTTTGTGATCGTGCAGGAACGGATATTTCAGAAACTGGCATAAATCAGGCCAAAAAGGACAAAAACGAGCACAAATTTGGAAAACGTGTCAAAAGCTGGAGCCGGGAAAGGAAATTACCATTTTAGGAGCTCAGACTGTCAAAGTGAACCTTGGGGAATAACAAAAACCCAGAAACAGTCCTTGTAGGAAGTTTTCAAGAATTGGCATAAATAGGCCCTCAACTTTGCAAATTGGCAAAACTAGTCCCCGGGTGTTTTATTTTGGGAAATATACAACAAAGATACTTGTGGAATTTCAAGTTGGCAAAAGTGGTCCTTAAAGCAAGTTTGAAATATTCGCAGTTTTGACCCCTCACTTTCAGAAGAATTACAAAATTGGTCCTTGTGAAATTACAAATACAAACGGGCCCTTGTGTGTTATTAATCCAAAATCAAACACAAATACAAACCCACCAACACCCTTGATCCACTCCATCCCTTGGCCCAAGTCCACCAAAAGCTCACCAAGCCAAAAAAATAAAACCCCCGTTTTATTTATTCACGGTCAAAGGGTCAACATCCCAAAACCACCCTTCCCTCCTAAACTGCACTACCACCATCTCCATTACCAGTCACATGTGACACCCTACACCCTTCATCATCACCTCTAAACACTGCCAACCCACTTTCCCCTCACCCTCAGTCCAAAAGTACAACCCCTAAACAAGTTATCAGAGGTTTTAGCTATCATTAGCATTTTGGCGCCAAAATGAAGGAATGGTCCAGATTAAATTTCCATCATCCAATGGACAAGATTAATGTTGGGATAACACAAGTGGGGTCGCTAAACCCTAATTTGTCAATATCAATGGAAGAAGATAGCAAGGAGCAGTGTGTGTTGTTTTTAGCATTTTTTAGCTTAAGTCGAATTTATTGTAACTTTCATTTCCAGTAAAACCTTAGCTTTTAACTTATTTACTTTAAGATAATATAAGCTTTCAGTTGATAATTTCAAGCTTTTGTTCATTTTCAGTTTCATTGTAGATTTCAAGGATTTGCAAAATTATGGTTTGAAAGCTTCTGTTATTACAACTGTTCCATAAGCTCGCCTAGAACCATTGTTAAGTTTTTTTTTATTAGTTTTATTATTATCTAAACATGTTTCACTTCAAAATCTAAAAAATTCCAAAAAAATATGAAAAATAGTGAAAAAATAAAAAATACAAGAAGAAGAAGAGAAGAAGAAGCTGAATTTTGGTTTAGAGTCTCATGGGAGACAATAGGACAGTAGAGAAGTAGTTGGGTATCTTGTTCTGAGCTTAGGCTCTTTGTAAGTCATTTTCCAATTTTTTGCTTATTACTGTTCATCTGCTCATTAGCTTATATTTCTACCGGGGAGGTTGCTGCCTATTTGAAAACGTTTAGAGATTAGTGATTTTTCAATTCGTCATTGTATAAATTCCAACATTTTGTAAATTTTATTCAAAACACAAAAAAGTCATTAACACTTTTCCTAAAGTGTTAACAACACCAAACAAATCAAAAAACAAACAAAACAAATCATTACGTTTTCTATCTCGGATTTCTTTTTAGGTGATTCTAAAAGAAATACGATTTTGGTTAACGAAACGATACCAAAAATATTTCCAAAAGTTTTTCACCCACACACAAAAACCCAAAAAACATTTTCCTTTTTCTTGTTAATAAATACATAAATACACTATCGAGAACCAAGACAGAATACTACCTAACTGGGGGTTTGAACAATAATAAGTTCCCAAACTAAAGAATAAAACTTGCCATTGTATCATTGTGAATTGGTGTACCTTTTTCAAAGAAGCCATTCATTTTTTATTATTAGTTTAAGTTCACTGTTGTTTTTCCTCGATTTTGTTTTGATTGATTTTGTCCTTAGTGCATGTGTACTCATTCTTCTAGGTCTACGAGCCCATTACGTGAGCTTGTGAGAATTCTTCGAAGACATCGTAGACGTTCTGCACCAACAGTCGGAACTGAGATCCGTATTGTTTCCACATCTGCTATTATCATGACGGAAGACCGCCCCATGAATGAGCTTCTCCAAGCACCCATCGAGGTTACGGAGATGCTATCGTTGTTCCAGCCATCATGGCTGATAATTTTGAGCTCAAAACCGGGTTACTGAATCTTGTAACCTCAAGTCAATTCTATTGTTTTGAGAGGGACGATCCTCATTGATAACACTTAAATTATACATGTTTTTAGGTGCGTTATGGCGTCATATTTGGTCATATTTGTACGTATTTGTAACTTAATCATGGAAAAGTGTTTGTACAAGCAAATGTAGCCAAAAACAGGAAAAAGTGATGAAAAGATGAAGAAATGAAGTGAAGGTGCACAATTGGAGATTTTCGAGAAGGAATCGAGTGAAGAATCACGCAACGACTCAAGGATTTGATAAACTCAAGATTTCTACGTTCATATGTCGAGATAATATCAAGTTCTATGGAAGGAATTAGCACCAAAGTGTAGGAGAAAACACGCGACAAAGAATAATAAAGAAAAAAGTCAAGAATTGGTTACAGGTTCAATCCAACCGATCGGTTGGAGCCCATAACCGATCCGGTTGGAATTGACCAAAAGATCCAACTGATCGGTTGGATGAAATACCGATCGGTTGGAAGGTGACTGTTTTGACAAGATTGTATTTATTGGCATTTTTACTCCTCATTATCATGGATGGCTGATCATTTCTCACTAATAACTTCTTGGGAACGTTTTTACTTGAGAATTAAGTGACTTGGAGGCTATTTAATCACATCTAACCTTACAACCAAGGAGTACCACAAAATCCTAAGTAACAACTTACACCAATTTATTACGATCTTAATATTTTCTCACCCAAAAGGTTGCTACAGCAGTAAAAATGTCCAGGGAAGCTTTGAGTTAATTTCTCAATAGTTTGGTTGAGTGTGTGGAGTTGTTTATTGTATTTGGTAGTCGATTGGAGGCGTGTGGTTGCTATAGTTCCACGGTTTTAGTTCTTGTAATTCTCAAGCTGGGTACACCTTGTTATTTACAATGAACTCTTGTTACTTTGAATATAATGAATGTTTTATTTACTACCTGTGTTTTAATATAATTGATATGGAATGATTTGGTATATACTTGTGTGAATGATGTAGTTAGTCATGGAGTATTCTTTTCTTTAAAAAGGTGATGCATGAAAACTCTTCTTAATTTATGAGTTTGTTGGGATAATATCTAATCTTGCTTAATTTGTTGATAAAAACATCTTTGGGGAATATTGGCCGAAAGGGTTTTCTAAATGTTTTTATTCCAAAAAGTTAGTGCACGAATTAGTATGGGATATGGTGTGTGACAAGCATCATGTTTACTCTTTAAAATGGATTTGAGAAGATTTCATCACGAAATTAGGCCAAAAGGATTCGTAGGAATTCATAAGTAAAGAATTGCTTTTAAACAACATTGAGTTAATGGAATTATTATTCTAGTTGTCTTAGGCCGAAAGGAAGTAACTAGATGATTGAATTCTAGTAATGGTTTAACATGATAAACACCATTGATTGTTAGTCGTTCATATAAAAGTTGTGCATCATAACAAGTTTACACCAAGCTTAACATGAATACTCCAAATGATTAATTGTGGCATTTCACACAAGTATATGTTTTAGTTAATATTGTTTCTTGAATACTTGAATTTTCGATAATAAGGATTGAAAATCCTTTTATACAAACTAGTTTATAATACTTTAATCACCAAATCCCTTGGGACGATCTCGACTTACCCACCTTTACTAAAACGGATGAGTATACTTGCTCGTATGTGTTACATAGTTATTCGGATAAGCGTGTTTATAAATTTTAAAACTTGTACACACCGTGAGCACATCACTCATGCTGACATTCGATGGTTTAACAAAATCACATCAACCATAAAATACAAGAATGTCCCTTCTGAAGCAATCAAGCTTCTTCTCTTCCCGTTTTCCCTCGAGGGACAAGCCCGGATTTGGCTTGAAAAACAACCCCTCGTTCAATTGAGACATGGGAAGATTTGGTCAAAAAAGTTTGTGAATGAATTCTTCCCACCTTCGAAGACCACGAGACTTAAAAACCAAATCACCAAATTCACCCAAAAATATGATGAATCATTTGGTGAAGCATGGGATCGTTTTAAAGAATTACTTTTCAAATGTCCTCATCATGGTTTCTCCGAGTTGATGCAACTCGATACTTTCTACAATGGTGTGAGCCAAGCTGATCAGGATTCTCTTAATGCCTCAGCGGGAGGTAATTTCTTGAGTAGAACCACAAAAGAAGCTTTAGCTATCATCGAGAACAAGTCTAAAAAAAAAGTTTTTTCAGCCAACCGATCGGTGGGATTTCCAACCGAACGGTGGGATGGCTCGTTAAATTTTAAATTTTTTTAGTTTTTATTTTATTATCATGTTTATTGTTTTAATTAATAATTAGTTAATGTTAATTAAGTTGGTTTATGATTAGTTTTAATTGTTTGAGTTAATTTTCATTAATTAGAAGTTTTTCTTTTATGATTAGTATTAAATGTTTTAAATAGTGGTTAATTAATTTAATTAAGTAGTTAATTTAGTTTATGTCATTTAAAGTTTAGAGTAATGAAAAGTTTTTAATGTTTTTAATAATTAAGTTTTCTTTTATGTTTTTTTTAATAATATTTAATAATAATAAATATAGTTTAATGTTTAATTAAGTCATTAGAATAAAAGTTATTTTTTAATTAAATAATTTTAATAAAAAAAATTATATTTTTACAGGTTCAATCTAACCGATCGGTTACAAACCGTAACCGATCCGGTTAGATTTGTACAGGATCCAACCGATTGATTATATGTGATTCCGTACGGTTGGATGCCTCAGAAAATTTTTTAGTGATTTTTATTTTGAGTTGTTTTTATGTTTCTATAGCTTTGGTTTGTTAACTTATTAGGTATTGTTTTATTTTAAGTTTATTTTTTATGACTAACCCCAACGCTAATGATTTGGTTGTTTTGTTGATGGTTATGTTATAGTTAGTAATTTGCTTTAGTGAAATGGAGAGTTTAAGTCAAATTTCGGAATACTTAAGGAACTTGGAGGATATGTTCAAAGATTCGGGCGATTCTTTGGAGAGATTGGAAAGCATGTTGGAGAAAACGAAAACAGATTTGGAAAATAGAGAAATAGTTGGGGAAAACGATGTTTGTTTGCCTAAGGAACCTAAGAAAAGGGTGGTTGTTTTCACAAGATCTCCTCCTAAGAAGTTTAATACCCCACACATGAGGTATTCTACACCTTGTGTGGTGGAGGGGGTCAAGGCTTGGGATGCGAAACTTAATATGGAGTATGGGGACAACTATATAACGGAGGATGTCTTAGACAAGCTTGGTTTTGTTCGTCTTGACTATGAGGATTATGGTAGAAAGAAGGTTAAGGACGTGAAATTGAACATTCATGGACACATTTTTAAGGTTGACTTTGTTGTTCTTGATTATTGCAATTCTAATGAACCGGAGGTTGTTTTTGGTAGGGAATTTCTTGTAACTACCAAGTGCACGGTGGACTTTGCAATTAGTGAGTTAAGGATCAATATAACTGATTTGGAAGAAGAAAAAGAAGTTGATGTTATGATAGCGGAGTTATGTAAAGGTATGAAAGAGAAAAAGGAAGGAAAGGAAGAGGTTTGTAAGATGGGAAAAGCAAATAGGAAGAAAGCACCACTAAACAAACTTACCCAACCCTCCAACCCAAAAGTAACTAATACATCATCATCATCATCACTACCTAGTACACCACCAAATTCACCAAAAGTTACCCAACTGTTAACTAATGAACAAAAAGAGGCAATATTGGAGAATTTAGAAGCTAAAATCCATGAACTCATGGAAAAGAAGCCGGTTATTAAGGTTTTGAATAATTACATGAAGAAGTTGGATTCGGTCATGATGGCAAGGTCAAGGTTGGAAGATACAACATTTGATGAAGTTGAGAGAGAGAGGATAGTAGAAAATGGGCTTCCTAAGAAGATGAGTGACCCGGGAAACTTTGTCTTACCAATAAAAGTGAACGGGACTACTCCAATGTATGCGTTGGCCGACACGGTGTCAAGTGTTAGTGTGATGCCTTATCCGTTGTGCCAAAGGATAGGACTTTACAACCCAAAACCTAACCAATCAAATCTTACAATGGCAGATAATTCGAAAGCTAAGGCTATGGGAGAAGTTAAGAATGCACGTGTTCAAATTGGCTACCAAGCATTTTTGTGTGATTTTCTTGTGCTAAACATTTCGGTTGATAAGGAGTTATCAATTTTGTTGGGGAGACCTTTCTTAAGAACATGTGGGGCAATAATATATATGGGGCATGGAACCATGACCATTAATGATGGAATTCTTAAGCATACTTATTACCCTAAGCCTAGGAGAGGAAAGAGAGATAGTATTGATGAGGAAGAAGAGGATTACTTTGGTTGTTTTGAAGTTGGAAGAGATGAAGAGGGAAGGCCAAAGTATGGGCCATTGACACCTAGTTTCTTTGACATAGAGGATGAAATGGAAAGAGCTCTTGCTATGGAGGCTTTCTTTAACTCGTTTAAAAATATTTTTATGTTTACTAAACTTACAGATTTTCTTGGATCGTTACCGGTTCAACTTAAAAATTTGTGTGGGGGGCCCGATGGACCTAGCAACAACAAGAAAGAAGAAGGAGATGGAGAATGGCATGTCAAATTTGATATTGTATGCCCAAGCGGGAGAAACTTTGCAAGAAGGTTCAAAACACAAAAGACAAATCGGAAGATATCCGAAAAGTACCAAAGTGAAGACATTCTTAGGAATGAATATTTTCAAGACTAAATGAGCAAGAGGAGCAAGTTTCAAGAATAAAGCACTTCTTGTGCTAGTTTGTTTGATTTTATTTTTACTTTTATGCATTTTTCATTTTTTAAGTTTTATGGTTAAGACTATCTATCTATCTATCTATCTATCTATCTATCTATCTATCTATTTAGGTTTTATGTTTTATGTTATGTTTATAAGAGTATGAGTTTTAAGTTTTTAGTTGAGTTATTTAGTATTTAGTTTTGTTAAGAGTTAGAAGTTATAGACCAATTTTGGTAGTGTGGTGGAAAATTTACATACAAAAATGGTTTTAGTTAAAAGTAAACACATTAGTTGCTTGTATCAAGTAAACTAAGTGTTGAGGTTTTGAAAAATTCAAATTTTGCAAAAATTCAATCCAAAACGGATGGATCAAAAGCTGAATGGTTAGAATTGAATATATAAACCCAACTTTTCAAAAATCACAAGAAAACCACCTACACACACACACACCAAATTGGGGGTCTAGAAATTCGATCACATAGAGGTTATTTGAGGTTGCAGGAGTGTTAGGATATCATCCATGGCTCCAAAACAAGTAAGTAACATCATCAATTTACTTTAATTAAGTTTTAATTCGGATTATTAGGATTAGGTCAAGATTTGGGTATTTTTGATATAGTGTGAATTAAGATGTAATCTTTTGAGGATAAGTGGGTGATTGATAGTGGAAGTCATTGTAAAAAGAATTAGATTGATTGATTAAGTCTTGAGGAAGAATTAATCAATTGAAAATTCAAATTGAATTGGGTTTTTATTATAGAACATGTTTGCTTGCAATTGATGATTTCCAGATGTTCGATACTTGTTAATTAGTGATGTTAGGATAGTGCATTGTTGATTAGAACACTAATTGAAAGGATTGATTAGATAGTGTTCTTGCATGTTCTTGTGTTTGATTAAGGGAGTGTTTGGAGATGATATGGATCATTATTAGGATGATTTGGATGATTAGAAACCACCATGGATGATAAAAAACAGGTTAGAATGAAATAGGAATGGATTGGAAGTGAAAGGAGACGAAAAAATTAGGTTTTGGAATTTTGGACAAAAATCCAACCGACCGGTTGCGAGGGGCAACCGATCGGTTAGATGAGACCTGAGCATCCAACCGATCGGTTGGATGGGATACCGATCGGTTGGATGGCTCGTTATTTTTTTTAAGATTTTTGTGTTTCAACTTTTTGACTTCTAATTTGTGTAGAATTGGCTCTTATACTCTTATACTAACATTAATTCGTAATTTTCAGAGTCACATTGTGGGAAGTTCGAGCATAGCAAAGAGAACTAGAGATGGATTAAGGAAAAGAGAGTTGATGCCAATCCCGGAGTGCCATCCGAATCTTTTATGGAAAGGAGAGGATGCTGGAGTTAAGAAATTGTTTAATAGCACTCTTCTAAAAATTGGTGGGCGTGTGATTCATCCACCAAGAGTGATGAATTGGAACGTGATGAAAGAATTAGGAGGCGATGAGTTCTTGGAAGATTTATTTATCATCAGGATGATATGGGATAAGAAAATTTTAACGTCGGATATGTGGACAAGAGCATTTAACATTAGAGAACCGATATATAAAGAATGGTGTTTGGAGTTTCTGTGTTCTATGCGAATGAAGGAAAAGATTACTGATATGGGAGTGACATCTAATAAATTTCTCAATTTTCGTTTAGGAGGAAAGAAACATGAGGTAATATTATTTGAATTTGGGAACTTATTTGGGTTATATTCCATTACGGACTTGAGTAACAAGGACTTCAAATTTTTGGTTATAACGGGGGTAAGAAACAGAAACAATTTTGATGCGCACGGATACTGGAAACGGATTAGTATAGAGGATAAGTTAGAATACGGAGAGAGTAAGGTGTCATCAATTAAGACACCATTGTTACAAGTACTTCATAGAATCTTAGTACAGTCAATATTACATAGAACTTCTAACGTAGAGTTCGTTTACGAAGAAGATTTATGGGTGTTGCATGCACTAGAAGAAAAACATCATCTTCGACATTTGAACGTAGCTTGGGTGATTGTGGAACATTTACACCGACGTTCAACAGTGGTAACAAAGCATTATCTTTGCGGGGGTCATTTTTTTTCGCGAATAGCTAGAAGTCTTGTGCTATTTAATGAAATAGAAATGAAGAATTTCAGTGAGCCAGTTATACCAATGAGCATTGACATCACAAGGTTCAAACATCTTCAAGAGAACATGATGACGTATAGTCTATATATGGGCCACGAGCCCAAATATTAAACATTACTAAGGCCCAAAGCCACCATGCGTGGGCTATTATAACTTGGGCCGCATCAATAAAGGGATTGGGCCCACGTAGACCCAAGCCCAACTAAGCTATTTATGGTTTAGATAAGGATCTTCTATTTACGGATAAAGATCCTTGGACCGGATAAGCACCATGTGTGCGAAACGTAAGGAGCACGAACCCTACAAGGATTCTGCGCCTATATAAGGAATGAAATAATTCTCATTAAAGGTACGATTCACAAACCCTAAAACTCTCTTACAAGAACCCTAAACCGATTACTTACTCTCACGCTGGAGTCTAATCGTGGGAGACAATCCCACGATAAGCCTAACGGTGTTGTTTATTTTCTTAGTGCGCAGGTTTCAAGCATTAAGAAGCGAATTGGTACGAGAGCAAGAACCTAAATCAGGAACGCCCAACTTTTGTATCAATAAGTGGCGCCATCCGTGGGACCCCTACTAAGGAACTAGAATGACGAAGAATAAAAATTCAAGCCAGCAGACTCCGCAGCCGGAAAAAACACTGACCCTCAGAGGAAGAATCAACAAGATTCGACCCCTAGGCAGGCTGCTGGAACAACCAGCGCACCTGGTCACCAAGAGGCGGGAACAACCCAACCTCTTCCAGTGGTAGAACTGCCTATAAGGACTACCCAAGACACCACAGTGGTTCCAAGCGTTGAGGAACTCCAACGCACCATCTTCACTACTCCTCACCAAATGGTACCTACAGTGGACAACACTGTGCCACCGGGCGCGCCTAACCGAGATAGGGTGCCCAATACTGAGGCAGATATTCTTGCAGCACCTAAGGACACACCCAACCTAACGTTGGGAAATTTCATATCCCAAAATTATGAAACCCTAACTGCCCTCATGCAAGAAGAAGCAAGGAGAAGGTCGAGTACAAGCCTACAAGCTCGACTCAATTTTGATCCTGAACGCGAATCATCACCACCGCGCCACCCACGAGGAAGACGCACAGATAACGAAAAACGTACCACTATCCACGATAGGCTGGGTATGACTTCTGACTCACAATATTCAGAGGAATATGAAGATAGTGAGAGACGCAATAATGTTCATTCCAGACATGGCAGTCGAGGGATACAAGACCGATTAGGACCTCAACATTCACCAAGCGAAGGGTCCTCCAAGTCTGGGAGCAAGAGAATTCACAACAGATTGGGGAGGAGAATATCCCCAAGTGAAAGTCCCTCAAGCTCTTCCTCTGAAGGAAACCGGCGCAAGCGCCGAAAAAGAAATTACTCTTCCTCCAGCAACTCCTCGGACAAAGAGGATAGGGAAACAGGACCCTGGAAGTCAAGAGGAAGACGTCGCGAAGAAGAAAATGAAGACATGTCTCTTCCATGGCGACGCCAGAAAGTTGATGCGTTTACACGTCGTATCAGCGATTACTCCGATCACAAAAGGAGGCGCATGCCCACTAACGTAAAAACATATGATGGGACAGGTGATTCGGATGACCACCTAAAAAATTTCGAATCAGCTGCTACTATCGAAAACTGGCCACAACCCGTGTGGTGCCATATGTTTATTTCTACATTAGTAGGGAATGCGCGCACATGGTTTAGCAAACTCCCACGACGGAGCATCGGTGGGTTTGAAGAATTACGGAAAGCATTCCGTCTAAACTTTACCCAAAGAAAGAAGTGCGCTAAAAACCCTGTTGAACTAGCCAGAGTAAAACAGCGCCAAGGGGAATCAACCAGTGCTTTTATGGAGCGCTTTAAGGATGAGTGCTTACAGGTCAAAGCGTGTCCTGAAATTCTAAAAATTTCAGGGTTCATGAATGGGATTAACAACCCAGAACTCATTCGGAAGCTAAACGACAAGGTTCCCCAAACTTTCGATGAGCTAACAAAGCGCACAAGATCCTTCATACAAGGAGAAGCAGCCGCTGCGGACAGCAAAAAGGGTTACTCGAATTATAGGCAACAAGAACAGCCTAGGAGACAATCCAATGATCAGAATAACAACCGCAGCAGGAATTACAGCAGTGGACGAGATAATGACAAGTATACCCCTCTCACAAAAACTCCGAGGGAAATATTTGTAACAGAAGGTGCAAATTTCCCAAAACCTCCACCAATGCGTACCGCAGAGGAAAAGCGCGTAGGGAATGGATACTGCGAATACCATGGTCAAAAAGGCCATACAACCAACGAGTGTGTCCAGCTACGAAAACTAATTGAAAAGTTAGTAAGGGAAGGCAGAATGGACCAAAGGAACAGAGGCAAGAAAGAACCTATCAAAGAAAAAGCTGACACCATATACATGATACAGTCATGGCATCGCAAGATAAAACAAAAAGTCAGTCAAAAATTCTCTCCAGAAAAAGAGATATCCTTCCCTACTCTAGCTGCGGACAATGCAGTAGTAGAACCGCTAACTATCGAAATACATACCGGGGGGCATGATATCCACCGCATATACATCGATGGGAGAGCATCCGCAGACATCCTATACGATCATTGCTTCAAAAGGCTACGGCCTGAAATCCAAAGTCAATTGATACCAGCAACAACGTCGCTGACTGGATTCACAGGAGAAAAGATTTGGCCTATGGGGCAATTGCGCTTACTAGTGGTCATGGGAGATGAACAACACTCAACTGCAACATGGATAAATTTCATGGTAATCAAGTCTCCCTCACCATACAATGGCATCATTGGGAGACCTGGAATATCATCCATGCGCGTTGTGCCATCCACAACACATGGGATGCTCAAATTTCCAGTGGAAGGAGGAGTCGTTACCCTCTATAACACAACAGTACCACCAAAAGAATGCAACGCAGTAACCACTGAGGTGGAGAATATTCCAGAACAACGCACAGAAAAAACACCAAACCTAAACGTCGCTATTCACCCTGATTACCCGGACCAACAAGTTTTGATTGGAGGATCTTTATCTGACAAAGGTAAAGCAGCCGTGTGCGCACTCTTGCAAAAGAACCTAGATATCTTTGCATGGGAACCAAAACACATGACCGGTGTGCCACGCTCTATCACAGATCACAAGCTACAAATCCGACAAGGATATCCCCCAATACGACAAAAGAAGCGCGGCCAGGCCCCAGATCGTGCAAAAGCTATTCTGGAAGAAGTACACAAACTCGTAGACGCAGGCATCATGCGCGAAGTGTACTATCACGATTGGCTCTCTAACCCAGTAATGGTAAAGAAGAGCGATGGCAGTTGGAGAATGTGTGTGGACTTCACAGACCTTAACAAAGCATGTCTGCAGGACTGCTATCTGATGAGGCGAAAAATGAACCACTTTTAGGGGGTCATTTAAGCTCGGAATTGAATTTATTTGATCAAATATTGCCTTAAATAGTTCCTTTTGTGATTTTAGGTACTTTGGGAGTGAAATCTAGAAAAGGAAGCAATTCGGACTTTTTGGAGCATAAAAGTGAAGAAAACGCCAAAGACTTAATTTTCCAAGCTGGGAACAGTAGGTGACGGCGTCAAGAAGAACATTTTGACGACGTCAAGAGTAATTTTCATGACGACCCAGTACAGAAATGAAGGCATCACAAGTAAGAGCGTCAAGAGTAAAATATGTGACGGCCTGGAAAAAGTTATAACGTGACGGCGTCAAAAGTAGATCAAGGCAGTTCGAGAATTCTTTTGGCGGCGAGATGACGGGGTCACCAATTTGGTCTTGACGCCGTCAGCCTCAATTTCCTATATATAGTTTTCTAATTTTCATTCATAAAAAAAGAGAAGTTTTGGAGAAACCCTAAGGCCGAACTTAGTACAAATTTTACAGGTTTTCAAGCGTTTTCAGCCCTTGAACCCTTTCATGTGTAATTGAGATAAGTATTCTTTTAATTCAATCAATATGTCTATGTGTTGGTTGTCTATATCTTGTTCTTGTATTAATTCCATCATGCTAGGCTAGATCTATCTTGTGTTTGCTTAGATCTAATGAAACCTAGATGTTAATTATGTGTTGATTACTTGTTTATGGTTTTATTAGATGAATGATTTCGATGTTAGGCTTAAGAAAACTGGCAGATCTCCAATTGGTAACATGCTTGAACGTCTTAGGAAACATGAACTGACGTGCACTAGGTTTTATTGGTTGTATTTAATGCATGAGTAAATTCTAATGATCCCATGTTAGGAGCTTCTTAGCCGGCTCGACATAGGAGTGAAGTAGGCACTCATAGGATTGGGGAATTAAGTGCGCCACCCCATGAATGGTATTAAGGAATACAATCCGTCATCCACGCAACTATAACAAGTAATTAACGTGTAAAAGATATCTAGGGAGTAGTGAAATCTAAGTAAACACAATTTCTCCACTTATTGCTCACAACCTTAGTTAATTCAGTTTATTTTCATTTCTAGTATTTTATTTTGATTGCATCTTTAGTATTAGGTTAGTTGACTAGCAACTAATTCCGCCCAAATCCTTAAAACCCGAGATTTTTACTTGCTTTCTAAAAAATATAAAAATACAAAAATAATCATCCTTCATCTTTAGAACTAGTATTTAGGTTTTCTAATCCTAGCGACACTATTCCTAGCTGAACGATCAATCCCCCGGTACTTGTCACTATACTATACTACAACGATCAGGTACACTGCCTGGTGGGGGTTGTAAGCTTCTCAAGATCCCTTGAGAGGTAAAGCCTGGTGCGATTCCCACGTATCAAGTTTTTGGCACCGCAGCCCGGGGAATAGTTATTGTCTAGGTTAGAATATCTTTTTATTAGGTCTACTTGCTAGATTCCTTTCTAGTAAGATTTTATTTTTATTTTTAGGTTTTCTTTAGTCTATCTAATTTCTTTGTTTCCTTTGTTCGTAAACTATTTCGATGGATAACAATAACATTGATCGTTTGATTCCTGTTATTCGTGTTTTTCGTTGTAGGATTTTCCAAATGCCCGCCCCACTTCCTTTAGTCGAGAATGAGAACCCACCTAACCTCTCGCCCAACCACCACTTTGACAATAATTCTGAGTTAGAGGAGTCTGATCATGATGATGACCGTAGGGCTAGTCCTTTTTACTATTCAGACTCCGATGAGGATCTTGATGATGGTGATGTGATTAATGAGAATAGGATGGAAGAGGAAATAAACCCTCTTAGGTATGTCGACCCTAGAACTAGGATTGAGTGTGATAGTTCATTCAACATGCAATTTCTTTGTAAGATCGGATTTAAGAGCTTTAACGCCTATCTTAACTCATCTCTCCCAATGAACATAATCTCGCGTAATGAATATAATAAAATCGTGGTAGATGAGTTAGAATACAAAGGAGAAAACATTATTGCTAGGGAAATACCATTGCATGTGTTTGTAGGAAGCTTTGTTTATCTTGTTGAGTTCATGGTTATGGAGAATCTAGGAGAATTTATTGATGATAAGTTGACCCAAGTTGTGTTTGGAAGACCGTTCAAACGGTTGACCAACCATGATGAAAAACTCATAGAAGGGTTAATTACATTCTCGGATGGGGATGAAGATTTTGTGTATCAAATGCCCCGCACCCACCCTAGGTTCAAGGATTTTTCCATGGAGAAGTGTAGTAGGTATCCGCCCAAAGAAATGCTAAGTGAGAATGATAAGAGAAAAGGGCTTAAGTATACTCATGAAAAGAATAAAAGATACTATCGTGGATGTCTAGAGTTAGGAGATGAGTATAAGAAAGATGAGGCGACCATTAGATGGCTCACGCTTGGGTATGTGAGCATAAGCGATACACGGTAACCCATGACCTTGAGTCTAGCTACAAGACTCGTAAATAAAGAAAAGCGCTTCTTGGGAGGCAACCCATGCTTTGTGTGATTTTATTTTGTTTGTTTGTTATTTGCTTCCGTATGCATGCTTTATTTTTATTGTTGGTAGATCATGTTTCTCAATTAAATAGTGGAAATACTTTACTTTGTTGTTTTGGCCTACTCTTAACTCCACCTAAAAGTATTTTTGCAAAAGATAAGTGTAAGGGGACACCCCAAATATGTTTTCAAGAAACAAACCGATCATGATTCTCCACAATATTAAATGAACATGTATATTCGTATTTGTTAGAGTCAAATGCTTGTATTGAGTCATAATGAAGTTTTGCAGGATTTTCCAAGAAGTAGGACCAAGTTTTTCCAGAAATTTTCCGGAAACTTAACACAAGAATTTCTGCAGGTCACTTCTGACGGCGTCACGAGTTAACTCTTGACGGCGTCACGTGTAAAAATCTGGAAATTTTACCAGTTTTGTTTTTCTAACGGAGTCTTATGGTTTTTGTGAATTATTAAGTTTTATAATCTCCAGGAAATCTGCAAACTTCATTCCACAAGCATTATATCTTACTTTGTTTTCTAGGATTTAGTAACTTATATAGATTGCCGCCGATTTTACGCGAGGTTGTCTTTTTTGTTTTCTCAGGATTTACAGATTATGTATGACAAGAAGATGATTTATATTCTGGAAGGGAAGCTTTGATTGTTCATTTTCTTGGAGGAAGATTTAACCTGGCCACCTTATTATCCATATCGAGCGAATCAGGGGAGTATTTGATTTCATTCTTTTTACTTTTTCACTTTTACATTCTTTACTTGAACATTGGGGACAATGTTCATCTTAAGTGTAAGGGGAGGGTAAAATGATGATACCTTACATGTACACTTTCGCTTGAGTTTGTTTTGTTTGATGGTAGATGTGTAATAAAACTATGAGAAATACTTGTTAGTGCAATTTTAGCGCCAAATTTAAAATTTTTTACAACATTTAGGAGTGAAACTTTAGCCTTAGCAAGCGTCTCATGGATAGGAGATTGTATGACTAGCACACAACCGTACTTTCAGATAAATTTTCCACCCAAATATGTGAGGTTCGCCTTTAGATTTGATAGGAAAAGCATTTATTATTAGTGCTTATGAGTGTACTGGTAGCATTTAGATTCTAGAACTTGCGTTAGTGATGCATCCCGAGACCGCTAGTGAGACTACATTCGTGTAGTAGGATTTACTACATGATAAGAGGCATTAGGATCACCCTTGTGTTAAACCCGTATTATAATTACTTGACCATTTAAGTCATATTACTTGGCTAGTTAAGTCAACTAATTTTTCCCACACCCTTAGCGTTGTACTCATTTTTAGTACACGAAACCCCTAGTACACCCCTCCGAGCCTATCTTTTCGTTTCTAACTTTAAGCATCTTACTTAAAGGAAGAATTTGTTACACCGCACTTAAATGTACACCCAAATCGCCTTAGCCTTCCGTGTATTCGCTCATCTTTAGTGCATTATTGTTATTTGTTAAACCCTAAGTTAACTATCTAATTGATTACATGGTTGCTAAGTCGAGTCATATCTTTGTAAATATTGTTTTGGGACGATTGGGACTCATGGGTAAGTACTTATTTTATGGAGTAATGGGGAAGAACATCATATATTACCCCCATATGTGCGTTAATCTTAAAAATGCTCCAAGTGTTTTGATTTTCTTAATTCGAGTCATTAGATTAGTTTATTGTAAAGTATGTAAAAATTCAAGTGTAAGGGGAATGTTCATCCCCTACGATGTATTATTTTGGATGGTAGGGTAAGAGTGTATGCAAAAAAAAAAAAAAAAAAAAAAAAAAAAAAAAAAAAAAAGAAAAAGAAATAGAAAAAGAAAAAAAACATACGGACTACCATCCCTTTTTATTCTATGTTCATTTTTATGTTTTTGTTATTTTTCATTTATTAGCTTAAGTCGAGTCTAGTCTTGGCTTAGCAACGCCATATTGTACATGTAATTAACCAAGATTGTTAGCTCGCCACCAGTAAAAACTTCCTTTATCCAACAAAACCGTGTATTTCATATCCCTACACCTAACGTTACAACCCTTTAAAAAACCTCTTTGATAGTTTATCCTAGGTGCTTACGCCATGTGGTGGAGGTTTGATCCTTTCCCAAGCCTATGGTAATCTATTTTGCTATGACAGGTAGTGAGAGATATTTTCCGTTTCCATATTGTGATATATGCTTTATTACACCCGAGAGATGTGAGTATCTAAACACTATTTGTGAGGTGCTAGTGTATGACCTCCGTGCTTGTCTATTGGTCTTTAGTGGAATGATTATTTGTTGTAATTACTTTTATATTAGTGTTAAATGACCCCTAACTTGTATTTTGAGTAGAATAAAAGCGCATTTGCTTGAGGATAAGCAAATCTCAAGTGTAAGGGTATATGATGAGGCGAAAAATGAACTACTTTTAGGGGGTCATTTAAGCCCCGGAATTGAATTTATTTGATCAAATATTGCCTTAAATCGTTCCTTTTGTGATTTTAGGTACTTTGGGAGTGAAATCTGGAAAAGGAAGCAATTCGGACGTTTTTGGAGCATAAAAGTGAAGAAAACGCCAAAGACTTAATTTTCCAAGCTGGGAACAGTAGGTGACGGCGTCAAGAAGAACATTTTGACGGCGTCAAGAGTAATTTTCATGACGACCCAGTACAGAAATGAAGGCGTCACAAGGAAGAGCGTCAAGAGTAAAATATGTGACGGCCTGGAAAAAGTTATAACGTGACGGCGTCAAAAGTAGATCAAGGCAGTCCAAGAATTCTTTTGGCGGCGAGATGACGGCGTCACCAATTTGGTCTTGACGCCGTCAGCCTCAATTTCCTATATATATTTTTCTAATTTTCATTCATAAAAAAAGAGAAGTTTTGGAGAAACCCTAAGGCCGAACTTAGTACGAATTTTACAGGTTTTTCAAGGGTTTTCAGCCCTTGAACCCTTTCATGTGTAATTGAGATAAGTATTCTTTTAACTCAATCAATATGTCTATGTGTTGGTTGTCTATATCTTGTTCTTGTATTAATTCCATCATGCTAGGCTAGATCTATCTTGTGTTTGCTTAGATCTAATGAAACCTAGATGTTAATTATGTGTTGATTACTTGTTTATGGTTGTATTGGATGAATGATTTCGATGTTAGGCATAAGAAAACAGGCAGATCTCCAATTGGTAACATGCTTGAACATCTTAGGAAACATGAACTGACGTGCACTAGGTTTTATTGGTTGTATTTAATGCATGAGTAAATTCTAATGATCCCATGTTAGGAGCTTCTTAGCCGGCTCGACATAGGAGTAAAGTAGGAACTCATAGGATTGGGGAATTAAGTGCGCCACCCCATGAATGGTATTAAGGAATACAATCCGTCATCCACGCAACTATAACAAGTAATTAACGTGTAAAAGATATCTAGGGAGTAGTGAAATCTAAGTAAACACAATTTCTCCACTTATTGCTCACAACCTTAGTTAATTTAGTTTATTTTCATTTCTAGTATTTTATTTTGATTGCATCTTTAATATTGGGTTATTTGACTAGCAACTAATTCCGCCCAAATCCTTAAAACCCGAGAATTTTACTTGCTTTCTAAAAAATATAAAAATACAAAAATAATCATCCTTCATCTTTAGAACTAGTATTTAGGTTTTCTAATCCTAGCGACACTATTCCTAGCTGAACGATAAATCTCCCGGTACTTGTCACTATACTATACTACAACGATCAGGTACACTGTCTGGTAGGGGTTGTAAGCTTCTCAAGATCCCTTGAGAGGTAAAGCCTGGTGCGATTACCACGTATCAATATCCACTGCCAGAAATAGACTGGAAGGTAGAATCCCTGTGCGGATATCCTTTTAAATGTTTCCTAGACGCATACAAAGGATATCATAAAATCCAGATGGCAGTTGAGGATGAAGAAAAAACAGCTTTCCACACCAGTCAAGGGGTTTACTGCTACACGAAAATGTCTTTTGGCCTAAAAAATGCAGGCACAACATACCAACGATTGGTGGACACAGCTTTCGAGAAACAAGTAGGTCGTAACTTGGAGGTTTACGTTGACGACCTTGTCATCAAAAGCCACACTGAGGATGAATTGGTGCGCGACATCGAGGAAACGTTCAAAACATTGGGAAAAATAAACATGAAGTTAAATCCCAAGAAGTGCACCTTTGGCGCAACAGAAGGCATGTTCCTCGGATACTTAATAGAACCCGATGGAATCAAACCTTGCCCAGCAAAAACAAAAGCTGTTATTGATCTTTCCTCACCGCGCACACTCAAAGAAGTCCAGTCATTAAACGGAAAGCTAGCTGGGCTAAACCGTTTCTTATCTAAATCAGTAGACAAATCACTCCCTCTCTTTAAAACACTCACGAAGTGCACCAAAAAGGGAGACTTTCGTTGGACTAAGGAAGCAGAAGAAGCTTTCCAACAGCTAAAACAGCATTTATCATCACTTCCCAAACTTTTCGCACCGCGACCAGGGGAAGAGCTAATTATGTACTTGTCGGAAACCCATGGAGCAGTTAGCGCAGTACTATTGACAGATAGGAACTCCGTCTAGATACCCATATACTTTGTAAGCAAAGCACTGAAGAAGACAGAGACTAACTACAGCGCTATGGAAAAGCTGGTCTTAGCTCTAGTATTCACAGCTAAAAGACTGCGCAGGTACTTTCAAGCGCACCCAATAGCTGTAATCACAGACCAGCCAATCAAACAAGTTATCTCTAAGGCTGACGCATCAGGGCGGCTACAAAAGTGGAGTGTGTTGTTAAGCGAATATAACATCTCGTATAGACCGCGCACTGCAATCAAAGGGCAGATATTAGCTGATTTCGTTGTTGAGAAGCCAGATACCGATAGTCCAACCTCAACGACCAAAACAGATCTACAGGAACCCTGGATTATGTTTACAGATGGATCCTCATGTGTAGATGGATCAGGCGCATGCCTTATCCTTACTAATCCAGAGGTTATGGAATTCACCTATGCGCTGCGCTTCGAATTCACAGCCACAAACAATGAGACAGAATATGAAGCCCTACTCACCGGACTGCATATTGCAATCCAAATGGGTGTACACAACCTGGAGGCAAACGTAGATTCTAGGCTAGTTGCTAACCATGTGCTAGGTGAATATGAAGCTAAGGATGAGCACATGATCCAATACCTGGATAAGACCAAGTCCTTAATTAAAAACTTTGATAGGTTCACAACAAAACAAGTACCTAGAGGAGACAACAGGAAGGCTGATGCGCTTAGCAAGATCGCATCCACAAGCTTTGCGCACTTATCAAAACAGGTATTGGTAGAAACCTTACAAAACAAGTCAATCTTGGAGATGGAAGTATCCACGGTGATAGAAGAACAAGATCCTACATGGATGACACCTATCATTGAATTCAATAGCAAAGGAGTCTTACCACAAGATCATAAGGACGCTCGAAGAGTGCGGCGCACAGCGCAGCGATTTGAAATACGGGACAACATACTCTATCGACGTTCTTTCTTGCAACCTTGGCTCCGATGTGTTGGACCTCTTCAAGCAGACTATGTACTCCGAGAAATCCACGCTGGATCATGCAGCATGCACTCAGGGCCGTGGTCTGTTGTAGCACGCGCTCTACGGTCGGGGTATTATTGGCCAACTATGCACCGTGACGTGCGCGATATGATAAAGAAGTGCAGCAATTGCCAAGTACATAGGCCAATTCCGCGCCAACCGCAACAAGAGCTAACACCCATTACCTCACCATGGCCATTCTACAAGTGGGGCATTGACATCGCAGGACCCTTTCTAGTTGCAGCAGGAGGGCTAAAATTCCTCATCGTAGCCATAGATTACTTCACGAAGTGGATTGAAGCAAAGGCGGTGGTGAGCATCACGGGCAATCAGGTCAAACGCTTTGTATGGGATAACATTGTCTGTCGCTTCGGACTACCTGGAGAGATTATATCAGACAATGGGAAGCAGTTTTGCGACAACCCATTCAAAGATTGGTGCGCGCAATTGAACATCACGCAACACTTCGCTTCAGTAAAACACCCACAAACCAGTGGTTTAGTTGAGCGGGCGAATCGCAATCTAGGTGAAGGAATAAAAGCGCGCCTTAACAGGCACAAAGGAAAGTAGGTGGACGAATTACCACATGTCTTATGGGCGCATCGCACTACAATCAAAACCAGTACTGGAGACACACCATTCTCCCTTGTCTACGGAACAGAAGCCGTCATACCAGCTGAGATAGGAATGCCAACTATACAAACAGCAGAGGTCAACGTCACAACAAATGACGAGGAGCGGCGCATAGACTTGGACTTACTGGAAGAAAGACGCGAACGCGCAGCTATACGTGAAGCAAAGGCTAAGACAAAAATGAAGAAGTATTATGATACAAAGGTCAAACACACTTCCTTCAGGCCAGGAGACTTTGTATACTGTACCAATGATGCAAGCCACGCAGAAGACACAGGAAAGCTCGGACCCAAATGGGAAGGACCCTACGAGGTCACCGATGCGCTAGGCAATGGCGCATACAGGCTACGCGATATGGAAGGTCACGACCTAGCGCGCACCTGGAACATCTGCAATCTTAAAAGATGCTATCTTTAGGAAAGGCTACGGCCCATACACAGACACCTTTGCACTTTAGGATGTGCCCAATAAGTGTTTGTTTTTTCTTTTCTTTCTTAGGAATTGTCTTTTACTTTTTCAAAAACTTGCAAGTATCAATAAAATGTTATGGTTTCTAGCTAACTCCATAACGCATTTCACTTTATTGCGTACATTCTTATATATGTCAATATTGTTATATTATATTTTTTCCTACATGGAGTGCATGCACTAATTAAAGACCCACGAAGGCATAAAGGATGAGTAAACCTACTAATTCACTCGTTGAGTAAGAGGGTTGCAACCCATCAACATGGGATCACGCATCCTTGCTAAGCGCCTTACTTTTGAGACGTTGAGGTAAGATTACACTGCGCACCCCACGATGGATGCGCAAATATTAAGTACACTGTACGAAGCTTAGCAAATAACGAGCCAAGACTCTTGGTCAAATAACTAAACTTTGCAAAAAATTAAAGCAAGTTTATTCTCATAATTTATCTTAAGCTACGCACTTAATTTAACCACAAAAGAGTATCTTATTCAATATTTTTACATACAAAAGACAGCTACTATAGCATGAAAAAGATACACTTCATTATTTACACAACAAATATACAAAAAATAGCCTACACGCTATGGCGATGCTCAGGGCTATCCTCCGGTGCAACGGAACTTCCTGCCTCTTGAAGCTTCTTCAATAGCAACGCATCTTTAGGCGATACAGTCGCTACACTCATGGGAATCCCATCAGACGTGGGAATGTGTGCAGCGCCAACACCGCGTAGGACAGCTTTGCCCTTAATCCCCTTTTTCTGGGCAGCTCTCTGTGCGTGGCCCTCCAACACCTCCTTCAGAGGAACCTCCTTTTCAAGAGCAAAGGGGTTCAGCATATGGCGAGGCTGCACAAACACTGGAACCTGCAGCTGCGACTCGTCGGGCTTGAGGAAATACTCCGGCTGCGCCTCGGCATCCTCCAAAATATGGCGTTCCAGGGTCAACCCCTCCATAATTACCTTTATGGGGTTGTCCTGGTCGCGCTCCAATTGCGCAATGTGAGGCAGCTCAAGAAGTTTCATCTCCTCCATGGCCTGCACCAGCTCGTCATACGCACTCGCGTTATAGCCAGGTACCTCAGTCAAGGCCACCTTCAACACCTTGGCCTCATGGAGATCCTCCATAGCTTGCGACCTCCCACGCTCCACAGCGCACTGCACCACCTTCCCAAAGGCCCCCAACACCTCTTGGGACTCCAAGGTGCCCATAGCAGCTAGGCGCAACCCTTGGTTGATCAACCACCTACATCAACAAAGGACAACTTGTGTTAGCAGAAATATATAAACAAATATAGTAAGGCAACATTGCATAAAAAAGATGAAAGGACGTACCTGCGCTCAGCTATGGTAGACATCAGATGAGGGTATAACTCTTCATCATACTCTATACTCAGGCCACGCAGCTTCTCCTCCTGCACCTGAACAATCCTCTCCATGCGCACCTTGAACTCAGCAATGTTCGCGAAGTGCTCATCCTTCTTCTCCTCAAGATATCTTACTGCCCAAGTAAGGTTGGCCCTGAACTGATGAAGTTGTCCGCGCACTTGCTCCAGCTCAGCGATCGCGGTCAACTTCTCATTTGTGACCTTATCCGTGTACACCCTGAAGGACCCCACTTCCGCCTGCGCTTCAGCCAGCTGCGCACGGAGAACAGCTATCTCCTCATCTTTTTAGGCGAGAGTGCTACTCTCCCCGACGTACCTCGTCTTCAACTGAGCCACCAGCTCAGTCTGACGCGCAACAGTAGCAGCCAACTCATCCATCAGTTGCTGCGCAGATATGCCTTCATCAACCTCTACCCCCTCCTCCTTGTTTTCATTCTGAGGAGGGACCACCGTCTCCACGAAGGCTCCATCATCCTTCGCGGCATCATCGCTACAATAAATGAAGAAAACAGATAGAACATATTACGACAAGTAATAAAGAAAAATAAATAGCATGAGGCAGATTACTTACATAAACGGAGAGGCCTTTGCAGCCTCCTTATCCGCGCCAGGAGCGGATGTCTCCTCCTCCGCAGACGACTCTTCATCTCCGATGAGATAGCGTCTCCTCTTGAGGTACCACTGCCACCAGCCCCTCCCTTGCGCTTTAGCTTCTGCGCTATCCCCTCAGGCTTCAACACCTCTTCAGGTTTCAGTATCTCTACGCTATCAGAAGATTCAGCGTGCGCCTCCTCCACATGCGTAGTCTCCACATTTGGCGCCACGCTCTGAACGGGCGTAACTTGGAGAGGCGGCGAGTCTTCATGGCCAACAGGCCCCAGCACCGTCAGATGACCCGCGGTAGCTTCCAAAAGCGGATGCTCGTTCTCCCTCAGAGGGCGCACGCCAACGGTCACCTGCTTTGGCTTCTCCGGCTTCACTACTGCAAATAGATCCATCTCTGCGCACACAGAAACAAAACAGCAAAAGATGAAATTAGTTATTAAACGTGCGCATATAGAAAAACTTACATGATTAAAAGCAAAAGGGATGAACACCCACCCCGGCCTTCCTCATCAATGAAGGTTGGCACCTCGTCAACACCCCCGAAATAGCTGCGACTCAACCCCACATGCACCAAAAACTCCTCCGGATAAGGGTTAATGGGGATGCGGTTGGCATCAATGGTCTGCGCATCAGCCAAACTATAGGAACCGGGTGCGGGGCGCCCATCCCTCGGTAACGTATCTTGAGTATAAAACTCAAAGGGCAATGGAAACACTACGTCATCAACCCAGAAAAAATACTCCCTCCAATGCCTCAAGGAGTCTACCTTCTCGGTATAGCACTGAAGCTTCCCCGCGCGCTTCGCAAAGGATACCCATCCATGCGACCACGTTGTGTGGTAGAAGGCGCGAAATAGGTCAACGGTCGGTTCTATCGCAAGTAAACGGCAGTTTACCTCAAAATTCGATACCTTAGCCGCACCTATACAGTGCAGCTGTGAGATATGAAGACGATAGTGATTGAGCAAATTGCTCAGGAAAATAGATATCGGTACGCGGTAATTAGCGTACTCGAAAAAACGCGTGTATAGTCCTATTTTCCCTTCGGGGAAATCGGCTATACACGCATCGACGTTTGGAGCCTCTGGATGCACATCCAGGGGAATGAAGTGGTCAGATGAAAACTGACGCACATCATCCTCACTCATCGCAGAGCGAAACTCCTCTAATTGGGAAACCATTTTCATAAATTTATTATAAGACGCACACAAATTTACCTAATCAAACAGTTACTTTCTTTGCAAAAAATGCTTTGAAGAAGTGTGCAATAGTAAGTATGTGTTTTTACTGTGTGTTTTGGGTAAATGGAGGCGGTGACTCTTATATAAGGAGTCAAAAAACCCTAGATGAAGCCCACGTGGATCCCACTCACAAATCGTGTGGCTAGAATCCGAAACGGTACATGCACTTTTTCCCGTTTTCCTAGGGACACGTGGACACAACCCCCGATTTTCGAGGCATTTCTTTGAAATATCTATGACTAGGTACATTGTACTCAATATTGGGTGGCAATATTTAAAATTTCTCACGCCACGCTTACCGCTGTTGTGACTAGTCTAGCATCCGGGGCTACGAGCCGCGCACACTAGATTGGGGGGACATGATGACGTATAGTCTGTATATGGGCCACGAGCCCAAATATTAAACATTACTAAGGCCCAAAGCCACCATGGGTGGGCTATTATAACTTGGGCCGCATCAATAAAGGGATTGGGCCCACGTAGACCCAAGCCCAACTAAACTATTTATGGTTTAGATAAGGATCTTCTATTTACGGATAAAGATCCTTGGACCGGATAAGCACCATGTGTGCGAAACGTAAGGAGCACGAACCCTACAAGGATTCTGCGCCTATATAAGGGATGACATAATTCTCATTAAAGGTACGATTCACAAACCCTAAAACTCTCTTACGAGAACCCTAAACCGATTACTTACTCTCACGCCGGAGTCTAATCGTGGGAGACAATCCCACGATAAGCCTAACGGTGTTGTTAATTTTCTTAGTGCGCAGGTTTCAAGCATTAAGAAGCGAATTGGTAAGAGAGCAAGAGCCCAAATGAGGAACGCCCAACTTTTGTATCAACAGAACAGAAATGGAAAACTATTGGGACTTCCTGAAATTTTGGATGTGCAACCAATTATAGTTTGAGATGTTTGATTAAAAAACAATTATGTGTGTTGGATAATTTCTATTTCTTTCTATAACTCTTTCTTTTAGGATTAATAACGTACTATGATAACATTTGGTTTGTTTTTAGTATTTTTGTTTGTGTTTTTGTTTGCTTGGTTTAGTATATTTTTGCAGTTTTTGCAGGGGTGACATTACGGAAGCTTATGGTTGATCATTATTTGGAGTCGGAGAACTCATTTGCTTAGTTGTGATCAAATATGCATATCGTGTATCTTCACCCCGGTAGTTTCTATTTTACTAAAATCTTCCCATTTCCTTTACTTTGAAGTTATTTTTATTACATTGAGGACAATGCAAAACTTAAGTGTGGGGGAGGGAAGAAAATAGGAAAAATAGGTGTAGTTTTAATTTTTTAGGATTTATTGAGAATTCAAGTAACTAAGATTCGTTCGCCCTTGAAAATCTAGTTGTTTGAACACTTGAGTTAATTTTAAATGAAATTGTTTTAATGGTAAAAATAAGGGTATTTGAAAATTTTTGGAGCTTAATCAAGTTATTAGAGCAAATTCATTTCGGAATTGATGACATTTACTAGTACATCTTCTAGTATTCACCTTAAATTGTAAGGATTTAAGCCTTTTTGTATAAAGCATTTCTTATGCTATATATTCTTGCTATGAGTGTGCCGGTGATTGTGTTGATTCTAGAACTTGTACTTGTTATGCATTATGGTTAAAATCACTTTCGAGTGGTAAAACATATTCAAATGATAAGAGGCAACTTAGGATTTACACCAAATAGCCTTCCATTTACAAAATAATTTTTGCTAACCACATCTGTTAGTTATCATAGTATTTGGACCCCATTTATTAGCATTTATCTTTAATGCTAGACAGAGGCGCAACTATGTAGGGGCGGGGAGGGGCGCCCAACCCCCCAAAAATTTTTTTGCGATGTAGAGGGTATATAGTTTTCGTGTAGAAAAATTTTGGTATATTCGGTTACGACCCTCCATTTTAATTGTGAAATTTTTTGTATACATGATGAGTGCTCAAACACTCATCATTTTTGGTCTAATCTGAACTGCAAAACATACAAAAACACTCAGTAGTGCATCAAAATACTGAAAATATTTCAAAATTGTGTTTTATATGTTTTAGAAGCAAAATGAGCAAAAACAAATGAAAAACGCACAAAGTTTGCAAAATTGGCAGTTTCAGTCCCTTAACTTTCATAAAATTACAAATCTAGTCCCTGGATATTCAAAAAATGGAAAATTATCACCAAAGGTCATTTTGAAATCATAAAATGTCATATTTAGTCCTTTGGTGAAAAATTGGAAAGTTTTGGAAATTTACACGTTTGGTCCCTGGAGTTTCAGATTTTGGCAGATTCAGTCCCTGGTGGGATAATTTTGAATGAAAAATCATTTTTAGTCCTTGGAAGTTCAAAAATGTTCAAATTTGGTCCTTGGATAAAAGATTTTACAAAATGGCAACTTTAGTCCCCGGATTTTGAAAATCGACATAAATAGTCCCTGGGTGATTTAAAATGGGAAAATCACATTTTTGGTCCTTTGGTTGTTTTAACATGGCAAGTTTAATCCTTTTGATATCTTTTGAAACTTGTCAACACAGGTCCCTACACTTTTCATAAATTACAACTATGGTCCTTGTTTTTTACTACTTAACCAAATGGACCCTTTGTTTTATTTAATCCAAATAACTAAACCCAACAACCAAATCCACCCATGGTGTGATCCAATAACACAATCCCCAGCCCACACCACATCCGGCCCACCACTTAAACTAATACTCCCTCGTTGACCAGTCAACCCCCAGGTTTACTGTTCATCGTCCCTAAACCATCTCCCTAATTACCAGGCTTTTGCCCACCTCCCCCCTCCTCCTTTTCCACTAAACACTCACCAACTCTTCACATGCATTCCCCCTCTTCATTTATTGCACCAACTATTACACCTAACCCCACCAATTGCCTAATCCAATTTTCCCGCCATTATACATTTGAACGGTGGGGATCAAGTCTAGTCCATCCAACGGCCAATAGTGAGTGGGAAAGATTCAGTGGACTCCAGAGCTTATAAAAAGAGAAGAAAAAGAGAGAAAGAAAAAGTAGTTAGTGTAGGGTAGTTTTAGTTTTAATTAATCTTTAGTCGTTTTCATGTAATGTTTATTCCCAGTGTAATGTAAGCTTTAAGTTTAAGTTCTGAAGTCTTATTATTGTAATTTGAAACCATTTTCATCAATTAAATCAGCTTTTCCCTTAAATTCAGTTTATGCTCATTTGATTACAAATTCTCAAGTCATTCTTAATGTTGGTTAAAGATGTTAATTAGGGACCCTTAGGTTCACTTAAGCTCATGTATAGCTTATTAAAGCTATCAGAGACTTGTGAAATCAGTTTATTTTAGAAAACAAAAAAAATTAAGAAAAATCAAGAAAAAATGGTGAGAAAATAAAAATCAGTGTTAAAGAAAGTGGAAGCAAGAAGCAGGGTGTGATTTGGATTAATCATGGTTTAGAAGCTTCATGGGAAGTATAGGTTATGTTCTTTGTTATTGGTAACTTGTTCTCAGTTCCAACTCAGTTGTAAGCCTCTATTACCATTTTTTTTATTTACTGTTCAACTGCTCAATCTAGCTTATCTTTGTGTACTTTATGCTTATTTAGTATTACTTATTCACTTCATCACTTAAAATCAGTAGCTAGTTTAGTGGAACACTTTGTGCTGTTAAAAACTCATTTGGACTGTCTAATTGCTATTTCATAGGACTTTGAGTATTTTTGCATGAAATCCTTGTATTTGTGCTCTTACACCCTTAGTGAATCTTATTAGCTTGTTTTGATACAGTTTCAGAGTTATAGGAAGTCAATTGTTTGGAAATCCAAATTCCTAGTTCACTTAAGGGAGTGTTTGGCTTAAGCTTATTCAGTGAGCCTTGGCTTGTTTTAGATGATGCAGTCAGTTTAAACATGTCCACTTAGGTTTGTTAGAGTTATTTAGTTCATAAATTCTTAGGTTCAAACAGCAAAAAGTCAAAATCACCCATATCCCACTCCACAGTTAACTGCTGGAGTTTGTGGGTTCCCATTTTCACCCATTTTGTTAAAAGTTGTATTTATAGCCTAGTTTAGTCTTAGAATAACCTAACACATCTATTTCAATCATCAAATCAAGATCCAAAGTTCATGAAAGTCAATATACCAAGTTTTTACAAAAGTCAAATGTGAACTTTTTCAATTTTCATCAAATTGGCATGAATTGTTTTGATTTATGTAGCATGTTTTAAGATTTGAGATTTTTAGGTATTAAAGTATCCCACCTCATCTACACAATCCCATGTTTCTTTCATTTTTAGCATTTTTCTAGTGGGCCCCACTTTGCCCCAAACCAGCTGCAGGCTCAGTTCTGTGCTGCTGCACAGATCCACCATCCACCACCACCACTTGGTGGTGGTTTTCCAGCCATCTCAGGGAGCCCCATGGTCCCATTCTTGTTTCTATCAACCCCTCTCCTGGTAGGGATCATCTTTTGACCAATATGTTGACCTAGGACCCAGTGGACCCCACCTAAATCAGGCCACCAAACTTGTCCCATTTCTGTCTCAGTTTCAAATAAGCAAGTGCTTATTTCTGAGTTTGTGGCTTATTCAGGCCACCTTATTGCTTGAAGCTTGCTTATCCTTGTTCCTTAAACTCAGAGAAACCAGGTTTTACCAAAGTGGGTCCCACTTGTGGTCATTTTAGCTTATTTTGCCATTTGGTCAAACAAAGTTAACTGTTGGGCTTTTAGCTTTCATTTCAGCTTATTTTAAGTTTACAAAAAGTTTGTTTTTACAAAAAGTGTTTGTTTTTAAGTATTTAATAGGTTTGTAAAAGAAAATTCAAGAAAAACCAATTTAAATTTAAGTGATAGTTTCTATTTAATTTTGTTTAATTTTAATTTTCATTTTTAAATTTTTATTAAGTACTTAGATTTTTTATATTTTTATTAAATTCCTCATATATTAAAGTAGTTATAATAAATTTTTCAGATTTTTATTTTATCATTTGGTATTTATTATATTTAATATTAGTTTTATTAGAAATTAATTAATATTAAGTTTTAAATAGCATTATTAGTTTTTATTAAGTAAAATCTAGTTTTTATATTTTTCATAGCTTTTATATGTTGTAAAATAATTTTAGAAATTTTATTAGAATTTTCACTGTTCATTTAGTAATTTTCTTAATTTAAAATAGTTAATTAGATAATTAGTATTTAATTAGTAATTAATTAATATAAAAAATCACAAAAAGACAAAAACACTTATTTTAATTTTAAAACTTGTTTTTAGTTATTTTATAATTTTAGGAATTTTATTTTCACCTTTTTAGTATTTAAATAATATTATATTGTGTTTTAGTTATTTAAGTATTAATAATAAGTATTAAATAGTTTTTATTTAATATTAAATAATTAAATAGTGTAAAAAGTAATTAAAATTTTCTAAAAAGTTTCTTTTATTTTTAGGATTATAAAAATGTAATTTTCACTTTTGTAAGTATTTTATTTTGTTAAAACTCGCGTTTTATTTCGTACGTTTACGTTTTATTTAAACGTAACGTACGCGTTTTTAGGTTTTAATCGTTTCTGGCTTTTCCTAGTTTCCCGTCTCATTCATATAGCTTATTTAAGCTATTCCTTTGTAGATTCCTTAGCTTAATCACAACCAAACCCCTGTCCATCCAAATTCACCCGATCACGAAACCGTTTGTTTACAATTCACACCTCGTCGGGACATAACGACCCGGGGAAACCTTATACTTCCGCGGAGCATTGACTCTAGGCTGTCTGACTTTGTTGACCATTCCTTGGTCAATATAAGTCTGGTGGTTCGGGCTCAATCAAAATTTGGCGCCGCTGCCGGGGAGGTCGTGTGCGTTTTCTAAACGGTTTTTCTGATTAGTGTCTTTGGAATTCGTTCCATTGTACATTTATCCATCCTTGTTCATATTTTCATAAAAACAAAAACCCAAAAAAATTTTCCTTCTTTGTTTTCATAAAATGTTTTCCAAAAACACCAAAAATATCCATCTTCACCCTCTTACCTGTTTAATTCTTTATCCCTTACCCTCAATACCCCTTTGATTCCTCTTCTATGTCGTATCCACACCAATTTGGTTGCCAATGGTGTGGTGGTACTTATAATGGTGGTAATTGCCCCGGCTGTGGCATGGTAGAGTCAGGATACGGGTCTGTCTATAACCAGGATCCCTATTCTTACCCTGACACATCTGACTCATTCCACCAGCCACCACATCTGGAGATACTGACATTCTCTTGTGAATTTTGTGGAGGTCCTCACCAAGGATTTGAGTGTCAAACCGGAAACACGTTTGTCTATGAACAGTTTCCTGGTAACACTCAGAACTTTGGTTATGACCAACATTCATATGATTCACAGAATCAGCCACAACAGTTTTACTGTTGTGAGTACTGTGGAGGTCCCCACTTCAGCTCTGACTGTCAAACAGGGAGTCCATTTCCTTGTAACAATCATGACTCATCTAGTTTTGACCAACCTCCACAGTACCAACCAATTCAAGCAACTCCTCAAGAAACTGACCCTGATTTTTTTCAAAAGATTCTAGAGTCACAAGAGAAAATGAAGGAGGAGTTAGCTAATATGTTGCTTCGCTATGCACCAAGTTCTTCTTGTGCATATTGTGGGGGTCCTCACAATGATGATCAATGTCAACCTTCTGGTTTTGACACGCCCTCAACCCCCCAATTTCCTCTCAGTCCATATCCTCATGGAAAGAGTATGGAGGAATTGCTTGCGGAGCAAAGAGCAGATAGCACACATTCTAATTTTCTCAATGCTACTCTTATCGATGACGATGATGATAGTGATAATGAAGATATCGTTGATATTCTTCCAAAAGAATCATCGAATTCATCGGTTGAAATCCCATTAATCCAAAAATCTCAGGGAGCAAAGAGTATGATAGAAATACTAGCAGAACGACAAAGGGAAATTATAAAACCCATTTATGCTAGTCCTTCTCAGCTCCCTCAGTCTGTTATCACACCCGAGATTCACACTCACTCTCTTATCATGGGGGGCGAGCATCTTGACACAATTCCTGCAAAAGAATCAGACGTATTCATAAAGTCTAGTGTCGAGAACCTTGTCCCAATCCCGGGAGAGTCACAGGGAATTCTCGATCATATGTGTGATATTCCTCCTCCTCTTGTCTTTTCAAAAGATCATTTTGAGACTTTCTCCGATTCTGACGATGAATGTACGTCTTATGGAGAAGTTGAGTATGTTGAGGTTTCACTTCCTCATTCTGATGTTGACCTCCTTCCTGAGGAGTTCACTGATGAGCGTGCTCACATTGATTCACTTCCGTCAGGAAGTAATGATGATCTCTTTGATCTCAAAGCTGATCTGGACGAGGTCGAGGCTTTTCTTGCTGAAGATAGTTCACTTCCACTTGAAGTTGATGAAAACTATCTTGATCCTGAGGGGGACATTCTTTTTCTAGAGAGTTTGTTAAACGAAGATCCATCTCCCCCTCTCCCACCCAAACAACTTCATAATGAGGAAATCAAATCAGTTGAGGAAACTGATAAATTTCCTGAGATCAAGCTCAAGGACTTGCCTCCTCCACTTGAATATACATTTCTTGAGGAGGAAGTTCTTATCTTAATTGCTATTCGGATCTCTCTTCTTTCCTTCACCTACCAGGTGATTTCTCCTCTTCTTCACTCCTTCAGGAGTGAGGACACTATATTTGATCCCGGCATTTTCATGTATCATTATCTTGAGCCGGATACTTATCTCATCGGAGTGGAACTTTCACGTGCTTCATATGTTTGTCCAAACATTTTGAATGAAAGTCCGATGGAGATCACTTCTTCCACATTCCCCAATGACAAATGAATTAGGGGTCGAGTCAAGCTAGCGACTCGGTAAACAAAAACAGTAGCATGCTTATAGGGTTTTCACCCTAAGTGTGGGGGAGTCCCCCATACTATGATTACTTATGACGTGAAAAAACAAAATGGTGTTTTCCACGCTTAGCTTGTAATGTTGCCCTTTTACGTTCAAAATGTCGGCATAATAGCCGGGATTTTGAATATTGAGGACAATATTCATGCTTAGTGTGGGGGGGGGGGGTATTCGCTAGCGAATTTTATCACATTTTACTATATAATACCCCCGTTTTTAGCCAAAATTCAAAAAATTTTTCAAAAATTTTTCACTGGTGCTTCAAAATTTTTGTGGTAATCAGTCCGCCTTGTCTAAGCGACAAAAGGGATTGGCTAGTCCAGGAGCAAACGGCTCTTGGTAAAGACATCTCAAATCCGTTTACGGCTGGCAATTTGCCCAAAATTGTATGGTTCATCAACTCCTCGAAAACAAATGAGTTGGCTAGCCCACAAGATTATGGCTTGTGGTAAAGGCCGTGGAAAATCCATAATTGGTAATCAGCTCACCAAGATGTTGACTATTCCATCAAGAGTTGGCTAGTCCAGAAGCAAACGGCTTTTGGTAAAGACTACTCAAATCCGTTGACAGCTGGTGGTTTGCTCAAAATCACACGGTTATCAGGTGTGCCACAGTTCTTACACCTGGCTACTCCAGAAGTGATGGCTTTTGGTAAAGAGTTTTTCAAATCCACCAAGTTTTCAAAACAGTATTGCTAGGGACTAGCAATAGTTTAGTGTGGGGGATTGATGAGTGCTCAAACACTCATCATTTTTGGTCTAATCTGAACTGCAAAACATACAAAAACACTCAGTAATGCATCAAAATACTGAAAATATTTCAAAATTGTGTTTTATATGTTTTAGATGCAAAATGAGCAAAAACAAATGAAAAACGCACAAAGTTTGCAAAATTGGCAGTTTCAGTCCCTCAACTTTCATAAAATTACAAATCTAGTCCCTGGATATTCAAAAAATGGAAAATTATCACCAAAGGTCATTTTGAAATCATAAAATGTCATATTTAGTCCTTTGGTGAAAAATTGGAAAGTTTTGGAAATTTACACGTTTGGTCCCTGGAGTTTCAGATTTTGGCAGATTCAGTCCCTGGTGGGATAATTTTGAATGAAAAATCATTTTTAGTCCTTCGAAGTTCAAAAATGTTCAAATTTGGTCCTTGGATAAAAGATTTTACAAAATGGCAACTTTAGTCCCCGGATTTTGAAAATCGACATAAATAGTCCCCGGGTGATTTAAAATGGGAAAATCACATTTTTGGTCCTTTGGTTGTTTTAACATGGAAAGTTTAATCCTTTTGATATCTTTTGAAACTTGTCAACACAGGTCCCTACACTTTTCATAAATTACAACTATGGTCCTTGTTTTTTACTACTTAACCAAATGGACCCTTTGTTTTATTTAATCCAAATAACTAAACCCAACAACCAAATCCACCCATGGTGTGATCCAATAACACAATCCCCAGCCCACACCACATCCGGCCCACCACTTAAACTAATACTCCCTCGTTGACCAGTCAACCCCCAGGTTTACTGTTCATCGTCCCTAAACCATCTCCCTAATTACCAGGCTTTTGCCCACCTCCCCCCTCCTCCTTTTCCACTAAACACTCACGAACTCTTCACATGCATTCCCCCTCTTCATTTATTGCACCAACTATTACACCTAACCCCACCATTTGCCCAATCCAATTTTCCCGCCATTATACATTTGAACGGTGGGGATCAAGTCTAGTCCATCCAACGGCCAATAGTGAGTGGGAAAGATTCAGTGGACTCCAGAGCTTATAAAAATAGAAGAAAAAGAGAGAAAGAAAAAGTAGTTAGTGTAGAGTAGTTTTAGTTTTAATTAATCTTTAGTCGTTTTCATGTAATGTTTATTCCCAGTGTAATGTAAGCTTTAAGTTTATGTTCTGAAGTCTTATTATTGTAATTTGAAACCATTTTCATCAATTAAATCAACTTTTCCCTTAAATTCAGTTTATGCTCATTTGATTACAAATTCTCAAGTCATTCTTAATGTTGGTTAAAGATGTTAATTAGGGACCCTTAGGTTCACTTAAGCTCATGTATAGCTTATTAAAGCTATGAGAGACTTGTGAAATCAGTTTATTTTAGACAACAAAAAAATTAAGAAAAATCAAGAAAAAATGGTGAGAAAATAAAAATCAGTGTTAAAGAAAGTGGAAGCAAGAAGCAGGGTGTGATTTGGATTAATCATGGTTTAGAAGCTTCATGGGAAGTATAGGTTATGTTCTTTGTTATTGGTAACTTGTTCTCAGTTCCAACTCAGTTGTAAGCCTCTATTACCATTTTTTTTTATTTACTGTTCAACTGCTCAATCTAGCTTATCTTTGTGTACTTTATGCTTATTTAGTATTACTTATTCACTTCATCACTTAAAATCAGTAGCTAGTTTAGTGGAACACTTTGTGCTGTTAAAAACTCATTTGGACTGTCTAATTGCTATTTCATAGGACTTTGAGTATTTTTGCATGAAATCCTTGTATTTGTGCTCTTACACCCTTAGTGAATCTTATTAGCTTGTTTTGATACAGTTTCAGAGTTATAGGAAGTCAATTGTTTGGAAATCCAAATTCCTAGTTCACTTAAGGGAGTGTTTGGCTTAAGCTTATTCAGTGAGCCTTGGCTTGTTTTAGATGATGCAGTCAGTTTAAACATGTCCACTTAGGTTTGTTAGAGTTATTTAGTTCATAAATTCTTAGGTTCAAACAGCAAAAAGTCAAAATCACCCATATCCCACTCCACAGTTAACTGCTGGAGTTTGTGGGTTTCCATTTTCACCCATTTTGTTAAAAGTTGTATTTATAGCCTAGTTTAGTCTTAGAATAACCTAACACATCTATTTCAATCATCAAATCAAGATCCAAAGTTCATGAAAGTCAATATACCAAGTTTTTACAAAAGTCAAATGTGAACTTTTTCAATTTTCATCAAATTGGCATGAATTGTTTTGATTTATGTAGCATGTTTTAAGATTTGAGATTTTTAGGTATTAAAGTATCCCACCTCATCTACACAATCCCATGTTTCTTTCATTTTTAGCATTTTTCTAGTGGGCCCCACTTTGCCCCAAACCAGCTGCAGGCTCAGTTCTGTGCTGCTGCACAGATCCACCATCCACCACCACCACTTGGTGGTGGTTTTCCAGCCATCTCAGGGAGCCCCATGGTCCCATTCTTGTTTCTATCAACCCCCCTCCTGGTAGGGATCATCTTTTGACCAATATGTTGACCTAGGACCCAGTGGACCCCACCTAAATCAGGCCACCAAACTTGTCTCATTTCTGTCTCAGTTTCAAATAAGCAAGTGCTTATTTCTGAGTTTGTGGCTTATTCAGGCCACCTTATTGCTTGAAGCTTGCTTATCCTTGTTCCTTAAACTCAGAGAAACCAGGTTTTACCAAAGTGGGTCCCACTTGTGGTCATTTTAGCTTATTTTGCCATTTGGTCAAACAAAGTTAACTTTTGGGCTTTTAGCTTTCATTTCAGCTTATTTTAAGTTTACAAAAAGTTTGTTTTTACAAAAAGTGTTTGTTTTTAAGTATTTAATAGGTTTGTAAAAGAAAATTCAAGAAAAACCAATTTAAATTTAAGTGATAGTTTCTATTTAATTTTGTTTAATTTTAATTTTCATTTTTAAATTTTTATTAAGTACTTAGCTTTTTTATATTTTTATTAAATTCCTCATATATTAAAGTAGTTATAATAAATTTTTCAGATTTTTATTTTATCATTTGGTATTTATTATATTTAATATTAGTTTTATTAGAAATTAATTAATATTAAGTTTTAAATAGCATTATTAGTTTTTATTAAGTAAAATCTAGTTTTTATATTTTTCATAGCTTTTATATGTTGTAAAATAATTTTAGAAATTTTATTAGAATTTTCACTGTTCATTTAGTAATTATCTTAATTTAAAATAGTTAATTAGATAATTAGTATTTAATTAGTACTCCCTCCGTCCCACATTGACTGTCCAGTTTGACTTTTTCAAGTCTTTCTTTTTCAACTTTGACCTTATATATTTTTATTTGTATTATATAATATTTGATAAAAATTATACCAATGAAAAGTATATTTAAAACTCAATCCATTCATATATTTTGCATCAAGTATTATATAACACAAAAAAATAATAATTAAGATTAAAGTTGTAAAGGAGAGACTTAAAAAGTCAAACATGGACAATAATTATGGGACGGAGGTAGTAATTAATTAATATAAAAAATCACAAAAAGACAAAAACACTTATTTTTAATTTTAAAACTTGTTTTTAGTTATTTTATAATTTTAAGAATTTTATTTTCACCTTTTTAGTATTTAAATAATATTATATTGTATTTTAGTTATTTAAGTATTAATAATAAGTATTAAATAGTTTTTATTTAATATTAAATAATTAAATAGTGTAAAAAGTAATTAAAATTTTCTAAAAAGTTTCTTTTATTTTTAGGATTATAAAAATGTAATTTTCACTTTTGTAAGTATTTTATTTTGTTAAAACTCGCGTTTTATTTCGTATGTTTACGTTTTATTTAAACGTAACGTACGCGTTTTTAGGTTTTAATCGTTTCTGGTTTTTCCTAGTTTCCCGTCTCATTCATATAGCTTATTTAAGCTATTCCTTTGTAGATTCCTTAGCTTAATCACAACCAAACCCCTGTCCATCCAAATTCACCCGATCACGAAACCGTTTGTTTACAATTCACACCTCGTCGGGACATAACGACCCGGGGAAACCTTATACTTCCGCGGATCATTGACTCTAGGCTGTCTGACTTTGTTGACCATTCCTTGGTCAATATAAGTCTGGTGGTTCGGGCTCAATCAATACATTAAGCAATAAAATTTTGATGCATTACATTTTACATAAGCCCATCTACCCAAACTAAAATCCATTAATAAACCAAATCCCAAACTAAAATCCATTACTTATTTACTTAGCCCATTAAAAAAACAAAAACAAAAAAAACAAAAAAAACAAAAAAAAACAAAAAAAACGGAACAAACCTACAAACCCTCCCCTAATCGACCCTCATCTCCTCCCACATTCCCTCCTTCCTACCTCCTGGCTCCTCACTCCTGCAGTCTCGCCGGCCACCACTGACCACCGCCGACGGCCGACCACCACCTCAGCGGCCCTTCTAGTCAGGTTTGTTGTCTTTAAATCCATTATCTACTTGTCTTTTATTTAGGGATTTTGTAGAAATTAGGGATTTAGTAGAATTGTAGAAATTAGGAGTGTATCAACCTAAGATTGAAGAGTATAAGCCTAGAGGTCCAAAGAATAATCTTCGTCGATTTAAATTTGCTTGGTTTGGTATGTTCCCTAATTGGGTAGAATATTCTCCAACAACACACAAGGCTTATTGTTTTCTATGTTAAAGGTCGAAAGGCTGAACTCTAATTTCTTCAATGAATCGAACCAGGTACCAACCGTTTGTCTCCTTTTTAATGTTTAGTTGTCTTGGAAAAATGTTTAGTTTTTTTAGTGATTGAAATTTTTTTTTTATAATAATAGTATTTAATTTTTGATCCGACCCGAACCAAATCACCGACCCGAACATATTACTCGAAAATTAGCGTTAGGAAAAAAAAATTTAGATCCCGACCCCCCACTCAAAATTTTCTAGCTTCGCCACTGATGCTAGATACCCTTAGTTACACCCTTCGAGCCAATCTTTTTCTTTTATTACATCCAGAAAAATACAAAAATATTTTACACTTTAAACCTTAGCCTAAACCCTTGTCAAAGTCTAAACGGTTGGCTGCTAGTTGTTTGGTGTGATGGATTGTTTTTGATGATTATTAGTTTTACACACTTTACCATTCGTGTGTGCCATTCCAACAAAGATGAAGATTGATCACCTTTAGTTTTGTATTTTTGTGGTGATGCTTATGCGAAGTGTGGGGGAGATGTGATGTAAGAATGTTTTGTAAAATAAAAAAAAAAAAAAAAAAAAAAAAAAAAAAAAAAAAAAAAAAAATCATCGCAACTATAAGATGACAATTATAGCAAATGTGCTATGTTATGTATAGAGAAAGAAAGAAAGTTATGTGATATTTTGTTAGCCAATGTGCTAAGCATGAAGAATATTATTATGGCGAATCGATGTATCAATATGTGAAAGTTCATAAAGGAGGAGAATGATCGTCACTATAATCATTTTCGGGTTTGAGGTTTGTTCGGTAACCAGCGATCTAGAGAATGTTTTGGTGACCATCCGTTATGCAAATGACGCGCCAGCGATCCAAGGTATAATCTAGTGACCATCCGTAATTACTTACTAAAAATACGCGCCAGCGATCTATTTGATTCTTGTATGAGATGTTTGAACATTAGCCGGTACAACCCATTAAGCCTCATGTTACAAACCAATAAAAGTCCTCTTTGATGTTTTGTTTTGTTGTTTTGATACTCGTACAAGCTTATGGTAAGAAACATGAATCATGACTGGGCATTGAGTGGTTTGCCAATCAAATTACTTTTGAGTGATGAGTGAATTCAAATTATCCTTCGTGAGGTGCTTAGTTATGTTATCATGCTTTACAATTGTTAATGCTCCATATAATTTTCGCATTAAAAATTAACAATTAACCTTAGGGATGATTATTAGATTTTTGGAAACATAAATAAATTATACCATTGAGATTTTTTTTTTCAAGACTTGCTCGAGGGCGAGCAAAACTCAAGTGTGGGGGATTTGATAACGCTTAAATTATACATGTTTTTAGGTGCGTTATTGCGTCATATTTGGTCATATTTGTACGTATTTGTTACTTAATCATGGAAAAGTGTTTGTACAAGCAAATATAGCCAAAAACAGGAAAAAGTGATGAAAAGATGAAGAAATGAAGTGAAGGTTCACAATTGGTGATTTTCGAGAAGGAAACGAGTGAATAATTACACAAGGACTCAAGGATTTGATAGACTCAAGATTTCTACGTTCATATGTCGAGATAATATCAAGTTCTATGGAAGGAATTAGCACCAAAGTGTAGGAGAAAACACGCGACGAAGAATAATAAAGAAAAAAAGTCAAGAATTGGTTACAGGTTCAATCCAACCGATCGGTTGGAGCCCGTAACCGATCCGGTTGGAATTAACCAAAAGATCCAACCGATCGGTTGGATGAAATACCGATCGGTTGGAAGGTGACTGTTTTGACAAGATTGCATTTAATGGCATTTTTACTCCTCATTATCATGGATGGCTGATCATTTCTCACTAATAACTTCTTGGGAACATTTTTACTTGAGAATTAAGTGACTTAGAGGCTATTTAATCACATCTAAGCTTACAACAAAGGAGTACCACAAAATCCTAAGTAATAACTTACACCAAGTTATTACTATCTTAATATTTTCTCACCCAAAAGGTTGCTACAGCAGTAAAAACGTCCAGGGAAGCTTTGAGTTAAAGTCTCAATAGTTTGGTTGAGTGTGTGGAGTTGTTTATTGTATTTAGTAGTCGATTGGAGGCGTGTGGTTGCTATAGTTCCACGGTTTTAGTTCTTGTAATTCTCAAGCTAGGTACACCTTTTTATTTACAATGAACTCTTGTTACTTTGAATATAATGAATGTTTTGTTTACTACTTGTGTTTTAATATAATTGATATGGAGTGATTTGGTATATACTTGTGTGAATGATGTAGTTAGTCATGGAGTATTCTTGTCTTTAAAAAGGTGATGCATGAAAACTCTTCTTAATTTATTAGTTTGTTGGGATAATATCTAATCTTGCTTAATTTATTGATAAAAACATCTTTGGGGAATATTGGCCGAAAGGGTTTTCTAAATGTTTTTATTCCAACAAGTTAGTGTACGAATTAGTATGGAATATGGTGTGTAACAAGCATCATGTTTACTCTTTAAAATGGATTTGAGAAGATTTCATCACGAAATTAGGCCGAAAGGATTCGTAGGAATTCATAAGTAAAGAATTGCTTTTAAACAATATTGAGTTCATGGAATTATTATTCTAGTTGTCTTAGGCCGAAAGGAAGTAACTAAATGATTGAATTCTAGTAATGGTTTAACATGATAAACACCATTGATTGTTAGTCGTTCATATAAAAGTTGTGCATCATAACAAGTTTACACCAAGCTTAACATGAATACCCCAAATGATTAATTGTTGCATTTTACACAAGTATATCTTTTAGTTAATATTGTTTCTTGAATACTTGAATTTTCGATAATAAGGATTGACAACCATTTTATACAAACTAGTTTATAATACTTTTATCACCAAATCCCTTGGGACGATCTTGACTTACCCACCTTTACTAAAACGGACGAGTATACTTGCTCGTATGTGTTAAATAGTTATTCGGATAAGCGTCTTTATAAATTTTAAAACTTGTACACACAGTGAGCACATCACTCATGCTGACATTCGATGGTTTAACAAAATCACATCAACCATAAAATACAAGAATGTCCCTTCTGAAGCAATCAAGCTTCTTCTCTTCCCGTTTTCCCTCGAGGGACAAGCCCGGATTTGGCTTGAAAAACAACCCCTCGTTCAATTGAGACATGGGAAGATTTGGTCAAAAAGTTTGTGAATGAATTCTTCCCACCTTCGATTAAAAACCAAATCACCAAATTCACCCAAAAATATGATGAATCATTTGGTGAAGCATGGGATCGTTTTAAAGAATTACTTTTCAAATGTCCTCATCATGGTTTCTCCGAGTTGATGCAACTCGACACTTTCTAGAATGGTGTGAGCCAAGCTGATCAGGATTCTCTTAATGCCTCAGCGGGAGGTAATTTCTTGAGTAGAACCACAAAATAAGCTTTAGCTATCATCGAGAACAAGTCTAAGGTCCGCTCTACACGAAGCAAACCGGTTGTTTCCCAAGTGAGTGCTGGTCCTTCCACTTCATCATCTATGAGTCAATCTAGCACCGATGCTAAGATTCACAAGCTCACTGAACCTATTCAAGCTTTAGTTCTATCCCAACAAAAGATAGTTTCTTTTCCACAAACCTCTCCACATGCTGAGGTTAAGAAAGTGAAAGTCTATGTTACTTGTGGTGGCCCTCATGCCTACTATAATTGCACAGCTACTGATTGTTCTCCATATCAAGCCAATGCTATAGTCGGGACTTCCAATCAAGGAGGTAACCAATACCGTCCTCCAATGGCCCGAACTATCGTCCTAACCACTACCCTGGACCACCCAGTTTTAATCAAAACCAAAATGTCCAAAACCGTAACCAAAACCAGAATCGAATGAACCAAGGTTTTCAAAACCAAGGGAATTTCAATCAAGGTCAAGGTTTTCAAAATCAGGGTTTCCAAAACCAAGGTTTCCAACACCAAGGAAACTTTAATCGAAACCAAGGTCAGGGTAATTTCAACCAAGGGTATTTTCATGGAAACAACAACCAAAATCAAGGAAATTTTCAAAACCAAGGTCCCAACTAGAACAACCGAGCTCAAAATTTTCCTAATCAAACTCAAGCCATTGTTCCAACTGGACCATCATCTGATGAGTTGTTGAAACAATTCATGAAATCCCCAGAAGAAATGAACAAGTTGTTGGTCAGTCAAATCTCTGAAAATTTAAAAGTTTTTAAATGATCGACCCTCGGGTTCAGGTACTTTACCTAGCAACATAATCGCTAATCCGAGGGGCGATGCAAAAGCGATCACAACTAAAAGTGGTGCTTCATATAATGAACCCGCGATTCCTACTACCTCTTCTTCTCCTCCTCCCAAGGTAGTGGAATGTGAACCTGAGGTGACAAAGAAGAAGGTGCAATATCCTAGCCCACAAAGTACCGCACACGTCCATCCTCAAGTTGTCCCAGAAAACATATCTAAACCTGGAGTTGTCTTTGAACCACCAGAAACTCCAATTGAAAACCCTAAATCTAAAACTTCTATTCCTTACCCATCACGTTTAAATGAACAAAGGCTCCGCGAAAAAGCTAGTCATCAAATTGATAAATTCTTTCAAATCTTTCAAGATTTGCATTTTGACATAAGCTTTGCGGATGCTATCATCTTGATGCCCAAATTTGCATCAACAATCAAAAACTTGTAAAGCAACAAGGAAAAGCTGTTTGAAATGGCTAGAACTCCATTGACTGAGAATTGCTCAGCAGTTCTATTGAAGAAGCTTCCCGAGAAGCTTGGAGACCCCGGAAAGTTTCTCATTCCTTGTGTTTTTTCGGGTATGTTTGAATGATTTGCCCTTGCCGATCTTGGTGCAAGCATCAACCTGATGCCTTATTCACTGTGGAAGAAACTTTCTCTTCCCAAACTTACTCCTACCTGCATGACTCTTGAGCTTGCAGATCGTTCAATATCTCGTCCACTTGGCATTGCTGAGGACGTATTCGTGAAAGTAGGAAAGTTCTATTTTCCAACTGACTTCGTGATTGTTGACTTTGATGCAGATTTGAGGGTTCCTCTAATTCTTGGAAGAGGATTCCTTAGAACAGGTCGTGCTCTCATTGATGTCTTTGAGCAAGAGATCACATTATGTGTGGGTACTGAAGCAATCACATTTAACCTCGATCAAACTTCGAGGTACTCCTCAAATTATGACTCTAAGTCGGTTAACCGAATAGATGTCATCGATGTTGCCTCTGAGGAGTACGCTCAAGAAGTTCTTGGTTTTTCTGATGATTATCTGAGTGGCTATCCCACTCCATCTTCTCAACCTATAATTGCCAATTCTTCTCCTTCCCTCACTCCGTTTGAGGGAAGTGACTTCATCCTTGAGGAAATAGAGGACTTTCTCAAAAGTGATACAATTCCCTATGGAATTGAAAACCAAGAGATTGACCCGGAAAGGGATATCCTTCTCCTTGAGAAGTTGCTTAACGAAGATCCCTCTCCTCTTCCTGTTCTACCTCAAACACTTCATAAAGAGGAAATCAAATATGTTGAGAAAACTGATTAATTTCTTGAGGTCGAACTCAAAGACTTACCTCCTCATCTCGAATACGCATATTTGGAGGGTAACGACAAATTACCCGTCATAATCGCAAAAGATTTAAGTGATGAGGAGAAAACTGCGCTTATAAAGGTTCTAAAGTCACACAAGCAAGCCATTGCGTGGAAACTTTCCGACATAAAGGGTATTAACTCGGAATTTTGTACACATAAAATCTTAATGGAGGATGACTTTAAACTCGCAGTTCAACATCAAAGAAGGGTCAATCCTAAAATCCACGAAGTTATCAAACAAGAGGTTCTCAAACTTCTTGATGCTGGATTAATTTACCCTATCTTTGATAGTCCTTGGGTGAACCCATTTCACTGTGTTCCTAAGAAGTATGGCATAACTGTTATCACAAATGAAGAAAACGAGTTGATTCCGACTCGATTGGTTACGCGCTGGCGTGTGTGCATCGATTATAGAAAACTGAACGAAGCCACCCGTAAAGACCATTTTCCTCTACCCTTCATGGATCAGATGCTCGAGAGATTGGTGGGGAATGAGTACTATTGCTTCCTCGACGGTTTCTCAGGTTATTTTCAGATCCCCATTGATCCGCAGGATCAAGAAAAAACTACCTTCACATGCCCTTATGGAACTTTTGCCTACCGTCGTATGCCATTTGGCTTATGCAACGCTCCTTGATGAGTGCTCAAACACTCATCATTTTTTGTCAATCTGAACTGCAAAAACACTCAGAAATGCATCAAAATACTGAAAATATTCCAAAATTGTGTTTTAAATGTTTTAAATGCAAAATAAGCAAAAACAAATGAAAAATGATCAAAGTTTGCAAAATTGGCAGTTTCAGTCCCCCAAGTTTCAAAACTTGTCAAAATTAGTCCCTGAGCATTTATTTTGAAAGAAAAGTCAACCCAAGTCCTTTAAAAATCAAAAGTTAGCAAAAATGGACTTTGGGTGAAAAGTTTGAGGAAAATACAATTTTGGTCCCTTAACTTTAAGTTTTGGCAATTTTGGTCCCCGGATGTCAAATTTTTTAAAATTAACTTTTGTGGTCCTTTGGTTATTTGAACATTGGCATAATTCACCCTTGTACTACTTTGGAAATGTGGCAGGAATGATCCCTCAAAATCAGAAAAATACAACTTGGTCCTTGTGATACTTATGTAAACCAAACGGACCCTTTTGATTATTAAAAACACAACCAATCCAAAACACTAATCCACCCACACCAAAAACCTGACCCAATCCAATAAATCCCCTAAGCCCATAACCCACAGCCCAACTCCCTAACCCTTATAATATTTCCAGGGTCAACAAAAGTCCAACGGTCAACCCACCTTTGACCCTGACCACTGTTCACCATCCCCACCTTTCCCCCGTGCCTGCTATCCCTGCCATAGACACCCTACCTTTTCCCACATTTCACTCACCTTCCCACACTCCTGTTCCCTACAACCCCCCTCCTCATTTATTGCACCTACCCACCTCACCAAACCCACTAAGACTACCAAACTCCCTCTTTCTCGCTAAAACCAAAACCAACGACTAGGATTAGTTTGCATGATCAAAGGGCTAAAAAAAGAGGTGGGAAAGAAAGAGAAACACTCCATGGTCTATAAAAGTAATAGAAGACGGAAGAAGAGGGAGTTAGTGAGCATTAGAGTAGTATTAGTTTTTAAGCTTAGTTTTATTATGTCGTTTTTAATGTAATTTTATTTATAGTTGTAACTTTTAGTTTGAATGAGTTGTAATCCACATTTTTAGTTATTTATCAAGTTAATTAAACCATAATCTCAAGGTTTTCTATTTTGGATCCGTTTGTGCCATTTTTAGTAAAAACTCTCTTTTAACTAAAATATTGTTTAAAGTATTAGTCTCTGTTTCTTTGGACTCATTATAGCATTTTTATAAGTTTCTATAAGTTATTTAAGCATTAGAATTAGTTTTCTCTCAAATTATCAAAAATAATCAAAAATCATAAAAACAATGTAAAATAGAAAATAAAATAAAAAAGGCAGAAAAAGAAGAAGAGAAGGGATTAGAGATTGGTTTACTGTATCATTGGGAGAGTTGGACAGGATTGAGTGTTTCAATCTTTGGTTTTGAGCACCAAGCTCAATGTAAGTCCCCAATTTAGTTTCAAGCATATTTCCTCATATTTTGCTGTTCTCAGTTAAACTTGTTCTTTGATTGATTTGTGTTTATTTAAGTTTATTATAGCTTAGTATAAGATAATTAGTTAAATTTGTACTTAAATTTGGCCATTTGCTTCTCAAAATCACCAAACAGGTCCACAAAGAGGGTGTTTGGATCAGATTGTTACATGGTGTTCTGAGTATTATTAGGAGTTAAGTTTGGTTTGCTCAGGTTGCCTTAGGTCATACTAGAGTAAAGAAAGCATAAAACTTGTATCTCCTTAGTAAAAAGCCAAAATCACCATTGTTGCCATCTAATCTTTTAACTGTTAGTATCTAGGGTTTGTAATCCACACATTTCAAGTTATAAATAGGAGTTTTAGCATAATTTAGTCTACTTGCAACTTAATACAATTATTTAATCAGTAGGAATGATTTCTAGTTCATATACGTCAAAATATGTAATTGATGAGTGCTCAAACACTCATCATTTTTGGTCAAATCTGAACTGCAAAACATACAAAAACACTCAGAAATGCATCAAAATACTGAAAATATTCCAAAATTGTGTTTTATATGTTTTAGATGCAAAATGAGTAAAAACAAATGAAAAACGTACAAAGTTTGCAAAATTGGCAGTTTCAGTTCCCCAACTTTCATAAAATGACAAAACTAGTCCCTGGTCATTCAAAATATGGAAAATTATCACCAAAGGTCCTTTTGAAATCATAAGTTGTCATATTTAGTCCTTTGGTGAAAAATCTGAAAAGTTTTGAGAATTTACAGTTTTGGTCCCTGGAGTTTCTGATTTTGGCAGATTTGGTCCCTGGTGGGATATTTTTGAAAGAAAAATCATTTTTGGTCCTTGAAAACTCAAAGGTTATCATAAATAGCCTTTTGATGAAAAGTTTGAGAAAATTGCAAGTTTAGTCCCTGGACTTTTCAAAAATGACAATTTTGGTCCCTAGGTGTTTTATTTTGGAAAATTGCAACTTTGGTCCTTGTGTTATTCACACGTGGCAATTTTGGTCCTTATAATGAATTTTGGAAAGTTGCAATTCAGGTCCTCAATTTCAGAATAATTACAAAATTGGTCCTTGTATTTTTAACTAAAAACCAAATGGACCCTTTTATAATTTATTTATGCAACAAATCCACCCAAAATCCTAACCTGATCCAATAAAACCCCCAGGCCCAATCCCAAAAAGCCCACACCCCGTTTGATATTGCAACCGGTCAAACCCCAAGTCAAACCACCTCCACCCTTATCCTTTCCCTCCCCTGGATTCTCGCCTGCAAAAAGTACCCACCTTCACCACTTTCTCTGCTAATCCCACTCACTTATGCCCCCCTCCAAACACAAAAGACAACAAGCATTAATTGCTATTAGAACCCTCCAAGTAACCCTGAGCAATTGGTATAACTTTTTCCCGCCAAAGTGACTTAAACGGCCAAGATCAATTTTACCAATCCAAGGGACCAAAATAGAAGTGGGATATGCTCAGGAATCCTACCTCAACCTTATAAATGAAGAAAGAAGACATAGCAAAAAGGCAGTAGTTAATATAGATAATTAGTAGTAGTTTTTGATTAATGTTAGGGTCATATGTAATTGTAATGTTTTAAACTTAGCTTGGTGATTGTTATTATCAGTAGTGTAACCATATTTTTAATTCAATACAAATTGAGGTTACTTTTAATTCTATTGTTTCAAATTGAATTTTAATGCTTTAAAACTAGTTTTCTCTTGGTCATATTACTGTTTCAAAAGCTCTTGCTTTAGTTCATAAGCTCATTCAAGCTTGTTTATAGCTTGGGGTAAACTTCACTTTCTCAATATATGTTCTAAGCTAAAATTCACAAAAAGTCAACTATGGTCAACCTTTGAAGAGAATTAAGCTGTTGAGCTTATCCAGAGCTTATTGGGAGGACTTTAAGCCCCTTTTAGTCATTCTCACTAAGCTTTCTCAGGCTTAGCTCTCATGCTTCATTAAATTAAGCTAAGGACCTAATTGTAAGTTCCAGTTCAGTTTTTTACTCATGTTTTGTGATTACTAGTTTTAGTTGTTCTTATTTGTTGAAATCTGCTTATTTATGATCAATTTAGGATAATGTAAGCTCAAGATTCAGTTTTATGTTGTAGAACCCCCATTGGCCTCACAAACCTGTCATAACTGATAACAATAGGGGTGTTTGGATTAGTAGATAGTGGGTGATTTGGTTGTTATTTTGTTGTGGAATTGATGTCAGTATACTACCTTAGGTTAATATAGGTCAAGTAAAGGTTTAAAATCTAGTCTTTCTTTGAACAAAGTCAAAATCCAACCTAGGACACCATAGTTGTCCACTGTTGGACAATTAGGACTCATAATCACTCAAATCTCTTTATAAGTTGTTAAAGTAACTTAAGTTAGTCTTAATATAGCTTATTACTTCCATGTAAATCAGTAATGATCATTAAAAATCAACATAAGTCAAAATAGGATCATAACTTGAAAAGTCAAATTGCATATCTTCAGTTTTTTCCAAAACTTGTAGGATTTTTGTGGAATTTTGTGTTGAATTCTAGGACTTGAGCTTTCTAGGAAAGGTAGTCCCCCAGCTAGTCTTTAGTGTCCCATCCTTGTTATTTTTTTTTCCATTTTTCTGTGGGGCCCACCACAGCAAGAAACACACCCGCAGGGTAGGGATTACCCCCTGCTGCAGCAAACCCCAGCCATCACCACCACTTTGGTGGTGGTTTCTGGCCAACCTTGTGGGTCCCATTGGCCAAACTTTGGTTCTTTGAACCCCCCTCCTGGCCCTTTTCATGTTTTGACCAAGAGTTTGACCTCAAACCCCTGTGGACCCCACTGGTTTCACCTCCAAAATCTGTCCCATTTTCATTGTTCAACTAAGTAATATAAGTACTTAATTGTGCTTATTGGCTTATTCTGTGGACCCCCATTAGCTTTTTCCAGCTTAATCATGTCCAATGAACTCATTTGAACCAGATTTTACCCTTGTGGACCCCACACAAGCTAGTTTGAGCTTATTTCCTCATTTTGTCAAAGATAGTCAACTGTCTAGGCTTTTTAGCTTATTCTGGCTTATTTTTTATTTCCAAAAAAATTGTTTTTACAAAAGTTTCTTGTTTTTGGGTGTAAAATATATTTCTAAAAGAAAAATCAAGAAAAACCAATTTAATAATAAGTGATAGTTTCTATTTAATGTAATTTAAATTTTAATTTTCATTTTTTGATTTTCATTAAGCACTTAGAATTTTTATATTTTTATTAATTACCTTTTGCCTTAAAGTAATTTTAGTAATTTTCTCATATTTTTATTTTGTAATTTAGTATTTATTAGATTTAATATTAGTTTAATTAATAATTAATTAATAATTATGGTTTAAATATCATAATTAGTTTTTATAAAGCAACACCTAGTTTTTATATTTTTCCTAGCTTTTATATGTTATAAAATAATTTTAGGAATTTTCTTGTAATTTCTACTGTTCATTTCCTAGTTTTTATAATTTATTTAGTTTAATTAGATATTAATTAATATTTAATATAATAATTAGTAAAATAGTGTAGAAACTTATAAATCAAACTTTTTATATTTTTTTAGGATTCCTGTGATGGTTAATTAGATATATAAAATTTTATATAATTATCTAAGTCTTTTTAGTATTTTTAATAATTCTAATTAGTTTAATTAGGTAATTAATATTTAATTAGTAATTAATTAATAGAAAAATCACAAAAAGACAAAAATACATATTTTTAATTTTAAATTTTGTTTTTAGTTATTTTATAATTTTGGAAATTTAATTTTCATTTTTCTAGTATTTAAATAGTATTATATTGTATTTAAGTATTTTAAATATTAATAATTAGTATTAAATAGTATTTAATTAATATTAAATAATTAATTAGTGTAAAAATTAATTTTCTTATTCTAAAAATTTTCTTTTGTCCATTAGTTTGTAAAAAAGTCATTTTCACCCCCTGAGGGTTTTCAGATTTCAGTTTTCACGTTTTATTTTGTACGTTCGCGTAAATTTAAATTGAACGTACGCGTTTTTAGGTTTTAAACATTTCTGGTTTTTCCAAATTTCAAGTCTTGTTCATATAGCTTATTTAAGCTATTTCCTTGTAGATTCCTTAGTTTAATCAATCACAAACCCTTTCTTGTCCAAATTCACCCGATCACAAACCCGTTTGATAACAATTCACACCTCGTCGGGACATAACGACCCGGGGAAACCCTATATTCCGCGGAGCATTGAGCCTGAGGATTTTGACTATATGGACCACATCCGTGGTTGACTTTAGTTGACTGCTTTTGCCTCAATTAAAATTTGGCGCCGCTGCCGGGGAGGTTGTGCGCGTTTTTCTAAACGGTTTTGCGTATTAGTGAATCGGGATATACATCCATTGTATATTTACCACCCTTGTTCATATTATCTTCTTATTTTCTTATAAAAACAAAACCGTTCCCGAAAACATTTTAAACTCAGTTTTCAACGAACACAAAAAACCCAAAAATATTTTCTTTCTCATTTGTACAAAATGTTTATCCAAAAATCCAAAAACATTCTCCTTTACCCTCTCACATCTTTGATTCTTCATACCTACCCCTCCCAAACCTTTTGATTCTTTCTATGTCTCATCCACACTTTCTGATCTGCCAGTGGTGTGGTAGTTCTTATAATGGTGATAATTGCCCCGGTTGTGGCATGGTAGAGTCAGGAAACAGGTCTGTCTATAGCCAAGATCCCTATTCCTACCATGACACGACTGATTTATTCCACCAGCTACCACACCATGATACTCAACAGTTTTACTATTGTGAGTACTGTGGTGGTTCACACTATAGTTCTGATTGTCAATCGGGAAACACGCTTGTCTATGAGCAGTTTCCTGATAACGATTATAACTCTAGCACATACGACTCACAGCCACATCAGTTTTACTGTTGTGATTACTGTGGAGGTCCACACTTCAACTCCGATTGTCAAACAAGGAATCCATTTCCTTGTAACAATTTTGACACATCGTATTATGACGAACCTCCACCTCAGCCAATTCCTCAAAGTCTTCTCCTTGATCTTTTGGATTTAGTGAAAGATTTGAAAGGAATCACACATACCCCAGATAATCCAAACCAAAAATCAATGGAAGAATTGTTAGCTGACGATCAGGCTGCTAAAATAAATTCCCAAGATGCTTATGAAAGATCTATTAGGGAATCAATAGCAAAAGAAAAAGCAGCCAGATCTAGCTCTCGATTTCGTTTCATTCCTGATGATAGTGATGATGAAGATACCCTTGATATCCTTGGATTTTATAAGGATTCATCAGGTTCATCAGATGAGATTCCATCAGTTGAGATTCCATCTCAACCCACTCTTATCACACCCGAGGTTCCCACTCACTCTTTCAGCATGGGGGACGAGCATCTTGACACTGTTCCTGATAAGGAATCGGACGAATTCATAAAGTCTAGTGTTGAGGACTTTGTTCCAATCCCAAGAGAGTCACAAGGAATTCTTGATCATATGTGTGATATCCCTCCTCCTCTTGTCTTCCCGACTGATCATGTTGAGATGTTCTCCGATTCTACTGATGATGATTCGTTATCTTGTGGAGACATCGTTTTTATGTAAGAATTACCTTCTAAGCTAGTTAGCTTAGAAGAAGAGAATGATGAGATTGACACGGAAATCAAGGATGAAGCACTTCGTGCAACATTATTGAATGTCGATCTCCTCATTTCTAAAATCGAGGCTTTCAAAGAGAAACCTATTTCATCTCCTATCCCCATTAAGGATAGTGACATTTTCTCCGACGATCCTATTCTGGAGTTTGAAGCCTTTACTTTTGATCATATGGGAGAGAAGATTAGTGGCAGTACCACTTCTCATTCTCAAATTTCTCTCTCCGAATATGATTCATTCACCTTTGAGGAGTTCTCCGGTGAACTCACTCATATCATATCTCCACCGGAGTATGATAATTTCTACTTTGATCTAGACAAAGATGATCTTTGTGTTCCGGAGGGAAATATTCTCAACCTTGAGAATTTGATTGATATCAAAATCCCAACCCTCCCACCCATATGTCTAGATCATACGAGCTTAAATGATGAGATTCATGATACACCAATTATGGATTCTCTTTTTGATGATGATGACTTTATCTTGATTGTCATCAAGATCTTTCTACCTTTCTTCACCTATAGGGTGACTTCTCCTGTTCTTCACTCCTTCGGGAATTAAGACATTATCTTTGACCCCGGCATCACCGCTTATTGATGCGTAGGAATCGCAACAGGCTTTACCTCTCGAGGGATCTCGAGAAGCTTACAACCCCCACCAGGCAGTGTACCTGATCGTTGTAGTATAGTATAGTGACAAGTACCGGGGGATTGATCGTTCAGCTTAGGAATAGTGTCGCTAGGATTAGAAAGCCTAATTACTAGTTCTAAAGGTGAGGGATGATTATTTTTGTATTTTTATATTTTTTTTAGAAAGCAATTAAAATATCGGTTTTTGGAAGAGTGGGCGGAATTAGTTGCTATTCAACTAACCCAAAACTAAGATGCAATCAAAATAAAATACTAAAAATGAAATTAAACTAATTTATACTAAGGTTGTGAGCAGTAATTGGAGAAAATGTGTTTACTTAGATTTCATTACTCCCTAGATATCTTTTACACGTTAATTACTTGTTATAATTGCATGGATGACGGATCGTATTCCTTAATACCATTCATGGGGTGGCATACATAACTCCCCAATTCTATGAGCTCTTATCTCCTCCTACACCATGACCCAGCACAACTATAGGGATTGTAAACAGTGGCTCATGCATTAAATACAACCAATAAAGACCTAGTACGCCTCGGTTCATGTTTCTTAAGACGTTCAAGCATGTTACCATTTGGAGATCTGCCAGTTTTCTTAAGCCTAACATATAAAATCATTCATCCAAGACAAGAATAAACAAGTAATCAACACATAATCAATATCTAGGTTTCATTAGATCTAAGCAAACACAAAGGAGATCTAGCCTAGCATAATGGAATTGAGACAAGAACAAGATATAGACAACCAACACATAGATATATTGATTGAATTAGAAGAACACTTATCTCAATTACAATGCAAGGTATCAAGGGTTTGGAACCCTTGAAAAACCTGTAAAAGTTGCACCAAATTCGTCTCTAGGGTTTCTCCCAAAACTTCTCTCTTTATGTGAAAAACTAGAAAACTATATATAGGAAAATCGGGGTGACGGCGTCAAGAACAATGGTGTGACGCCGTCATCTCGCCGCCAAATACTTCCTCGGACGGCCTTGATCTACATCTGACGCCCTGTGTGATGCCGTCATCAACCACGGTATTTTATTCTTGGGACTCTGACGCCGTCATGAACAACTCTTGACGCCTTCAAGTACTGTTCCCAGCATAGAAATTTGAGACTTTGCCGTTTTCTTCACTTTTATGCTCCAAAAACGTCCAAAATGGCTTCTTTTCCAGAATTCACTCTCCAAGTACCTAAAATCACAAAAGGAACGATTTAGGGCAATATTTGATCAAATAAAGTCGGATTCGGGCTTAAATGACCCCCTAAAAACGGATCATTTTTCGCCTCATCATATACCCTTACACTTGAGATTTGCTTGTCCTCAAGCAAATGCGCTTTTATTCTACTCAAAAGACAAGTTAGGGGTCATTTAACACTAATATAAAAGTAATTACAACAAATAATCGTTCCACTAAAGACCAATAGACAAGCACGGAGGTCATACACAAGCACCTCACAAATAGTGTTTAAATACTCACATCTCTCGGGTGTAATAAAGTGTAAATTACAATATGGAAACGGAAGATATCTCTCTGTTGATATAAATAAATGACTAAAAACGTTATTCATATCTTTCGATATCTCTATGTTTTGATAATCACAAAACGTAAACTCATCAAACCAAAGGTTATGACGTAAACAAGTATTTAGTAGTAAATACTCACTTTCACCATTCAATCACTTAAGGTATGAATAAACAAAGTGATTAGTGCATTATAAGATCAAAGGAAATCTTGTCTTAAGACATAACATTTTATAAAATGATTTTAACATTTTATATATATATTTGTAAATCATTTTTGGTAAAGCTTTATTAAACCACAAAAATATGATTTCAAATTTCCAACCAAAAAGGGCAAATTTTATCCAGAGAATCTTTTCAAACGTTCAGGAGGGCGGCCCCCTTAATTTTACTAGGCGGCCCCCTTAATCATTAAGGGGACCGGCCTACAATTAAGGGGACCGGCAACGCTCCCGAACAGTAAAATCTGGCCCTTTAAATACTGGATCATTTTGCACATTTTCCTTACCTTTTTGCACCAGAAACTTTCAGATCTAAACATCCATTTTCTTTCTCTAATAATCCTTTGATCTTATATACTTTGATCTTTGTTTCAAAGTGATTCAAGCCTCAACATTCAAAGTGCAAAGAGAAGAATACTTCTATTAGAAGTATTACAACTTAGTATCATCTTGCTATCTAAGTTGCTTGTTTATATTTTCTTGTAAATCTTTCATTCATTGGTGAATAAGGTGTATGTATTAGTTAGCTAGATTTAGTTGAAGAATCTAGAATTGGTGTAAGTGTAAAGTGGAACTTGAAGTGGAGAAGAAGGGTTAGATAGTATTGGTGAATAGGAGATTGTAGCAATAGGAACTTGTTGTGAAGATATTGAAGGTTCCAAGTGAAGAAGGCGTGAAGACATTAGTGACTTGAAGGTGTCAAGACATTAGTGGCTTAAAGGTGTAAAGACATTAGTGACTTGAAGGTGTCAAGACATTAGTGGCTTAAAGGTGTGAAGACATTAGTGACTTGAAGGTGTCAAGACATTAGTGGCTTAAAGGTGTGAAGACATTGGTGTCTTGAAGGTGTCAAGACATTAGTGCCTTGAAGGTGTGAAGATACTTGTGGTGTGAAGTAGTGCAAAGGTGTGAAGAAGAAGTGGTGTGATATTTGGTGTGAGATTGGTTCTAGCTACGATTAGAACTCGACATCTTGCTTTGTGTCGTTAATTGGTGTAAGCTTTTGGTGTGTACGGTTTTCTCCGCCATAAGGGAGGTTATTGACTTAGTGAAGAAAACTCTCGAGTTCGGTGCTCGGGGAGTGGAGTAGGGCAAGGAAGGTGTCCTTGTAGCCGAACCACTATAAATCCTTTGTCTCTCGGTTTGATCTTTCCATCTCTCACTCTTTACTTACTTACTTACTAGCTTTTCATATATTGTTAATATTGTATGTTGTGCATATATTGATTTCACATAAAGATCAAACTAGGTTACATTTAAAACATTAATTATACTTTGGTAAAATATAAGTATAAAACAATTACTAAGACACACATATATATATTAGTACAAACTTGCAATTAAGTGAGATATATGAAATTATAATTTCTATTCAACACTTTAAACAAGTAGTGTATATATATATGATATATGTGAATTAGGTTTGTATCTATACTTTAGCTTCAAAGGTTTTTACAATTAATATCAATTCTTTGAAAAGCAAATTCTTATTAAACGAAAAAGACGCAAAAACTATTCAACCCCCCCTTCTAGTTTTCCACAATTGGTATCAAGAGCCACGTCTAGCAAGATTTTTAAAATAGACTGTATTTTAAAAATTGTAACGATCTATGGAATTTGAAAAATATTTAGAAGGGGAATTTATGCAACAACCACCATTATTTGAAAATGATCATTTTCTTGAATGGAAAAACAAATTTGAAAATTATGTGAAATCAATAGATCTTGATCTTTGGCATATCATTTCAATTGGTGATCTTAAATCAACCAAAATAGATTTTGAAAATCAAAATAATAATTTTCAAACTAAAATTGATAAAAACACTAAAGCCAAATTACTTATTTTCAAAACTCTACCAAAAGTTAAATATGAAAGATTATTTCATTGTAAAACGGCAAATGATATTTGGAAATGTCTTTTAAGGATTCACCAAGAAGAATGTAAAACCAAAGATGATAAACTTGATATTGCACAAGAAATAGTTAATCTAGAAAATTTAGTAAATAAATATTTAGTTGAAATAAACACATGTACTACTAGTTCAAATGTGATTATTGAAGGTATCTACAACGAAGAATACATGAACCAAATCCAAAGAAAGAGCGTGAATAAATCATGGTGCAACAAGTGCAAAGAAGACGATGATAACACGGCTTATGAGAATATTCAAACAAATGAGAACACAGGTATTGATGGCAAGAACTACATGTTTCTAGATCCAAGTGAAACTACAAACAAAACATGGAGCTACATGGAAGATGGAATTGATCACCATATAGCATGTGAGGAATGTACAACTACAAAGAAGGTACAATCCAAAACCAAACATTTTTGCTACGATCAATTTATATTAGAATTTTCAAAATTAGAAAACAATTTCAAACACCTTTGCAACATTGAATCAAAAATTATTTTTAAGAATGAATCTTCAACATCCGTTGAAAATAACTTTGAAAAAGAAATAATTTTAGAAGACAAAATGTCTAGACTTGAAAGTAATATTGAAATTGATCTTGAATGTAAAAATTGTCAAGACTACAAACATGAAATTAAAATGGAAAAAGAAAAAGCAAAAATATTGGCTAAATTTGAAAATAGTTCTAAATCTTTAAAATATCTACTTAACATTCAAAAGTCATTTTATGATAAAACCGGCTTAGGATTTACTGAAGATGATTACTTAACGAATACTTCAAAACAAATAGAATTTGTTAAACCTAGTGGAAAAATTTAGAACTTTTATTATTTATATCCACTGATTATTTCTCTAGTCAAGAAAGCTATTGTTTGCTTGTTAAAACAAACAAATGATGAATTCTTGTACTTCTTGATGACATCCTCATCATGTGCATTTAAATGCATTAGATGCTCTCCACTAATCAACTCGGACCCATGAGAATCTGGGTACCAAGATCTTTGTCACTTGTAGTCTACACACGTGTTGATTATATATTGGTTGCGGTCATCTATGATCTTGGCGGTTTACATCTCACTCTTGGAGGACTCTTGTTTTACCATTCTTGATCCTTATTGCGTTGGGATTCGTCTTTGCTACTTCTACATACTTTGGGCAAAATGTTAAGACGTCTTCTATTGCTCTTTTGCCCACTCTTAAAGAAAAGCTGGACCTGAGGTAAGTTTTCTTTTCAAAACCTTGTTAATGTCACAATATATCATAGTATGCCATGATTAGTATACTAATATGATTTTAATCCATAAGTTGTTATGCCTTTAGATCATAAATACCAATATATGCATACATGATATTAGGACAATTAACTATCTTGTTGTTATGACTACTTTAATCTATATGTTCTTAACTAATTGGATAAATAGATAATTAAGACTTGCTAGTAACTCTATACTACAATGTACCTTCTATGCATACATATATATACATATGTCTATATTGTATTCATTGATGATTTTCTTTGTCCTTTCCTATCTCATTGCATTTAGATGTTTAATGTCTACCATATCTCTTTCACATCTTTAGTTGCCATTAGAGATGATTATGTGTGACAGTGGGCCTAATCGATTCTCTTGAAGTATATCTTTCTCTTGAAATTTCTTGATTGTCAAAATCAAAACATCATATTTAAAAACTTCTCTCTTTGAATTAAAATCTTTCAAATATCTATTTTATGCTTCTTCAAACAACATGCTTAATCATAAGCTATCATAACATTATTTTGATCTTTATCAAGATAGAAACATTTTTCTTTTTGAAACAAAACAAAATTTGTTTTATTGGGATACAAACTTGAATGTACTTCAAAACATTAAGCCAAGTATTAGTGAATCAAGAAAACTTCATATTTGGTACTCTTCGATAGGTAAATTTAGGAACTAAATTTCTTCTAAAAAGAGAATGACTACTGGAGAATCTATTGACTAGAAATTCAATTTAACCTAACGGTTGAATTGCTTCTATGTGAGAAGTTGGGTGTGTGTAACCCGTAAAAACGGTCGTGTTTAGCCTGAATTGAGCACCACTAGTAATAGTCTCATACTCATTCTCCAACTTGATTAAATTGCACTTCCTATATATACCTAACGCTAGTTCACTTTTATGAACTTTTCTTCTCATTAAATTCTTTCATTTCCAGATTTATGGCATTAAGCTAGATAAGCATGCGAAAACATAGGAACTATAGATGTTAGGTTATATCCCATTCAACACTCTCACATCTAAATGAAAACTTACTTTCAAACATTGTTGAATAAAACTAAAAACATTTTGCCTAAAACATTCTTTGATTATCTCATATATGTCTTGCATTTATGTAAAAATGACATTCACAATTTAATCAAATCATTTCTTGAGAATCATGGTTTGCCCATATGGATCTTGTTTGTAACAAATCCTAAAGTCCATACAATCATTACTTCCAATTTGTTTCTTGTAGGCACTCACTATTTTGTTCAAACTAGCCAATTTATTATGGTTAGCATGTCTTATTGCTTCCTTAGTTGTGAAACTTAATTGATCAATAAGTAGATTGCATGAAAATTGGAAATTATTTGCCTACTTAACTCATCTTTATTACATTCTCTAGATACATGATTAGTTTATCCTATATTGCTTCTAATGAATTGATGCAAATTGTTTGTACTAGACTACATAGCATTTGTATCCTTCTACTTGTTAATTGTTAACTTTCATCAATATGTTTGCACTAGTCTACATATTATCATTTTCATATAGTTATACATTTAACTAATTTGCCTTATTGCCTCCTTAGTTGCACATCTTAATTGATAAATTAATAGATTGCATGATGATTAGAAATTAATTATCTTATTTAATTGTTTCTATATCACTCTCTACATTCATGAATAGTATGCCCTATATTGCTTCAAAGAATTGAACTTGCTTGAATCCAAACCCCAAAACATAACCTTTTTGAAAATTTTCTGCCAAAAACCCAATTCTGGTAATTATATAAGGCGGCCCCCTTAATGATTAAGGGGACCGGCTCCTAATTAAGGGGACCGGCCATCTGATGGTCGGGGATACTGTTTTCTTTATCACTTTTTGACCCACTTCAGCCTATACTTCCCAAAATTCACAAACATATTTTGTCTCATGCTATCCCTCAAAATTTACCTTCCTAAACCACATTTCTCATACACTATAAATACCCTCTTCCCATCATAAATGCCATCACATCCAAACATGTCATCTCCCAACAACCAAAAACCTAAAATTTCAAGAACCGCAAGGATCTCCGTCAAACCCGTTTGGAGGAGGAAACTTGATTCTTGTCATAACTCAAGTGATGTTGTTCCAAGTCAACCAACTACTAAACCTCAAACCCACAATAATGATTCATCACACAACCTATCACCCACTCATTCCCTCATTCATGCTTCTTCTTATGATGAGCATGCTCAATCACAAAATAACAATCCCAATCTCTCAATCAATACCTCACATGTTGCTCATTCAACAAAAACATCACTCACTCTTGGAGAACCTCTTCCACCCATTTCATGTTTTCATGACTACCCAAGCTCAACCATGTCTCCACCACCAAGAGTACCACCACCACATCCTACAACCTCACATGCCACTCCTATGTTGCATGTTCAAACCTTCACCCAAGACAACTACCATGTTCCACCATCATCACCTTCCTCCGAACACTTGAAGTTCGTTGAGGAGCTAAAAGAGGCTCATGAGCTTAGTGCTCTTTTAGCATTACATCTTGCGCAACGCAATTTGGATCCACCCCAATCAAGCTCACCATCATCACCACATGACATCAACCAAATTGAGAAGCATGTTAACAATTGCCCTTGTTGCATCTTCCTTCAACAACAAACCATTGCTTTGAATGAGCACTTCACTTGGATTGAGTATCTTCTTACTAGATCTCAACAAACACCATCACTTGAACAACATCAAAACCCTCAACCAACAAACCCAACTTTAAATCCACCACCTACAAGTTCCACATCTCCAAACTCACCAACATCCATGCAACCAAAAGTTTATCTCCACTAAACCACTAAGCATTTTACATGCTTGTGTTTCTCATTTTCGAATAAAACACCTCAACCATTTTGGGATTCAAGAAAGTTTGATGACACTCTTTGTTGGCACAATAGGATATTCTACTTTGAACTAGAATTCTATCATTATGGCTTTTGTAACAATGATTATGTGGTTGACATAATCATCTTGAATTAATGAATGCTTTTATATGTGTTTAAAATTCTTCTTTGCCATGCTTACTATTAGTTGTTATTATGCTATATGTATTTGCTTGTGCCTCTAATATTTTTCTTGCAAGAATTCCATATCTCGAACCCTTGGTGCCCTCAAACGAGGGGGAGCATACATCAAGGGGGAGCCTTTACCTTATAGGCTTAAACCTTTTTGATTCTACAAAAAGGGGGAGAAGTGAATATAAACTCACTAAATACTTATCTAAAAATTAATTTTTGGATTTAATGAGTTTAGGTTTTGTAATCATCAAAAAGGGGGAGATTGTTGATATAAATAAATTACTAAAAACGTTATTCATATCTTTCGATATCTCTATGTTTTGATAATCACAAAACGTAAACTCATCAAACCAAAGGTTATGACGTAAACAAGTATTTAGTAGTAAATACTCACTTTCACCATTCAATCACTTAAGGTATGAATAAACAAAGTGATTAGTGCATTATAAGATCAAAGGAAATCTTGTCTTAAGACATAACATTTTATAAAATGATTTTAACATTTTATATATATTTGTAAATCATTTTTGGTAAAGCTTTATTAAACCACAAAAATATGATTTCAAATTTCCAACCAAAAAGGGCAAATTTTATCCAGAGAATCTTTTCAAACGTTCAGGAGGGCGGCCCCCTTAATTTTACTAGGCGGCCCCCATAATCATTAAGGGGACCGGCCTACAATTAAGGGGACCGGCAACGCTCCCGAACAGTAAAATCTGGCCCTTTAAATACTGGATCATTTTGCACATTTTCCTTACCTTTTTGCACCAGAAACTTTCAGATCTAAACATCCATTTCCTTTCTCTAATAATCCTTTGATCTTATATACTTTGATCTTTGTTTCAAAGTGATTCAAGCCTCAACACTCAAAGTGCAAAGAGAAGAATACTTCTATTAGAAGTATTACAACTTAGTATCATCTTGCTATCTAAGTTGCTTGTTTATATTTTCTTGTAAATCTTTCATTCATTGGTGAATAAGGTGTATGTATTAGTTAGCTAGATTTAGTTGAAGAATCTAGAATTGGTGTAAGTGTAAAGTGGAACTTGAAGTGGAGAAGAAGGGTTAGATAGTATTGGTGAATAGGAGATTGTAGCAATAGGAACTTGTTGTGAAGATATTGAAGGTTCCAAGTGAAGAAGGCGTGAAGACATTAGTGACTTGAAGGTGTCAAGACATTAGTGGCTTAAAGGTGTAAAGACATTAGTGACTTGAAGGTGTCAAGACATTAGTGGCTTAAAGGTGTGAAGACATTAGTGACTTGAAGGTGTCAAGACATTAGTGGCTTAAAGGTGTGAAGACATTGGTGTCTTGAAGGTGTCAAGACATTAGTGCCTTGAAGGTGTGAAGATACTTGTGGTGTGAAGTAGTGCAAAGGTGTGAAGAAGAAGTGGTGTGATATTTGGTGTGAGATTGGTTCTAGCTACGATTAGAACTCGACATCTTGCTTTGTGTCGTTAATTGGTGTAAGCTTTTGGTGTGTACGGTTTTCTCCGCCATAAGGGAGGTTATTGACTTAGTGAAGAAAACTCTCGAGTTCGGTGCTCGGGGAGTGGAGTAGGGCAAGGAAGGTGTCCTTGTAGCCGAACCACTATAAATCCTTTGTCTCTCGGTTTGATCTTTCCATCTCTCACTCTTTACTTACTTACTTACTAGCTTTTCATATATTGTTAATATTGTATGTTGTGCATATATTGATTTCACATAAAGATCAAACTAGGTTTCATTTAAAACATTAATTATACTTTGGTAAAATATAAGTATAAAACAATTACTAAGACACATATATATATATTAGTACAAACTTGCAATTAAGTGAGATATATGAAATTATAATTTCTATTCAACACTTTAAACAAGTAGTGTATATATATATGATATATGTGAATTAGGTTTGTATCTATACTTTAGCTTCAAAGGTTTTTACAATTAATATCAATTCTTTGAAAAGCAAATTCTTATTAAACGAAAAAGACGCAAAACTATTCAACCCCCCCCCCCCTTCTAGTTTTCCACACTCTCACTACCTGTCATAGCAAAATAGATTACCATAGGCTTGGGAAAGGATCAAACCTCCACCACATGGCGTAAGCACCTAGGATAAACTATCAAAGAGGTCTTTTAAAGGGTTGTAACGTTAGGTATAGGGATATGAATTACACGGTTTTGTTGGATAAAGGAAGTTTTACTGGTGGCGAGTTAACAATCTTGGTTAATTACATGTACAATGTGGCGTTGCTAAGCCAATACTAGACTCGACTTAAGCTAATAAATGAAAAATAACTAAAAACATAAAATGAACATAGAATGAAACGGGATGGTAGTCCGTATGTTTTTTCTCTTTTTCCTTTTTCTATTTTTTTTCTTTCTTTTTCTTGTTTTTTCGATTTTTTTTTTTTTTTTTTTTTTTTTTTTTTTTTTTTTGCATACACTTTTACCCTACCATCCAAATAATACATCATAGGGGATGAGAATTCCCATGACACTTGAATCTTTACATGCTTTACATTAAACTAATCTAATGACTCGAATTAAGAAAATCAAAACACTTGGAGCACTTTTAAGATAAACGTACATATGGGGGTAATAATATTATGTTCTTCCCCATTACTCTATAAAATAAGTACTTACCCATGAGTCCCAATCGTCCCAAAACAATATGTACAAGGATATGACTCGACTTAGCAACCATGTAATCAATTAGAAAGTTAACTTAGGGTTTAACAAATAACAATAATGCACTAAAAATGAGCGCATACACGGAAGGCTAAGGCGATTTGGTTGTACATTTAAGTGGGGTGTAACAAATTCTTCCTTAAAGTAAAATGCTTAAAGTTAGAAACGAAAAGATAGGCTCGGAGGGGTGTACTAGGGGTTTCGTGTACTAAAAATGAGTACAACGCTAAGGGTGTGGGAAAAATTAGTTGACTTAACTAGCCAAGTAATATGACTTAAAAGGTCAAGTAATTATAATACGGGTTTAACACAAGGGTGATCCTAATGCCTCTTATCATGTAGTAAATCCTACCACACGAATGTAGTCTCACTAGCGGTCTCGGGATGCATCACTAACGCAAGTTCTAGAATCTAAATGCTGCTGGTACACTCATAAGCACTAATAGTAAATGCTTTTTCTATCAAATCTAAAGGCGAACCTCACATTTTTGGGTGGAAAATTTTTCTGAATATACGGTTATGTGCTAGTCATACAATCTCCTATCCATGAGACGCTTGCTATGGCTAAAGTTTCACTCCTAAATGTTGTAAAAAATTTTAAATTTGGCGCTAAAATTGCACTAACAAGTATTTCTCATAGTTTTATTACACATCTACTATCAAATAAAACAAACTCAAGCGAAAGTGCATATGTAAGGTATCATCTTTTTACCCTCCCCTTACACTTAAGATGAACATAGTCCCCAATGTTCAAGTAAAGAATGTAAAAGTGAAAAAGTAAAGAGAATGAAATCAAATACTCCCCTGATTCGCTCGGTATGGATTATAGGTTGGCCAGGTTAAATCTTCTTTCAAGAAAACGAACAATCAAAGCTTCCCTTCCAGAATATAAATCATCTCCTTGTCGATCATAACCTGTAAATCCTGACAAAATAGACAAGACAACCTCGCGTAAAATCGGCGGCATCCTATATAAGTTACTAAATCCTAGAAAACAAAGTAAGATATAATGCTTGTGGAATGAAGTTTGCAGATTTCCTGGAGATTATAAAACTTAATAATTCACAAAAACCATAAGACTTCGTTAGAAAAACAAAACTGGTAAAATTTCCAGATTTTTAACTCCTGACGCCGTCAGAATGGACCTGCAGAAATTCTTGTGTTAAGTTTCCGGAAAATTTCTGGAAAAACTTGGTCCTACTTCCTGGAAAATCCTGCAAAACTTCATTATGACTCAATACAAGCATTTGACTCTAACAAATACGAATATACATGCTCATTAAATATCGTGGAGAATCATGATCGGTTTGTTTCTTAAAAACATATTTGGGGTTTCCCCTTACACTTATCTTTTGCAAAAATACTTTTAGGTTGGAGTTAAGACTAGGCCAAACAACATAGTAAAGTATTTCCACATTTTAATTGAGAAACATGATCAACCAACAATAAAAACTAAGCATGCATACGGAAGCAAATAACAATCAAACAAATAAAATCACACAAAACATGGGTTGTCTCCCAAGAAGCACTTTTCTTTATTTACGAGTCTTGTAGCTAGACTCAAGGTCATGGGTTACTACGTGACTCCATCCTTGGTTCCACTCTCTAGGTCGTCTTCTAAACCAGTTTTGTATTCCGGACCTAGTTGCAAGCATTCTTTGTAAAAACCAAGCATTCTATTTCTAACATACTCTACTCCCCTACGTCTATCCTCCTCGTTCCTATAATAAGCCGCTTGCTTGTGTTCCTTTTCGAAATTAGAGAGAAGGCGGTATTGTTCGATCTTGTAAGGCATTTGATAAGCAACCTCATCATTCTCTTCCTTAAATCTAACTATCCCTAAAGTCGGATCATAACTCATCCTAGTTGCCTCAACAAATGGTTTTCCGAATATTATTTGGCTTAGGCAAGCATCTATCACCGGACTAGTGTCTTCTACTATCATAAAATCGATTTCATAGGTAAGATTTCCTATAATCACATGCAATCCCTTCACTCTTCCTGCAAAATTACTAATCAGATTCTTACCGGGCATCATCCTAAAATTGAGTTGCTTCTTCATCACCCAATTGTAATAAGTCCTAGTCATGATGTTCACGGGGGATCTAAGGTCGATGTAAGCTTTCCATACATGCATGTGCCCGATATTGCATGGGCTGTTAATGTTAGAGGGGTCTCCCATTTTGATAAGGGGGTCGCCAAAGATATATGTTTTCTCGGGACTATCGAATAAATCCTTATGGTATTCCCGTTCTTCCTTGGTTGGCAACTTATCAAAGTATTCTTCTATAGGTTCTACCTCCTCTAGCTCCTCATCCTTATTAACCTCAACTTCCCTACTTTCATCCTTACTATCGACTTCTATTCTAACTTCATCCTTGTCACTCTCCTCTATCTCCTTATCTATTGGCTTAATGGTGACAACATTGACAAAGTGGACATGTTTGGATGATGAGGGGTCCTTAATTTGGATTCCACTATTGGTGTCCCTAGTGTCCTTCCTAGGTGTGATTAACGCTTGGTTGTTGAGGGCTTTCAACAAGTTGTCAATCTTGTTGGTCATCTCCGTTTGTTGTTGGTTGAATTCGGTTTCAAACCTAGCTATGTGGGCTTCTTGAGATGCCATGAACTTTGACATCAATCCTTCAAGATTGTTGGTACTACCATAGTTGTTAGAAGGATTGTTGTTGAAAGTACGGTTGGATGGTGGACCGTTTGGTTGGTAACGATTAGGTGGGTTGGATGAATTGGGTTGATTTTGCTTCCACCTAAGGTTTGGGTGATTTTTCCAAGAGGGGTTGTATGAATCACCGTAAGTGTTTGGATCGGGCTTGAAAGTGTACCACTTATCTCCAGCTTCGTCGGTACGCGTGGATGCGTAATCCGCAAAAGCTGTTCCGGGGAGTTCCACACAATCACGAGTGTCATGGGGACCACTACATAATTCGCATGAAGAAGTGATTTTGTTCACTTGGCTTGAAGGCTTCGGAGCTTCATAAGATTTCATGAGAAACTTGACTTGGTCCTCAAGTTCCATGATCCTACGGTCGGGAGTGCTAGAAGTGTTCGAAGGCAAAGATATTGCCTTGACCGTTTTGTTCAAGTCACGGGGATCGTTCCAACTTTCGTTGTCATAGAGAGCAAGATCTTCTATGAGTTCCCATGATTGTTCCGCACTAAGATCACATATCTTACCACCGGCCGATTGGTCAATGGTTCGCCTCGTGGAGATGTCGATATGGTCATAAAAGATTTGGACATGGAGCCAAAGATCTATGCCATGATGAGGGACTTTTTGGAGTAAGTCCTTGAAACGAGTCCATGCTTCATAAAGAGATTCATTTTGATGTTGTTGGAACATCAAGATGTCATTCCTAAGCTTAGTAGTTTTCCCCGGTGGGAAAAATTGAGCAAGGAAACGAGTGGTGAGATCATCCCATGTGGTGATGGATCCCGCGGGTAAACGCTCAAGCCATTGACTAGCTTGATCCCGTAGAGAGAATTGGAATAGGCGTAAACGGGTTGTCTCTCTAGTTTCAACATCTGGGTCTATGGAATCTACGATTTTGAGAAAGTCCTTAAGATGTTGGTTTGGATCTTCGGAACGAAGTCCATGGAATGCACATCCGCTTTGCACCAACCGGATGGTGTCGGATCGCAAGGGGGTTACATTGGCTCCGGTGAGCTCAATGGTGTTTCGGTAGCCTTGGTGGCTAGGTCGGGAGTACTCTCCTAAGGTTCGGGGCCTAAGGGGTTCTAGTGGTGGGTTTTGTTGTGGTGGGAGGGTTCAAAGATGTTACCACCTTCCATGATGTCGGATGGTAAAGAGTTACGAACAAAGGCACGAAGAAATAAGATAGACTAAAGAAGACCTAAAAATAAAAATAAAATCTTACTAGAAAGGAATCTAGCAAGTAGACCTAATAAAAAGAAATTCTAACCTAGACAATAACTATTCCCCGGGCTGCGGCGCTAAAAACTTGATGCGTGGGAATCGCAACAGGCTTTACCTCTCGAGGGATCTCGAGAAGCTTACAACCCCCACCAGGCAGTGTACCTGATCGTTGTAGTATAGTATAGTGACAAGTACCGGGGGATTGATCGTTCAGCTTAGGAATAGTGTCGCTAGGATTAGAAAGCCTAATTACTAGTTCTAAAGGTGAGGGATGATTATTTTTGTATTTTTATATTTTTTTTAGAAAGCAATTAAAATATCGGTTTTTGGAAGAGTGGGCGGAATTAGTTGCTATTCAACTAACCCAAAACTAAGATGCAATCAAAATAAAATACTAAAAATGAAATTAAACTAATTTATACTAAGGTTGTGAGCAGTAATTGGAGAAAATGTGTTTACTTAGATTTCATTACTCCCTAGATATCTTTTACACGTTAATTACTTGTTATAATTGCATGGATGACGGATCGTATTCCTTAATACCATTCATGGGGTGGCATACATAACTCCCCAATTCTATGAGCTCTTATCTCCTCCTACACCATGACCCAGCACAACTATAGGGATTGTAAACAGTGGCTCATGCATTAAAAACAACCAATAAAGACCTAGTACGCCTCGGTTCATGTTTCTTAAGATGTTCAAGCATGTTACCATTTGGAGATCTGCCAGTTTTCTTAAGCCTAACATATAAAATCATTCATCCAAGACAAGAATAAACAAGTAATCAACACATAATCAATATCTAGGTTTCATTAGATCTAAGCAAACACAAAGGAGATCTAGCCTAGCATAATGGAATTGAGACAAGAACAAGATATAGACAACCAACACATAGATATATTGATTGAATTAGAAGAACACTTATCTCAATTACAATGCAAGGTATCAAGGGTTTGGAACCCTTGAAAAACCTGTAAAAGTTGCACCAAATTCGTCTCTAGGGTTTCTCCCAAAACTTCTCTCTTTATGTGAAAAACTAGAAAACTATATATAGGAAAATCGGGGTGACGGCGTCAAGAACAATGGTGTGACGCCGTCATCTCGCCGCCAAATACTTCCTCGGACGGCCTTGATCTACATCTGACGCCCTGTGTGACGCCGTCATTAACCACGGTATTTTATTCTTGGGACTCTGACGCCGTCATGAACAACTCTTGACGCCTTCAAGTACTGTTCCCAGCATAGAAATTTGAGACTTTGCCGTTTTCTTCACTTTTATGCTCCAAAAACGTCCAAAATGGCTTCTTTTCCAGAATTCACTCTCCAAGTACCTAAAATCACAAAAGGAACGATTTAGGGCAATATTTGATCAAATAAAGTCGGATTCGGGCTTAAATGACCCCCTAAAAACGGATCATTTTTCGCCTCATCACTTATAGTTTATACTATTTTAAGCTAGGGTCTGTATATCTCATCGGAGTGGAACTTTCACTTGCTTCAAATGTTTGTCCAAACATCTTGAACGAAAGTCCGATGGAGATTGTCTCTTCCACATCATGCTTCCCCAAGGAGAAATGAATTCGGGGTCGAGTCAAGCTAGCGACTCGGTAAACAAAAACAGTAGCATGTACTTAGGGTTTCACCCTAAGTGTGGGGGAGTTAACCCTACTGTGGTTACTTATAAAGTGAAAATACAACATGGTGTTTTCCACATTTAGCTTGTAATGTTGCACTTATACGTTCCACTCCGATGAGAGTCGGCATAATAGCCGGGACTTTGAATATTGAGGACAATATTCATTCTAAGTGTGGGGGGTATTCCAGCGAATTTTATCACATTTTACCATCTAGTACCCCCGTTTTTAGCCAAAATCTCAAAAAAATTTTAAAAAAAATTTCACTTGAGTTTCAAAATTTTTTGTGGTTATCAGTCCGCCATGTCTAAACGACAAAAGGATTGGCTAATCCAGGAGCAAACGGCTCTTGGTAAAGATATATCAAATCCGTTGATGGCTTGCAATTTGCCCAAAATTGTATGGTACCTCAACTCGCCATATCCTAAAAAGCAAATGAGTTGGCTAGCCCGCAAGATTATGGCTTGTGGTAAAGGCAGTGGAAAAACCATAATTGGTAATCAGGTCACCAAGATGTTGACTATTCCATCAAGAGTTGGCTAGTCCAGAAGCAAACGGCTTTTGGTAAAGACAAATCAAATTCGTTGACAGCTGGTGGTTTGCTCAAAATCACATGGTTATCAGGTGGACCATAGTTCTTACTTGAATCGATACATCTGGCTACTCCAGAAGTAATGGCTTTTGGTAAAGAGTTTAAAATCCATTGAGTTTTCAAAACAGTTTATTGCTAGGGACTTGCAATATTTTAGTGTGGGGGATTGATGAGTGCTCAAACACTCATCATTTTTGGTCAAATCTGAACTGCAAAACATACAAAAACACTCAGAAACGCATCAAAATACTGAAAATATTCCAAAATTGTGTTTTATATGTTTTAGATGCAAAATGAGTAAAACCAAATGAAAAACGTACAAAGTTTGCAAAATTGGCAGTTTCAGTCCCCCAACTTTCATAAAATGACAAAACTAGTCCCTGGTCATTCAAAATATGGGAAATTATCACCAAAGGTCCTTTTGAAATCATAAATTGTCATATTTAGTCCTTTGGTGAAAAATCTGAAAAATTTTGAGAATTTACAGTTTTGGTCCCTGGAGTTTCTGATTTTGGCAGATTTGGTCCCTGTTGGGATATTTTTGAAAGAAAAATCATTTTTGGTCCTTGGAAACTCAAAGGTTATCATAAATAGCCTTTTGATGAAAAGTTTGAGAAAATTGCAAGTTTAGTCCCTGGACTTTTCAAAAATGACAATTTTGGTCCCCGGGTGTTTTATTTTGGAAAATTGCAACTTTGGTCCTTGTGTTATTCACACATGGCAATTTTGGTCCTTATAATGAATTTTGGAAAGTTGCGATTCAGGTCCTCAATTTCAGAATAATTACAAAATTGGTCCTTGTATTCTTAACTAAAAACCAAATGGACCCTTTTATAATTTATTTATCCAACAAATCCACCCAAAATCCTAACCTGATCCAATAAAACCCCCAGGCCCAATCCCAAAAAGCCCACACCCCGTTTGATATTGCAACCGGTCAACCCCCAAGTCAAACCACCTCCACCCTTATCCTTTCCCTCCCCTGGATTCTCGCCTGCAAAAACTACCCACCTTCACCACTTTCTCTGCTAATCCCACTCAATTATGCCCCCCCTCCAAACACAAAAGACAACAAGAATTAATTGCTATTAGAACCCTCCAAGTAACCCTGAGCAATTGGTATAACTTTTTCCCGCCAAAGTGACTTAAACGGCCAAGATAAATTTTACCAATCCAAGGGACCAAAATAGAAGTGGGATATGCTCAGGAATCCTACCTCAACCTTATAAATGAAGAAAGAAGACGTAGCAAAAAAGTAGTAGTTAATATAGATAATTAGTAGTAGTTTTTGATGTAATGTTAGGGTCGTATGTAATTGTAATGTTTTAAACTTAGTTTGGTGATTGTTATTATCAGTAGTGTAACCATCTTTTTAATTCAGTACAAGTTGAGGTTACTTTTAATTCTATTGTTTCAAATTGAAATTTAATGCTTTAAAACTAGTTTTCTCTTGGTCATATTACTGTTTCAAAAGCTCTTGCTTTAGTTCATAAGCTCATTCAAGCTTGTTTATAGCTTGGGGTAAACTTCACTGTCTCAATATATGTTCTAAGCTAAAATTCACAAAAAGTCAACTATGGTCAACCTTTGAAGAGAATTAAGCTGTTGAGCTTATCCAGAGCTTATTGGGAGGACTTTAAGCCCCTTTTAGTCATTCTCACTAAGCTTTCTCATGCTTCATTAAATTAAGCTAAGGACCTAATTGTAAGTTCCAGTTCAGTTTTTTACTCATGTTTTGTGATTACTAGTTTTAGTTGTTCTTATTTGTTGAAATCTGCTTATTTATGATTAATTTAGGATAATGTAAGCTCAAGATTCAGTTTTATGTTGTAGAACCCCCATTGGCCTCACAAACCTGTCATAACTGATAACAATAGGGGTGTTTGGATTAGTAGATGGTGGGTGATTTGGTTGTTATTTTGTTGTGGATTTGATGTCAGTATACTAACTTAGGTTAATATAGGTCAAGTAAAGGTTTAAAATCTAGTCTTTCTTTGAACAAAGTCAAAATCCAACCTAGGACACCATAGCAGTCTACTGTTGGACAATTAGGACTCATAATCACTCAAATCTCTTTATAAGTTGTTAAAGTAACTTAATTTAGTCTTAATATAGCTTATTACTTCCATGTTAATCAGTAATGATCATTAGAAATCCACATAAGTCAAAATAGGATCATAACTTGAAAAGTCAAATTGCATGTCTTTACTTTTTTCCAAAACTTGTAGAATTTTTGTGGAATTTTTTGTTGAATTCTAGGACTTGAGCTTTTTAGGAAAGGTAGTCCCCCAGCTAGTCTTTAGTTTCTCATCCTTGTTATTTTTTTTCCGTTTATCTGTGGGGCCCACCACAGCAAGAAACACACTTACAGGGGAGGGATTACCCCCTGCTGTAGCAGACCCCAGCCATCACCACCACTTTGGTGGTGGTTTCTGGCCACCCTTGTGGGTTCCATTGGCCAAACTTTGGTTCTTTGAACCCCCCTCCTGGCCTTTTTCATGTTTTGACCAAGAGTTTGACCTGAAACCCCTGTGGACCCCACTGGTTTCACCTCCAAAATTTGTTCCATTTTCATTGTTCAACTAAGTAATATAAGTGCTTAATTGTGCTTATTGGCTTATTCTGTGGACCCCCATTGGCTTTTTCTAGCTTAATCATGTCCAATGAACTCATTTGAACCAGATTTTACCCTTGTGGACCCTACACAAGCTAGTTTGAGCTTATTTACTCATTTGGTCAAAGATAGTCAACTGTCTAGGCTTTTTAGCTTATTCTGGCTTATTTTTTATTTCCAAAAAATTTGTTTTTACAAAAGTTTCTTGTTTTTAGGTGTAGAATAGATTTCTAAAAGAAAAATCAATAAAAACCAATTTAATAATAAGAGATGTTTCTATTTAATGTAATTTAAATTTTAATTTTCATTTTTAAATTTTCATTAAGCACTTAGAATTTTTATATTTTTATTAATTACCCTTTAACTTAAAGTAATTTTGGTAATTTTCTCAGATATTTGTTTTGTCATTTAGTATTTATTAGATTTAATATTAGTTTAATTAATAATTAATTAATAATTAAGTTTTAAATAGCATAATTAGTTTTTATATAGCAAAACCTAGTTTTTATATTTTTCCTAGCTTTTATATGTTATAAAATAATTTTAGGAATTTTCTTGTAATTTCTACTGTTCATTTCCTAGTTTTTATAATTTATTTAGTTTAATTAGATATTAATTAATATTTAATATAATAATTAGTAAAATAGTGTAAAAACTTATAAATAAAACTTTTTATTTTTTTTAGGATTCATGTGATTGTTAATTAGATATATAAAATTTTCTATAATTATCTAAGTCTTTTTAGTATTTTTAATAATTCTAATTAGTTTAATTAGGTAATTAATATTTAATTAGTAATTAATTAATAGAAAAATCACAAAAAGACAAAAATACATATTTTTAATTTTAAAATTTGTTTTTAGTTATTTTATAATTTTGGAAATTTAATTTTTATTTTTCTAGTATTTAAATAGTATTATATTGTATTTAAGTATTTTAAATATTAATAATTAGTATTAAATAGTATTTAATTAATATTAAATAATTAATTAGTGTAAAAATTAATTTTCTTTTTTAAAAATTTTCTTTTGTCCTTTAGTTTGTAAAAAAGTCATTTTCACCCCCTTAGGGTTTTCAGATTTCAGTTTTCACGTTTTATTTTGTACGTTCGCGTAAATTTAAATTGAACGTACGCGTTTTTAGGTTTTAAACATTTCTGGTTTTTCCTAATTTCAAGTCTTGTTCATATAGCTTATTTAAGCTATTTCCTTGTAGATTCCTTAGTTTAATCAATCACAAACCCTTTCTTGTCCAAATTCACCCGATCACAAACCCGTTTGATAACAATCCACACCTCGTCGGGACATAACGACCCGGGGAAACCCTATATTCCGCGGAGCATTGAGCCTAAGGAGTTTGACTATATTGACCACATCCGTGGTTCACTTTAGTTGACTGCTTTTTCCTTAATCAGTAATTTAGATAAAAAAAAAAGTCAAATTCCATTTGTGCAGAAAAGTCTGTTTTTGCAAGAATTTTCTAGATTTTTGTACTTGGATTTAGGATTTGAAATTTTTACAAGTTGTAACCACCCAGCTTATCTCTGAGAATCAACAAGTGCTTAATTTTTAGGAATTTTCTTGTGCTTATTATAACTGCTCAAAGTGGGCTGCAGGGCAAGGTATATGCCCTGCACCAAGGTTCTGTTTCATAAGCCCAACTTCCAATGCCCATATCTTTTTCCTTAGTGGGCCCCACTCCAATGTTTTTGGCTTTTTAGGGAGCCAATAAGCTAGGCTTGAGGTTTCAGGACTTATTTTGAGTTTTTCAGCTTATTAGCTAGGGCTGCTTGTTCCTTGAATGTTGCCCATTTTCTGAATGTATGTTGAGTATTCAGCTTTAGTGCACAATTTCCATGCCCCCTCCATCTGTGGGACCCACAGCTTGTTTCCCAGCTTTTTGGAAAGCCAATAAGCTCAGCTTATTGGCTCCACTCTTGTCTTGGGCTTCCCCTCCACCCAGTGGGCCCCACACTGGCCCAAAGTTGGCCAATCAGGCCTGTTTGGGTCTGTGTGGTCTTTGGTTTTGCTTATTGCTTATTCTAACTTATATAGTGTGCTTATTTGTTGGTTACTGCTTATTTCAAGTTCCTTCATCATAGTTGTAGCTTATTTACCCTTTTGTTTAGTCTGTTTAGCTTAATATAAGCTTTTTCTTGTCCTACAAATCCTAATAAGCTAGGTTTACCCCAATTGTTAAGCATTTGGAATTCCAAAGTGCTTATTTCTTGAATTCCAGTCAAGTCCCTTTATTAAAGTTTCATATTTTAAGTATTTAAAGAGTTTTGTAAAAGAAAATTTGAGAAAAACCAAAAATAAAAATATTGATAGCTTCTATTTACGCCATTTGGCTTATTTTCAGCTTATTCAATAAGCAATTTTCATTCTTATAATTTTCCTAGGTTCCTGTAGTTATAAAATAATTTCAGTAATTTTTTCATATTTTTCTCTTTTCATTTAGTATTTTTAATAATTAATATTAGTTTTTATTAATTAATAATTAGTTAATAATTAATAATAATTATTTAAAAAGTCTTAAAAATATATTTTCTGTTTGAAAATTAGTTTTATATTATTTTAGATTTTTCCAAGTTTAAATTTTATTTTTCTAGGTTAATTTCCTAATTATTTGTATTTTAGGGTATTTTAAATAATTAAAAGTAATTAATAAATAGTAATTAATTAATAATAAATAATTAAATAGTGTAAAAATTAATTTTCTTTTTCTAAAAATTTTTCTTTTATTATTAGGATTGTAAAAATATAATTTTCATAACTGTAAGTATTTTATTTCACCAAAACTCGCGTTTTATTTTGTACGTTCACGTAACTTTAAACTGAACATACGCGTTTTTAAGTTTTACACGTTTCTGGTTTTTCTAAATTCACGTATATGTTAACATAGCTTATTTAAGCTATTTCCTTGTATAAATTAGTAGTGCAATCAATTGCAACCCTTTTCCTGTCCAAATTCACCCGATCACAAACCCGTTTTAATACCTATCCACACCTCGTCGGGACATAACGACCCGGGGAACCCCTATACTTCCGCGGAGATTGACTCTAGGCTGTTTGACTTAGTTGACCATTCACCTGGTCAACTTAGTTGACCGTTTAGGCTCAATCACTCCTGGCACGTTCCAAAGGTGCATGATGTCCATATTTTTTGACATGATCGGGAAAACCATGGAGGTGTTTACGGATGACTTCTTGGTCATTGGGGATTCGTTCCAATATTGTCTCTCTCATTTGGAAAATATGCTGAAACGTTGTGAAGACACAAATTTGTGTCTCAATTAGGAGAAGAGCCATTTTATGGTCAAAGAGGGCATTGTCCTCGGCCATAAGATTTCAAAAAACGGGATTGAGGTTGACAAAGCTAAGGTTGATGTCATTGATAAATTACCTCATCCGACTACCGTCAAAGGTATTAGGAGTTTTTTGGGTCATGTCGGTTTCTATCGTAGATACATTCAAGATTTTTCCAAAATCGCCCGGCCTATGACCCATCTCCTTGAAAAGGATGCTCCTTTTATCTTCTCACCCGAGTGCACTGAAGCTTTTCAAACTTTGAAGAAAAAGCTTACTGAAGCACCGATCTTAGTTGCCCCCGATTGGGACCTGCCCTTTGAACTTATGTGCGATGCTAGTGACTTTGCAGTAGGTGCAGTCCTGGGACAACAAAAAACCAAACATTTTCAGCCAATACACTATTCGAGCAAAACAATGACCGAGGCTCAAAGTCATTACACCACTACGGAAAAAGAACTATTAGCAGTGGTGTATGCCTTTGAAAAGTTTTGGCCATACTTGATCTTGACAAAATGCATAGTGTATACGGATCACTCGGCTTTAAAATACCTCTTTGCAAAACAAGACGCAAAGCCGAGGTTGCTCCGTTGGGTTCTCCTCCTACAAGAATTTGATATCATCATACGTGATAAAAAAGGAGCTGAGAACCTAGCGGCTAATCACCTCTCCCGTCTAGAAAACCCCCACCATGATGTTTTTGAGAAGAAGGAAATTAATGAAACCTTCCCTCTCGAGACACTTAATGTGGTTTCTTTTCGTGGAGATTCTACTACCCCATGGTTTGCCAATTTTGCAAACTACCATGCGGGTAACTTTGTGGTGAAAGGGATGTCGTCCCAATAGAAGAATAAGTTCTTCAAAGATGTTAAACATTACTTCTGGGACGACCCCTACCTATTCAAAATCTGTGCGGATCAAGTCATCCGGCGATGTGTTTATGGTCAGGAAGCCATTGATATTCTCGAGGCTTGCCATGCTGCACCTACTGGGGGACATCATAGTCCCAATTACACCGCCAAAAAGGTGTTTGATTCCGGATTCTATTGGCCCTCGTTCTATAAAGATTCCCACAACTTAGTCAAATCTTGTGACGCTTGTCAACGTCACGGGAATATTTCTAAGATAGATGAGATGCCACAAAATGCAATTCAAGTTTGTGAAATCTTTGACATCCGGGGCATTAACTTTATGGGGCCGTTCCCATCATCTCGAGGTAACAAATACATACTCGTGGCTGTTGACTACTTGTCAAAATGGGTTGAAGCAAAAGCATTACCCACCAACGATGCCCGAGTTGTTGTAAAGTTCTTGAAATCTCTTTTTGCTAGGTTTGGAACTCCACGTGCCATAATCAGTGATCGCGTTACGCACTTTTGCAATGATCAATTTGCAAAAGTCATGCTCAAATACGGTGTAACTCACCGTCTTTCTACCGCGTATCACCCCCAAATAAGTGGGCAAGTAGAGGTTTCAAATCAGAGTATAAAAAGAATTTTGGAGATGACAATAGGTGAAAACCGTGCCTCTTGGTCGGACAAATTAGATGACACACTATGGGCCTTCCGTACAGCTTACAAAACACCCATCGGGTGCACTCCATACAAGCTGGTATACGGGAAGGCATGTCATTTACCGATCGAGCTTGAGCACACAGCCTATTGGGCCTTGAAGCATGCAAACTTCGATCTTCAGACAGCGGGTGATCATCGCAAGGTTCAACTAAACGAATTAAATGAACTTCGTGATCAAGCATACGAGAATTCTTTGATCTACAAAGAAAAGACTAAGAAGATTCATGACTGAAAAATAAAGAACCGCGTTTTCAACGTTGGTGACAGAGTCCTTCATTTCAATTCGAGATTGAAGATTTTCTCGGGAAAGCTAAAAACCCGTTGGTCTGGACCATTCACTGTAACAAAAATGTTTCCATATGGAACCGTTGAGTTGTATCAACCCGACAGTCCCAACTTTAAAGTGAATGGTCATCAATTGAAGCACTACTTTAGAGGGGACATACCACCCATGGTTGTCCCGGATCTCCAAACTTTCCCCACGAACCAATGAATTCGGGGATCGAGTCAAGCTACTGACTCGGTAAACAAAAACATTAGCATGCACATGGGTTTTCACCCATGTTTCTGAATTCTTCCTATTTTCTAATAAGCGACGAGAAGAGGGAAACCTCGTCTGCATGTGTTGTTGTTTGTTGTGTTTGTACAGGTAATTTTCTTGTAGTATGATGGCTCTCGTGCTCGTATCTTTGTCCTTACTCCACTCGAGTCTCATGCTTCATTGTTCAAGAATTCTGATATCCTTATTTACTAACGTTATCTTTTGGCATTAATTAATAAACAACCTTAGATACAACGTAGGATGACCCTCACCCTTGAAACATTGAGGACAATGTTTAACTTTAGTCTGGGGGGGGGGGGGGGGTATCTTCGATTTAACTTGCACCATTCATGTGCCATTTACTCATGCAACTCCGTTTTTCTCGAAAAATCCAAAAAAAAAATGAAAAAATCATCAAAAAAAATTTGAAAATTTGAAAATTTTCTGCAAAAATATAATAAGTTTTGACACTTTGTTTTGACTTTCCGCTGGGTAGAGTAAAAATAGAAATTTTGACCTGACCGGGCGTGCTGAGCCCTAGCTTGTTTCCTTAAATTTTTAGGCTAAGCATCCGCGGATCTCATTACTTGAGATTTTAAATTTGCGGAGAACAAGAAATGATAGTAAAGTCATTAGTGTGATTAGATGCTAAATGCGGAATAGTTGGATTTCTTTAGAGCTCATAACGGTTACTTGTAGTCCTTGCTCCCACAAGATTGAAAACCCAAAAATAAAATAATTAGAATTACGCATTTTCAAAAGTTGTCTAAATTTCCGCTCACTTTACGTGATGGCATAAGCATTAAATGGGCCTTGGATCCTTTATTCTAAAAAGCGTTTAGGTCTTTCAACTCCCCGTTTTGTTGTATACCACACGAGGTTCACAAATAACACCATTAATATGAATAAATCCCAAAAATAGCTACGGTTCGACAAGCGGATCCTTGCATCCTTTGTTCTGAAAGTCGCTTAGGTCTGGAAGTTTCACCGTGAAGCTCCGTATGCTTGAGGCAAAGTAAATTGAAATAAAGTCATAAATACCAAAAATAAGTGCGGTTCGACAAGCAGATCCTTGCATCCTTTGTTCTGAAAGGCGCTTAGGTCTGGGAGATTCACTGTGAAGCTCCGTATGTTTGAGGTACAAGTTATATATAAAAATCCAAGAAAAAAATGAAAAAAAGAAAAAAAAAATGAAAAAAAAAAATGACGAAAAATGTTGAAAAATGAAAAATGAAAAAATATAATAAATGTGGTGTGAATGTGTGAACCTTTTGAGTTAAAATTTAAATGATTTTTAAATCCCCCTAAATCTATCATACTTTAAACTTATCAGAACGAAAATGAGAAATCATTTCTTTAACAAAGTTTAGATACAATAAGACTTGGGAGCAGGAATTTACAAGTAGCATTTATGAGTAGTGTTAGCATCTTAATCACATTTTTTGCTATGATTCGTTTTAACACTTAGCTTGGGAACCCGTGAAAAATCAGGGACGATGAATTCTATCCGTATGGACACTTTTCTCTGGGCTGTGTTTCTTATTCTGTGAACCTAAATGATACGTGGGAATTGCGCCCTCGCAACAGGTTTTACCTCTCAAGGGATCTTGAGAAGCTTACAACCCCCACCAGGCAGTGTACCTGATCGTTGTAGTATAGTATAGTGACAAGTACCGGGGGATTGATCGTTCAACTCAGGAATATTGTCGCTAGGATTAGAAAACCTACTAAACTAGGTCTAGAGGTGAGGGATGATTCTTTTTGTATTTTTTATATTTTATGGTAAGCAATTAAAATCTCGGGTTTTGAAGGAGTGGGCGGAATTAGTTGCTAGCCAACTAACCCAATTAACTACTAATGCAATCAAAATAAAATAAAATAAATGAAAATAAAACTAATCATACTAATGTGGTGGAAACAATAATGAGGAAAGTTGTGTTTACTTAGATTTCATTACTCCCTAGATATCTTTTACAGGTTGATTAGCTTGTTACAATTGCATGGATGACGGGTCATATTCCTTAATACTAGTCGTAGGGCCGTGTACAATATTCCCTAACTCTATAGATCCTACTTCACTCCTATGTCGAGCCGTTAGAAGCTCCTAACATGGGATCATTAGAATTCTCTTACGCATTAAATACAACCAAAAATCATAGTACACCTCTGATCATGTTTCTTAAGACGTTCAAGCAAGTTACCAATGGAAATCTGCCAGTTTTCTTAAGCCTAACATCGAATACAATCATCCGTAACAATTATAAACAAACAATCAACCCATAATCAACATCTAGGTTTCACTACATCTAAGCAAACACAATAAAGATCTAGCCTAGCATGTTAAATAGAAGACAAGCGTAAGATATAATCAAACAACACATAGACATATTGAATGATTTGAAGGAATACTTATCTTTAATTGAACATGAAAGAGTCAAGGGGTTGGAACCCTTGAAAAGCTGATAAAATTCGGACTAGGGTTTATTCCCTCAAAGTTGCACACTAATGAATGAAATTTGGAAAACTATATATAGAGTTTACATCTTAACGGCGTCATGTATTAGCTCGTCACGCCGTCAACTCGCCGCCATGATAAAATCGTATTGCCTATATCTATTTGTGATGCCGTCATGTGAAGAAATGCTCAGGGCCGTCACTAATAGTTGGAGCCTGACGGCCTTGGTGACGCCGTCAGGCCATAAGCTTGCAAACTCTCTGGGCGTCACGTTATAAGTTCCATATCCACCTCTTTTGTAACTCATGATGCCGTCATGTGTAGAGGCTTGACGCCATCAGGTACTGTTCCAGCAAGAAAATTTGAGACTTTGCTGTTTTCTTCACTTTTATGCTCAAAAAACGTCCAAAATGCTTCCTTTTCTAGATTTCTCTCCAAAAGTACCTAAAATGACAAAAGGAACGATTTAGGGCAATATTTGATTAAATAATCTCGAATTCGGGCTTAAATGACCCCTTAAAAGCAGTACACTTGTCGCCTCATCAAATACCCTTACACTTGAGATTTACTTGTCCTCAAGCAAATGCGCTTTTATTCTAATCAAAATACAAGTTGGGGGTCATATAACACTAATATAAAAGTAATTACAACAAATAATTATTCCACTAAAAACCAAAAGCAAGCACGGAGGTCATACACTAGCACCTCACAAATAGTGTTTAGATACTCACATCTCTCGGGTGTAATAAAGTATATATCACAATATGGAAATGGAAAACATCTCTCACTACCTGTCATAGAAAAATAGATTACCATAGGCTTGGGAAAGGATAAAACCTCCACCACTTGGCATAAGCACATAGGATAAACTATCAAATAGGTCTTTTAAAAAGGGTTATAACGTTTGGTGTAGGGATATGGAATACACGGTTCTGTTGGATAAATGCAATATTTACTAGTGGCGAGTTAATCATCTTGGTTAATTACATGTACAATATGGCGTTGCTAAGCCAAGACTCGACTTGACTTAAGCTAATAAATCAAAAATAACAAAAAACAAACATAGAATGAAACGGGATGGTAGTCCGTATGTTTTTCTCTTTTTCTCTTTTTTCTTTTTTTTTTTTTTTTTTTCTTTTCTTGATTTTTCGATTTTTTCCCCCCATATACTCTTACCCTACCATCCAAAATAATACATCATAGGGAATGTACATTCCCCTTACACTTGAATTTTTACATACTTTACAATAAACTAATCTAATGACTCGAATCAAGATAATCAAAACACTTGGAGTACTTTTTAAGATTAACGCACATATGGGGGTAATGATCTGATGTTCTTCCCCATTACTCCATAACACAAGTACTTTACCCATGAGTCCCAATCGTCCCAAAACAATATGTACAAGATATGACTCGACTTAGCAACCTTGTAATCAATTAGATAATTAACTAAGGGTTTAAACAAATAACAATAATGCACTAAAGATGAGTGCATACACGGAAGGCTAAGGCGATTTGGTTGCACATTTGGGTGGGTTGAAACAAATTCTTCCTTTAAGTAGGATGCTTAAAGTTAGAAACGAAAAGATAGGCTCGGAGGGGTGTACTAAGGGTTTCGTGCACTAAAAATGAGTACAACGCTAAGGTGTGGGAAAAATTAATTGACTTTACTAGTCAAGTAATATGACTTAAATGGTCAAGTAATTATGATACGGGTTTAAACACAAGGGTGATCCTAATGCCTCTTATCATGTAGTAAATCCTACTACACGAATGTAGTCTCACTAGCGGTCTCGGGATGCATCACTAACGCAAGTTCTAGAATCTAAATGCTACCGGTACACTCATAAGCACTAATAATGAATGCTTTTCCTATCAAATCTAAAGGCGAACCTCACATATTTGGGTGGAAAATTTTTCTGAATGGTACGGTTTTGTGCTAGTCATACGACTCCTATCAATGAGACGCTTGTTAAGGCTAAAGTTTCACTCCTAAATGTTGTAAAAAAATTTAAATTTGGCGCTAAAATTACACTAACAAGTATTTCTCTTAGTTTTATTACACACCTACCATCGAACAAACAAACTCAAGTGCAATTATATCCTATAAGGTATCATCATTTACCCTCCCCTTACACTTAGGATGAACATTGTCCCCAATGTTCAATTAAAGGATGTAAAAGTAAAATAGGTAAAAGAATGAAAACAAATACTCCCCTGATTCGTTCGGTGTGGATAGTGTGTCAACAAGGTTAGATCTTCCTCCAAGAAAATGAACATTCAAAGCTTCCCTTCCAGAAATATAAATCATCTTCTTGTCATATATAACCTGTTAAACCTGAGAAAACAATCAAGGCAACCTCTTGTAAAATCGGCGGCAATCTATATATACTAACAAATCCTAGAAAACAATTTAAGATATAATGCTTGTGGAATGAATGTTTGCAGATTTTCTGGAGTTTATAAAACTAAAGAATTAACAAAAACTTTAAGACTCCGTTAGAAAAACAAAACTCGCAAAATTTCCAGAATTTTACACGTGACGCCGTCAGGTGTTAAACCCTGACGCCGTCAGAAGTGACCTTCAGAAATCTTTATGTTAAGTTTCCAGAAAATTTCTGAAAAAACTTATGTCCTACTTCCTGGAAAATCCTGCAAAACATCATTATGACTCGATACAAGCATTTGACTCTAACAATTACTAATATACATGTTCATTTAATATTGTGGCGAATCAAGATCATTTTCGTTCTTAGAAACAAATTTGGGGTTTCCCCTTACACTTAGCTTTTGCAAAATACCTTTATATGAAGTTAAGACGAAGTTAAACAACAAAATAAAGCATTTTCACAATTTTAGTTTGAAACATGATCTACCAACAATAAAAATAAAGCATGCATACGGAAGTAAATAACAATCAAACAAATAAAAACACACAAAACATGGGTTGCCTCCCAAGAAGCGCTTTTCTTTATTTACGAGTCTTGTAGCTAGACTTTAGGTCATGGGCTAGCCTATATGTGTGAGCTCCTCGTCGAGGATATCTTTGGGATCAAACTTAGGTTTCAATTTCCTATCGGTTTTTTTGGTACGGTATGACCTCTCAAACTTCTCTCCATCCAGATCATATAAAATCATCTTCATATGCCATGATCCGTCACCTTCCTTAGGTGGCTTGTCCCACTTCCATTTACACTTATCCCCTTCCATTTTCCACTTGTTCATCTCTAGGTTGATAGGCATTACGCTTAAGAACTCAATCATTTTCCTAAAGACTAGGGGATCCTCAAAAGGGTCTAGTTCCTCATCTCTAGCTATGAGTTGTTCCACCCAATGTGTCTTATCGATGAAATCTCTTTCTAGATAGAATGGGCGTTGAGGTCCTATAAAGTTTCTTTCTATCTAAGGCCCATATCTAGATGGTCTCCTATTCATCTCTACCCAATGTGGTGTCGGTTCGTCCTCACAATCGTAGCTATGCTTCTTAACATCATAAACCAACCAAGTCTCACCATCGCCTACCGCTATCTTAGACTCCTTACAATCTATCATGGCACTAGCGGTTGCTAAAAATCCTCTTCCTACTAACAATGGGCATGTAGTATCACTAATCATATCTAGGACGTGAAAATCTGCTAAAATAGTTAATTTTCCTACATGAACAACTACATCCTTGATCATTCCGACCGGGTGGGCAATACTTCCATCCGCTAGACCAATTAGTACTTCCATCTCCTCTAACTTTCCTAGCTTAAGAGTGGTGAAAAGGGATAAGGGAATCAAGTTGAGGCTTGATCCTAAGTTGGCTAGCGTGTCGAAAGCTTCGGATTTTCCTATCTTACAAGGCAAAACAAATATACCCGGATCATCAAGCTTCTTAGGAAACTTGTTTTGAACAAAGGCGGTCCCATTTTTACCCAATATAAGTGTCTCATATTTCTCTAAGAGGGCACTATAGTAGGGAGCACGAGCTAAGACATCAATGACGGGGCATTCAAAGTGGAGTTCCTTGAATTCATCGTCAAGGTCTTGTGTAGGAGGTGTTTCAACTATTTTATTGACCGGTTTAATATCGGATGTTTTATTCAATTGGTCCTTTTGAAGAATTTGGGTTTGCTTGAAACACGTGCTCATTGCTTTGACAGAATAGTATTGTGGACAAGAAGTAGGTGACGAAACCGATGATATGGCATTAACGTTTAGTTTCGGGTTCTTGACCGTGTCGCTTGGGAGTGCTCCCATTTCTCGGTCATTGAGAACTTTCAACAATGTATCAATTTTAGTGGTCATCTCGCTTTGCTTTTGTTTGAAATCGGCTTCAAACTTAGATATGTGAGCTTCTTGAGATTCCGTAAACTTGGACATCAATCCTTCAAGATTATTGGTACTACCATAGTTATTGGAAGGATTGTAGTTGAAAGTACGGTTAGAGGGTGGACCGTTTGGTTGGTAACGATTAGGTGGGTTGGAAGAATTGTTTTGGGGCATGTTTTGGTTTTGTTTCCACCTAAGGTTCGGGTGATTTTTCCAAGAAGGGTTGTAGAAATCACCGTAAGGGTTTGGCTCGGGTTTGAAAGTATACCACTTGTCTCCCGCTTCGTCGGTACGCGAGGATGCGTAATCCGCAAAAGCTTGTCCGGGGAGTTCCACACAATCACGAGTGTCATGGGGACCACTACATAATTCACATGAAGAAGTGATTTTGTTCACTTGGCTTAAGGGCTTAGGAGCTTCGTAGGATTTCATGAGAAACTTGACTTGGTCCTCAAGTTCCATGATCCTACGGTCGGGAGTGCTAGAATTGTTCGAAGACAAAGATATTGCCTTGACCGTTTTTTTCAAATCACGGGGATCATTCCAACTTTCTTTGTCATAGAGAGCAAGATCTTCTATGAGTTCCCATGATTCTTCCGCACTTAGATCACGTAGCTTGCCACCGGCCGATTGGTCAATGGTTCGCCTTGTGGAGAGATCGATATGGTCATAGAAGATTTGGACTTGGAGCCAAAGATCTATGCCATGATGAGGGACTTTTTGGAGTAAGTACTTGAAACGAGTCCATGCTTCATATAAAGTTTCACCTTGACGTTGTTGGAACATCAAGATATCATTTCTAAGCTTGGTAGTTCTCCCCGGTGGGAAAAATTGAGCAAGGAAATGAGTGGTGAGATCATCCCATGAAGTGATGGATCCCGTGGGTAAACGTTCAAGCCATTGACTAGCTTGATCACGTAGAGAGAATTGGAATAGACGTAATCGGGTCAACTCTTTAGTTACAACATCAAGGTCTATGGAATCTACGATTTAAAGGAAATCCTTGAGATGTTGATTAGGATCTTCGGAACGAAGTCCATGGAATGCACATCCGCTTTGCACCAACCGGATGGTGTCGGATCGTAAGGGGGACACATTGGCTCCTCGAGTGAGCTCAATAATGTTTCGATAGCCTTGGTGGCTAGGACAAGAATACTCTCCTAAAGTTCGGGGCCTAGGAGGTTGGTTTGCTAGTGGTGGGTTTTGTAGGTGGTTTTGTTGTGGTGGGTTGATGGGTTCAAAGATGTTACCACCTTCCATGATGTCGGATGGTAAAGGTTACGAACAAAGAAACAAAGAAAAAGATAGACTAAAGAAAACCTAAAAATAAAAATAAAACCTTACTAGAAAGGAATCTAGCAAGTAGACCTAATAAAAAGAAATCCTAACCTAGACAATAACTATTCCCCGGGCTGCGGCGCCAAAAACTTGATACGTAGGAATTGCGCCCTCGCAACAGGTTTTACCTCTCAAGGGATCTTGAGAAGCTTACAAACCCCACCAAGCAGTGTACCTGATCGTTGTAGTATAGTATAGTGACAAGTACCGGGGGATTGATCGTTCAACTCAAGAATATTGTCGCTAGGATTAGAAAACCTACTAAACTAGGTCTAGAGGTGAGGGATGATTCTTTTTGTTTTTTTATATTTTATGGAAAGCAATTAAAATCTCGGGTTTTGAAGGAGTGGGCAGAATTAGTTGCTAGCCAACTAACCCAATTAACTACTAATGCAATCAAAATAAAATAAAAGAAATGAAAATAAAACTAATTACACTAAAGTGGTGGAAACAATAATGAGGAAAGTTGTGTTTACTTAGATTTCATTACTCCCTGGATATCTTTTACAGGTTGATTCGCTTGTTACAATTGCATGGATGACGGGTCATATTCCTTAATACTAGTCGTAGGGTCGTGTACAATATTCCCTAACTCTATAAGATCCTACTTCACTCCTATGTAGAGCCGTTAGAAGCTCCTAACATGGGATCATTAGAATTCTCTTACGCATTAAATACAACCAAAAGATCTAGCCTAGCATGTTAAATAGAAGACAAGCGTAAGATATAATCAAACAAAGATCTAGCCTAGCATGTTAAATAGAAGACAAGCGTAAGATATATAAATAGAAGAGACAACCTCTGATCATATTTCTTAAGACGTTCAAGCAAGTTACCAATGGAAGTCTGCCAGTTTTCTTAAGCCTAACATCGAATACAATCATCCGTAACAATTATAAACAAACAATCAACCCATAATCAACATCTAGGTTTCACTACATCTAAGCAAACACAATAAAGATCTAGCCTGGCATGTTAAATAGAAGACAAGCGTAAGATATAATCAAACAACACATAGACATATTGAATGATTTGAAGGAATACTTATCTTTAATTGAACATGAAAGAATCAAGGGGTTGGAACCCTTGAAAAGCTGATAAAATTCGGACTAGGGTTTATTCCCTCAAAGTTGCACACTAATGAACGAAATTTGGAAAACTATATATAGAGTTTACATCTTGACGGCGTCATGTATTAGCTCGTGACGCCGTCAACTCGCCGCCATGATAAAATCGTATTGCCTAGATCTATTTGTGACGCCGTCATGTGGAGAAATGCTCTGGCCCGTCACTAATAGTTGGACCCTGACAGCCTTGGTGACGCTGTCAGGCCATAAGCTTGCAAACTCTCTGGGCCGTCACGTTATAAGTTCCATATCCACCTCTTTTGTAACTCTTGATGCCGTCATGTGTAGAGGCTTGACGCCGTCAGGTACAGTTCCAGCAAGGAAATTTGAGACTTTACCGTTTTCTTCACTTTTATGCTCCAAAAACGTCCAAAATGCTTCCTTTTCCAGATTTCTCTCCAAAAGTACCTAAAATGACAAAAGGAACGATTTAGGGCAATATTTGATCAAATAATCTCGAATTCGGGCTTAAATGACCCTGTGGAAAACTAGAAGGGGGGTTGAATAGTTTACCGTTTAAAATCTTTTTAACTTGTTTAGTTAGTTTTGAAACTTTCCGTTTGATCAAAGATATATACACAAACACAATATATAACATGCAAGTAAGTGAAAGAAACGATCAAACCACAACACGAGTATTTATCGTGGTTCGGCTACAAGGACTCTTTTTCCTTGCCCTACGTCCACGCCCCAAGTATCCAACTCGAGAGTTTCTTTCACTAGTCAACAAGCTCCTTTCACCGGCGGAGAAAACCTTACACGTCGCTTATACTTTTATCATCACTAAGCTAGATGTCAAGTTCTTTACCAAGGGTACAACCACTCCCGTTAGTTCTTTTACAAGGGTACAACTACTCCCAATACACTTTGTATTTTGAGGACTAAAATACTAACCGATCACTACTGAAAATACACAATCAAATGAAGTGTAAACTACACAAGTCTACACAATGCTAAGCTAACAAGTCTTGCAACGTTGTGTTGAATACTTGTTACTTTTTATAAACTCGTGAATCTCTTTGCTACAAAAAGAAACTTCACATATGAAATGTTAAAGGGTTAGATGAAAAGAATGAATGAATGTGTGTAAATATGATGTAGAGTGATAAGCCAAAAATCAACTTGTGGCTTAGTATTTATAGCAAAGCCTTCTGCAGGCCTGGCGGATACGGCGGAACCCTCGGATGGGTTCCGCCCGTGTACCCCCAGGGTTCCGCCAGGCTTGCAGTTGGTTTTGCAATAAATCTTGCAAACCAAACAATGTCACATCTCATTACAGCTTGCAAACCAAACAATGTCACATCTCATTACACCTAGTCAAACACAAAACTTGCAAGCAAACACATAGTTAGTCAAACACATTTTCTTTCCATAAATGTATACTGAAAAAACTTGCCATAAATGTGATGTGACATTTCTATTTAAAGAAATAAAAAGTGTTGTGTTTTATGAAATGTAAAATGTAGCAAAAGTCTAGTTTATGCAAGTCTTTAAAACTAAGATTATGTTTTACTTAGAAACTAAAGTTTACATTTTGTCGTTAACAAAACTTAGCGAATATCGTAAAATATAAATAACGTTTTTAGGCGATATTTGTATTAACAATCTCCCCCTTTTTGTTGATGACAAAACATAAACTTTGTTTTTAAGTAACTCACAAAATCTTGGTTTTTTAAGACTTAAAAAATTTTATATTAAACTTGTTTTACTTAAGTGATGAAAATCATATTAAGTTTTAAAGATTTAATATATTTCTCCCCCTTTTTGTCGAAACAAAAAGTAGAGTAGCGAAGCGGAATAATGCACGTGCTCCCCCTTGGTTGTTACTCCCCCTAAAAGGAGTGCCAAGATGGGAAACATGGATTTTGATCCTACAAAAGAAAATGGTTAGTTGGTGATATATATATAGTCAAGCTTGTAGTTACCACACACATTGCAACCACAATGACAACAAAAATGATCAACCAACAATGCAAGTAACTAAGTAGAAAGAAATATCGTTCCATGTAAAATTTGACTCTTAAAAGTCAAAGACAAGAAATGTGAAAGATTCTTCTACTTCTAAAATAAAAAATAAAAATAACCAAGAAAATAAAGGAAAATCAAATCCTACTTTCCTAAATGGGGCAAAAGGCCTCCAAGGGTTGTCTAGGATTTGTTTGGGTGGGAAAAAGCATCCAAATGTTCTATGACGTGTTGGAATGCAAACCGGGTTTCATCTTGGAATTGGTGAAGCAACAATTTGATGCTTGTACCCATTTGCTCACAATTTGAGCAAACATGTGGATGAGTGCGTGGAAATGGGTTGGTTTTGGTTTCTTGGTTTGAGGGTTGGTTGGTTTTTGGTTCTTGGGTGGAGGATGGGTTTGGTATTGAGTCAAGCAAGGTGGTTTGAAATTCCATTGCTTGATGGAGGTGATTCTCAACCATGCTTTGGATTTCCTCATATGAAGGAAAGAAAGACTCAAAGGTTTGGGCTTGAGAATGTGGTGGAGTTGGGTGATCATGGTTTTAAAAGTTTGGTTCCCCATAAAGAGGACCATGGATGTCATGGTAGATAGGGTGAAACAACAATGGTTTGGGTTGATGGTACTCTTGTTGTGGTGGTTGGGTGTGGTTAAAATGCTCATTTTGGTCTAGAATTGACCTTGGTGATTCATTTGCAAAAGGTGGTGGTTGTGTAGGTCTTGGTGGAAGATCATTGAGATCTTGGACAAAAGGGTGTGGTGATGTTGGAGGAGACCCAAATAACTCCATAGGTTCAAGTTTGGGTAATGGTGATGGTAATGGAGTTTTGGATGGTTGGGTTAGAGCACTTGGTGGAGTTGGGTCAATGGGTGATTTAGTTGGTGGTGGAGTGAGCTCCTTGGGTTCATTGGGTGATGGAGATGGAGATGCAAGGTTCAAAAAATGTTCATTTTTGATAAGTGAGGTGAATTCATCCAAAGATGAGGAGCTTAGGTTGATGGATTGGTTAGACCAAAGTGGTTTAACACTTATCCGGGCGGTTTTCTGGATGGGTCGTGATGGTTGAGAGGTGATTGTTGACTTAGTCATGGTTAAAAATGGTTTAGAAGTTCAGAAATTATGATGAAGAATGTGTGATTTGATAGTGTTTAGGATGGTTTAATTTATAGTGATGAAGGAGTGTGGGAAGGAGTGTTTGGATTTGATGTTAGGCTATACAAAAATGGAGGTTCCTAATGATTTGGAAAACTAATTGTGGGTTGTCATATCATGGAAGTCAATCCAATGAAAATGGTGAAGTGAGAAGACAAGATTTGCACTAAATGCTTAGTGGTTTTGGTAAATTTGTTGAAGGATAAATCTCAGAGATTTCAAGGAACCTTTGGGAGGGTTCCTTCCTTTATGTGTGAAGGGTCCTTGGGGTGGTTATGGCTACTTTTGAAATTTGGCGAGAAATGGTTTTGTTTGAGTTATAAGGGATGAGAGGTACCCTATTGTGTTAAACAAAATGCAGGAAATTGGTTTCTATCTAAAAGGATTGTATTTTGGTGTTTGGATGTTGAAATGTTGAAAACTAAAAAAAAAAAATCTGCAGGAAACTGGCGGAACCTTCAGGATACACAGGCGGAACCCGTTTGACGGTTCCGTCTGGTCCGTTGGGCCAATTCTGGGTTGCCCAGAAAATGCACTGGCGGAACCCAATTTTGGGTACCGCCAGGGCTGAAAAATTTGGCAGTCCGCGATTTTGACCTGCGAGACGATTTTCAAAATTTTCAAAAACTCCTAAAATCAAAAAGATAATGCATTTCTGGTTAGGCAATGCAAAAAATAGACACGTAAACACACATATCATAGGATTTGACCTTGAGGTCGAGAATTTCACTATAGTTAGTGAAAATTTGATACACATGAAAATTTGACAACTTGCCAAAAGTTGTCTACCTGCATCAAAGTTAGATAATACAAGTTCCAAATAGTATCAAACATTGTACCAACACACAAGTACATCACAAACATTGTTTAAACAACCAAATTTGTTCAAATAGCACCTAGTGCCAAACACTCCTACACACCCGCACTCATTGACGGTCGATCTTGTTCTTGAGCTTGCCAAGGAATCTTCCAAGATTCTTAAACATCCCATTTGTTTGCTTGAACTCCGTCGACTCGTTTGGAATATCCAGAAGTTGGGATAGGTATTCGAGAGGTGGGAGCCTAGAGTTTGGCAAAGGGTCATCTTCACTCATTGAGGAAGATGATGATGAGGTAGGAGGATGAGGACGTTTTCCTTGGGCTTTGTAAACCCTCTTATCACTAAGTGGAACAAAGGTGCGTGGAATGAGAGACTAGTTGATGCGTAGGGATTGCACCAGGCTTTACCTCTCAAGGGATCTTGAGAAGCCTACAACCCCCACCAGGCAGTGTACCTGATCGTTGTAGTATAGTATAGTGACAAGTACCGGGGGATTGATCGTTCAGCTAGGAATAGTGTCGCTAGGATTAGAAAACCTAAATACTAGTTCTAGAGATGAGAGATGATTCTTTTTGTATTTTTTATATTTTTTAGAAAGCAATTCGGGTTTGAAGGATTTGGGCGGAATTAGTTGCTAGTCAACTAACCCAATACTAAAGATGCAATCAAAATAAAATACTAGAAATGAAAATAAACTATATTAAACTAAGGTTGTGAGCAATAAGTGGAGAAATGTGTTTACTTAGATTTCACTACTCCCTAGATATCTTTTACACGTTAATTACTTGTTATAGTTGCGTGGATGACAGATTGTATTCCTTAACACCATTCATGGGGTGGCGTACTTAACTCCCCAATCCTATGAGTGCCTACTTCACTCCTATGTCGAGCCGGCTAAGAAGCTCCTAACATGGGATCATTAGAATTTACTCATGCATTAAATACAACCAATAAAACCTAGTACACATCGGTTCATGTTTCCTAAGACGTTCAAGCATGTTACCATTTGGAGATCTGCCAGTTTTCTTAAGCCTAACATTGAAATCATTCATCCAATACAACCATAAACAAGTAATCAACACATAATCAACATCTAGGTTTTATTAGATCTAAGCAAACACAAGATAAATCTAGCCTAGCATGGTGGAATCAAGACAAGCATAAGATATAGACAACCAACACATAGACATATTGATTGAATTAGAAGAACACTTATCTCAATAGCATATGTAAGCATTCAAGGGCTAAAAACCCTTGAAAAACATGTAAAATTCTTATATGGTTCGGCCTTAGGGTTTCTCCAAACTTGTTCCTTTTTATGAATGAAAATTAGAAAACTATATATAGATAATTGAGGCTGACGGCGTCAAGAACAACATTGTGACGCCGTCATCTCGCCGCCAAAAGAATCCTCGGACTGCCTTGATCTACATCTGACGCCGTCATGTATTACACTTTTCCAGGCCGTCACGTATTTAACTCTTGATACTCTTCCTTGTGACGCCTTCATTTCTGTACTGGGTCATCATGAACTTTACTCTTGACGCCGTCAACTTGTTACTCTTGACGCCGTCACACACTGTTCCCAGCTTGGAAAATTAAGTCTTTGGCGTTTTCTTCACTTTTATGCTCCAAAAACGTCCGAATTGCTTCCTTTTCTAGATTTCACTCCCAAAGTACCTAAAATCACAAAAGGAACGATTTAGGGCAATATTTGATCAAATAAATTCAATTCCGGGCTTAAATGACCCCCTAAAAGTGGTTCATTTTTCGCCTCATCATATACCCTTACACTTGAGATTTGCTTGTCCTCAAGCAAATGCGCTTTTATTCTAATCAAAATACAAGTTAGGGGTCATTTAACACTAATATAAAAGTAATTACAACAAATAATCGTTCCACTAAAGACCAAAGACAAGCACGGAGGTCATATACTAGCACCTCACAAATAGTGTTTAGATACTCACATCTCTCGGGTGTAATAAAGTATAAATTACAATATGGAAACGGAAGATATCTCTCACTACCTGTCATAGCAAAATAGATTACCATAGGCTTGGGAAAGGATCAAACCTCCACCACATGGCGTAAGCACCTAGGATAAACTATCAAAGCGGTCTTTTAAAGGGTTGTAATGTTAGGTGTAGGGATATGAAATACACGGTTTTTGTTGGATATAGGCAGTCTTTACTGGTGGCGAGTTAACAATCTTGGTTAATTACATGTACAATATGGCGTTGCTAAGCCAAGACTAGACTCGACTTAAGCTAATAAATGAAAAATAACAAAAACATAAAATGAACATAGAATGAAACGGGATGGTAGTCCGTATGTTTTTTCTCTTTTCCTTTTTCTATTTTTTTTCTTTTCTTTTTCTTGTTTTTTCGATTTTTTTTTTTTTTTTTTTTTTTTTTTTTGCATACACTCTTACCCTACGATCCAAAATAATACATCATAGGGAATGTAAATTCCCCTTACACTTGAATTTTTACATACTTTACAATAAACTAATCTAATGACTCGAATTAAGAAAATCAAAACACTTGGAACACTTTTAAGATTAACGTACATATGGGGGTAATAAATGATGTTCTTCCCCATTACTCCATAAAATAAGTACTTTACCCATGAGTCCCAATCGTCCCAAAACAATATGTACAAGGATATGACTCGACTTAGCAACCATGTAATCAATTAGATAGTTAACTTAGGGTTTAACAAATAACAATAATGCACTAAAGATGAGCGCATACACGGAAGGCTAAGGCGATTTGGGTGTACATTTAAGTGGGGTGTAACAAATTCTTCCTTTAAGTAAAATGCTTAAAGTTAGAAACGAAAAGATAGGCTCGGAGGGGTGTACTAGGGGTTTCGTGTACTAAAAATGAGTACAATGCTAAGGGTGTGGGAAAAATTAGTTGACTTAACTAGCCAAGTAATATGACTTAAATGGTCAAGTAATTATGATACGGGTTTAACACAAGGGTGATCCTAATGCCTCTTATCATGTAGTAAATCCTACTACACGAATGTAGTCTCACTATCGGTCTCGGGATGCATCACTAACGCAAGTTCTAGAATCTAAATGCTACCGGTACACTCATAAGCACTAATAATAAATGCTTTTCCTATCAAATCTAAAGGCGAACCTCACATATTTGGGTGGAAAATTTTTCTAAAAGTACGGTTATGTGCTAGTCATACAATCTCCTATCCATGAGACGCTTGCTATGGCTAAAGTTTCACTCCTAAATGTTGTAAAAAAATTTAAATTTGGCGCTAAAATTGCACTAACAAGTGTTTCTCATAGTTTTATTACACATCTACTATCAAACAAACAAACTCAAGCGAAAGTGTATCTGTAAGGTATCATCATTTTACCCTCCCCTTACACTTAAGATGAACATTGTCCCCAATGTTCAAGTAAAGAATGTAAAAGTGAAAAAGTAAAAAGAATGAAATCAAATACTCCCCTGATTCGCTCGGTATGGATAATAAGGTGGCCAGGTTAAATCTTCCTCCAAGAAAATGAACAATTAAAGCTTCCCTTCCAGAATATAAATCATCTTCTTGTCATACATAACCTGTAAATCCTGAGAAAACAAACAAGACAACCTCGCATAAAATCGGCAGCAATCTACATAAGTTACTAATTCCTAGAAAACAAAGTAAGATATAATGCTTGTGGAATGAAGTTTGCAGATTTCCTGGAGATTATAAAACTTAATAATTCAGCAAAAACTTTAAAACTCCGTTAGAAAAACAAAACTGGTAAAATTTCCAGATTTTTACACCTGACGCCGTCAAGAGTAAACTCGTGACGCCGTCAGAAGTGACCTGCAGAAATTCTTATGTTAACTTTCCGGAAAATTTCTGGAAAAACTTGGTCCTACTTCCTGGAAAATCCTGCAAAACTTCATTATGACTCAATACAAGCATTTGACTCTAACAAATACGAATATACATGTTCACTTTATATTGTGGAGAATCATGATCTGTTTGTTTCTTAAAAACATATTTGGGGTTTCCCCTTACACTTATCTTTTGCAAAAATACCTTTAGGTGGAGTTAAGACTAGGCCAAACAATAAAGTAAAGTATTTCCACTTTTTAGTTTAGAAACATGATTTGCAAACAATAAAAATAAAGCATGCATACGGAAGCAAATAACAAAAAAACAAAATAAAATCACACAAAGCATGGGTTGCCTCCCAAGAAGCGCTTTTCTTTATTTACGAGTCTTGTAGCTAGACTCAAGGTCATGGGTTACTACGTGACCTCATCGTTGGTTCCACTCTCTAGGTCGTCTTCTAAGCTAGTTTTGTATTCCGGACTTAGTTGCAAACATTCTTTGTAGAAACCAAGCATCCTATTCTTCACATACTCTACTCCTCTACGTCTATCCTCATCGTTCCTATAATAAGCCGCTTGCTTGTGTTCCTTTTCTATATTAGAGAGAAGGCGGTATTGCTCAATTTTGTAGGGCATTTGGTAGGCAATCTCATCATTCTCTTCCTTGAATCTAACTATCCCTAGAGTCGGATCATAACTCATCTTAGTGGCCTCAACAAATGGTTTTCCGAATATTATTTGGCTTAGGCAATCATCTATCACCGGACAAGTGTCTTCTACTATCATAAAATCGATCTCATAAGTGAAATTGCCTATAATCATATGCAATCCCGTCACTCTCCCTACAAAATTACTTATCAAATTCCTATTGAGCATCATCCTAAAATCAAGTTGTTTCTTCATCACCCAATTGTAATAAGTCCTAGTCATGATGTTTACAGGAGATCTAGGATCGATATAAGCTTTCCATATATGCATATGCCCGATGTTGCATGGTATGTTGATGTTAGAGGGGTCTCCCATTTTGATAAGGGGTGTGCCAAGGATATATGGTCTCTCGGGACTATCGAATAAATCCTTATGGTATTCCCGTTCTTCCTTGGTGTGCAACTTATCAAAGTACATATAGTTTCTACTTCCTCTAACCCCTTTTCCTTATTAACCTCAACTTCCCTACTTTCATCCTTAGTTTCGGTTTCTACTCCAACTTCATCCTTGTCACTTTCCTCTATCTCCTTATCTATTGGCATAATGGTGACAACATTGACAAACTGGACATGTTTGGATGATGAGGGGTCCTTAATTTGGATTCCGTTATTGGTGTCCCTAGTGTCCTTCCTAGGTGTAGTTAATGCTTGGTTGTTGAGGGCTTTCAACAAGTTGTCTATCTTGTTGGTCATCTCCGTTTGTTGTTAGTTGAACTCGGTTTCAAACCTAGCTATGCGAGCTTCTTGAGATGCCATGAACTTAGACATCAATCCTTCAAAATTGTTGGTACTACCATAGTTGCTAGAAGGATTGTTGTTGAAAGTATGGTTGGAGGGTGGACCGTTTGGTTGGTAACGATTAGGCGGATTGGAAGAATTGGGTTGATTTTGTTTCCACCTAAGGTTTGAGTGATTTTTCCAAGAGGGGTTGTAGGAATCACCGTAAAGGTTTGGCTCGGGCTTGAAAGTGTACCACTTATCTCCCGCTTCGTCGGTACGCGTGGATGCGTAGTCCGCAAAAGCTGTTCCGGGGAGTTCCGCACAATCACGAGTGTCATGGGGACCACTACATACTTCGCTTGAAGAAGTGATTTTGTTCACTTGGCTTGAAGGCTTAGGAGCTTCGTAAGATTTCATGAGAAACTTGACTTGGTCCTCAAGTTCCATGATCCTACGGTCGGGAGTGCTAGAGTTGTTCGAAGGCAAAGATATTGCCTTGACCATTTTGTTCAAATCACGAGGATCATTCCAACTTTCATTGTTATAGAGAGCAAGATCTTCTATGAGTTCCCATGATTGTTCCGCACTTAGATCACGTAGCTTACCACCGGCCGATTGGTCAATGGCTCACCTCGTGGAGAGATCGATATGGTCATAAAAGATTTTGACTTTGAGCCAAAGATCTACGCCATGATGAGGGACTTTTTGGAGTAAGTCCTTGAAACGAGTCCATGCTTCATAAAGAGATTCATTTTGACGTTGTTGGAACTTCAAGATGTCATTTCTAAGCTTAGTAGTTCTCCCCGGTGGGAAAAATTGAGCATGGAAACGAGTGGTGAGATCATCACATGTGGTGATGGATCCCGCGGGTAAACGCTCAAGCCATTGACTAGCTTGATCCCGTAGAGAGAATTGGAATAGGCGTAATCGGGTTGTCTCTCTAGTTGCAACATCTAGGTCTATGGAATCTACGATTTTAAGGAAGTCCTTAAGATGTTGATTTGGATCTTCGGAACAAAGTCCATGGAATGCACATCCGCTTTGCACCAACCGGATGGTGTCGGATCGCAAGGGGGTCACATTGGCTCCCGTGAGCTCAATGGTGTTTCGGTAGCCTTGGTGGCTAGGTCGGGAATACTCTCCTAAGGTTCGGGGCCTAAGAGGTTCTAGTGGTGGGTTTTGTTGTGGTGGGATGACGGGTTCAAAGATGTTCCCATCGTCCATGAGGTCGGGTGGTGAAGAGTTACAAACAAAAACACAAAGAAATAAGATAGACTAAAGAAACCTAAAAATAAAAACAAAATCTTACTAGAAAGTAATCTAGCAAGTAGACCTAATAAAAAGAGATTCTAACATAGACAATAACTATTCCCCGGGCTGCGGAGCCAAAAACTTGATGCGTAGGGATTGCACCAGGCTTTACCTCTGAAGGGATCTTGAGAAGCTTACAACCCCCACCAGGCAGTGTACCTGATCGTTGTAGTATAGTATAGTGACAAGTACCGGGGGATTGATCGTTCAGCTAGGAATAGTGTCGCTAGGATTAGAAAACCTAAATACTAGTTCTAGAGATGAGAGATGATTCTTTTTGTATTTTTTATATTTTTTAAAAAGCAAGTAAAAATCTCGGGTTTGAAGGATTTGGGCGGAATTAGTTGCTAGTCAACTAACCCAATACTAAAGATGCAATCAAAATAAAATACTAGAAATGAAAATAAACTATATTAAACTAAGGTTGTGAGCAATAAGTGGAGAAATGTGTTTACTTAGATTTCACAACTCCCTAGATATCTTTTACACGTTAATTACTTGTTATAGTTGCGTGGATGACGGATTGTATTCCTTAATACCATTCATGGGGTGGCGTACTTAACTCCCCAATCCTATGAGTGCCTACTTCACTCCTATGTCGAGCCGGCTAAGAAGCTCCTAACATGGGATCATAAGAATTTACTCATGCATTAAATACAACCAATAAAACCTAGTACACATCGGTTCATGTTTCCTAAGATGTTCAAACATGTTACCATTTGGAGATCTGCCAGTTTTCTTAAGCCTAACATTGAAATCATTCATCCAATACAACCATAAACAAGTAATCAACACATAATCAACATCTAAGTTTCATTAGATCTAAGCAAACACAAGATAAATCTAGCCTAGCATGGTGGAATCAAGACAAGCACAAGATATAGACAACCAACACATAGACATATTGATTGAATTAGAAGAACACTTATCTCAATAGCACATGTAAGCATTCAAGGGCTGAAAACCCTTGAAAAACCTGTAAAATTCGTATACGGTTCGGCCTTAGGGTTTCTCCAAACTTGTTCCTTTTTATGAATGAAAATTAGAAAACTATATATAGATAATTGAGGCTGACGGCGTCAAGAACAACATTGTGACGCCGTCATCTCGCCGCAATAAGAATCCTCGGACTGCCTTGATCTACATCTGACGCCGTCATGTATTACACTTTTCCAGGCCGTCACGTATTTAACTCTTGACGCTCTTCCTTGTGATGCCTTCATTTCTGTACTGGGTCGTCATGAACTTTACTCTTGATGCCGTCAACTTGTTACTCTTGATGCCGTCACACACTGTTCCCAGCTTGGAAAATTATGTCTTTGGCGTTTTCTTCACTTTTATGCTCCAAAAACGTCCGAATTGCTTCCTTTTCCAGATTTCACTCCCAAAGTACCTAAAATCACAAAAGGAACGATTTAGGGCAATATTTGATCAAATAAATTCAATTCCGGGCTTAAATGGCCCCCTAAAAGTGGTTCATTTTTCGCCTCATCAGTAGTCAAGACGAAGACCATTTGGAGTTGGTGGAATGGGTGAAATGAACCTAAAGAGACGGGTCAAGAGCATTCCATACGGCATAGCCGTTGTGTCATGCACGGGAATGTCGGCCATTCTCTTGGCCATGTAGTAGGCAAGATTGAAAGGTTGCCTAACGGACAAAGAGTAGAGCATGTAGCAAAGGCAAAGGTTGATATGATCTCGGTTTCCTATGGTGCTAATGAAATTTGCTCTAAGGAATTCCTCCCATTTCTTGAATTGGGACTTGAGTTCATTCATTTCCATTCCATATGGGTCCTTATCGACCTCGTTTCCCGAACGGGTTCTCCTAGTGTTGGTTGTCCTAACAAAGAGGTGGTTACGGAGTACATCTTTTGACACAAGAGGTGTGTCATAAGGATGGATGCGGTCATGGAGGTTGTCAAGAGTTGAGAGGGAGTGCAAGTCGGAATAGATGTAAGTACCGCGGTTTGGGACACCTAGGATTTGAGCGAACTCCTCAAGAGTGAAGGAGTATTGATGACCACTAGCCCTAAAGTTGATAGACATTTGACCATAATCATCCGTGGAGAGGACGGCGGATGCATAGAATTCCAAAATGAACCTAGGGCAAATAGGCTCGTTGATTTCTAAAAGACACTAAAAGTTGATTGTGGCAAATTCGGCGTAAAGGTTTGTGCCTTCTAGGAAAGACGGGTCAATGGTTCTACCCTCATGGACATAGTGTTTTTCTAAGGCTTTGAAAACATTGACTTGGTTTGGGGTAAGGCATTTGGTTTTGTGGTGTTTTGGTAGGTACTTAATGGTGTCCTTGTGGTCGTAGTGGGTTAGAGGAGGCATGATGATTCCTAGAACAACAAAATTTCACATTTTAGTTTAAGTAAACTACCATTATAATGTGGATGTTCTAGTGTGTGCCTATATGAAAACAATGTGGAGGTGCGGTTATCTTGACTCATTTTGATGCTTCAAAAATGTTTTATAATGCAAGTTTTGTTATAAAACAAAAGATAACCCAAGCGCTCCGAGTTCAATGTAGCTTCGTTTGAATGTACCCGAAAATACATATTGGTTATGTATTCCCTTTAGCATTCAAGAGACATTATGCAAGTGATGTTTTAAACATAATGTTTTGATTTTGTATTCTCAATGTGAGACAAAAAAATATTTGTCCTATTTGTGAGAAATTTTTGGAAAAATTTGACATGGGGTGTTTTAGCAAACATGTTTACACTTAGTAAGAATGCAATTCCTAACTATGGGGAACATGATTAGTTTTGTTAAACACCTAATTTCATGCATGATTTTCTCAAGTTAATGCATAACCCCAAGTTTTTGTTTTTGTGCAAAAAATAGAATTCCTAGACTCAGATCTGGATTGTAATCAAGTTTAGAATACTTACAATGATGATTGATTTGCAATGTGAGTGAAAGGAAGACCAAGAAATCGTAGGTATGGATGGATGGTAAAGTGAATAGTAACAGTTTGGAAGTGGTGGTATGAGATAATGGGTTTTTGGTTTAATATAAACAAAAATATTGATTCTGCAGGTCGGCGGATACGGCGGACCCCTGAAATGGGTTCCCTCCGTTGTGTCTGAGGGTTCCGCCGACCCTGCTGAGAAAAAGAGTTACGGATTTGTTTTGATTTTTGTGATTTTTGTCTAATGTTCAGAACTACAACGTAGGTTCCATGAGTCCTAAGCCTAGCCTAAGAAGGTTAAAAGGTTCACGTTTAAGGGGTTTTGTGAGAATGTCGACTATGTTGTCTTCGGAAGAAACTTTCTCAATTGAGATATTTCCTTTTTGAACGTTGTCACGAAGGAAATGATGACGGATTTCAATATGTTTGGTATGAGCATGTTGAACCGGGTTTTTGCTAAGATCAATGGCACCTTTGTTGTCACAAAGAATTGTGATGTCGTTAAGTTGAATTCCGTAGTCGACAAGAGCTTGTTTCATCCAAAGAGGTTGTTGACATGCCTTTCCGGCCGAAACGTACTCGGCTTCCGTTGTTGAGATAGCAAGAGCCATTTGTTTCTTAGAGAACCATGAGGAGAGACAATGTCCAACAAAAGTACAAATACCACTTGTACTTTTTCTATCGACATAGTCACCGGCATGATCCGAGTCGGCATACACTACGGTGTCTATTCCCGTTCCTTTGGGATACCATAAACCTAAATGTGTAGTGCCCTTAATATACCTAAAAATCCTTTTAACGGCTTCGAGATGAGTAGTCTTAGGATCTTCTTGAAAACGAGCACATAGACAAACACTAAACATAATGTCGGGTCTACTAGCTGTTAGGTAAAGTAGACTACCAATCATACCTCTATATTTAGTGCTATCTACGGATTCACTTTCCTCATCCTTTGTGAGTTTAGTTTCCGTGCACATTGGAGTTTTGATAGGTTTCGAATCCTCTAATCCAAATTTCTTAAGCATGTCCTTAATATATTTAGATTGGTTAAAGAAGATACCATCTTCTAGTTGTTTAATTTGGAGTCCTAGGAAAAAGTTGAGTTCTCCCATCATACTCATTTCAAACTCGTCATGCATGATTTTTGAGAAATCCACACATAATTCTTGACAAGTTGATCCGAATATAATGTCATCAACATAGATTTGGACTATGATAATATGTGAATCTTTCTTCTTAGTGAAGAGAGTATTATCAACTAAGCCCATGGTATACTTATGGTCAACTAAGAAGGTTTTAAGTCGGTCATACCATGCTTTTGGAGCTTGCTTAAGTCCGTAAAGAGCCTTTTTAAGTTTGTAAACATGATTTGGTTTTTCAAAATCGATGAAGCCCGGTGGTTGAGCAACATACACTTCTTCATTTATGACTCCGTTTAGAAATGCACTTTTGACGTCCATTTGAAAGAGTTTAAAATTGTGTGCACATGCATATGCAAGTACGATTCTAAATGAGTCAAGCCTAGCAACCGGAGCAAAAGTTTCATCGTAGTCAATGCCTTCTTGTTGGTTATATCCTTGTGCAACTAGCCTAGCTTTGTTTCTAAACACAATTCCATTTTCATCCATTTTATTACGAAAGACCCATTTTGTTCCAATTATAGTTTGACTCTTTGGTTGAGGAACTAATGTCCATACATCATTCCTAACAAATTGGTTTAACTCTTCTTGCATTGCAATTACCCAAGACTCATCTTTAATGGCTTCATTAATGTTTTTAGGTTCAATGGTTGACACGAAACAAAAGTATTTGTTTTCATTTTGAACTTTTGACCTTAGTGTTCTTTCGTTAATGTTGCCTATGACACCATCTAATGGATGACTTTTAGATTCTTTGACATTGACAAGTTCTTTGTTTAATAGTTCATCTTCCTTGTCATTACCTAAAATCTCTTGACTTTCTATTACTTGGCTTTCAACTAAGTCATCAAATTTTGTGAGATAATCCTTGGTATTAAGAATGAAACATTTACTCCCAAACACTCTAAAGTATCCTAATGTAGGCTTTTTACCTTTATATAGTTCATAAGGAGTTTTATTCAAAAATGGTCTAATTAAGACTCGATTTAAAATGTACGTTGATGTGTCAACGGCATTACACCAAAACTTTTGTGGAATGTTTTGTTCATTAAGCATTGTTCTACTCATCTCTTGCAATGTCCGGTTTTTACGTTCTACTACACCATTAGATTGAGGAGTACGTGGAGCCGAAAAGTTATGAGTAATACCATTAATATCACAAAAGTTTCCAAATTGAAATTCATTATCAAATTCACGACCGTGATCCGTTCTAATAGACACAATCTTAGACCCTACTTGATTTTGAATTTTCTTACTTAGAATCTCAAATTTATCAAAAGCTTCATTTTTACTTTTCAAAAATTTTGTCCAAGTATATCTTGAGTAATCATCAACTATGACCAAAGTGTAGAAGTTACCTCCATAACTTTGTATAGCGGATGGACCAAATAAATCCATATGCAAAAGTTCTAGACACCTAGATGTAGAAACCAAGTTTTTAGCCTTATGGCTACTATGGACTTGTTTACCCACTTTGCAAGCATCACAAAAGTGTTGGTCATATTTCAACTTAGGTAGGTTTTGAACTAAGTCTTTGGAGGAGAGGTTTTGGATTAGTCTCATATTAGCGTGTCCTAAACGTCTATGCCATAAACTTGAAGATTCATCTAATGAGGTAAGACAAAGCTTGTCTCTAGATTTTGGATCCATCTTCATGACGTATACGTTGTTCTTAAGGACACCTTTGGCTATGGTTATACCATCTTTAAGTATTTTACTTCCGTTTTCACTAAAAAGGACATGATACTTATTACGACAAAGTTGACTAATACTAAGGAGATTAAAACCTAAGTTATCAACATGAGCTACATCATCTATAAAAAGGGAGTCATGAGAGATTGTACCTTTTCCGATGATTTTGCTCTTAGCTTTACTACCAAACGTAACATTACCTCCGTCACATTTGTGATAAGTAGTGAAGAGGCTTTTGTTACCCGTCATGTGCCTTGAACAACCGCTATCTTTAATCCATTCATCCGGTTCCAAACAAACTTTGAGGCACACCTATTTTATGAAAAACACTCAAACATTTGGTCCCCAATTTCTCATGGGTCCATTTTGGTTAAGCATACCATTAACTTGTTCCAAGTATAAAAATAGAACATAAGGGTTCCATGACATGTAATTTGGAGTTTGGTAATGTCCAGAAGTGTTTTGGTTCCAAACATGTTGGTAGTTTGGTCGAGCGTTGAAGTTGCTCTTTGGAAAGGGGCGTTTGGGAGTTGGAGTCTTAGGTCTTGGTTGAGTAGTCTTACCTCTAAATTCATTTTTACTAAGTCCTACTCCAGTTTTAAAAGCAGGTTTTGTTCCATTTTTATATGTGACTTTAACAAATTTTGAACGATCCGATGTGGATGGTGTTACTGCTGCAGCAGACCTGGCGGAACCTTCGGGTCCAACGGGCGGAACCCTGGATTGGGTTCCGTCTGTTCCGCGGGCTGCTGTAGCAGTTTTGTTAGTTTCTTGTGCAATCTTTTCTTGTTTCGTTTGACCCTTTGAAGTTTCTATTTTCATGAATCCTAGTCCTGATTTATCAAAGGGTGACTTTTGAATTTTCATAATTTCATCCGCACAAGAAATGCTCTTATCAAACTTCTTAAACTTTGTGGTTTGTTTTTTTAGATCATTTTGAGTAATTTTAAGTTTCTCAACTTCGAGTTTAAGTTCTTCACATGATTTTCAAGATGTGTCAATACCTTTACTCCTTTCTAATCTCTTAGCTTTTTCTTTTAATTCATAAACTTCATTTTCTAAAAACTCCTTTTTAGTTTTCAAAAACTTATTTTTGTTTATGATTTTTAAGCTCAATTCACAAATTTTGTTATATTCTTTTTGTAAGGTGTCATCATCAATAGAGGAGTAAGATGAGTTGGAGAGTACCTCATTTGAGTTGTGAGCCATGAGAGCAATATCATCATTCTTTGGCTCATCGTCATCTCCTTCATAGTCACTCTAAGCACCACCCACAAAAGCTTGTTGAGGTTTGCTCTTGGGTGGTTTTGGACATTCTCCTACAAGATGACTTGTGTCTCCACACCTATAACATTTTCTTTCAACTTTTCCTTTCCTATCATCACGATCTTTTCGGAAAGTTTTCTTGTCATCTTTAGGTTGCCTTACAAACTTTCCTCTTCTACGAAAGAACGTCTTGAAGTCTCTAACGGCCATAGCATATTCCTCACCATCACTATCCGAAGTAGATTCTTCATCATCACTTGATTGGACTCTAGCTTTCAAGGCAATGGACTTAACTTTTTCTTTCTTGCCTCTAACTAGTTCCGAATCTTTTTCCATTACCATTTCATGAACCTTGAGGTTTCCAATTAGCTCGTCAAGTGACATGCTTGAAAGATCTTTGGATTCTTCAATTGCCGTCACTTTTGCTCTCCACTTCGGATGGAGTGCTCTAAGAAATTTCCTGACAAAGTTCTTACTACAAAAAGATTCATCAAGTGCTTTAAGTGAAGTAATAATAGTGTTAAAGCTAGCAAAAGCATTATCAATAATCTCATCTTTGGAAATAACAAATTGTTCATATTGTTGAACAAGAAGATCAATTTTGTTATCTTTAACTTGTGAGTTTCCTTCATGAGTGACAATTAAAGATTGCCAAATATCTTTGGCGGTTTTACACATAAAGACTCTTTCATATTCATTCTTAGGCAAAGCATTGTAAAGCATCATTTTAGCTTCATTATTTTTACCAATCAATTTCTTTTGATCATCATCTTTAATGTTAGTAACTATTTTATCACCATCAATGATTATATACCATAAATCTATATCTTTAGATTTCACGTAAGTTTCAAAATGGTTTTTCCAATATATAAAACCATTTGCTTCGAAAAGTGGTGGTCTTTGCATAGATTGCCCTTTTTTGTAATTTTCAAAATCCATGGATCGTTTCAAGTTTTAAAACACAATACATTTTAAAAGCTTGAGTAACGTAGCTCTTGATGCCAATTGTGGAAAACTAGAAGGGGGGGTTGAATAGTTTACCGTTTAAAATCTTTTTAACTTGTTTAGTTAGTTTTGAAACTTTCCGTTTGATCAAAGATATATACACAAACACAATATATAACATGCAAGTAAATGAAAGAAACGATCAAACCACAACACGAGTATTTATCGTGGTTCGGCTACAAGGACTCTTTTTCCTTGCCCTACGTCCACGCCCCGAGTATCCAACTCGAGAGTTTCTTTCACTAGTCAACAAGCTCCTTTCACCGGCGGAGAAAACCTTACACGTCGCTTATACTTTTACCGACACTAAGCTAGATGTCGAGTTCTTTACCAAGGGTACAACCACTCCCGTTAGTTCTTTTACAAGGGTACAACTACTCCTAATACACTTTGTATTTTGAGGACTAAAATACTAACCGATCACTACTGAAAATACACAATCAAATGAAGTGTAAACTACACAAGTCTACACAATGCTAAGCTAACAAGTCTTGCAATGTTGTGTTGAATACTTGTTACTTTTTATGAACTCGTGAATCTCTTTGCTACAAAAAGAAACTTCACATATGAAATGTTAAAGGGTTAGATGAAAACAATGAATGAATGTGTGTAAATATGATGTAGAGTGATAAGCCAAAAATCAACTTGTGGCTTAGTATTTATAGCAAAGCCTTCTGCAGGCCTGGCGGATACGGCGGAACCCTTAGATGGGTTCCGCCCGTGTACCCCCAGGGTTCCGCCAGGCTTGCAGTTGGTTTTGCAATAAATCTTGCAAACCAAACAATGTCACATCTCATTACACCTAGTCAAACACAAAACTTGCAAGCAAACACATAGTTAGTCAAACACATTTTCTTTCCATAAATGTATATTGACAAAACTTGCCATAAATGTGATGTGACATTTCTATTTAAAGAAATAAAAAGTGTTGTGTTTTATGAAATGTAAAATGTAGCAAAAGTCTAGTTTATGCAAGTCTTTAAAACTAAGATTATGTTTTACTTAGAAACTAAAGTTTACATTTTGTCGTTAACAAAACTTAGCGAAAATCGTAAAATATAAATAACATTTTTAGGCGATATTTGTATTAACAGACCCCTTAAAAGCGGTACACTTTTTTGCCTCATCACTAAACGTTATTGAAAAATGATGAAAGTCAAACATCCCGTGACACAATAAGTATAAAAAGTACATAAATAGTAGTGTAGGAAATTAAGCTGAAAAACGGAGCGTTCTCAGGAATAAATGATTTTGTACTCTCTTTTGAACATTTTGCTACTTCTTCAATGTTAGTAAAAAGATTTATGAAAGTTATTTATCTCGTAGGGCGTGAATTGATCCCATTGCGTGAGGATAGGACAATACCTTAGTCTGGGGGATTTTGGTGCGTGCTTATTCACACACCTTTTTCTGGCCAAATTAAGACCAAAACAGACACAAACTAACCATAAATGCCAAAGATATTGTATTTTTGTGTTTGTGATCGTGCAGGAACGGATATTTTAGAAACTAGCAGAAATCAGGCCAAAAAGGACAAAAACGAGCACGAGTTTGGAAAACCTGTCAAAAGCCGGAGCCGGGAAAGCAAATTACCATTTTGGGAGCTCAGACTGTCAAAGTGAACCTTCAGGAATAACAGAAAGCCAGAAATAGTCCTTGTAGCAAGTTTTCAAGAATTGGCGGAATTGGCCCTTAACTTTGTAAATTGGCAAAACTAGTCCCCGAGTGTTTTATTTTGGGAAATATACAACAAAGGTCCTTGTGGAATTTCAAGTTGGCAAAAGTGGTCCTTAAAGCAAGTTTGAAATATTGGCAGTTTTGACACCTCACTTTCGGATGAATTACAAAATTGTTCCTTGTGAAATTACAAATACAAACGGGCCCTTGTATGTTAATAATCCAAAAGCAAACACAAACACAAACCCACCAACACCCTTGATCCACTCCATCCCTTGGCCCAAGTCCAACAAAAGCCCACCAAGCCAAAAAAAATAAAATCCCCGTTTTATTTATTCACGGTCAAAGGGTCAACACCCCAAAACCACCCTTCCCTCCTAAACTGCAATACCACCATCTCCATTACCAGTCACATGTGACACCCTACACCCTTCATCATCACCTCTAAACACTGCCAAACCACTTTCCCCTTACCCTCAGTCCATAAGTACAACCCCTAAACAAGTTATCAGAGGTTTTAGCTATCATTAGCATTTTGGCGCCAAAATGAAGGAATGGTCCAGATTAAATTTCCATCATCTAATGGATAATATTAATGTTGGGATAACACAAGTGGGGTTGCTAAACCCTAATTTGTCAATATAAATGGAAGAAGATAGCAAGGAGCAGTGTGTGTAGTTTTTAGCATTTTTTTAGCTTAAGTCGAATTTATTGTAACTTTCATTTCCAGTAAAAACCTTAGCTTGTAACTTATTTACTTTAAGATAATATAAGCTTTCAGTTGATAATTTCAAGCTTTTGTTCATTTTCAGTTTCATTATAGATTTCAAGGATTTGCAAAAATTATGGTTTGAAAGCTTTTGTTATTACAACTGTTCCATAAGCTCACCTAGAACCATTGTTAAGTTTTTCATTAGTTTTATTACTATCTAAACATGTTTCACTTCAAAATCTAAAAAATTCCAAAAAAAATATGAAAAATAGTGAAAAATAAAAAATACAAGAAGAAGAAGAGAATAAGAAGTTGGATTATGGTTTAGAGTCTCATGGGAGACAATAGGACAGTAGAGAAGTAGTTGGGTATTTTGTTCTGAGCTTAGGCTCTTTGTAAGTCATTTTCCAATTTTTTGCTTATTACTGTTCATTTGCTCATTAGCTTATATTTCTGCTTATTTCTGGTTTACAGTAGCTTATTTATGCTTTTTGGTGCTTAAAATGCTTATTGTTTAGTTTCTAAGTCTTTGGTTCATGTTGTTGTTGTTTCACTGTGATTCTTAGCCCATAGCTGCATAAGTGTATTCTTGTTGTTCTTGTTGTGTTTTTTATTGTTCATTTAGCAGCAATCATAGTTAAGGATCACTGTTTGATCAATAGATTGGGTAATATAAGCCTAAAACACAAAAAGATAGTGAAACTGCCCTTTTAGGAGGTGTTTGGCTTTACTGATTCATTGGGGTTAGGGGTTGTTTTTGTTGTCAACTTTGGTTTTTACTTGTCACCTAAGGTATTAGTAGGTTAGTAAATGCATAAAGTCAGTAGGTTATTTGATTAAAAGTCAAAATTCCTTTTAAATTTGCTTTACTGTTAAACTGTTAGGTTTTTGGAAATTCAAATCATTCATTTCAACTTAAAAGTAGATAAGCTAGCTTATTCTAGCCTTCATTCACCCATTAACATCATTTTCAAAGAGATTTGGCCACTAAAATCTCACAAAAGTCAACTTGTGCAAAAAAGTTCAAAAGTCAAACTTCTTAACTAATGAAAATGGGACAGATTTCAAAAGCTTCTGTAGGGTTTGATTCTAGTTGGAAATAGATAAAATTTGTTGTTTTATAAATTTTGGCAGCTTGTTTGTTTGAATCAAAAAGAAAATCTCAATTTGAAAGTCATTTGCTCATCCAAGTTTGGCCTCAAAGTGACCCTATGTGAGCACTTTGTGCCCTGCACCAGGGTATTTTAGATTTGACCATTTTTCCTTTGACCATTACTTGCTCATTTCTTGGCCATTTTTCCTGATCTTGGGTGATCTAGGAAGCCTGTTAGGGTGACTTGTTTGGTTGATGCTTGGTTTGCACTCATATGATTATAGGTTAGCTTATTTTTGCCTCCCAAATTACCCCCCTTCCGCCTGTTTATGCTGATGCATCAGCATGCACCTGAGCTTGTTTGATTCTCTTGATTTTGCTTGTGTAATCTCCCTAGCCTATTGTTTTAAAGCTCATTTGTGTTGATTAGAGACTGTGTTTGTTTTCTTGTGCCTTTATTCTAGCATTTGTGCTCATTTAACTAGCTTAAAGCCTTCTAAAAACTCATTTGAAACACAAAACCTCCACTTTTAGTTTTTAAGCTTGTTAAAAGCTTATTTCAAGCTTCTCAGCAAAAGCCCTTTTGCAAAAGTTAGTTAAATTTGTTGGTTAAAGTGTTTTGCCAAAACAAAATTTGAAAAAAAAATACTTGCAAAAAAACTGACATGGATGGGACTTGAACCCACGCCATTCAGTTCACAACACACCACACTAACCAACTACCCTTGGGACTTTTCTCACAAAGTTCTTACTAATTAATTCTCTTATAAAGCTTAGCCCATTGTTGTAGCTTATTCTAGCTTATCTAATAGCTTTTTCTAACTCTTCAAAGTTTTCCTAGGTTTCTGTTAGTATCAAGTAATTGTAGAAAAAGTTTTGTAATTTTCTCATTTCATTTAGTAATTTTTAAGATTTAATTTTAGTTTAATTAGTTTTAATTGAAAAATCAAAAATAAAATTCATTATAGCTTAATTTTAATCACTAGATTCTTTTTATATTTTTACTAGGTTCATATAATCATAAAGTATTTTTAGAAAAAAAATTCAAATTTTTTACTGTTCATTTGGTAATTTTTATAATTAATTTAGTTTAATTAGATTTTAATTAAATAAATTGTAATTAATTTCTCAAATAGCTTAATTATAATTTTTAGAAGTTTTTTATAATTTTGTAGGATTCTTGAGATGGTTAATTAATTTTATAAAAGTTTTCATAATTTTCTAAGTCATTTTAGTATTTTTCTTAATTTAAATTAATTTAAATAGTTAATATTTAGTAATTAATTAATAATAAATAAATAAAAAGTCTAAAAAATATTTTTCTTTTTCTTAAAATTTTTTTTTTGTCATTAGGTTCATAAAAAAGTAATTTTCATCACCTTAGGATTAATACAGCTCAGATTTCACTTTTTCTTTTGCGCGTTTATGTGTAATTTAAACGCGAGTTTCTAGATTTACTTACGTTTTAGGTTCATAAACGCGAGTTTCTAGATTTACTTACGTTTTAGGGTTATCTAATTCTCAATAATTGTTAATATAGTGTTTTTAAGTCATTCTCATTTATATTCTCTTAGTATAATTTCCATAATCAAGTTCCTGATCTTTCTGTTAAATCACCCGATCACTCAAACGTTCACAAATACAATTGCACATCTCGCTGGGACTTAACGACCCGGGGATTTCCCTATACTTCACTGGATTATATCTTGCACTCCCTACTGGGTTGACCTATTGACCACACCTGGTTGACTGGTTCGTTTAGGTTCGTTTGGGAGGAGTCACCCATCTTACTCGTTTCTTAAACATGTAAGGTTCGGGTTGTGAATAAATTAAGCGGGTCGACCGCTAACTCGTTTAACTTTTTTTTTCTTTAATTAAAAATTACTTATATTTAATTATACGGGTTAAATGGGTTAAACGGGTTGACCCGCAAACCCATTTAACCTATTTAACTAGTATAATATGCCAATTTTTGTATATAAAACGGTTAAAATTGGTCAACCCGAAACCCATTGAACCTATTCAACCTGTGTAACAATTTAACTCGTCAGCCCAAGTATATATACGGGTTAAATGGGTGAGATTCGGGGTTAGATGTAAACAGGTTAGGGTTAACATAGTTGACCCGATAATTTAATTGAGTGAGGTTCGAGTTGAGGTTTTCTGACCAGCCAATCCGACCCCGACCCGAATTGCCACTCAAATCGTAAAGTATCAGATATACTTAAGTATTAAGAAACCCTCTACGAACGTACATTTAATATTTTAAATCATTTTTCCGATATTGTACAGTAGTCAACATCTCAAAGTAATATTATCTAGCTAACCCAAGTTTACCTTTCGAATCATTTGCTAAAACAAGTTAATCAGAAACTAAGGTCCAAATAAGGTTGTAAAAATTTCTATGTGCTGGTTGGACGGTCGAATACAGTCTAACCATTAATCGTTTAGGTGAGGATTAATCGGGTTAAAATTTTATGTATAAAATTATAAAATTTTAAAATCATATGTATAATATAAATGAAATAATTCAAAAATACTTTAAGTTCAAAGAAAAAATAGTTAAATTAATTTTCAAAAACCAATTTCCAAATAAATTTTGTGTCTTAAATACTAAGTTGAAACAAGAAAAATAAGCTTACATTCACATTTGTGTCAAATCACTGGTTGATGTGTGTATGAATGATTATCACTACAAAAAATTGGTTCAATATCCACACTTTTTTCTCCACATTTAATAATGTATAAAAAATGGTTCATTAATAAGTGTGAAAAAAATTTGTAAAAAACTAAATTTCCATGTTAAAAAAAAAAAAAAAAAAAAAAAAAAAAAAAAAAAAAAAAACTTTTAAATGTGGAGAAATATAAGAAATGTCCACACTTATATGTGTGGATCCAAATTCCCCACACTTCTTTCAAGTGTTGAGGCCTAAATTCTTCACACTTCCTCAAAGTGTGTGGAATTTGGGTATTACAAATAACCTCCATACTTACAAGTGTAAAGAAATCTTATAATTCTTCACACTTAAAAGTGTGAAAAATATGTTGTTTTATAATTATTCTCACACATATTAATGTAACCAAATTTTACACACTATTAAGTGTTAATAAATTAGTAAAATTTTACATACTTTTTAGAAGTGTGGAGAAAAAAGTGTGTAAATTGAACTACTTTTTTGTAGTGTATGTTGACTAACTTTGTGGAAAACACGAAAGTCGAAATATACTGAAAAAAACATTTAATTTTCATGCTTGGAAAAGTCATCCCACGTTGATCGATTTAGCCGAATTAATCAATTTATGCTTGATTTATCTGATTAATCGGTATGTTGACCAATTTTTTTATCGATCTGATTAATAAGGCTGACCGAGCTAAAATATCCCTCAATAGTTGCAAAATAGGCGATATAAGCACTAAAGGGCTTGTGTCCCAATGATACCTCTTATTGTGTTAGAAGTTTTCCAACTAAATGATTGTAGGTTCAAGTCTTTCTTAAGACATGTAAGATAATTTGTGATTATGTATTGTGAGATAGTTACTTATCATTTTAAAAAACTAAAATAAAAAAAATAGCCGATATAAGCATATATACCAAATATAATACACGGGAAATGATTTGCACACTCATATTTTTTATTGACACACTCTAACTTATACATTAACCTGTTATACTGTGTATACATATAAGACCTTGTGCTTCCTCTTCTACATGTATCTATTGCTCACATTGGGTCATCAGCAAGTATAAATAGCGTGAGTCGTGGTGTGGTGGCATGACCAAGTCTCATGCATTAGCGGCCAATGCGAAGCTTTTGCATTTATTAGGCGACACAAAATATGAAAATATTTAAATATTTATATTATATTTCCTATATATCGAATTTACAAGAAGACGTGGCAATTGGCATAAGGCGGCATAACGCGTGAAGTGGCGGCATGATCAAGCCTCATAATTTTATGGGGCTTTTGCGAGGCCTCGCCTTTTAGGCTGCCCCCAGTAAAGTTTGACGATCGACTAGGACGATCGATTCCCACTCGATCGAGCTTCTGTGGGCAATCGATCGCCTAGTGAGTTTTTTGGAACTGGGTCGTCCTTGCGATCGATACAATTCATACATTTCTTTTGCATTGATTGTTGTAACCATTGCAATATTAGCGTTGAAAAAAAAGGCTACTAACCGTTTATTTGAACGTTTGAAAAAAAATCTTTTAACACACTTATAAATCCCACATATTAACACAATATATAACACACTTAAATCCACTAAATCTCACAATTCTCTCTATTCAAAATGTCGGAGAAAACACCACAACCAAAAGGCCAAAAATCCTGATTACCACAAAACATCCCGCAATTAACACCAGATTCGAATTTCCGGTTAACCGGTGTCTCACCAAACGTCAATTTCTGACTTGAAGAAGGAGCTAGCAGACGGATACTACGAGTTGAAGAAAAAAGAGCTGTAGCAAAGGCAAAAGGAGTTGGAGCTAGAGCAAAAGAAAGCGGAAATAGATGACAGAATATAGGCAATAGAAGAACAAAGACTTGAACTTGATCGAGAAAAGAAATATCAAAAAGACCTCATATTTTATCTCACACCAATCGACCCAGCTTGCCCGCATTACAACGACAAAAAATATAGGAAATCAAAGATTCGATCAAAGAACGCCACAACCTAGATTATTAGTTTTAGTAAGTGTTGTAATGTTTTAATAAGTGTTGTAATGTTTTTATTTTATTTGAATTATTATGTAACGTTTTAATTATTAATGAAATTTGACTTTGTGTTAAAAAAAAAAAAAAAAAAAAAAAAAAAAAAAAAAAAAGTCGCCCTTACTAGGGCACCTAATCGCTTGCAGGTCGCTGGAGAAGAAAAAAAAAACTGACCTGACAGAGAAAACAGAGGGGATTGAATTGCCTTATTGAGACAGCCTTAGAACCATGGTAATAAGCAAGGTTTTGAAACCCGGGTCGACCCGGCCGGTCGAACCGGTTGGACCGGAACCCGGTCAAAAAACGGGTCAAAACAACCCGGGTTTCTAAAACCGGGTCAACCGGTGTGACCCGCCGGGTTTTGAGTGACCCGGTTCAACCTGGGTTTTGAAACCCGGCCGGGTTTGGATTTTCTTTTTTTCTTTTTTTTTTTTCTTTTTTAAATTAATTTTGACTCTTTTTTATTTATTTATCATTATTAAGGTGCTATTTTTGTTTGATATGACTTTCTTATGGTGTTTAGACACTCATATTTGTGCGTAAAATCGATTTTTGGAAATGTGCGTAAAACCGGGTTGACCCGGTGACTCGGCCGGGTCGATCCCAAACCCGCGTTTCAAAACATTGGTCATAAGTGATAGTAATGTACTATATAAAGGTTTACTTGTATTTTTTTGAATTTATGCATGTCAATCGATGAAGTTTGTGGACCCAAAAGCTACCTACCACTCACTAAGACAAAATATATGAAAATTTGTGGACCCAAAAACTGAAAGACAAACCCCCAAGCCTTAAATAAACACAATTCCTATACAGTAATGTGGACTTATAATGTTATATCCACGTAAATAATTCATAAAAAAAATGTACACGCTAATATGCCAGAAGCTGATTAGTTTATTTTGATATAACTTCTCTCTTTTCTTTATGATTAGACCAATCAACTCCTGTCACATCAGCATGTAGATTCTTTTTATGGATTATTTATATGGATATAGCATTCCGCTGTCATACAAAAATAATATCACCATCATCCTCTCTTACGTGAAAATGACCCTACTGTGTATTCATCAAATGCAACACAAAAACCTCCAAAAATATGACATTCTTCCAAGCATTTTGAGTTGTACCATTAGCTTATAAACAACATGTACGATTTAAGTACCTTAACTAAAAGTTATTTATTTTTACCATCAAAGCCTAAAGACCGTTGAAAGAAATGTAATGTAAATGTCGATACATAATGAGTACAAATTCAGTGATTGATTGGTAGAGTGTCACATTGCTTGGATGTATGGAAAAAGAATGAGAACATGCACTAAACTAAAAAACTTTATGTGTAGATGTGTATATTTGTTTATGTGAATTGTCGTTAATTTGATTTGTATTTAAGCTAAACAAATTGTCACAAACAAAACGAATTTGCAGTAGTCCAAAAATCACAGTGAGATATTGATTTGTCTTCTGCAATGTATCTGTGAATTAAGATATGGGAGTTTTCTGTGTAGTGTGTGGACCTTTTCATTCACATCTCTAAAAGACAAACACTCTTCTAGGCTCTTTCAATTCAACTGAGAATCAAAATGTTTAAGGACGTCTTTATTATGCAACCAGTTCTGTTGAATAATAATCCTATTCGTACGGATATTTCCATTTATTCGTTATCTCGTCTTATCGATAATGTTCATGCTAAGGTTGCTATCTTAAGATCACCTCCAGGATATCGAATTGGGACTTTAAGATTTTTGGAAAGATAAATTGTAGCATTGTGACATTACAAGAAGAATTGTAATTTTTGCTAGATATTCTGCGTATAATGAAGATAACGGGTCTTTATGTTGATTTTTTTCTAAAAGTATGGAATAAACGCTTTTAATTCCTTTAATAGCAAATATTGCTTATCGATGAAGATGAGATGACGATAAATGTTATACGATGAAAGACAAAAGTTGTTTATAGATCCAACTTTTATCAATGAACTTATCAAATAATCTTATCCACTCATTTTCTTTTTATCAAAATAAAAAAATAAACTTTCACCATTTTTTTATAACTTAAATATTTCGCAAACCGTAAATCGTCAAGCTACAAAAAAAATACCATCGCGACGAGAATTAAATTATCTTTCTATAAACATGCATTGTTATATACTTTCGACGAACTTTTTTTTCGATGAACTTTTTTTTTTCACCTAGAAAAATCATATATGATTCGTAAGAATCATATATGATTCGATTTTAACAAATCATATATGATTCTTTACGAATCATATATGATTTTTACGAATCATATATGATTCTTTCTGGGCGGAAATTAAAAAAAAAAAAATCGTCGAAAGTATATAACAATGCATATTTATAGAAAGATAATTTAATTCTCGTCGCGATGGTATTTTTTTTTTTTTGTAGCTTGAAGATTTACCGTTTGCAAGATATGTTGTTTTGAAAAAAAATGTGAAAAATATAAATGGGTGGCTATGATTGGTTGATAGGTTCTATGGCATATATGGGTTATTCATGGATCTCAAACTCTACGATGAAATTTATTCACATTGAAGATACAAAATTTAGTTAGCAAATTCAACTATGTGCCCTGCAAGGGGTTTTCCAATACGGACTCATCGAATACTATATGTGTTAACCTTTTTTTTTTTTTTTTTTGATACTGTATGATATATTGTTGTGCGATTTAACTGCAGCACAATTAGTAAATTGACTTTGGTGTCGGCATACCGCATTCGAGCTACTAATATAAAGATTTTGGAAGCAGTAGAATATGAATGTATATATAACTTTGCATAAACTACTAGTCCAATAAAACTTCTTATAATTAGGTTGTGGCCTTGACACCGTGACACTACACCCTTGGATCCGTAGATGCACAAATCGTTATAATTCAACACGATGCATAAAATGCAATGCTATGTCCTATATTGAACACATTGTTATAAGAACTCCATGGATCACATAGTCTTATAATAATTACAGAGTCCAGTTATTCAAGAACACTGAGCAACTTAGCGTATTCATAGATTATGCATAATGGAATGGGAAAATTAAACCGTTGTGGTTAGATTGGATCAACGATCCTTTGTTCCTATGTAAAATTACCTTGTAATCTTTCACCTATTAGTTAGCGCCTTGCTAAAGTGTTTTAATGCATTGAATTCTTAGCTGTCAAATAAAATATATGTAGAGGCGCTGCACAAATTGGTTGGACTAGAATAGTAAGCTAAAAAAAAATACTCCGCACATAGTTTCATCTTGACATCTTCTCTTGAAACATTTGCAGTTCTTGAATTAAGAAAAATTACAAGGGAAAAGAACCGAAGAAATTTCATTAGTTAAATGGTTTTCTAATAGTATGATTTGGTGGATTAGATAAAAGGGAATAAAATTAAAAAAAACAAGAAGCATTTTCTGCTGAAGAAATTGTTTATGCAGTGAATATATCTAAATTGCATGGAAAAATGGCATGCATGGCATTCCACTGATTACTACAACTCCATGCCATGTCATGCCAATCTATACTTGCATATTGATTCACATGCATATAACAATACCATCTCCTTAATTCAGGCCCATTACTCCTCGATCATTTTCTTCGTATCCCCCACTTTCAATTCTATACGCGTCATTCACGTTCTCTTAGTATTTAACCCAGAAATAAAAAGAAATTCCCTCCTTACTAAACGTTGATAAATGAAAACCTGTGATCTACCTACACTCATTGCTCAACGAAAATATGCTAAAGGCGATGTTTATATCGACTCCGCGGTCCGCTTGATAAAGTATGTAAACATAATCTTCATCAATTGATAATTGAGATTACATATGACCTCATTTATATACTGATGACTAAACCTAACATTTGGACTTGGGCTTAAACCAATAATACAAATACAAGTCCATTAATAGCCCTCGTAGTTGGAGCAGGACTAGAACGAACACTCAATCTGTCTCAAAACTCATAAAACAAAGCAGATGAAAGACCCTTGGTGAAAGTTGTCTCAACAAGTCCATTTTGCGCACTTATGATATGTGTATGCCTGTCCTGCGAACAGAGTACATATATGTTTATGTATGTGTGTATGTATGGGGGGAGACGTATGGATGCATCCTAGCACTTATGTTTATGTATGGTTATGATTATGATTATGTTTATGGTGAAGGTGAGTATGTGCTTTATACTTCTTCACGGCGGAGCTAGCTACTCCATGCACAACTTTTGGATATGATGGATATGTGATTATGTATGTATGAGATCTGTCAAGTACCTTGGCAGGTCGGCTCGTGGATTCCTTATGATTCTATGTGTCTATTCAAGTACCTTGTTTAGACAATCCTTTGTTCATACGTGCTCATTATCCTCTTATAATTATGTTTATATTGATAACTCGATGATGCTTCGTTTCCTTGACTTATGATATATTGTGCTGATTCTTATGATCCTTCTCACTTCGTTTGATTGTTACTATTCGATTATTCATGTTCTTCATTTTGTTGACTTACGGTATTGGTTCAGTGATCGTTGATCTCTTATGCATTTGACAAATGGTGTTTTTTTCAGCAGGAGTTTATGATTTCCTTTTCCTATGCTTATATGTTTTGATTATTCGTTTTGTTATATATATATATATATATATATATATATATATATATATATGTTCACTAGGCTTTTTAAGCTCAACCTCATTTCTTTTCCTTCGACAGGTTTAGGTTGGAAGCTGGGTTTGGGTGAAGAGTGCGTAGGAGTGTTAGTGGACTACCCCGATGTTTAGAAGCCCATTTACATCTGGATTAGACTTGGAATTGGATTCGATTAGATTATTATTTGGATATGTATTTTATCTTGTTTTGAGTTAGTATTTCTTTTGTACCCTTAGAATACCTTTATAACTTTATGTTTATAAGTCTTCCGCTTACATTTGTATGTTCTGATTTGGCACCATAATATGATACTTCTACCCTTTTCGGGTTGAGGTGTTACAATTATGGCCTGTCTAGATTTGGACCCTTAGGTTGCACTTTAGGAGCTTATGGAATAACCTTGGAAGGATTTGCTTTAGGTTTCTCCCCTTAAGAACTTTAGTATGACCGGTGAGGATTGGGTAGATTATATGATAAGAAGTTGGTTAGTCATCTAGCTTCCGCATCACTTTGATTTATGCCTCTGCTTTTTTGTTAAGCCTTTATAAGATCATTCATTCCAGAGATTAGAAGATTTATCAAGATACGCAACATAAGTTTAAAATTCTTTGAGACTTTGTAGTAATGCCTTATAGGTTCATTTTCTGAAGTTATTGTTTTCTAAAGTTATCGTTTTCTTTTGAACTACAACCCTTGATTCGTTGTTATTCGTTTAGATGCCTTTCTTGTCCGTTCAGAGAATTCATGTGCTTATGAATCCGATGTGTTTGACATATTCTGTGGTCTCCTTTGCTTTTGATAAGCCTATTAAGGTTCCTTCTTCATTATTGGTTTTGACCTTACTTATTCTATCTCTATGATAATCTTGTGACCTTCCATCATGAATATCCGATTTGTTCGATGCGTTCTGGAGATATTTGAAGATGAGTTCGTTCTGCTAATCAGTTTCCGTTAGAAATGTTCGATTCGGTATTGTTCTGGATATGGATATGTTGACTGAGCATCGAGATGCTGACAACTGTTATATTATAATTGTCAATCTTTAGCGATTTGAGAAACTCGAAATTCTATAACTTGTTCCCCGCCTGATAAACAATTATGATCAACCTTGTTTTGAAAACTCGTACATGAATCCCCCGCGGTTGTAAAGATACTTCATTTGATGAAACTTGCTTCGAGAGCTATTCGAATTGTTTGATATGGTCGTTGTGCGTTCCTTGATGAACTTCTAGGTAGAAAGAAAAGAATTGAAAAACCAGCTTCTAGGAAATGGTTTCATCTGTGCAAGTATATATCTTTGAGGTACTTCTGTTTTATTCGAGGAGAAGAATGATGATAGCATGAAGTTGTGGATTGATTTTTGGAATCTGAATCGTATCATGTTTTATGTGAAGAGCGAGATGTTCCGAAAATTTCTTTTCGTATTCGTTGTGATCTCTATGAGCGTTGTGATGCCAATTGTATTGGCTATAGCTCCGAGTATTCCTATAGATTTGATAAATCGTGTCTTTCATGAATACTTGAAAATTTTCATAGTATGACATATTGGTGTGTTCAGAGACGAAAGAGAAACACGAGGATCATCTTCGTATATTTGTGTTGACATCTCTGCGTTCAAAGAAGCTCTATGTAATGTTTCTCGGAGAGTAACTTTTGTTGGAGGAAATGAGAGAAGAAGTTTGAGAAGCTGAGGAAAGAGATTTGTTTCTACTTTATAAGCATTTTGTATACGTTTTGAGGGGGTCATTTAAGCCCTAAATCGTGTTTTTTATGTTCAAATATTACCTCAAATCATTTCTTTTGTCATTTTAGGTACTTGGGACATGAATTCTGGAAAATAGAGCATTTTGGAGCTTTGCGGACGTTTTAACGCTCAAGAATGAAGGAAACAAGAAAAGTCAAGAAAGTCAGGTTTTTACACCTGACAGCATCGCGCTTTGGAGCTGACGCCGTCACCTTATGACGAGAAGCCATGTATTTTTACACTAGACACCCTAGAAGAATTCGTCAAGATAACACCTTACTGTGTCAGGTGCATTTGGAGCAAGGCCGTCTCGTGTTAAGTTAAAGAGAGACGGCCCAGAACATTTACAATGGGACGGCATCAGAGATCTCTTGGGGGATACGAAACCCTAAGACACGGCGACCTGACGGCGTCAGAAGCTAAAACCTGACGCCGTCATACTTGTATATCTATATATATTTTTTGATTTTCATTCATTAAAAGTGTGGAACTTTTTAGCAATAAACCCTAGACGAATTTCACAGCTACTTTAGGGTTTTCAAGCCCTCTTTTCTTTCATGTTTAATTAAAGATAAGTCTTCCTTTTAATCATTCAATATGTCTATATGTTGTTTGATTAATCGTTTATCTTTTATTTTCTTTAACATGCTAGCTTAGATTCGTTCATGTTTGCTTAGATCTAATGAAATCTAGTTGTTGAATATTGATTGTTGAGTTGTTATTGATTATTTGGTTGATTGACTAGCGTTAGGCTTAAGAAACTGGCTAAATCTCTTATACGGTAACTGGCTTGAACATCTTAAGAAACGTAATTGGATGTCTACTACGGTTTTATTAGTTGTATTCAATGCATGAGTGACTATTAATGAGGCTATGTTAGGATAGTAAACGTGTCGACATAAGAAGAGATAGAAACTCATAGGGTTGGGGAAGCCTATACATACCCCCACGAATAGTATTAAGGAATACAATCCTTTCATCCAAACAATCGTAACAAATCAATAATCAATAGGAGATAACTAGGGAGTAGTGAAATCCAAGTAAACAAATTTCTCATCATAAAAAGTTCACCACATTTATTTTCTTGTTATTTTTATTTTATTTTGTTAAGTAGTAATTTTGGGTTAGTTGACTAGCAACTAATTCCGCCACTCTTCCAATACCCGAGATTTTACCTGCTTTCATAAAACATAAAAAAATACAAAAAGAATCATCCCTCACCTCTAGACCTAATCAGCGTAGTTTTCAATCCTAACGAACATTATTCGCCTAGAGAACGATCAATCCCCCGGTACTTGCCACTCACTATACTACACCGGTCAGGTTCACTGCCTGGAGGATTGCAAGCTTCTCAAGATCCCTTGAGAATGAAGTAAAACTTTTGCGAGTTTTGTAATCCCGCGTCACTACTCAAGGAGGAGATTTAGCCATGTCCTTATGCAGTACAAGATGATTTTTGGTTATGCATCATCACAACTAGAACCGTAGGAGGTGAATATTCGACGCATGACTTGAGAGTGATTGTGGCAGACATGAAGAAGCTCAAGAGCAAGACGGTGGAAGATTTGAAGTGATGCACACGGTTCTATCAATTCTATTCATCTTAGTTGTACTAATATGTATAGAGTTTTGAAGTAGGAGCTGGACTTGATGGTATGAAGACGGTGGTGACTACATCGATGATTTCCACGCACATGAGGAAGGACAACACAAGTGGAGTACAGTGGAGCATTGACTAGGACGGCTTGCTTGGGAGATCAGCAGAGATTTCTTTTGGAAGAAGATTATTCAAGCTACATGGCGCACCTGTAGTGACTGTGAGAGAAGATCGCATTTTGGTTCACACTTCCAGAAGAGGTATAGAAGAGTTAGACGTCTTGGCATTGGAGGAAGCTTTAGTTCGCGATACGTTAGTTTTGGGTATGTTCGCATCCGTACGATTATTCTACCTATTCTGTTATGCCTTCTGATACGTTTTGATACTCTGATTCGTGATTTGAAATGTCAGTATGAATATGTTACGCATCTCTTTATGAGATTCTGAATACATTTGATGATTTGATTTGTGCTCTTCTGACTTTGGCAAGTTCCTTTGTTCCTTCAGAATTTTGTAGGAGTTGATGAAGATTTATCGTTTAGTACTATCTATGTGCTTGCCTCGTAGGTATATGTGTTTCGTGTATCTCCTCATAGGATTCCGACTATCATCTATCATATGTCATCTATCATCTATTACGTATTTGTTTCGAATTCGTTGGATCAGATTTGTTATGATTTGTGTTCTATTGGAGAGCCTGGGGCTATCCAAGTTTGTCGGGATCGAGTCATGAGATATTATTCTGATTGTGAAGATTTTGCTTGAAGGACCTCCCCGAGCGTGAGGTAAATTGTGACGTTCTTTTGTGATTTGCTACGACTCCGTCTAACATATGCGACTTCAATTTTCGAGGACGAAAGTTTTCTTTTTAGAGGGGAAGAATTGTAAAACCCAAAAATTTAGAATATATGAAATACCCAAAATGCCCTCAAATTTTAAACTTTTGAGGAGACGTTAAATAATCTAAAACATTTCATTCCGATTCTGACCTAAGTACTTAATTCGTTAATATTTGAACAATATACGTTTGTACGAATATAAAACTTATGGTAAATGAAATAGTACATGCTTAATTCATGGTTCTCCTACCCAATTTATTTTGATGCGTCACAAACGTATAAAAACTTGTATAAGGTATACATTCATGATTGGTAACTTTCCCTTATTTCCTCCTCAATTTCGGCAAACCTTCCATTTTTAAAACCCCCTAACCCCGTATTATTTTATAACCGAATATTCACATCCCTTGTCCCATTCAACACATTTACACGCTTCTAAAAAAAACCCTAAAAGCTACCAAAAAAAATGGCGGCTGTTACTATTTTTCTGCTTCAATCTCATTCTAAAATCAAGTGCAAAGGAGGGTGTATGATTGTGATTCAATGCTGTCGATAGGGTGCTGTTCGTGGGGTTATTCTGGTTCGAACAGAAGAGTGACTCTTGGGTTTTAAAGGGTTGTTCTAGGGTCGTTGATAACGCTCTTAATATAACATATTTATCCCATCGATTATATATTATATTATAAAGAATATAACATTATTTGTGTAGATTTGGTACTAATCTGGTTGCAGGATTGAACGAGAGAAGGAAGTTAAGAATATTACTTAAGGGACGATAAAGTAACAACAACAATAAAAGGAAGGACTTGGAATGGAAATACAAATATAAAAAGACTCAAGTACGCCGGTTTTATGACTGTGTGCGGCGTACTTGCTTGGCGTGTAAATGAGATTGAATCTACATGAAGTACGGCGCACTTAGCTTGTCAGTTACAAAAGAAGAGTTAATACTTGCATTCATTGAGAGGCTGATCATTTGTCCTCATTTATTGAGCTCTGGAGTTAAACTAGGTCACAAGAGCTTATATAATGCAGTGAACGAAATCAGAAAATGGGGTAACAGATAAGAAAAGTATCAAAGGGTTACTAAGGTGATATTGGTGAACTCATACCAAGTTCACCATATCAAGGCTGAGTTCGTGATCCAAGTACTGTGACAGACGCTAAGAGAAGGAGTCGAGTTGAGTTTCCTCTGTGGAAACTAATTGTTCTTTCATTGTAATCACTTTGGTACAATTCTACATTTTATACGAATTATATTATGAAGTTTATGAAATCTATGTTGAATGATATGTGTTTTGTTAGTGAAATAATGGAGTAGTCGTTCTTATGTTTATTTGGGTGATGTAGTTATATGGTAGTTTACATTTACATGTACGCTTGCTATTGATACTATGCATAAGTTTAGTTGATGAGATGATGTTTGGATCATTGTTGAATGTTTGATGTATCTCTTTGGTAGAAGTAGGTCGAAAGGGACTACTATTTTGGTATCATTTCAAGGTGTTTGTCTATGGCAACTTGGTGTTTACCTTGTAGAAATTGGTGGACAAAACATTTATCAACCCATTCATGATCTTGTTTAATGCCTTAAATCATGTCTAACGAACTTGATGAGGAAATTGGCTTATGTACACTTTTGTTATGAACCATCCTTAATGCATTTGATATATTGAGAATTATAGGTCGAAAGGGATTCTTAATATGTTAGCTAATTATTTGTAGGAGTGATCACCAATCATCTCTTGCTTATATATCTTGTTCATGATTGCTTGCTTGTCATTTATATGTTTACTTCCATGTTTCTTAGCCTAAATAAACATAATCTTTAATCATATTAACAAACAATCTAAATTACTAGTCTTTGGATATGTGAAAATCTAGGGACTATACTTTGACACAATTGCTAACTTGGCTTTTCTACAATCTCTTGGGACGACATGGTCTTACCTAAAACCTTTACTATAAATGGGGGTTATACTTTACCCGTGTGCTTTATATATTAAGGAACTGGTGAAATTAGTATTATAAATTTAAAGTTTTTGAAACACATCAAAGTTTTTTGGCGCCGCTGCCGGGGATTGGTATTGATAAAATCAAGTTGGATAAGTGTTCTGAGACTGTTTACAATCATAGCCGTAGAGTTTTCTGGCAAACTGAAAAAAAAAATCTTTCTGAGACTGAGTGTACGCCGCACTTTCAACTCTGTGTGCCGTATTCTCTAGAAAAAATTCGAACTACGCCGTTTTTATTTTCAAAACCGCCGTACTTTCTGGAAAATTTTACAATGTTTACTGAGACAAAAACTATTAGGAATATAAATATTCATATGAAAAGACTCGGTCACCCTGAGTATGGTTTAGCATTACGTAGCACGTAGTTTTTATCGTAGTATTATAGAAGTAGTTTAATATCATAGTTCTCGTGGAGTTGAGTCTCGTCTTTACCCACTGTCAGCTTACTCCACAGCCCGTTTTATGGGACGTTATTATGTTTGTATAAATACCCTCTCCCACCAAAGGAGAGGGTTGGACCTTTTCACACACTTAATCTAATATCATCACTTTCTCTCTAAAAGGCTCCCATCTCTCTACTTCTCTCACTAGATTCGAACCATAATCACAATAACCATACATGTTTATGATTAAGAGTATCCTACAATTGGTATCAAGATCCATGGTTTCATCCTAGGATTGGTGGTACTCGATTTTGTAGCTTGGTTTGTGTCCTTCTAGTGGTTCGAATAGTGGGTGTAGTATTTCTCTAGTTTTGATCTCATTTTGTGACTTGTAGAGTGTTATTGATGTACTTTCATGCTCAATGATGTTCTAGGGTAGTAGTCTTTCACTTGGATAGGTTGTATCATTCACGGAATTGATTTTTGAAGCAATTTGTGGCGTGTTTCTAACTAGCGAGTTATCCCTCGGTGTTGTTTTCTACCTAGCGAGTTGGTAAATATTGGTAGCGAGTTGGTGATTTTCTGACTAGCGAGTTGGTGGTTTACTATATAGGGACTGATGTTTGCGTTTTTGCGCGTATCTAACTAATATACAAGGTAGACGTGAGTGGAATTCACTAATCAACCTTTAGGAAAAGGAAGACTTGCGAAAACTCGTGAATACAATATATATATGTGATACCGGGCAAGTGATTCCCCGGGTCGTGTCCCAATGAGGTGTGAATGGGCAATATCGTGTGAGATTCGAGATTAAAATGCTTGCAAGAATGGTTGAGAGATTATTTGGTATTGTAAAACTACGAGAAATTACAAATAACGTACGAAAAATTAAACAAACGTAACTAAAACATAAACACAAACAAGGTAATGAAAATTAGAACTTAAAATCTACTTAAAATCCTACGGGAGTGAAAATTAGGAAGCTAGGGAAACCTAAAACGTATGCTAGATTTAAAAACGTAAAAGTAACTTTAATAAAAACGCGAGTGCGCAAGATAAAATGTGAATTTAGAGCTACGTAAATCCTACGGGTGTGAAATTAATTTTCCTACGATTCTAAAGACAAAAGAAATTTTTGAGAAAAAGAAAAACATTTTTTTGGTTTTTATATTTTTTATTATGATTTTAAAACTAATTAAACTAATTAAATACAAAATAAATAGTAAAACATTTTGGAAAACTACGAAATTTTTTATACAAGTCTATTATCTTATAAATAAGCTGAAAAAAAATAAAAACAAAGGGAAAAGCAGAACAAATAAGCAGTTAATAAGCAAATCTAATAACTGAAATTTATAATACGCTAACAAACACACTGGTTTAAATTTTGAACTAATTGAAACTAAACAACAAAGAGTAGCTAGCACAGTTGGTATGGTAGGTATTTGAGTGGTGTTTGATAACCAGAGGTCAGGGGGTCGAAACTGTCCAAACCTCAAATTTTTTACAACAAAAAAAAAAATTGTTTTTACTCTTTTGAAATTGATACAACCAATTAACGCAGCAAATAATGAGTCAACTTGGGTCCACAAATAGAAAGAAAACTGATTGAAAGGGAAATCAGCCTAGGCCAACTAAATTAAAATGCACAGTTCAACGTACATGACTACACAACTCCAATCACATATCAACATTGCAGCAGAAACTAGGTTTAATGGGGCAGCTTATGAGCAAAATTTAAGCGAAGAAAATGAGCTAGAGAGTGCAACTAATGGTGGGTACTACAAGCCAGAACTATGGACCTCTCAAAGCGCCCAAAATCAAGAAACAAACTCAAGAAACTTAGCAAAATATGGGCTAGAAAGCATGGTGAAAACCTGTTAAGACTACGGTGCAGGGGGGGGGGGAATATGCAACCCAATAAGCAATGGAAAAAGCCTTGGAACCAGAGATGAGCTAAACAATGCAAACTCCAAACTACAAATAACTTATAAAAGAAAACATTAGAACATACTAAGCTACCTAAAAAAATGAGATAAGAAAAGTGGCAGTTGGGGGATCTGAAACCACAGCAGCCTAAGGGGCTAGTTGATGGGGGTTGTTTTGGCAAACTGTATGCAGTAAGTGGGGATAGGTCAAAATAAGGTGAAATTTATTCCAATTGTTCTAAACTACTTAGAAATGATCCATACTCCTAAATGACTATGAATTAGACTTAGATAATACTATAGCAAACTGATTTGAGATTCAAAGTGGGTCAAAACTGATTATTATTACTAAACTACTATGCAACTCCAAACATTGAAACTAACCCAATCTTTTTGAAGTAAACTTTGAGAGTTTAATAAGGCACGCCAACTAGGAACTAAATAAGCACAAACGAACAAGAAAATAAGTGATTGAATAAACATATATGATTAAGCGATTGGAACAGTGAAAAATAACTTAACTTAAATCTTCATTAAACCTTTTTTTTTTTAAAACAGAGAGTACTAAATTAAAATTTAACAATAAAACTAACCTGAAAATTAAAACCTCTAAAACCTAATTAATCGACTGCTAAAACTTTATGCCTCACAAGGCTTACAACACCTCTCTTTATACCATTGATAACAAAAATAAAACATTTTCTTCCTTTCTTCTTTGTCATTTCCTGGTGTGTTTCTTGTGAGACAGTAAACATCAAATGATCCCTTGTGCTTTCTCAAATAAATCTAAGCTATCCATTCATCTTGGAGGCTTTTGAGCCATTTGATCATCTTTTAGAGCCTTGGATTGCCAGCGTGGCTGTCATCATGTGAGGGGGGAGGGAGAAACGTGAGTGCTTGGCTTGTTGTAGGTACATATAACCAGGAGGTGAGAGTGACTGGGGTTGGTGTTTGGGATTGGAGGGAAAAGGGTTTCAGAAAGTTGATTGGTTGTATTCTGGATAAAGTGAGGAGGGGGGAAGAAGGTGGAGGTGCGTTTGACTGGTCTAGGGTAAAGGTATACGTTTTATTGTTAAACGTATTAAAGGGGTGGATGGTGTTGGGCTGGTAAATGGTTGGGCCTAGGAAGGTTTTGGGTGGACTGGGTATACGGTTTAATTGGGTTGGATAGGTTTAGGATTTAATAAAGATGGATTCATTTGGTTGTAGCATTGTAAATTACAAGGACCATAAATGTAACAATGTAAAACTTGAGGACTCGTTCTGCCCAATTTCCAGACTTGCTTCAAGAGATCTTTCTTGCCATTTTGAATCACCCAAGTCTTTTAGATGATTGATTTCCAAAATTAAATTCCCGGGGATCAAAATCGCCAAATTCCAAACTCCAGGGACTAAAACTGTAAACTTTTGAAAACTTTTCACCCAAGGATCGTTATTCGGTAAATTTTGATTTTTAAAGACTTGGTTTGATTATTCTTTCAAAATAAACGCTTAGGGACTAGTTTTGACAAATTTTGAAAGTTGGGGGACTGAAACTGCCAATTATGCAAACTTTGTTCGTTTTTCGTTTGTTTTCAATCATTTTGCATTTAAAACATATACAACACGATCTTTGGGATATTTTCATTATTTTGATGCATACTTGAGTGTTTTCACGCGTTTTGGCAGTTAAAATACGGTAAAAATGATGAGTATTTACACACTCATCAATCCCCCACACTTGAGTATTGCTAGTCCCTAGCAATCTTTTGTGAAAAACTTGATGGATTTGAAAATTTCTTTACCAAAAGCCATCACTTCTGGAGTAGCCAGGTGTAAGAACTGTGGCACACCTGATAACCGTGTGATTTTGAGCAAACCACCAGCTGTCAACGGATTTGATTAGTCTTTACCAACAGCCGTTTGCTTCTGGACTAGCCAGCTCTTGATGGAATAGTCAACATCTTGGTGAGCTGATTACCAATTATAGATTTTCCACGGCCTTTACCACAAGCCATAATCTTGTGGGCTAGCCAACTCATTTGCTTTTGAGGATATGGGGAGTTGAGGAACTATACAATTTTGGGCAAATTGCAAGCCATAAACGGATTTGATATATCTTTACCAAGAGCCGTTTGCTCCTGGATTAGCCAATCCTTTTGTTGGTTAGACATGGCGGACTAATAACCACAAAAAATTTTGAAGCTCAAGTGAATTTTTTTTTTTTTAAATTTTTGCCAAAAACGGGGGTATAAGAGAGTAAAATGTGATAAAATTCGCTAGAATAGCGAAATACCCCCCCCCCCCCCCCCCCCACCACCACACTTAGAATTGAATATTGTCCTCAATATTCAAAGTCCCGGCTATTATGCCGACTCTTTGAACGTAAAAGGGCAACATTACAAGCTAAATGTGGAAACATCATTTTGTATTTTCACTTTATAAGTAACCACAGTGGGGGTAACTCCCCCACACTTAGGGTGAAACCCCTATAAGCATGCTACTGTTTTTGTTTACCGAGTCGCTAGCTTGACTCGACCCCGAATTCATTTGTCCTTGGGGAAGCATGATGTGGAAGAAACAATCACCATCGGACTTTCATTCAAGATGTTTGGACAAACATTTGAAGCACGTGAAAGTTCCACACCGGTGAGATAAGTATCCGGCTCAAGATAATGATACATGAAAATGCCGGGATCAAAAATAGTGTCTTCAGTCCCGAAGGAGTGAAGAAGAGAGGACGTCACGGGATAGGTGAAGAAAAGAAAGAAACTCATGATGAAAATCATGATTAACTCGTCATCACCCACGGGAGAATCCATAATTTCTTCATTATGAATCTCATCGTTTAAGCTCGCTTAATCAAGACATATCCCGGGTGTGTCTCGATCAAAATGGAAGTTATCATACTCCGGTGGAGATATGATATGAGTGAGTTCACCGGAGAACTCCTCGCTAAGAGAATCAATCACAAGATGTAAATTTGTGAACTCATGTTCCGGAGTAGACTCATCACAATCCTCAATTTGAGTACCAAAGATTGGATTATCAGAAATCAAAGTGAATTCAGATTCGAACTCAAACAAAGGATTGGTGAGCGTCGTGTTGAATGCTTCGGGAACAAATTGATTATCATTCTCTATTGGACTGCTGGGATAAGAACTGAGTGACTGATCATGATAGAGGAGACTTTCAATTTCTCCAAGATCGGCTTCAAAGTCAACGAGATCATCGTCACTTCCTGTTGGAAGTGGATTGATGTGAGTGAGTTCATCAGCGAACTCCTCAAGAAGATGATCAGCATCAGAATGTGGAACTGATGCCTCAACATACTCGATGTCTCCATAAGATGCACAATCTTCGCTACAATCGGAGAAAGTCTCAATTTGATCTTCTGGACACTCAAGAGAGAAAGGTAAATCACACATATGATCAAAAGTTCCCTGTGATTCTCCTGGGATTGGGACAAGGTTCTCAACACTAGACTTTATGAATTCGCCCGATTCCTTATCAGGAACAGTGCTAAGATGCTCATCCCCCATGTTTAGAGAGTGAGTGTGAACTTCGGGTGTGATAACAACAGACTAATCTTTCATGGAAGGAACCACAACAGATGAATCTGATAAATCTTTTTGAATAATAACAATGTTATCTTCATCATCATCACTGTCATCATCGTCATCATATAGAGCAGCATAGCGAAGATTGGCACGTATTTTAGCCGCTCTTTGCTCAGCAAGTAATTCCGCCATACTCAATTCGTTTCTAGACTCTCGTTCCTCAGCAAGTAATTTTGCCATAGATTTCTCACGAGAGTCTTGGGACGATGTAGTAACCAACTCCTCTTTAAGTTCTTTCAATATATCAAGAGCCTTTAGACAAGGGTCTTGCTGAGTTTCTTGAGGAGTTGTGTGAATCATTTGGTATTGTGGAGGTTGGTCATGATACGGATAGTCATAATTGTAACAAGGAAAAGGATTCCTTGTTTTACAATCCGAGCTAAAGTGAGGACCTCCACAATACTCACAAGAAACATTCGGTGCATTTTGAAATGATGTATTATTGAAATAGTATGGTTCTTGTTCAAAGGAATTCTGAGGAGGGTAACTGAAATCGTTTTGAAAATTTGGAAGCGCGAATGTATTTTCGATTTCAAAAGTGCAACAAGTACAAAGTCCATGGGTAAACCCACATTCCTTGCAAAAACATCGTTTACAAAGTGAACCATCTTCTAAGAGATCTCTACAAATATAACAATAATGTTGATCAAACGAAGATAGTTGGGGTTGTGGAGGGTGGTCGGGAAGACTTTGAGAATCATTGAAAGCATTCGGATTTTATTTGCACCATTTACAAAATCCGTCACTAATATCACTCCCACACCGCCTACACGCGCACTTGTAACAACGATGATTGTCATCCACTGGACCTTTACAATGAAAACAATTGTAGTCGAGTGATGACATGAGAATTAAACATTAACAAGGGATAAGAAGATAAGAATTAAACGTATAGGAGACGAAGATTATTTTTGGGTTTTTCGAAAAACACATCAATTAAAACGAGACCAACTCAAAAAGACAATTGTGAACTTAAACCAATAATCACAATGTGAATGGCTTCTTTGAAAAAGGTACACCAATTCACAAGGATACAATGGCAAGTTTTAATCTTTTGTTTGGGAACTTATTAATGTTCACACCCCCAGTAGGTAGGTGTTCTGCCTTGGTTCTCGGCGGTGTGTTTTATGCTTATTTTTTTATTTAACAAGAAAAATGGAAAATGTTTTTGTATTTTTTTATATGATAGATATATATACAAAAGAAAAGGAAAATATTTTTGTGTTTTATAAGTTTTTGAAAACGATAACTTCTTGACGAAGGTTCTACAAGTCACTAATCGTTGAAATCAAAACGATATTGTCGCAACACAGCCTCCCCGGCAGCGGCGCCATTTTGATGTTTGCGTTTTTGCGCGTATCAAACTAATATACAAGGTAGACGTGAGTGGAATTCACTAATCAACCTTTAGGAAAAGGAAGACTTGCGAAAACTCGTGAATACAATATATATATGTGATACCGGGCAAGTGATTACCCGGGTCGTGTCCCAACGAGGTGTGAATGGGCAATATCGTGTGAGATTCGAGATTAAAATGCTTGCAAGAATGGTTGAGAGATTATTTGGTATTGTAAAACTACGAGAAATTACAAATAACGTACGAAAAATTAAACAAACGTAACTAAAACATAAACACAAACAAGGTAATGAAAATTAGAACTTAAAATCTACTTAAAATCCTACGGGAGTGAAAATTAGGAAGCTAGGGAAACCTAAAACGTATGCTAGATTTAAAAACGTAAAAGTAACTTTAATAAAAACGTGAGTGCGCAAGATAAAATGTGAATTTAGAGCTACGTAAATCCTACGGGTGTGAAATTAATTTTCCTACGATTCTAAAGACAAAAGAAATTTTTGAGAAAAAGAAAAACATTTTTTTGGTTTTTATATTTTTTATTACGATTTTAAAACTAATTAAATTAATTAAACACAAAATAAATAGTAAAACATTTTGGAAAATTACGAAATTTTTTATACAAGTCTATTATCTTATAAATAAGCTGAAAAAAAAATAAAAACAAAGGGAAAAGCAGAACAAATAAGCAGTTAATAAGCAAATCTAATAACTGAAATTTATAATAAGCTAACAAACACACTGGTTTAAATTTTGAACTAATTGAAACTAAACAACAAAGAGTAGCTAGCACAGTTGGTATGGTAGGTATTTGAGTGTTGTTTGATAACCATAGGTCAGGGGGTCGAAACTGTCCAAACCTCAAATTTTTTACAACAAAAAAAAATTTTGTTTCTTACTCTTTTGAAACTGATACAACCAATTAACGCAGCAAACAATGAGTCAACTTGGGTCCACAAATAGAAAGAAAACTGATTGAAAGGGAAATCATCCTAGGCCAACTGAATTAAAATGCACAGTTCAACTTACATGACTACACAACTCCAATCACATATCAACATTGCAGCAGAAACTAAGTTTAATGGGGCAACTTATGAGCAAAATTTAAGCGAAGAAAATGAGCTAGAGAGTGCAACTAATGGTGGGTACTACAAGCCAGAACTATGGACCTCTCAAATCGCCCAAAATCAAGAAACAAACTCAAGAAACTTAGCAAAATATGGGCTAGAAAGCATGGTGAAAACCTGTTAAGACTACAGTGCAGGGGGGGAATATGCAACCCAATAAGCAATGGAAAAAGCCTTGGAACCAGAGATGAGCTAAACAATGCAAACTCCAAACTACAAATAACTTATAAAAGCAAACATTAGAACATACTAAGCTACCTAAAAAAAATGAGTTAAGAAAAGTGGCAGTTGGGTATCTGAAACCACAGCAGCCTAAGGGGCTAGTTGATGGGGGTTGTTTTGGCAAACTGTATGCAGTAAGTGGGGATAGGTCAAAATAAGGTGAAATTTATTCCAATTGTTCTAAACTACTTAGAAATGATCCATACTCCTAAATGACTATGAATTAGACTTAGATAATACTATAGCAAACTGATTTGAGATTCAAAGTGGGTCAAAACTGATTATTATTACTAAACTACTATGCAACTCCAAACATTGAAACTAACCCAATCTTTTTGAAGTAAACTTTGAGAATTTAATAAGGCACACCAACTAGGAACTAAATAAGCACAAACGAACAAGAAAATAAGTGATTGAATAAACAGATATGATTAAGCGATTGGAACAGTGAAAAATAACTTAACTTAAATCTTCATTAAACCTTTTTTTTTTAAAACAGAGAGTACTAAATTAAAATTTAACAATAAAACTAACCTAAAAATTAAAACCTCTAAAACCTAATTAATCGACTGCTAAAACCTAATGCCTCACAAGGCTTACAACACCTATCTTTATACCACTGATAACAAAAATAAAAGATTTTCTTCCTTTCTTCTTTGTCGTTTCCTGGTGTGTTTCTTGTGAGAGAGTAAACATCAAATGGTCCCTTGTGCTTTCTCAAATAAATCTAAGCCATCCATTCATCTTGGAGGCTTTTGAGCCATTTGATCATCTTTTAGAGCCTTGGATTGCCAGCGTGGCTGTCATCATGTGAGGGGGAGGGAGACACGTGAGTACTTGGCTTGTTGTGGGTACATATAACCAGGAGGTGAGAGTGACTGGGGTTGGTGTTTGGGATTGGAGGGAAAAGGGTTTCAGAAAGTTGATTGGTTGTATTCTGGATAAAGTGAGGAGGGGGAAGAAGGTGGAGGTGCGTTTGACTGGTCTAGGGTAAAGGTATACGTTTTATTGTTAAACGTATTAAAGGGGTGGATGGTGTTGGGCTGGTAAATGGTTGGGCCTAGGAAGGTTTTGGGTGGACTGGGTATACGGTTTAATTGGGTTGGATAGGTTTAGGATTTAATAAAGATGGATTCATTTGGTTGTAGCATTGTAAATTACAAGGACCATAAATGTAACAATGTAAAACTTGAGGACCCGTTCTGCCCAATTTCCAGACTTGCTTCAAGAGATCTTTCTTGCCATTTTGAATCACCCAAGTCTTTTAGATGATTGATTTCCAAAATTAAATTCCCGGGGACCAAAATCGCCAAATTCCAAACTCCAGGGACTAAAACTGTAAACTTTTGAAAACTTTTCACCCAAGGATCGTTATTCGGTAAATTTTGATTTTTAAAGACTTGGTTTGATTATTCTTTCAAAATAAACGCTTAGGGACTAGTTTTGACAAATTTTGAAAGTTGGGGGACTGAAACTGCCAATTATGCAAACTTTGTTCGTTTTTCGTTTGTTTTCAATCATTTTGCATTTAAAACATATAAAACACGATCTTTGGGATATTTTCATTATTTTGATGCATTCTTGAGTGTTTTCACGCGTTTTGGCAGTTAAAATACGGTAAAAATGATGAGTATTTACACACTCATCAGGGACATAAGGACAAACAGCTAGATTGTGATAGCTTTGTCTTATTAGTTAGCAATTTGTCAGAATTTGGATGGTTGTGGACCCAGCGAGTTGATGTTAGCGAGTTGATCAAACTAGCGAGTTGCTCATTTAAGATTCCAGCGAGTTGATCAATTGACATTTTAGTGAGTTGTAAGTTCAGCGGTTTGCTAAGACTAGCGAGTTGGTTCATTTAGCGAGTTGGAGTTTTAGCAAGTTGGTGAATTCAGCGAGTTGTTTCTAGCGATTTGGTATTTAGCGAGTTGGATACTAGCGACTTGACCAAAGTTGACTTTTTACTTCAAAATTTTAAACAGCCATAACTTTTGAACCGTAACTCCGTTTTCAGCGAAATACCTGTCAAAACGACCGAATGTTGTGAGGTTTCTCCACAAAGTCGTGAAATGAATTTTTCGAGGCCCAAATCACCTTCGGAGTGAAGTTATTAAGGTTTTAAGTTTTCAGACCATAATTTCACCATAACAACTTGCATCAACCGAACCAAATCTCAACTAAACAACATATCACCAAGTCCATCAAACGATCATCAAGTTTAGCACAAAATCTCTTAACATTGTGCCGATCCAACAGTCATCATTTCACGGTTTCTTTTGTTGACTTTAGTAAAATCCTGAGAAAGAATCGATTTCTCGGTTTAAGTCACGAGAGTTGTAAAATCCCGTTTAAGATTACAACATGTCAAACACTTTGGATTCAGTCATAGCTGAGGTACTTAAACTATACGACATGGTTGATGAACAAAAGATTCCTTACAAAGTACAACCAACAAACATTGTCTATTCAGATATTGTTGACATGGGTAATAGCAATGTTAACCCATATGAACAACATTTGAAACACAACGAAGTGTCTGTTGAACTTAGTGAGGCATCTTCTGTTATAAATGATGATAATGTGTTGCATGAACAAAAGATTCCTAACAAAGTACAACAAACGAACGCTGTTGAATTAGATAATGCTGATATGGGAAATGCTCATGTTACCCCATATGAACAATATGTGAATCACAACGACGCGTCTGTTGTACCAAGTAGTGCATCTTCTGTTGTAGATAATGTGTGTGAGTTGGATGATTACATTGCTGTTGTACCTAATGACACCTTGACCACTAGACTTAATATTCTTACATATCAGGTGACCTTTTATGAACAACATGCAAAATTTGAGCTAACCGAACGTGAACAGAAAATGGATTGGAAAATGCGTGCATATATAACTGAACATAACCTAAAGGAAGAAACATTGAAAATGGAGTTAAAATATTTACAAAATCAACTTGATCAAACTGTTAAACAACAACAGCAGATTCAGGACAGCGTAATTGCACTAAGACTTGAATTTCAGGAAAAAGAAACTAAACTCTTAAATGATTTCTCCAACCTTAAGTCATTAAAGAACAAGCTTGAAAACAAATTGTACACTCAAGGCCAAACTATACAAACGGCTCAAATGATGCAAAAGCACATCAAATTGCCGGATGAACATAATAATAAGGATTTAGGAGTGCCTAAAACAAACTTCCTTAAGAGCGTTAGTGCTACTCAACCTGCCTTGTATGATGCTAACGTTATGTTTAAACCTGATCATCTCCCCCCCCCCCCCCCCCCAATTTGGTCTGATGAAGAGATGGATGAGATAGAATCTGTCAATAGAGAGAGATTTGATAATAAAATGAAGGATCCTAAGTGCATTAAAAACGAGTCATTATCAAACCTCATAATTACTATGAACAGAATCGAGTGACTATTTTTGCACCCCAGACTAAGTTAACACCACAGCAGGTATTTTGGGCCTTAGATGTTGAGAAAATGAAAGCTAAAGAACTTAAGGCCAAAACTCCTCAAAAGGTTGCTACCCCAATGGTGTATCCCCCCTATACACCTATGCACTTAGTTCAGTTATCACTTCCCACACAATGTAAAACTCTTATTAGCATCTATGTTCTTTGTCAAATGTTTGTTGATTTCGATAAAACTTGTAAAAAGAGAATTACACCAACGGGAATTACTGAGGGTGAAAGGGGATTTGAACTTACAAAAGAGTGTTACTTAATAGAAGTTATTCCATTTTTTAAACTTATCAAAGAACACTTTGAGGGCTTGCAAAAATCCCTTGAAATTGAACTGAAAGAGATGAAAGAAGTGTTTAAAAATGTGGAAAACGAAGGAAAACAAATTGCAATTGATCTTAAATGCTGTGAAATAGAAAGGAAAATGTCCTCATCACTAATGAGAATTTGATTGCTACATGTATTGCTCAGGATGTTTGTTATACTGCTACTAACTCTGCATTATCTGCTTGTCAATTTCATGAAATGTCTATTGCATTGAATGTTTTCCAGGATCGTGTTGTTGAGCTTGAGGGGGAGAATTTAAAATTTCATGAGAAAATTCAAAACGATGACCATGATAACATGGTTAGGCATTTGTCAAAACTAGAGGTTGATAATCTTAATTTGCAATTAAAATGTCAACATTTAGAAGAAAGAATTAAAATCTCAAATGCCAAGACATCTTCGGATGCTCCTGAATTTGATGCATATTTTGATTTAGCCAAACGTGATGAAAAAAATTAAGCTCCCACTAACACGATTCGAAAATTGAGGGCACAAATTGCTCAATTGAAGTCAAACAAGAGTGATATGATTGGCACCCAAAAACCGCAGTCTATAGATTCTCAGAATTTTCAATTTCAAGATTCCATCAATAAATTGCAACATGAAAATGATTGGTTTCGTGCTGGAAATTCGAAAGTTAAACAGCATTACAAAGAGTTATATGATTCAATTAAGATCACACGTGATAAAAACAATGAAAATATAACTTCTTTGCTTAAAGAGATTGAGAATCTAAAGACTCTGGTGAAAGGGAAAATGCCAATCATCACTAGTGATAATGTTGTTCAAAAGGTTTCTGCTTAAAAGAAATATGATGTTGATGCTGTGAATATCCCGCTTCCTCTTAGGAACAATAGGTCTGCTCATCATGATTATCTCACACATCTTAAGGATAGTCTTGACATTCTTCGTGAGATTGTAGAAGAGGATAGAATAGAGAAAATACTCGATAGTGCAGTTATAGATGCCAGCTTCCTCACTAAACGATCTCAGGAACTCTTAGAATACGTCATTCACACATGTCCTAAGACTGATAACAAGAGATATAGGTTTATTGCATCATCCTCAATGATTAAGAACAAACATGTAACCTTTGAGGCACCTTTGGAAACTTCAGATCCCAACACATCAAAACATGTTCAGCAACTAGAAGTGAAAAAGACTAAGGTTCCCATCAGTCCTTCTACAGGAGTTAATAGTGAAACTAAAGCTAGCGAATCAAAACCTAGAAGAAATTTAAAAAATTATAGGACTTCTCTAGCTAAAAGTGTTCCTAAGAAGAAAGTAGAAAACGACATGAAGAACTATAAGCCTGAGTTGAACAAAAGGAATCATAATTCAAATCCTAATTCACTTTCCAAAACATGTAATAAATGTTTAACCTCGAGTAATCATGATAAATGTGTTGAGAAATTTCTGAAGTCATTCAACAAACCCAGTTAAGAAAGTTTGGAGAGCTAAACAAAGTAAGCAAATTTGGAAAGCAACAGGAAATCTGTTTGCCAATTTTGGCTATCAGTGGAAGCCCACTGGAAGGAAATTCACTTTAGGAGAACAGTGCCCTTTAACTAGGAAAACTAACTCTAAAGTAGTGCCCACTAAGGAATGGAAGCCAACTGGCAGAACTTTCCCTTTAGAGACCAAATGTCCTTTAACTAGGCCCATTGCATCGACTAGTGAAATCTCCACCTAAGGTCTCAGTTGCTCTAGAATTTGTTTGCACTAACCAACTAGAACCCAACTTAAATTGGGGATTCGGAACTCCAAATTCTCTTCGTTCGTCTATTTTCAAATGCAAGTCATACATATCGTCCTTTGACATTTCGACTCAGGCTGGTCAAAACATATGAATGGGGATCGCTCACAGCTGAAGAATTTCGTGAATTAGTTTATCACGACAGTTAAAATTCGGGAACGACCATTTTGGGGCAATTATGGGTTATGGAGACTATGTATTTGGTGACAGTGTAATCTCCAGGGTATTCTACGTCGAAGGATTTGGTCACAATATGTTTTCTGATTGGTCAATTCTGTGATTCTGATCTAGAAGTCGCTTTCAGTAAAATACATGCTTCGTCAGAGAATTGGATGGTGTTGATCTTCTTAAAAACCAGTCGTGGCACAAACTTGTACACCATCTCTATTTGAAGACATGATGCGGTCTTCTCCTACTTGCTTGCAGTCTAAGGACTTAAAGATCAAATCATGTCTATGGAATCAACGTTTAAATCACTTGAACCTTGGTACCATCAATGATCTTGATCGCAAGGATTTTGTATGAGGTCTACCCAGATTAAAGTAGGAAAACGATCATCGTTGTTCGGCTTGTCATTGGTAAGAAAAGCAAAAAAATAAAAATGGGAAAGAGTATACCTACAATCCCAAAACTGTCAACACCATTATGGAAGTTCTTCACACCCTGTACATGGATATATGCATACCAATGAAAATGCAAAGTATAAATGGGAAGGAGTATGTTCTTGTGATAGTCGACGACTATTCTCGGTTTACATGGGTGAAATTTTTGAGAACCAAGGACGTGATTCCCGAGGTTATCATCAAACTCATTAAACAGCTGCAAGTATTACTTAACAAAACTGTCAGAATCATCCGCACACACAACGGAAATGAGTTTGTTAACAAATGACTCGTTCAATTTTACGAAAGTATTGGCATCACCTACTTGAAAAGTGATCCACACTCTCTTCAGCAGAACGGCGTTGTTAAAAGACAAAACCGTACTCTAGTAGAAGTTGCATGAACCATGCTAATATTTTCCAAGGCACCGATGTTCCTTTGGACGGAAGCAATTGCTATAGCTCTTTACACCCAAAACTGATACTTGATACATACTCTTTACAACAAAACTCCATATGAGCTGATACATGCCAAGAAACTGGATCCCTCCTTTCTATGTGTGTTTGGTGCTTTAAGCTACCCTACAGATGACAGTTAAGATCTAAGAAAATGAAAAGCTAAAGCTGATATTGGATTCTTCGTTGGTTATGCTCCAGATCGTAAAGGATACCGAATCTATAACAAACAAACCCGATAAATCTTGGAAACCATTCACGTCACATTCGTTGAGTTGACTGAGCTTACGGCTCCTGTACACATCAGTGCAGGACCCGCGTATAAACTTTTGTCTCCTGAACCAATCAGTTCAGGTCTTGTACAGAATCCCACTCCTGGATGTACCTTATGTACCACCTACAAATGAGCATTTGAAGATGTTGTTTGACCAAATGTTTGATGAATACTTTGAGATACCGCTGATGATACACCGACACCACCACCAGCTGCTGCTCTAGTTCTATACAACTTAAATGATCCATCAGTGTCTACTTGAATTGATCAAGATGCTCCATCTCTGTACATCTAGGTACTGTAGTCGACAATTCTTTTGAAGTGAATTCATTTGCTCCTCTTGAAGATGCTCCGTTAAAAAAAACCTATTTGCTCCTGAATCTTTTTCTGAGACATCTTCTTCAAGGGATACAAGCACGGCTTCTTCAGGATCCTACCCTCAACCACATCAAAATCTCATAAAACAAACCGATGATAATCTGATTGACAACATTATTGGGAATCCTTCTCGACCGGTGTTCACAAGAAGGAAACTTACCACCTATGCCTTGTGGTGCTTTTATAATTCCGTACTATCCAAAGTTGAACCCAAAGATTTCAAGACTGCTATCTCTAAAGACTGTTGGGTTAATGCGATGCAAGAAGAAGTTCGCAAGTTTGATGGACTTGAAGTTTGGGAATCGGTACTACCTCCAGACTGTCCAATGATTATAGCTCTTAAATGGATCTTCAAAGTGAAACTTGATAAGCGTGATGTCGTTCTGAAAACAAGGCAAGGCTTATTGCTAAGTGATATCGTCTAAAGGAAGGCATTGATTTAGAGGAATCTTTCACTCTGGTTGTTTGTATTGAAGCTATCAAATGGATGTGAAAATTGCATTTCTAAATGGCGAGCTGAATGAAGTTCTTTATTTCAGTCAACCTGAAAGATTTGTGTATCCTGATCGTCCTACCCATGTCTATCGTCTGAAAGGGCTCTCTATGGCCTAAAGTAGGCGCCTAGGGCATGGTACGATACACTGTCAAAGTTTCTCCTGGCAAACAGATTCTCCAAAGGTGTGGTGGAACAAGTTGTGAAAGGGGTCGTGGAACTTTACTTCGTGAGGACAGAATTTCAACTGACTGACATCTTTACAAAGGCTCTTCCGCGAGAAAGATTTCAATTCATTCTTTCGCGATTTGGAATGAAGAGTCTTACGCCAGAATCTCTCGAAAGTCTTCAGGAAGAGAATGAGGAGTAAAGGATTTACTTAACATATCCTTTGTACATAGTGTATAAAACAAAAAGAAAATAGAAAAATATAAAACCTACAAAAAACCATAAAAATCAGAAAATTATAAAAATCCAAAAATATTCTTCTCACGACATGTCTCTTGTGTAATCAATATTATGTACGTTTCTAGAAATGTCATTCAATAATGACAAGGAAACATACATATGCTTGAGCAAGAGTTTTTATTTTATCTTCAAATAATGTTTTTTCTAAAACATGTTGTTTCCCAAAATATTCTTTCAAATGGCTTGTTATTACTTCAGATAGCAACCCGCTCGTCCAAATGGGGAAAACACGTCACCAAAAAGACGGTTGTTCCTTTTACCGGGTGAAGTTCACCTGGGCATGGATTACTTTATATCCATGTTTCCTCGACTTGATGTACGTTTCAGTGCATCATTTCTCGTATAAGAAGAGAAGTCTTCTTTGCATCTCTAATACTTTCCCTTCAATGATTCTTCGGGAAAGTATTTGTTCTAAACTTGGTGGTACCATGGTTTTTGAAAATCAATCAAACTTGAAATTTCTATAAAATTCGCCACTCAATCGATGCTGAATGATTAATCTTTTAAGTAAAATGATAAATTGAAATTTTTGATCGGGGGAGAAAGTTATTTAAATATGAAATCTGATTAAAATATGATTGTTTGGACTTTAACATACGCTCTCCCATATGTGTTAAACTCTTTTTAATACATCAATGCACATATTGAGGGGGAGCAAATGGTTAGTGATAAAAGGATTCTAGCATCTCATGTGGCGAGACTCAGACTTAACCAATGAATTGATGGAACATATACTGTCATGAATCGAAAAGACTAGTCCTGGACGGGTAATAACTTCAAGCTAGTCTAACTAGTAATGTAAGCGTGTCTCGAATGCCTGTTCATATTCACTAAAGGTGGATCAATTCAAAAGTGCAAACTCCTCCCGACATGTGCAAATTTTCGAATCAAAACATATGAGCACATGTTAAGAGGGAGCCTTTGAAAATGGTAAAACTTTCAATGTGTTAACAAAATGTGTTTATTAATCATAAACACGTTGAGAGATATTTTTTTTCCAATGATTTGGTGTATGGCAACATAGGATAGTCATGAAGTGATAAGGTGGCTAAGGTTAGGAAAACCGTCCTATGATCCGCCAGAGCCGGAGGGATCTACCCAAGGACTATACCAAATAGATAGAATTAGAAAGTCCTTAGGTATGATTATGAAAAGAGGAGTAATATGAGAATGGAGAAAAAAGGGGTTGAAGAATTAAAAAGAAATGAATGAGAAAGGGTGAAAAGAAATAGCCCTCCAAATTATTCAACCTTATGGCAGAAACCGGGTTCAATTCATATGCTATTGGTTGTGGCTAAGGTGATGAGTGCTCAAACACTCATCATTTTTGGTCTAATCTGAACTGCAAAACATACAAAAACACTCAGAAATACATCAAAATACTGAAAATATTTCAAAATCGTGTTTTATATGTTTTAGATGCAAAATGAGCAAAAACAGATGAAAAACGTACAAAGTTTGCAAAATTGGCAGTTTCAGTCCCCCAACTTTCATAAAATTACAAAACTAGTCCCTGGATATTCAAAATATGGAAAATTATCACCGAAGGTCCTTTTGAAATCATAAGTTGTCATATTTAGTCCTTTGGTGAAAAATTGGAAAAGTTTTGGAAATTTACAGTTTAGTCCTTGGAGTTTTGGAAATTGGCAGATTTGGTCCCTAGTGGGATATTTTTGAAAGTAAAATCATTTTTGTCCTTGGAAAATCAAAATTTATCACTTTTAATCCCTGGATGAAAATTTTTAGAAAATTACACGTTAGGCCCCTCAACTTTGGAAATTTACAAATTTGGTCCCCGGGAAATTTTGAAAAATGAAAATGAAAAAAATCGGTTCTTGGTTTGTTGGTGATTAGCAATTTTGGTCCTTTGAAGCAATATGGAAAAATATAAAATCAGTCCTCAATGTTTGGGTATATTACACTTATGGTCCTTGTGATTACACTTTAAACCAAATGGACCCTTAATATTATATAAACCAAACAACACCCTTATACCTCCCAATCCAGTCCACCTTACCTCCCAAGCCCAATCCACTCCATCAGCCCAACACCTCCCACAAATATTCACCCTTCCCCCGTTTTTATATTTCCCCAGTCAACCATCTCCCCCACTTGAACCCTGCTATCCCCTGCTACACTCAACCTCAACCCCCCTCATCCACATCAGATATCCCATACCCTGTCTCCCCTAGCCTCCAATAACATCCAAGAATCATTTATTAACCAAAAATATCTCCAAGCAACCCACAACCTGCCAAAGCAGCTTTCTTGCCAAAAATGTTTCAATGGCCATGATCATTTTAAATCATCCAATGGCTTCAATTAGATGTGGGAAAGTCCAAAGAAGCTGCAAGGACCCATATAAATGAAGAAAAAAGAGAAGAAGCAGAGTAGTTAGTTAGTTAGTAGTTTTAGTGTAATTTAGGGGTCGAAGTTAGTTAAAATTAATGTAATGTTTTAAATTTAGTATTGTAATTAATCCTTTCAGTACTGTAACCAAGTTCTTTTTAAATATAATCTCAGTTTACTTATTGTTCCATTGTTCTTAATTTCCCTTTCAAGTGAAACTTTAATTTTTCATTAGTGTAGCTTAAGCTTGTAAAAGCTTATTTAGTTGTTCTTATTACTTCAAATCAGTTTACTTAAGTTTTCTAATCACTTCAATTTACTTTATCAGTCATAAAAACAAAAATCCAAAAAAAAAATATATGAGAAAATAATTGAAAAATCAATGTGCAAGAAAGAAGGAGCAAGAAACAGAGTTGGATTTGGATTTCAATGGGTATTAGTTGCCTCAGGGAGGCTGTAGGTTAAGTTTTTGTGCTTGTTCTTGGTTTGAAGTCCATATGATCTCACTGTAAGCCCTTTTTATAAATTTTTGTGATTTACTGTAGCATAGGTAATTTGGTGTTTTATTTCAGTTCATTTATGTTCATTTAGTGTTAAAATAAGATTAGCTTTCATGTTTAAGGTCTTAGTTGTTAGTTTGCTTTGAAAACCAAAAACAGTTTCACATAAAAGGGTGTTTGAATTGATTAGTTTTAGGTACTTATAGGGTTCATTTGTAGTTAAGCTCTGCACCAATAGTTTTCATTAGGTCTGAATAGGTTATAGAATGCATAAAACCAGTAGGTCATAGCAGCCAAAGTCAAAATTGGTCTTCAAGTCCCCTAGCAGTCCACTGTTGGTAGGATGAGAAGCCAAATCATCATGTTGGTTATGAAACTTGTTTAAATTGCTTAATCTAGTTTTATTTTAACATTACACACCATAATCAGTAGTCTAGGAGAGTTTAAAATTCACCAAAGTCAAAATGGAGCTTTTCATGAAAAAGTCAAATTGCTCCATAGGTAGAAAAAACCAAATATTGTTGGAATTTTTGTGATTTATCTACTTTGATTCAGCCCTTCAAATTTTCACATCTTGTTCTCTAACACCTCAGCTTTAGGAATCAAGCATCATTAGATTTTTGTGATTTTCTTTGTGGGTCCCACACCCCCACAAACTCAGCTGCAGGGCAGCTTATGCACTGCTGCAGCAGCAGCTTTACAGCAACCTGTCATATTTCTGTGGGTCCACAGGACTCCACAGTGGGTCCCACAGGTCCCCCTGGTTCTTTGGCTTCACAAGCTTGCCCTCTTCCCATTGGTACCAAGCTTGTAAGCTGAATCAACCTTGTGAGCCCCCTAGAAAGCTTCTAAGTCTGTCCCAAATCTGTTTCAGTCAACCACTTAGTAAATGCTTATTTGTTGGCTTATTGCTTATTCTGTGGTCACACTTGGGTTTTTCCAGCTTAAACAAGTTCCTATAACTTATTTGGACTAGAATCAAACATTGTGGGTCCCACTTAATGCCATTTTAGCTTATTTTCATCCTTGGTCAACTTTGGTCAACTGTCACACTTTTTAGTTTGTAATCAGCTTATTTTTAAGTTATAAAAAAATTGTTTTCACAAAAGTTGTTAGTTTTTAGTTATAAAATAGGTTTGTAAAATAAAAATCAAGAAAAAAACAATTTAATATTAAGTGATAGTTTCTATTTAATGTAATTTAATTTTAATTTTAATTTTTAAATTTTTATTAAGTACTTAGCTATTTTATATTTTTCTTAAATTCCTCTTATATTAAAGTATTTATAATAATTTTTTCAGATTTTTATTTTATCATTTAGTATTTAGTAGAATTAATTTTAGTTTTATTAATTATTAATTAATATTAAGTTTAAAATAGCATAATTAGTTTTTATTAAGCAAAACCTAGTTTTTATATTTTTTTATAGCTTTTATATGTTATAAAACATTTTTATAAATTTTATTAGAATTTTTACTGTTCATTTAGTATTTTTAATAATTTAAAATAGTTTAATTATTTAATTAATAATTAATTAGTAATTAATTAATAGAAAAATCACAAAAAGACAAAAATAATTATTTTTAATTTTAAAACTTGTTTTTAGTTATTTTATAATTTTAGAAATTTTATTTTCACCTTTTTAGTATTTAATCAATATTATATTGTATTTAAGTCTTTTAAATATTAATAATTAGTATTAAATAGTAATTAATTAATAATAAATAATTAATTAGTGTTAAAATTTATTTTCTTTTTCTAAAATTTTCTTTTACCTTTAAGTTTGTAGAAAAGTCATTTTCACCCCCTGGGGGTTTTCAGATTTCAGTTTTTACGTTTTATTTTGTACGTTCGCGTTATTTAAAACGTAAACGTACGCGTTTTTAGATTTCAAGCGTTTTTAGGTATCTAACTTTCACGTAATCATCTTTATAGCTTATTTAAGCTATTTCCTTGTAGATTCCTTAGTCAGATCAATCTCAAACCCATTTCTGTCCAAATTCACCCGATCACGAAACCGTTTTATAACCATCACACCTCGTCGGGACATAACGACCCGAGGAAACACTATATTCCGCGGAGCATTGAGCCTAAGGAGTTTGACTATATTGACCACATCTGTGGTTGACTTTAGTTGACTGCTTTTGCCTCAATCAAATTTTGGCGCCGCTGCCGGGGAGGTGTGTGCGCTATTCTAAACGGTTTTTCTGATTAGTGAATCGGGATATACACTCATTGTACATTTACCCATCCTTTGTTCATATCTTCTTGTTATAAAAACAAAACCGTTCACGAAAATATTTTAAACTCAGTTTTCAACGAACACAAAAACACAAAAAAAAAACATTTTCTTTATCATTTGTACAAAATGTTTATCGAAAAACCCAAAAATACTTTCCTTTACCCTTTCACATCTTTGATTCTTCATCCCTACCCCTCTATACACCTTTGATTCTTTCTATGTCTCATCCACACTTTCTGGTTTGCCAGTGGTGTGGTAGTTCTTATAATGGTGGTAATTGCCCCGGTTGTGGCATGGTAGAGTCAAGAAACGGGTCTGTCTATAACCAGAATCCCTATTCCTACCATGACACGACTGATTCATTCCATCAGTTACCACACCATGAGACTCAGCAGTTTTACTGTTGTGAGTACTGTGGTGGTTCACATTACAGTTCCGATTGTCAATCGGGAAACACGCTTGTCTATGAGCAATTTCCTGATAACAATTATAACTCAAGCACATACCACCCAAAACCACATCAGTTTTACTGTTGTGATTACTGTGGAGGTCCACACTCTAGCTCGGATTGTCAAACAAGGAATCCGTTTCCTTGTAACAATTACGACTATTCGTTTTCAGACCCACCTCCACAGTACCATATGATTCACACAACTCCTCATGACACTGAGCAAGACCTTTTACTAAAGGCTCTTGATATATTGAAAGAACTTAAGGAGGAGTTGGTTACTACACCGTTTCAAGACTCTCGTGAGAAATCTATGGCAGAATTACTTGCTGAAGAACGTGAGGCTAGAAACGAATTGAGCATGGAAGAATTGCTAGTCTTAGAACAAGCAGCTATAACACGTGCCAAATTTCGTCAAGCTGCTCTTCTAGACTGTGATGATGATAGTGATAATGAGGACACCCTTGATATCCTTCAATTTTATAAGGGTTCCTCAGATTCATCATTTGTGATTCCTCCTATTGAAAATCAGGGAGAAAATAATGACACGGAGGCATTACTAGCAAAAGATCAAATGGAACTTGTACAATCCATGAATGCTAGCTCCTCCCATCTCCCTCAGGTTGTTGTTATCACACCCGAAGTTCACACTCACTCTCTGAACATGAGGGATGAGCATCTTAGCACTGTTCCTAATAAGGAATCGGACGAATTAATAAAGTCTAGTGTTGAGATCCTTGTCCCAATCCCGAGAGAGTCACAGGGAACTTTGGATCATGTGTGTGATTTACCTTCCCTCATTGAGTGTCCTAAAGATCAATTTGAGACTTTCTTCGATTGTAGCGATGATTGTACATCTTATGGAGACATCGAGTATGTTGAGGCATCAGTTCCACAAACTGATGCTGATCATCTTCCTGAGGAGTTCGCCGATGAACTTGCTCACATCAATCCACTTTCATTCGAAAGTGATGATGGTCTCCTTGACTTCGAAGCCGATCTTGGAGAAATTGAAAGTCTCCTATATCATGATCCATCACTCACTTCTTATCCCAACAGTCCACAAGAGAATGATAATCTCTTTGTTCCCGAAACATTCAATACTACTCTCACCAATCCTCTATTTGAATTCGACTCTGAATTCACTTTGATTTCTGATAATCCACTCTTTGATATTCAGAATGAGGATTGTGATGAGTCTATTCCGGAACACGAGTTCACAGATTCACATCTTGTGAATGATTCTCTTCATGAGGAGTTCTCCGGTGAACTCACTCATCATATCATGACTCCTTCGGAGTTTGATAACCCGGGGGAGATGCACTCAATCATGAGAATTTGCAAATTCCCACCCACCCTCCCGGGTTGTTTACGAGCTTAACCTTTGAAATACAAACTCAGGCTACGGAGCCTGCTCTCGAGGAAGAAGATCAAATCATGCTTTTTATCATGATTTTCTTCCTTTTCTTCACCTATAAGGTGACTTCTTCTCTCCTTCACTCCTTCGGGAATGAAGATACCATCTTTGATCCCGGCATTTTCATGTATCATTATCTTGAGCCGGATACTTATCTCATCGGTGTGGAACTTTCACATGCTTCAAATGTTTGTCCAAACATTTTGAATGAAAGTCCGATTGAGATTGCTTCTTCCCCATCATGCTTCCCCAAGGACAAATGAATTCGGGGTCGAGTCAAGCTAGCGACTCGGTAAACAAAAATAGTATTTATAGGGTTTTCACCCTAAGTGTGGGGGAGTCCCCCATGCTATGGTTACTTATGAAGTGAAAATACAAAAAGGTGTTTTCCACGCTTAGCTTGTAATGTTGCCCTTTTACGTTCAAAATGTCGGCATAATAGCCGGGACTTTGAATATTGAGGACAATATTCATGCTAAGTGTGGGGGGTATTTCGCTATTCTAGCGAATTTTATCACACTTTACTATATAATACCCCCGTTTTAGCCAAAATTTCAAAACTTTTAAAAATTTTTCACTAGTGCTTCAAAATTTTTGTGGTAATCAGTCCGCCTTGTCTAAGCGACAAAAAGGATTGGCTAGTCCAGGAGCAAACGGCTCTTGGTAAAGACATCTCAAATCCGTTTACGGCTTGCAATTTGCCCAAAATTGTATGGTTCCTCAACTCCCCATATCCCATAAAGCGAATGAGTTGGCTAGCCCGCAAGATTATGGCTTGTGGTAAAGGCAGTGGAAAATCCATAATTGGTAATCAGCTCACCAAGATGTTGACTAGGTCCATCAAGAGCTGGCTAGTCCATAAGCAAACGGCTTTTGGTAAAGACTAATCAAATCCGTTGACAGCTGGTAGTTTGCTCAAAATCACACGGTTATCAGGTGTGCCACAGTTCTTACACCTGGCTACTCCAGAAGTGATGGCTTTTGGTAAAGAGTTTAAAATCATCAAGTTTTCAAAACAGTTATTGCTAGAGACTAGCAATAATTTAGTGTGGGGGATTGATGAGTGCTCAAACACTCATCATTTTTTGTCTAATCTGAACTGCAAAACATACAAAAACACTCAGAAATGCATCAAAATACTGAAAATATTTCAAAATCGTGTTTTATATGTTTTAGATGCAAAATGAGCAAAAACAGATGAAAAACGTACAAAGTTTGCAAAATTGGCAGTTTCAGTCCCCCAACTTTCATAAAATTACAAAACTAGTCCCTGGATATTCAAAATGTGGAAAATTATCACCAAAGGTCCTTTTGAAATCATAAGTTGTCATATTTAGTCCTTTGGTGAAAAATTGGAAAAGTTTTGGAAATTTACAGTTTAGTCCTTGGAGTTTTGGAAATTGGCAGATTTGGTCCCTGGTGGGATATTTTTGAAAGGAAAATTATTTTTGTCCTTGGAAAATCAAAATTTATCACTTTTAATCCCTGGATGAAAATTTTTAGAAAATTACACGTTAGGCCCCTCAACTTTGGAAATTTACAAATTTGGTCCCCGGAAAATTTTGAAAAATGAAAATGAAAAAAATTGGTTCTTGGTTTGTTGGTGATTAGCAATTTTGGTCCTTTGAAGCAATATGGAAAAATACAAAATCAGTCCTCAATGTTTGGGTATATTACACTTATGGTCCTTGTGATTACACTTTAAACCAAATGGACCCTTAATATTATACAAACCAAACAACACCCTTATACCTCCCAATCCAGTCCACCTTACCTCCCAAGCCCAATCCACTCCATCAGCCCAACACCTCCCACAAATATTCACCCTTCCCCCGTTTTTATATTTCCCCAATCAACACAAAAGTCAACCATCTCCCCCACTTGAACCCTGTTATCCCCTGCTACACTCAACCTCAACCCCCCTCCTCCACATCAGATATCCCATACCCTGTCTCCCCTAGCCTCCAATAACATCCAAGAATCATTTATTAACCAAAAATATCTCCAAGCAACCCACAACCTGCCAAAGCAGCTTTCCCGCAAAAAATGTTTCAATGGCCATGATCATTTCAAATCATCCAATGGCTTCAATTAGATGTGGGAAAGTCCAAAGAAGCTGCAAGGACCCATATAAATGAAGAAAAAAGAGAAGAAGCAGAGTAGTTAGTTAGTTAGTAGTTTTAGTGTAATTTAGGGGTCGAAGTTAGTTAAAATTAATGTAATGTTTTAAATTTAGTATTGTAATTAATCCTTTCAGTACTGTAACCAAGTTCTTTTTAAATATAATCTCAGTTTACTTATTGTTCCATTGTTCTTAATTTCCCTTTCAAGTGAAACTTTAATTTTTCATTAGTGTAGCTTAAGCTTGTAAAAGCTTATTTAGTTGTTCTTATTACTTCAAATCAGTTTACTTAAGTTTTCTAATCACTTCAATTTACTTTATTAGGCATAAAAACAAAAATCCAAAAAAAAAAATATGAGAAAATAATTGAAAAATCAATGTGCAAGAAAGAAGGAGCAAGAAACAGAGTTGGATTTGGATTTCAATGGGTATTAGTTGCCTCAGGGAGGCTGTAGGTTAAGTTTTTGTGCTTGTTCTTGGTTTGAAGTCCATATGATCTCACTGTAAGCCCTTTTTATAAATTTTTGTGATTTACTGTAGCATAGGTAATTTGGTGTTTTATTTCTGTTCATTTATGTTCATTTAGTGTTAAAATAAGATTAGCTTTCATGTTTAAGGTCTTAGTTGTTAGTTTGCTTTGAAAACCAAAAACAGTTTCACATAAAAGGGTGTTTGGATTGATTAGTTTTAGGTACTTATAGGGTTTATTTGTAGTTAAGCTATGCACCAATAGTTTTCATTAGGTCTGAATAGGTTATAGAATGCATAAAACCAGTAGGTCATAGCAACCAAAGTCAAAATTGGTCTTCAAGTCCCCTAGCAGTCCACTGTTGGTAGGATGAGAAGCCAAATCATCATGTTGGGTATGAAACTTGTTTAAATTGCTTAATCTAGTTTTATTTTAACATTACACACCATAATCAGTAGTCTAGGAGAGTTCAAAATTCACCAAAGTCAAAATGGAGCTTTTCATGAAAAAGTCAAATTGCTCAATAGGTAGAAAAAACCAAATATTGTAGGAATTTTTGTGATTTATCTACTTTGATTCAGCCCTTCAAATGTTCACATCTTGTTCTCTAACACCTCAGCTTTAGGAATCAAGCATCATTAGATTTTTGTGATTTTCTTTGTGGGTCCCACACCCCCACAAACTCAGCTGCAGGGCAGCTTATGCACTGCTGCAGCAGCAGCTTCACAGCAACCTGTCACATTTCTGTGGGTCCACAGGACTCCACAGTAGGTCCCACAGGTCCCCCCTGGTTCTTTGGCTTCACAAGCTTGCCCTCTTCCCATTGATACCAAGCTTGTAAGCTGAATCAACCTTGTGAGCCCCCTAGAAAGCTTCTAAGTCTGTCCCAAATCTGTTTCAGTCAACCACTTAGTAAGTGCTTATTTGTTGGCTTATTGCTTATTCTGTGGTCACACTTGGGTTTTTCCAGCTTAAACAAGTTCCTATAACTTATTTGGACTAGAATCAAACATTATAGGTCCCACTTAATGCCATTTTAGCTTATTTTCATCCTTGGTCAACTGTCACACTTTTTAGTTTATAATCAGCTTATTTTTAAGTTATAAAAAATTGTTTTCACAAAAGTTGTTAGTTTTTAGTTATAAAATAGGTTTGTAAAATAAAAATCAAGAAAAAAACAATTTAATATTAAGTGATAGTTTCTATTTAATGTAATTTAATTTTAATTTTAATTTTTAAATTTTTATTAAGTACTTAGCTATTTTATATTTTTCTTAAATTCCTCTTATATTAAAGTATTTATAATAATTTTTTCAGATTTTTATTTTATCAATTAATATTTAGTAGAATTAATTTTAGTTTTATTAATTATTAATTAATATTAAGTTTAAAATAGCATAATTAGTTTTTATTAAGCAAAACCTAGTTTTTATATTTTTTTATAGCTTTTATATGTTATAAAACATTTTTATAAATTTTATTAGAATTTTTAATGTTCATTTAGTATTTTTAATAATTTAAAATAGTTTAATTAGGTAATTAATAATTAATTATTAATTAATTAATAGAAAAATCACAAAAAGACAAAAATACTTATTTTTAATTTTAAAACTTGTTTTTAGTTATTTTATAATTTTAGAAATTTTATTTTCACCTTTTTAGTATTTAATCAATATTATATTGTATTTAAGTCTTTTAAATATTAATAATTAGTATTAAATAGTAATTAATTAATAATAAATAATTAATTAGTGTTAAAATTTATTTTCTTTTTCTAAAATTTTCTTTTACCTTTAAGTTTGTAAAAAAGTCATTTTCACCCCCTGGGGGTTTTCAGATTTCAGTTTTTACGTTTTATTTTGTACGTTCGCGTTTTTTAAAACGTAAACGTACGCGTTTTTAGATTTCAAGCGTTTTTAGGTATCTAACTTTCACGTAATCATCTTTATAGCTTATTTAAGCTATTTCCTTGTAGATTCCTTAGTCAGATCAATCTCAAACCCATTTCTGTCCAAATTCACCCGATCACGAAACCGTTTTATAACCATCACACCTCGTCGGGACATAACGACCCGGGGAAACACTATATTCCGCGGAGCATTGAGCCTAAGGAGTTTGACTATATTGACCACATCCGTGGTTGACTTTGGTTGACTGCTTTTGCCTCAATCATAAGGCGACACCGGTATTGAAGACTAAGACGTCATGGACCCAGTGACGCACTACACTAAACCTTCTAACCACTCAAGTTCTCTTAAAAGGACTTGTTTCATTCTCACGGGGAACCCTACATAATCTATCGACTGTTCATTACGAGCCACATTGATATTGAAACAGGAGACACCGCTCCAGTCTTCGACTACCAAATATTGCACTTATCGAGTCTAGAGCCATGAGACATATCATAAGATCTCAATAGGAACACTTGATACTTTTGCACTGGTGATTTATTATCAAGGACACCAGTTGCACATTTGAGAGTCCTACGTAGATCTTAGAAATCTACCAGAACATTGATGAGAAAAATTACTAATGTAATTATCAATGATTGAATGGAAATTCTTGCCAGGGTCAACATCAAACAGCCCTGAAAGCAGGTCACTTCGGTAATCTCTTATGGATTATGCTTAGTGATCGTGGCGGTTTCACAACGGTTTACAATCGTGGAGTGATCTCCAGTGACTCACCTAATCGTTGATCTACTTAGGTAGATCTTGTAAGCCCTCTCGGGGGTATCTAATTTAGGAACGGCCTTGGTAAGGATTGGATAAAGTTCTCACACTATGCTGATCACAATCTCTATATCCAAACCTATAAGTGCTGGATGATTTGTTACTAACTTTTTGCTTGCAGGAATATCTGATGATTACTTCTGATTGCTGAAAATATGCCGATCCATCACCCCGTGCTCACACTTCATAATCTTTGTCAAAGAAATCATGAGAACTTAAAGGCCTTCAACTAAAGCTTCTGCTACTCTGATGCTGAAAACATGATTCAAGTCAAGTGTGAGCACGCCGATTCAATAATCAAAACTTCACAAGGAGACGATGATGGTAAAGATGACTTGAAGATGAAAGTTGGATGATGACTTCAATGAATTCTCAAAGATCATCCAAGACCAATGAACAGTCATCAAAAGCTCACTGCATGAACCACAAAGATCAAGGGCTTTGAAGAATCAATGTCTACGAGCTACGAAGTTCACTTCATGATTAGAATGCTAGAATTCAATTTCTAATTTCTGGGGTGACCTCCCTTAGGGGGAGATTGTTAGGAATATAAATATTCATATGAAAAGACTCAGTCACCCCGAGTATGATTTACCATTACGTAGCACGTAGTTTTTATCGTAGTATTATAGAGGTAGTTTAATATCGTAGTTCTCGTGGAGTTGAGTCGGGTCTTTACCCACTGTCAGCTCACTCAACAACCCGTTTTATGAGGCGTTATTGTGTTTGTATAAATACCCTCTCTCACTAAAGGGGAGGGTTGGACCTTTTCACACACTTAATCTAATATCATCTCTTTCTCTCTCTTTAAAAGGCTCCCATATCTCTACTTCTCTCACTAGATTCGAACCATAATCACAATAACCATACATGTTTATGATTAAGAGTATCCTACAAAAACAAACCAAAACAAAAACTTTTTAATGCTTAAATTCAAGGCTAAGAACATGAGAATTGCTTTTTATGTGCTTTTAGTATTTGGATTGATGCATTTGTTAATATGTTATGACTCATCGAAAATATAAAAATATTTGCTTATTTGGTTAATTAGACATTTTCTTGTTTTTAATTGTTTATGCATAATAATTATTTGGACTATATGTTTGAATAAAATTATGAGATATTCTGAAAATTATAAAAAATTTGAAACTGAAAACAGGGGAAGTACGCCGTACTTGTTCTCTAGTACGTCGGTCTTTCTTGGGAATTTTCGAAGCAAAATCAGGATTAAAAGGAAAGTGCGCCGTACTTGTTGTCAAGTACGTCGCACTTTTATGACAAAAAGTTCACAGAAGACTTTTATCTTGTTTGTTATGATTAAACCAATCCGTCTTTTGATTTCTGAATGTTTACAGATGTTATTGGAATGCAAAATATCATTTAGTTTTTTTTGTACTAACATACTAATGGTTTATTTGATGTTATGTTGTCAAATGTTAGAAATGGACCCAAACTCGAGTATTGGACGTATGTGTCTTGATAAGGGAAATTCTCTTGCTGAGAATGACCAAGTGGAAAGTGAAGGAAATTGGGATGGAGATAGCACCTGGGACACATCAGAAAGTGGAAAACAGAAGGAGGTGAAAGCTTATACCTTCTTTAGACTGGAAAAAGAATATGGCACTTGGGATAGGTACATGACACCTTGTTATGTGGAAGGTGTGAATGCTTTTGATGGGGTGACTGATTTGGACTGTGATAAAAACTTTGTTTATCAAGAATTGGTGATTGAAAATAATTAAAAGTACACTAAGCTAGCTAACGGGGACAAAAAGCTTGATAAAAAGTTGTTAGTGAATTTAGAAGGAGAAATATATGTTGCTGAATTCTAGAGGTGGCAAATTATGACCCATGGTAAAAGTTGGGTAAAGTTGGGTAAATATTTTCAATGGGATGGGTTTAGTTGGGTATTGTTAAATAATTTAGATGGGTCAAGATGGGTATGATGATTTTAATTAATAAATATTGATGGGTCTAGTTGGGTAAAATAATACAACAACATTGGTATAAGTTGGGTATTTACTAAAATTCTAAAAAACACTCCTAGTTTTCGTCTATTTTTAACGTTTTCGTCCTTTTTACGTTTTCATCAGTTTTTTACGTTTTCGTCAGTTTTTTTACGTTTTCGTCAATTTCTTTACGTTTTCGACCGTTTTTTAAGTTTTCGTCAGTTTTTTTACGTTTTTGATCGATTTTTTTATGTTTTCATCAGTTTTTTTACGTTTTCGTCAGTTTTTTTACGTTTTGGTCTGTTTTTTACGTTTTTGTCCGTTTTTTTACGTTTTCGTCCGATTCTTTATGTTTTTGTCAGTTTCATTACGTTTTTGTCAGTTTCTTTACGTCTTCGACTGTTTTTTACGTTTTCGTTAGTTTTTTTTAGTTTTTCGTCAGTTTTTTTTACGTTTTCGTCTGATTTTTTACGTTTTCGTCAGTTTTTTTACGTTTTCGTCAGTTTCTTTACGTTTTCAACTGTTTTTTTTTTACGTTTTCATTAGTTTTTTTTAGTTTTTCGTCAGTTTTTTTACGTTTTCGTCTGATTTTTTACGTTTTCATCAGTTTTTTTACGTTTTCGTCAGTTTTTTTACGTTTTCGTCAGTTTCTTTACGTTTTCAACTGTTTTTTTTACGTTTTCGTTAGTTTTTTTAGTTTTTCGTCAGTTTTTTAACGTTTTCATCTGATTTTTTACGTTTTCATAAGTTTTTTTACGTTTTCGTCAGTTTTTTTTACGTTTTCGTCAATTTCTTTACGTTTTCAACTGTTTTTTTTACGTTTTCGTTAGTTTTTTTAGTTTTTCGTTAGTTTTTTTACATTTTCGTCAGTTTTTTTTTTACGTTTTCGTCAGTTTCTTTACGTTTTCAACTGTTTTTTTATGTTTTCGTCGGTTTCTTTACGTTTTCGTCTGTTTTTTTACGTTTTCGACCATTTTTTTACATTTTCGTCCGATTCTTTACTTCTTCATCAGTTTCTTTACGTTTTTGTCAGTTTTTTTATGTTTTCGACTTGTTTTTAACGTTTTCGTTAGTTTTTTTTTACATTTTCCATCTTTTTTTTACGTTTTCGTCCGTTTTTTTTTACATTTTCGTCAGTTTTTTTACGTTTTCGTCAGTTTTTTTATGTTTTCGTCTGATTTTTTACGTTTTCGTCAGTTTTTTTAAGTTTTCGTCCGATTTTTTACGTTTTCATCTAATTTTTCATGTTTTCGTCCGTTTTTTTTTACGTTTTCGTCAGTTTTCTAACGTTTTCGTCAGTTTTTTTTACGTTTTTGTCAGTTTTTTTAAGTTTTCGTCTGATTTTTAACGTTTTCGTCAGTTTTTTACGTTTTCGTCCGACTTTTTAGGGTTTCATCCGATTTTTTACGTTTTTGTCCGTTTTTTCACGTTTTCGTCCAATTTCTTGCGTTTTTGTCCGCTTTTTTACATTTTTGTCCGGGGGTTTTATGTTTTCGTAAGTTTTTTTAACGTTTTCGTTAGTTTTCATACGTTTTCGTCATATTTTTGACATTTTCGTCAGTTTTTTTACGTTTTCGTCTGCTTTTTTATGTTTTCGTCCGATTTTTCACGTTTTCGTTTGTTTTTAAATTTTCGTTGGTTTTTTTTCAATTTTTCGTAATTTTAAACGATTTGGATCAATTTTGAAAACGTAAAAAAAACCGACGTAAACGTAAAAAAATTAGCAAAAACGTAAAAAAAATAGACGAAAACAAAAAAAAATAGACAAAAACGTAAAAATAAGACAAAAACGTAAAAAAAACGGATGAAAACGTAAAAAAATGGGCGAAAACATAAAAAATCATACGAAAACCTAAAAAATCAGACGAAAACGTAAAAAAAACATACGAAAACGTAAAAATACAGATGAAAACGTAAAAAATCAGACGAAAACGTAAAAAATCGGACTAAAACGTAAAAAAACTGACGAAAACGTAAAAAACTGACGAAAACGTAAAAAATCGGACGAAAACATAGAAAAACTGACGAAAACGTGAAAAAACGGACGAAAACGTAAAAAAACTGATGAAAACGTAAGAAAACTGACGAAAACATAAAAAATCAGATGAAAACATAAAAAATCGGATGAAAACGTAAAAAAACTAACGAAAACGTAAAAAATCAGACGAAAACGTAAAAAATCAGACGAAAACGTAAAAAAATTGACGAAAATGTGAAAAATCGGACTAAAACGTAAAAAAAAACTGACGAAAACGTAAAAATTCGGACTAAAACATAAAAAAAAACTGACGAAAACGTGAAAAAAACAGACGAAAACGTTAAAAAACTGATGAAAACGTAAAAAAAACTGACGAAAACGTAAAAACCTAACGAAAACGTGAAAAAACTGATGAAAACGTAAAAAAAACTGACAAAAACGTAAAAAATCGGACGAAAACGTAAAAAAAACGGACAAAAACGTAAAAAAATCAGACGAAAACGTAAAAAACGGACGAAAACGTGAAAAACTGACGAAAAAGTGAAAAAAACGGACGAAAACATAAAAATTCGGACGAAAACGTAAAAAAATTGACGAAAACGTAAAAAATCGGACGAAAACGTATAAAAACTGACGAAAACGTAAAAAAACTTACGAAAACGTAAAAAATTGGACAAAAACGTAAAAAAACTGACGAAAACGTAAAAAATTGGACAAAAACGTAAAAAAACTGACGAAAACGTAAAAAATTGGACAAAAACGTAAAAAAACTGACGAAAACGTAAAAAAATGGTTGAAAACGTAAAAAAATTGTCGAAAACATTAAAAAATTGTTGAAACCGTAAAAAAACGGATGAAAACATAAAAAAAGTCGAAAAAGTAAAAAAAAACGGACAAAAACGTAAATAAAACGGAGGAAACGTAAAAAAACGGACGAAAACGTAAAAAACCTGACGAAAACGTAAAAAACAAACGAAAACGTAAAAAACGGACGAAAACAAAAAGAAGCCGAATAATTAATGATGAATAAAAGGATAAAGATGAAATACCCAAAAAAGCCCGACCCAACTCGACCCAAACTCATCTAGACCCATCATTCCAAGTGACTCATCTATACCCATACCCATCTAATACCCAAGACCCAACCCAACCCAACCCAACCATTTTGCCACCTCTACTGAATTCTATGTAAATCCGGAAGATGATGATGTTGAACCTACTGTGATACTTGGTAGGGATTTTCTTAAGCAAGGCAAAGCTATTGTGAACCTACAACTTGGCCTAATAACCCTTTGGCCCGAACAACCTGTGTATGATTTGGAGGATGAAGAGCTAGATGCTTTGCTGGCAAATTTCTCGGTTGAAGAACTTCCACCACTCTCACTAAACTCCAGTCATTTCCCAAACTCTGTATGCAACATGGGAAAAAGCTCTTGAAACAAAAACAAAGCACAAAAAACCTACAAAATGACCTATGATGATGAAGGGCCATCATTAACCGTAAACCGTGCAAAAACACAAGAAGAGTTGACTAGGGAAGAGTTTGAGCAATATGTGCTAGAAAGACTGATAATACTCAATGAAAAAAGACCCATCATTGAAACCTTGAAAATTTTAGACAAACACAAAATGATGCTTGATAGTGAGCTAATAGGTAGGCTTAAACTTGATGGTGAGGTAACTAATGAGGAGGAGCATGAATTGGCTAAATAAGTGGTTAAGGAGCATAAAGTTGTGAAAGAAGGAGGAGATCCGAGTTGTTTCATTCTACCTATTCGTTCAGAAGGAAAGCTTACTTACAATGCCTTAGTAGACACCGGATCAAACATAAACATGATGTCGTACCGTATCTATGAACTTTTGGAAAGAGGAAAAGCAAGTCCTAAGATTGACAAGGTTAAGTTGCTAGACCACTCTAATGCAGAAACCATAGGAAGTTTGCTCAATGTTCTTTGCCAAATTGGTACTAACACCATTCTTGCCAATTTCCTACTTTTTGATGTGCCCATTGATAGAGATGTGCCACTGGTTGTCGGGAGAAGTTTCATGTATACTCTTGGAACTATAATGGACATGAGGCATAATAGAATAAGTGTGTTTGGAGGGCATTACAAGATTGTGCCTATGAAAAATAAGGAAGAAGAAAGTGATAGTGAAGAGGAGGATGATGTGTATTCTCCCAGAAGAGATGAGAATGGGAATCCATTCTATAGACCTGTTTATCCTAGCTATATGGAGTGTGAAGATGCTTTGGATCATGCTCTTAGAGAGCAAGACTACTTGAATCCATTTCGTGATGTATGTGTTTGGAAGAAGTTGGTAGGATTTCTTGGAGCATTACCCGTTTCTTTAACCAACAATGATTGGACACCTAATTACTCGGGAGGAAATGCTAAAGTTAAAGGAGATAGGAAGTGGCATGTTAATGTGAAAATTGTGGACCCATTTGGGAATACATTTGAAAGAGGTTATGAGACTAAGAAAACTGGAAGGAAAGTGTCAAGAGAGTACCAACTGAGCGACATCATGTCACCCGGTTATTTCAGAGCTTAAAAACATGGATGATGGATAGGAGTGGCAACATACGCTCCTAAGTTTGTTTTACTTATTTTTATTTCCTATGTTATTTTTCATAATTTGAATAAAACGTACCAAAACATTGTAATCCTGGAAAGTTAAGGAATGTTTTGATGAATGAATGAATATAATGAAGTTTGATTATATGTGGATTGTGCGTTTCTACATATGCATGTTAGTTAAAATTATTAACTGTTGGAAAAATTGCAGCAAGTACACCGTACTTGGAGTCAAGTACGTCGCACTTCTGAGCGGGACTATAAATATAACTGAAAAATCTTTCATAATCTACAAAATTTTACACATACACTAAAGTGGAACCGCTGCTCTTTGAACGAAATTTTTTCCAAAAATCTTTGAAGGAAAATATTCAATCCACATTGTCATGTCTTCGGTATGTTTATCCATTTTGTTTAATTTTTCTTGCAATTTTTATTTTTATTTTAGGGTTAATGTTTTGTATATTGTTTTTAAGTTATATATCTTGATGATTATCTTAGTTAGTGGATGTTAGAACCATTAGGATTATCTTATTACATGGATTAAGGTTTTGCTTGAGATTAAATCGAATTAGGGTTAGGGTTTTGCCTTGATCACTATTTTGCGAAAGATAGAGATTTGAAAAATGCTTATTTAATCTAGAAGAGATTAAGAGGAGTTAATTAAAAAGTTAAAGATGGTATGATTAAAAAACTATGAAAATGATGCATAATTGCTGAAACCTAAGTTAAGAACTGCTTATTTTAGGGGTTTTGTTGATATCAGTATAAGAAAATTGAGGGAATAACTTTAAAACGTAGTTTTGTTGGCATATTGCTTTAGAATCAAATATTTCGCGCCCAGAACTATATGTGCGCCGGTTTTCAGATCTGAACCACTGTACTTGCTTATTTTAAATTAGCTAGAACGCCGTACTTGTAGTCAAGTACGCCGCACAAGTCTTTTTGCCTGAAATCAAATAGAGAGTTTGCAGATTAGAATTTGAGAGAGATTGAGCCATATTTTGTTGCACTAACGTCTAATAATCTTATTTCTCTGGATTATTTATATTACAGGTTGTAGCAGAAAGAACTAGGGGAGCCATAGAAAGGGAAAGGAATAAAAAGAGAACCTAAGGATCATACCAATTTAAAATGGAATGGAGTTACAAGGAAAGAAAGGAAAGAGTTTAATGCTAAGCTGATGAGGCTAATTGAAAGGGACATTGACATTCCCAGGATTGTGGACCGGAGGGTAATAAGAAACTTAGGTTGTGACAAAGACCTTGAAAACATGTTTTTGGTGAGAGTAGTATTTTCTGATAAGATTGTGGATTCATTTATGTGTGAAGAAAGCTGTGGAGGTTAGAGAGTTTATATACAAGGAATGGTGCCTGGAGTTCTTTAGTTCTTTAAAAGTGAGAGAGGAAATGAGTGATGTTGAAATTTTAACTGAGGAGATAATGAGGTTTAGGCTTTGTGTGAAGGAGAATTCTGTCACATTGTTTGAATTTGGAAGGATGCTTGGAGTGTATTCTAATGATGAGTTGAGTAGTGATAAGTTCAAAAGTTTAGTCATGATGGGAGAGAGAAATAGGAAAGGGTTTTATGGAGATAAGTATTGGAAAGAAATCAGTAGTGATGATGTAAGAGTGTATGGTAAGAAGAGAGTACGGAAAATAAAGAATCCAATGCTACAGATCATTCACAAAATCTTGGTCAAGTCTGTTTTTCACAGGAATCATTTTGAGCAATATGTGCTTGATGATGATTTATGAATTCTTCATGCATTTGATAAGAAACACCCTCTGTCTCATTTGATTTTGGTTTGGTTCATTGCACAACATCTTGGGAGAGTGGCTGTTATACCTGATGGAACAAGGATATGATGTGGGCATTTGGTCAGCAGGTTGGCAAGGAGCTTGGGATTAATGAACAAAGGAGATATGGAATTGCTGGGGAGAAATGTGAAACCTGGATCCGTAGGAATGAGGAGTTTGGATTACTTGAGAGACATGGAGACTGGTGATACGTGGGAATTGCGCCCTCTCAACAGGTTTTACCTCTCAAGGGATCTTGAGAAGCTTACGACCCCCACCAGGCAGTGTACCTGATCATTGTAGTATAGTATAGTGACAAGTACCGGGGGATTGATCGTTCAACTCAGGAATAGTGTCGTTAGGATTGAAATTAATCTAACTAGGTCTAAAGGTGAAGGATGATTCTTTTTGTGTTTTTATACTTTATGAAAAGCAGGTAAAAATCTCGGGTATTGGAAGAGTGGGCGGAATTAGTTGCTAATCGACTAACCCAACAGCTACTAATTAAACTAATTAACAAGAAAAGTAAACTAGGGTTCTACAAGGGAAGTGAAGCGTATCTACCTATGATGTATTACTCCTTGCTAGCTATCCAATTCTACCTATTGAATTGTCACATCCTTGTTTTAATTGACGGGTTGTATTCCTTAATACCATTCGTAGGGCCGTGTACAATATTCCCTAACTCTATAAGCTCTTACTTCACTCCTATGTTGAGCCGTTAAAACCTCCTAACATGGGATCATTAGAATTCGCTTACGCATTAAATACAACCATTAAATCGTAGTACACCTCCGATCATGTTTCTTAAGACGTTCAAGCAAGTTACCAATTGGAAGTCTGCCAGTTTTCTTAAGCCTAACATCGATATCAATCAACCAAACAAGACACAATAGGAATCAAGAATTATAAGCTAAATCAACTAGACCTATTGAAGTTGTCACACCTTAATTGATGAAGATAGACACAAACATCAACAAAGACATCAATAAGATCTAATCAGTTATATACAAGTTTCACACAATCATAAGTAGACACAAGATGAATTAGCCAAGCATAATTAATGAAGAACAAGCAACAATAATGAAAATTGAAGACATGAATTAAGATAGAATTATCAAACCATTACAAGATGTTTATGGAGTGATTCAAAACCCTCTAAGTTGCTGGAAAAACACCTACCTAAACCTAGGAATCGACCTTAGGGTTTAGGGCTTAAAAATAATGAAGTTATGATGTTGTATTTATAGGCTCTTTTCTGCCCGGCCTGATCTTGACGGCGTAAGACAAACCTTGACAGCGTCAAGAAAAACTTTTCTTCACCAAATTGTAGATCTTTTCGTCCCGATCGTTTCCTTTTTTGAATCACTCAAATCCGAGTTCGTATGCAAAATTTATGGCCAAAACAGTGTCAACTACTCCGCGCGTAAGTTATGATTGTCTTGACCAACATGTGACGGTTTTACTAAGGTTTCTTCTTGTGTAAGCCTTCTTCCTGACGTCGTAACTCTATATCATCTGACGTCGTCAGGTTAAATCCTGACGCCGTCATGTATAAACGTGTTCTGGGCCGTCACATGTAACTTGCTCTTGACGGCCTTGGTGACGCCGTCATGTACAAATGCCTTGAAATCTTTCTGGCCCGTCACGTACAACTTGAATTATCCACCTCTTTATCAATGAGTGACGGCGTCACCTTGTAGAGCTTGACGCCGTCAGGTACTGTTTCCAGCATGGATTCTTGATTTTCTCGTTTTCTTCATTCTTGAGCATAAAAACGTTCAAAAAGCTCCAAAATGCTTCATATTCCAAAAATCACGTCCCAAGTACCTAAAATGACAAAAGGAATAATTTAGGGCAATATTTGATCAAATAATCACGATTTAGGGCATAAATGACCCCCTAAAAGCGGTACACTTTTCGCTTCATCAACTGGGAAGCTAAGGGACTTGGCAGAGGTTTTAGAGGTGGAGCCCCTGGATGCATGGTGACACCACCACCACTCAGCAACAACAACACCACCAGCAACAGTAGGAACCCCGCCGCACTTAGAAAAAAGTGCAGTGCACTTGGATGTATGACCAGATGTCTGGTTATGTTTAAGACAATTTCAAAACATTTTATTACATTTTATGGTCTGTAACTTAAATCCCACTGTTGGCATAAAAACAACTATCTGTGATGGGGACAAACAAGGAACAATAGTACGGGGGAAACAACAAACAAAAACAATATCTATAACTATCTATATATATATGCAAATAATTTGCATAACTAGTACTATATATTATTAATAATAATAAGCTAATCTTTTGTTTATATTATTGCATGTTTTGGCTTGTTTATGAAATGTGCAGGTAACGAATTTAGTACGAAGGCTCCATGTGCTTCGTACAATTTTGCTGAATTCATCATATAGTAAAGTTACTCATTCCCATTTCTCTATTTTATTTATAGTCTGTCACATTGAGGACAGTGTTCATAATAAGTATGGGGGGATGAGATAAATTGGAATGATTAAAGAAAAAACAGATTTTTTAAAACAAAGTACGATAGTTTTGTAACTTAGTACGCCGCACTTGCTATATAATTTTGGATAAATAAATTGTCTTAAGTTATTTAAGCTAATTCGACTCGGAATTGATAACGTGCTAGCATATTCATAACCATTACCACTTAAATGTGAGGAATTTTCAGCCTTATTCCCTTATATTGTGCTTGTTTCTTTGTTTATGAGTGTGCCGATGTTTTATTTGTTCTAGAACTTGTACTTAATATCTTTAGGAAACCGTTGTGAGATCACATTCATGTGATATAAGTGATTTTAAATGATAAAGAGGCAAAAATAGGATTTACACCAAATAGCCATCCAATAAACTATATATTAGTAATCACATCGATTAGCTAATTTCCAATTAAAAAAAAAAAACCCTTTGTAGCACTTATCTTTAGTGCTAGATACCACTAGAACAACATTCTGAGCCAATCTATTCGTTTCTTGAAATCCAGAAAAAGATGAAAAAATATATATGTATACAACCTTAACCTTAAACCTTGAACCCTGTTGGAAATCCCAAAAAAAAAGAAAATTGAATAAATTGCGGATTATGCTATTTTAAATGAAGTATAAAGGTTGCAAACTTCTAATTTGATTGAAGTGGTATGTCTATCGTAAGTATGGGGAAAACCAAATATTTCTCAAGAAAACAAAAGAAAAAGAACGAAAAATATATGTATGAAATGAATAAAGTGTTTAGCGAAATATGTGCCAAATGGAAACCGTTATTGCAGAAAATGGACTTTCAACTTATAATTTTTATTTTTAAACAATTTTACCATATAATCTCATGTCTAATCTATACCCTTATTATTACCTTTAGCCTAACGTTATAACCAGAATAAAAGTCCTCTTTTGATAAATTTACTTAGTGCTTATGCCATGTCGGTGAAGTTTAGTTTTTTGTACAAGCCTATGGTAATTTATTTAACATGTCTGAGCAACTGAGTGTGATTCCTTTATACCCGATATATGAGTATGAGTGAATTATACTTTCCACTTTCGTAAGATGCTTGGTCGCGTTATCTTTGCTTATGATTTCTTGATGAGATAAAAATAAAATATTTTTAAGGAGTGCTTGAGGGCAAGCAATAGTTAAGTATGGGGGATTTGATAACGCTCTTATTATGAAATATTTATCCCATCGAATATATATATATATATATATATATATATATATATATATATATATATATATATATATATATATATATATATATATATATAATCTGGATCGATTGAGAAGGTTTTATTTTGAGAAGGTTAAGAAGGTTTTCAAAACCGATAGATTTTTAACTTTGATTCATGTTTTTCAAACATAAAACTCATTTTAATGTGATTAAAATTCAAAATGTGTAAAAAAAATTTGAATCAATGTTAAAAATCTCTCGATTTTGCGATATATGTAGAATACTGAATCATCTATACAAATTGAACGAATCATCATCATAACTTGATTTTAACAATGATTTGTGAATCAAATTTGTGATTTATAGATTCGATTCACCATAAAATGATGTTTACTTGTGAATCAAATCAAAAACATGAATCAGTTAGTTCAAACGAAGATTTCTCAATCTTCTCAAAATAAAAACCTTCTCAATGGAACCGGATCCTATATATATATATATATATATATATATATATATATATATATATATATATATATATATATATATATATATATATATATATATATATACTATAAATCAGTATAATTAATAAATTTAAAAATATTATTGTTATAAAAATGTAATTAAAATCAAATATGATTGGTTGATGTATAAGATGAATCCACCATAAATGATATATTAAGAGCATCCACAAATATCCAAGTTTTCAATGACTTGATGCATTTAATGCATACTACCTTAAGAAACTAAAGCTTTTAAGAAATACTTGGTGTTTGTCAAGTCTTTGTGTAAAGCTTTTAAAAAAGCTATTGATGTTGTTGACATAAATAATTCTTAAAAACATTGTTAATATTTAACGACATCTCTATGTTTTGATAATTACAAAACGTAAACTCATTGAACTAAAAATTATGACTTAAACAAGTATTTAACGATAAATATCTCACTTTACATCCAAATCACTTAAGGTGTGAACAAACAAAGTGTTTATTGCATTTTATGATCAAAGGAAATTTTTCTCAAACACTAGACTTTTTATAAAATGTCACAAACATTTTATATCTTTTACAAAATAATTTTTGGAATTAAAAAAATATGTTTAAATCATTATAAATATATGAATTCAGATTTTTAACCAAAAATGGCAAATATAATCAAGAAAAACCTTCCCCACAAAAGGATAAACAAGTCCAACGTTCTGGAGGGGGCGGCCCCCTTAATTATTAAAGGGACCGGCACGCTCCAGAACAGTATTTTTTCTGCCTATAAATACTGGTTCATTTCACACATTTTTCTCACCTTTTGCACCCCAAAACTTTCTGATCTAAATCCCCATTTCCATTTCCTATAATCCTTTGATCATAAATACATTAATATTTGTTTCTAAGTGATCCAAGTCTCATCCTTTCAAGTGCAAAAGAAGAATACTTCTATTCACCAAGACAAGAAGTATTACAACTTGTTGTGACCTCCACATCTAAGTTGTTAGAGCATCATTCATTACTTATATCTTTTTGTGTAATTAGTTGTGAATATTTGGTAGAATATAGATTAGCAAGGTATGTAGATAGAAAGATTTAGGAGTAGATTGTTGTGAAGTAGATTGTTGGGAAGTAGATAGTTGTGAGGAAGATAGTTGTGAAGTAGATAGTTGTGAAGATAGATAGGTGTGAAGAAGTAGTGTTGTAATTAAGTTGTGACTAGGTGTGAAGAAGTTGTGTAGAAGGTGTGACGAAGTTGTGGTGTGAATATTGGTGTGTAAGGTTTTCTCTACCATAAGGGAGCTTGTTGACATAGTGAAGAAAACTCTCGAGTTAGGTGCTCAGGGAGTGGAGTAGGGTAAGGAAGGTGTCCTTGTAGCCGAACCACTATAAATCTCTTGTCTCGCGGTTCGATCTTTCCATCTCTTACTTATTTCATTTCTTACTTTATTATAGTCTTAGTATTTTATTGTAGTTGTTTATATTGTGCAAGACTTGAATTCACATAATATCGAATCTACAATTTTTGTAAGTAAACAAAACACGCAAACAAATTTTTTATAACAAATTAAAAAGACGTAAAACTATTCAACCCCCTTCTAGTTTTCCACAATTGCTATCAAGAACTAGGTCAAGCGAGATTTTTAAAATATATTGTATTTTAAAACTTGCAACGATCTGTGGAATTTGAAAAATATTTAGAATGACAATCTATGCAAACACCACTATTTGAAAGTGATAGATTTTTATATTGGAAAAATAGATTCGAAACTTATGTGAAATCTAAAGATCTTGATCTTTGGCATGTTATTACCTTTGGTGATTTTCCTCCTACTAAAAAAAATCCGGAAACTAAAATGGATGAAATTGTACCTTTTGTAAAACAAAATGATAATTTGAAAAAGAAACTAGCAAAAAATAATGAAGCTAAAATGGTAATTTATAATGCGTTACCACGTAAAGAATATGAAAGAATTTTTATGTGTAAAACCGCCAAAGAAATTTGGGAGTCACTACTTATTATTTACCAAGGTAATAGTCAAGTCAAAGACAATAAAATAGATCTTCTTGTACAGCAATATGAACAATTTACGATTCTGGAAGAGGAATCAATTGATAATGTTTTTGCTAAATTTAACACTATTATCACAAGTTTAAAAGCACTTAATGAGACATTTTCTTGTAAGAATTGTGTTAGGAAATTTCTTAGGGCATTGCATCCAAAACGGCGAGCTAAGGTCACAACAATTGAAGAATCGAAGAATTTGATGACGTTATCACTTGATGAACTTATTGGCAACTTGAAGGTCCATGAAGAAATTATAAAAAAAGATTCGGAAACGGTCAAAGTCAAGAAAGAACAAACTAAATCTATTGCTCTAAAAGCTAAAAAGGAACTTAGTAATGATGATGATTCAAGTGACGAGAGTGAAGACGAAGAATATGCAATGGTCATAAGAGAATTCAAGAAATTCTTCAAAAGACGAGGAAAATTCACTAGATTTCCACGAGACGAGAGAAAGTCGTTCCAAAGAAATAGAAGTGATAACTACGGGAAAAGAAAGTGTTTTAGATGTGGAAGTCCAAATCATCTCATTGGTGAATGTCTAAAGCCACCGGATTATGAGAATCAAGGCGCCTTCGTTAGTGGAACATGGAGTGATAGTGACAAAGAAGAAGTGGAAAAGCCAAGAGACGAAAAATATTTTGTAGCCAAAGCAACCGATGAAATATGTTTAGGAATAGACTTTGACCCCGACGAATGGATCAAGGATAGCGGATGTTCGAGGCACATGACGGGGAACCGCAAGCTATTTTCTACATATAAGGCATACAATGGAGGTAATGTTATTTTCGGTAGTGACTTGCGTGGAAAAATCATTGGCAAAGGTACGATCTCTCAAGACTCACTTACTATTGAAAATGTTGAGCATGTAGATAATTTAACATATAACTTGCTTAGTATAGGCCAAATATGCGATAATAAATGTAGGGTTACCTTTACCGATAGGGATAGCGAAATAGTTAAGAATGGAAAGGTCATAGGTAGAGGAATTAGGAAAGGAGGCATATATGTTATGAAACTAGGAAACAAACCGGAAGATAGGATATGCCTAGAAACCCTAGCTGAAAACTCCACTTTGTGGCATAGGAGATTAGGACATGCTAACATGCAACAAATACAATCTTTAGCCTCTAAAGAACTAGTTAGAAACTTGCCTAACCTAAGATATGACAAACACTTTTGTGATGCTTGTAAAATTGGAAAACAAGCTCATGCTAGTCACAAAGCTAAGAATATAATATCCACTACTAGGTGCCTAGAATTATTACATATGGGTCTATTTGGTCCATCCGCTGTGCGGAGCTATGGAGGAAACAATTAGACCTTAATAATAGTAGATGACTATTCACGATACACGTGGACTAGGTTTTTAAGTGACAAAACCCAAGCCTTTGAAAATTTTGAAATATTTAGTAAAATAATTCAAAATAAATTAGGATGCACAATAGTATCTATTAGGACGGACCATGGTAGGGAATTTGATAATGAAATACAATTCGGAATATATTGTGATTTAAATGGAATATCTCACAATTTCTCCGCTCCTCGTACTCCTCAATCAAATGGCGCAGTAGAAAGAAAGAATATGTCGCTACAAGAAATGAGTAGAACAATTTTAAATGAACAATCCATCCCACAAAAATTTTGGTGTCACGCTGTAGATACATCAACATATATTATTAATAGGGTATCAATTAGGAGAATTTTAGGAAAAACTCCTTATGAGTTGCTAAGAGGTAGAAAACCTAACTTAAGCTACTTTAGGATATTCGGAAGTAAATGTTATATTTTGAACACTAAGGATTACCTTACTAAGTTTTACCCAAAATCATACGAAAGAATATTTTTAGGCTACTCGCAAAATAGTAAAGCATATATAATACTAAACAAACACACTATGAAAGTAGAAGAATCATTAAATGTAACATTTGATGAAACTCAACCACCTTCTAAAACATTACCTTTAGAAGATGATGACTTAGTCGAAGATGAAGCTATTGAGGTTAGTAAATCAAAACCCAAAGGAAATGATAATGAAAATATAGACTTAGAAAATAACGAAGTCGTAAATATTAGGGAATCTAAATCGCATCCATTAGATAACATAATAGGAAGTCTTAATCAAAGAACTCTTAGGTCACAAGCCCAAGATAAAAATAACTTCTTTTGTTTCCTTTCAGCAATAGAACCTAAGAATATTAATGAAGCATTAAAGGATGAAAATTGGGTTGTAGCTATGCAAGAAGAATTAAACCAATTTAAGGCTAATGATGTTTGGGAATTAGTCCCAAATTCAATGAACATGACCATCATAGGGACTAAATGGGTATATAGGAATAAGTTAGATGAAAATGAAATAGTAACTAGAAATAAAGCTAGGTTAGTTGCCCAAGGTTATAATCAACAAGAAGGAATTGATTATGACGAAACATATGCCCCCGTAGCTAGACTAGAATCAATTAGAATATTACTTGCCTAGACTTTAAGTTATTCCAAATGGACGTGAAAAGTGCATTCCTCAACGGTTTTATCAATGAGGAGGTTTATGTGGCACAACCTCCAGGATTCATTGACTTCGCAAAACCTGATTATGTTTATAAGTTAAAGAAAGCTTTATATGGACTCAAACAAGCTCCTAAGCCTTGGTATGATCGATTAAAAGCTTTTCTTATTAAACATAATTATTCCATGGGAATGGTAGATAACACTCTTTTCACTAAAAAGAAAGACCCAAATCTCATCATTGTTCAAATATATGTTGACAACATTATATTTGGATCGACTTGTCAAGAAATGTGTGATGAATTTGCCAAAATCATGCATGATGAGTTCGAGATGAGTATGATGGGTGAACTAAACTTTTTCATAGGATTACAAATAAAACAATTAGAAGATGGAATATTCTTTAACCAATCTAAGTACATTAAGGAAATGCTTAAGAAATTTGGCTTAGAAGACTCGAAACCCATGAAAACTCCCATGTCTACGGAAGTGAAACTCACAAAGGAAGATGAAGGTGAGTCCATAGATAATACTAAATATAGAGGAATGATAGGTAGTTTACTATACTTAATGGCAAGTAGACCCGATATCATGTTTAGTGTTTGCCTTTGTGCCCGCTTTCAAGAGGATCCCAAAATCTTTCACCTAGAAGCGGTTAAGCGTATCTTCCGATACATTAAAGGCACTATACACTTAGGATTATGGTATCCTAAGGGATCCGGCATAGAAACCATCGTCTATGCGGATTCGGATCATGCGGGAGACTACGTAGATAGAAAGAGCACTAGCGATATTTGCACGTTTATGGGATGTTGTCTAACATCTTGGTTTTCGAAGAAGCAAACTGCTCTTGCAATTTCTACCACCGAAGCCAAATACGTAAGCGCTGGAAAGGCATGTCAACAAGCACTATGGATGAAACAAGCTCTAATAGACTATGCATTAGGTTAGAAAATGTTCCTATTATGTGCGATAATAAAGGTGCGATATATTTAAGTAAAAATCCGGTTCAACACTCTAGGACTAAGCATATAGAAATATGCCACCACTTTCTTAGGGATAATGTACAAAAAAGAAACATATCTATAGAAAATGTTGCATCGGAAGATAACATTGCGGATATTCACTAAACCCCTTAAGCGTGAATTATTTAACCACTTGCGTTTAGGATTAGGAATGATGGAACAAATTGACTAAATTTTACTGCATTTACACCACTTATTTATTGCATAAAATATATTTTTATTTTTCCTTCTACTTCTTCATATCTGAGTCTAGGAATCTATTTCGCAAAAAATTAAAGATTGAGAAACCTCATTTTATTGCATAAACATTCTTATAAAACCCAATCGAACTTTCTTTAAAAAAATTAAAAAAAAATAAAAAAATAAAAAAACTACTCTCACATCTAGGAAACACATGAAAACCATCTTTCTTGCATTATTGACAAATACTAAAAACTCTTTCTTAAATCATGCATAAAATCTCACATGAATCGTCAAAATATATAATCTAATATATACCATTAACATTCATGGATTGAGCAAAAATCGAATCAAGGAGATTTTGGATTGTTTCTTAGGAAATTTTCTCATTTGCATTTAGAAGTCGAAACAATCACAACTCCACATTTGTTGCATATAGGCACTCACTAGGACATAATCACATAAAAATATAAAATATTGTCTTTTTGTTCCATCACTAGTTACTCACTCACTAGTTGCCTTTGTCTTTAATTTAAGATAGTTTCACTAGGAAGAAGTGATTGCTCTTGCCTTTTCCTGTTTACTCTTGGTAATTATTGCTTACATGATTGTTCTATTATTTAAGTAATTTTGCATGTATGTTATATTATGATTAGATTAGATGCTATATTGCTTCAAAGAGTAGAACTTGCTTGAATCCAAATCCAAAGACACAACTTTTCTGCAAATTTTCTGCCAAAAACCCAATTCTGGCAATCTGGAAATCACCAGATGGGCGGCCCCCTTAATTATGTAAGGCGGCCCCCTTAATGATTAAGGGGATCGGCCCCTAATTAAGGGGACCGACCATCTTATGGTCGGGTTTACATAATCTTTTATGCTTTTTAGCCCATTTCATCCTACACTTCCCAAATTTCACAAACATATTTTGTCCTAATCTCCCAAACAAACCTTATCCATCCATAAACACACAAATCTCACACTATAAATACCCCAATCTTCAAACTCTCCATTCATCTCATCATGACCTCCCCAAACAAACCAAAACCAAAAGCCTCAAGGCTAGCAAGGATGACGGAAAAACCCGTTTGGCGAAGAAAAAGCCCTCGAAACAAATCAATCATAACCAATGAAGTTGGAAATCACTCAACACATCCAACTACTTACTTCCCACACTTTACACCAAACCTTCAAGGACATTCCTTTGATCCTCTTTACAAACCATACAACATTGGCCAAACATCCACCTTCATGCCAAACTACACATCTCAACCTCCAACCACTTATAATGATTCCTACAAGTTTGATCAGCCATCAAACTACACTTCTAATAATTTCAATTCCAACTACACAACCTCAATTCATCCATATCAACAAAATGACTATCTCTACATTGCCACGGAAAAGCAAAAGTTTCGTAAAGAAATAAACCAAATTCATGATCTAAGTGATCTCCTTACTATGCATCTTGCACAACGCAACAAAGGGCAACCTCCATCATCACCCTATGCAAATTGCTTACCTCACTCTCTCAACTTGGATCAAGTTACAAACCACACTCACTTTTGCCCTTGTTGCATCTTCCTTCAAAAACAAATCCTCAACTTGAGTGAAGACATTTCTTGGATCGAATATCTTCTCACTCGTCCCCATCCAATACCACCCTTGACACGATACAACATCGTGAGATCCACCTCTTCCGCTCCATACCCCACTCCATATCCTTCTCCATCAAACAACTAAGCGTTATGCTTATGCACCCCTCAACCAAATAAAACACTCAACCATGGGTTGCAAGCAAGTACAAGAACTCTCTTTGGCAAATTTATGACTATGTTGTTTCTTTTATTTTATTGTAATCAATATGCTTCTAGCATATTGAATGTTGTAATGATGTTCATTTCTATGATCATCTTAAATGATTAAATGAATCTATTTTTATTTGCTTTGCATATATATGTCTTGTATTCTTCACATATTTTTTGTAGTCAAGCATTCCATAGCTCGTTTCCTTGGTGCTCTCAAATGAGGAGGAACACACATCAAGGGGGAGATTTATACCCGTTTAACTTCTTTTATGAAGCTTAATCGGCATAACCTTTTTGATTTTACAAAAAGGGGGAGAAGAGAATATTAAACTCTAAATACTTGTTTAAAAATTAATTTTTAGACCTAATGAGTTTAAGGTTTTGTAATCATCAAAAAGGGGGAGATTGTTGACATAAATAATGCCTAAAAACACTGTTAATATTTAATGACATCTCTATGTTTTGATAATTACAAACCGTAAACTCATTGAACTAAAAATTATGACGTAAACAAGTATTTAACGATAAATATCTCACTTTACATCCAAATCACTTAAGGTATGAATAAACAAAGTGTTTATTGCATTTTATGATCAAAGAAATTTTTTCTCAAACACTAGACTTTTTATAAAATGTCACAAACATTTTATATCTTTTACAAATCATTTTTGGAATTAAAAGAATGTGTTTAAATCATTATAAATATATGAATTCAAAATTTTAACAAAAATGGCAAATATAATCCAGAAAAATATTCCCTACAAAAGGACAAACAAGTCCAACGTTCTGGAGGGGCGGCCCCCTTAATTACCTAGGCAGCCCCTTTAATTATTAAGAGGACCGGCCCATAATTAAGAGGATCGGCACGCTCCAGAACAGTATTTTTTCTGCCTATAAATATTGGTTCATTTCACAGATTTTTCTCACCTTTTGCACCCAAAAATTTTCTGATCTAAATCCCCATTTCCATTTCCTATAATCCTTTGATCATAAATACATTAATATTTGTTTCTAAGTGATCCAAGTCTCATCCTTTCAAGTGCACAAGAAGAATATTTCTATTCACTAATACAAGAAGTATTACAACTTGTTGTGACCTACACATCTAAGTTATTAGAGCATCATTCATTACTTATATCTCTTTGTGTAATTAGTTGTGAATATTTGGTAGAATATAGATTAGCAAGGTGTGTAGATAGAAAGATTTAGGAGTAGATTGTTGTGAAGTAGATTGTTGGGAAGTAGATAGTTGTGAGGAAGATAGTTGTGAAGTAGATAGTTGAGAAGATAGATAGGTGTGAAGAAGTAGTGTTGTAATTAAGTTGTGACTAGGTGTGAAGAAGTTGTGTAGAAAGTATGATTAAGGTGTGACGAAGTTGTGGTGTGAATATTGGTGTATAAGGTTTTCTCTCCCGTAAGGGAGCTTGTTGACATAGTGAAGAAAACTCTCGAGTTAGGTGCTCGGGGAGTGGAGTATGGCAAGGAAGGTGTCCTTGTAGCCGAACCACTATAATTCTCTTGTCTCGCGGTTCGATCTTTCCATCTCTTACTTATTTTATTTCTTACTTTTTTATAGTCTTAGTATTTTATTGTAGTTGTTTATATTGTGCAAGACTTGAATTCACATAATATCGAATCTACAATTTTTGTAAGTAAACAAAACACGCAAACAAATTTTTTTATAACAAATTAAAAAGACGTAAAACTATTCAACCCCCTTTTAGTTTTCCACAGATGTAATGCTAAAAACACTACTAAAAGACTTTTTAAAATAGGAAAAAGCTTTTACACATTTGAACCATTGTGGATGCTCTAACAAAAAGTAGGCATGGTGAAAGGGTGTTGCACATCCTCACTTGTGGGAAACAAACAAATAAACCAAACAATTTTTTTTTTTTTTTTTTTTTTTTTTTTGCATCAATCTCAAATTTAACCCTACCCTTTCCAACTAAACGAGCCTTTTATTTTGTGCCTAAATATTTGTGTAAATAATTCATCAACCAGACACGCTTCTTCACATAGAGATAAAATTAGCGATGTATTTTAAATCTTCCAATTTTTTTTCTACAAGTTATGGGGTACTAATATTATTACCAACAAACAATATAATACGGAGTATTAGAAATGAGATGGAGAGTGAGAGAGAGTGGTCAGTGAAGGGTGGGTCAGAAACGTCAGTGACTCAGTAAGTCTACTGTAATATAGGAGTAGGTGTGACGTAAGCCATTTTAATTTCACCGTATCCCGTGCTACATATAGTCATTCCGTCAATTCTCATCATACTTTCACTCCTTGTCTTTGGCGGCAGACGATTCATCAAATTAAACACTGTCTTATACACGCTATGCATTACGTGTATGTATGCTTTTATACTGGATAACATTTAAGGTTAACCTGCTTTTAACTTTTTACACACGCTCATCGACTTAAAAGCTTATCCTCCCAAAATATTTCTTTCACCAAAAAAGGATTAACTAGAGTTTGAGTAACATGGTTGACTAGAAAGACAAATTGATGTATGCTAAGAAATTCCAAACTGTGTTTTCCTATCAGTTTAACCCAAGTTTTCACGACATAATATTTCTGGATTGTACTTTTTTAATTGCTTTTGTAACATCTAATACACATATGAGAGTTCTTATCGGGGGAATGTATATACACACTCCATACACATCTTTTTATTTATAGCATAGTTCTACTGTGTGCATAGCGGTTTTGTATTGTGTACATAACGGTTTGTATGGTGTATTATAGAAGGTGCGTTGTTATCCTAGCCACTTTTTAACTTTCCAGACCCACCTTTTTACTTTTTTTATTACGTAACAAAATAAGATTTTTTTTTTTTTTTTTTTTTTTTTGTTTCATATTTTTTGGCAAAATTAAAATAATAAAAGAAATTAAAACGAGAGAAAGTATTAGAATCATTTTAAGAGGGTACTACCAATAATCTATCCCGTCATTTTATTACATGTTATATACATATCATGTTGGTTTTGACATGAAATAATTAGATAAGCTCATGAATCATGATTGTCCTATTCATAATAAAAACACAAAGTGACTCGAGTAATATTTACATGAAAATTCGTAGTTGTGCATTGTAAATTTGACAACGAATGTACATGTCTTTTATTGTACTTGGCTAACTTATAACGAAAAGGATGATCGGTTAATTAAAAGCATGTCATGGAACATGCTGCCTTCTCTAATTAATTGTTAAACCTTTTTTATATTTGGCTGGTTCAAAGTAAGTGTTCATTACTAGTCGATTACCCGCGCCTAGCGCGGTGGTATCTAGTTTTCAACATAGTTTGGCGGAAAATATTTTCCCTTTCGACATACTATATTTGTTGCGATAGGGAATTCTTTACAAAAAATATATTTTGATAGAATGGTCGTATATTGGCGGCTATATCGATTTCTACAAATTTTGGTAAAGTAGACTTGAACGTGTAAGTGTGTTTTCTTATGTCATTATTTTAAGTTGCATTAGTCGACGAATGTACGTTTTTTAGCGGTGTCAGTAACGTTTTTAAAATGAGATATTCAAACCTAGTTATAATTTTATTTTATCTTGTAAAGTTAGAGTTTTGTGTCACTTGATGTATGTGTTTTCTCCTGTTCCAAAATTATTGTCTTTATTTTTATCATTAAATGTTTCAAAAAATTGGATTGAGATCTTCTTAAATTATGGTTAACATGACCTATCATGTTTAGTTTTTTGTGAGAGAGAAAATATATATAGCCCATATTTTTTAGTTGAAAGAAATACTTTTATCTATTTTACTTATTTTTTGTTGGTCAATATAATGGGTGATGTTAAAAACAACTTAAGAGAATATCAATCCTATAAAATAATACTCTTTTTTAGTCTCTTTTTTGTGAGAATCCAATCAAAACAAAGTTTAACAAGTAAATATGATATTTGATTACTACTTAAAATGTGTAGTGGTCTCAATTTTTTGAAGGGTAAATAATTTTATAATCGAAGAAGTAATATTTTTGTTTTTATATTTTGATGAGTTCACTCTAATAAACCATTTACATTTTATAGAATTTCACTACTTTCGAGTTGAAAACAAATCAAAAAATAAAGCCGGCAACATTTGTTTTTTTGTATTTTGGGTTACGATTTGCTTTCTTGAATACCAAACCTAATCTACTTTTAATGATACAAATTCAAAATCAGTATCATGCTCAAGAAACAAATTTTGGTCACTGAATTTGTCAATAACCAACTTTATTATAAAAATACAATCTATCAACAAATTTTTCATTCACAATTTACACAAGCAAATATCACTTATGAATTTTACATAACAAATTTACACAATATACACTATCAATTTAAATTACAAATATTGTTCCCAAAATTTATGTCATTTTATCACTTATGAAAATTTGCACAAAGGCGACGACAACTTTGGATTCCGGGAAAGACAACAATCTACGGAATAAACTCATATTTATTAGAAAACAAAAAGAACATATTTAAAAATAAACTCATATTAAAATCATAAGAATGATTAGATTTATGAAGAAAAAATTTAAACATATTTATAAAATAAACTCTATAACAAAATATAAACATAAACTTTAAAATGAAATTTACATAATAAGTTTTATATAGCATACTATTTCCGGCAGCGGCAGCACAAAATCCGGCGGCGGCAAAACTAATCCAAGCATGCGGAGACACTGTTTACTGCGACAACAGCTGCAAAAACTTTTTGCGGCAAGATAGCAGCGGTAAGCGGCGACTATAACAAAAAATACCCAAAATGTTAATATACATAGATAGATAAAAAAAAAAAAAAAAAAAAAACCCTTATAGTTCTACAAATAAAATCTATAACAAACTCAAAACTTCATTAACAAACATAGATACCTCAAAACTTAAAATACTCTCTTGATGGTCGCTGGTTTCGGTGGCGGTGTTCTGTGGTGGTTGGGCTGTCGATGGTCGTTGTCTATGGCGATAAGGTCGGTGAGGTCAGTTGGTGGGATGGCTTCCAATGGTGGAGGGTCACGTGGTGGTGAGGACTGAGGTCGGTGATGGAGTTAGTGTGTGTATTTTTTGAGGTATGAAGAAATTATTATCGTATGTTTTGTTTTTAGGTTTTTGTTGTTTGAGCTGAAGTGTGTGTTTACAGCCTTTCAACCATTTCACTTTTTTGATATATTTGAACATTTTTAACTTTTAATATTTCACATTTGACCATTTTTGTTTTATATGTACATAGATAGATAGTATTTGTTTGGTGGGTATTGTTGTTAGTCGAAATTTCTCTGTATACATTTTTAAGACAACACTTATTTTAGACGAGAGGCGTAACTTAAAAATTGTAAAGAGTTGTCATATGCATGGATCTAATACACAAATGCGTAAAAAACAAATGACAATTGATTGGGGTTGTAGAAGGTCAGGCTCATGGTCGATCAGTGCAACACTTCGAGATGTCAAAATGGTGGTCATGGTCATGGTTTATTTTTTAGGTATCCGCGGTTAACCGAACTGAACCGTTTATAATATACATGAAAGTTTTCAACTAAATATTTAAATAATTATACATGAGTTGATTACATAATCGCAACTACTTTTATATTTAACTTTTTTGCTTCTAAAGTAAACATTTACTAAACATCTATTTGTGAAAATTGATTATGTGATCAAAATCTATAAATGTCAAATAAATATATTTTGTTAATCTATTATGTATGTTTATTTGAATGCAATTATTATGACGGGATATCTTTAATATGACTTTAATCTATTAGTGTTATTTAATTTTGATTAAAATGACATTTTACATTCTAGATCATGTTATTGTTCATATGGTTAAACTCGATCAAACGTCTAAAATAGTTAACCGTGACCTGAACCGTAGGTAACCGCTCATTTCGGGTACCCGCATCTCCGGTTACCCGCCTAGCACGGTTCGATTTCAGGTAGTAAAATTATTACCCGCCCCGCAATAGATAGTTTAAATCTTCCAACTAACCAAACCGAACCATCTCGTGTACATCCCTGCGAGAAAGTGATAGAATGTATGTCAATGTGACACTGAATTACAACGGTGATTAATAATCGTCGAAGTGACTGTTGTGGATGCCTTGATTAGCGATTGCACAGGCAGAGTCACCAGCAAGAACAACAATAAAATTTAGCGCACTTTTTTTAAAGTATCAAGTTATAGATTTTCAGGTTAATACACAAATATGTTATCAAACTTTGCAAAATATTCGTCTAAGTTATTGAATTACTCCGTATATTTTTGTTCATCCAAGTTACTCAACTTTACGAATTTTTCGTCAAAGTTACTGAAAGTTTGGTGTTTTGAAACTATTGTCTATGGAATATATATTTTGGTGTTTTTGAATGTTCTTGAATATTTTTTATATAGAAACTAAATTGTAAATACAAATGAAATATAAAAGAGAAAGAAGATGAGGTTATTTTTTGTTATTTTACTTTATAATCTTTACCTATTACAAACAGGTGAAACAAAGTTTAGTAATATATAAGAGGTTATAAAAGTCAAGTAAGTTGCAACAACAACAAACCTAATCATGTCGGGGCAGGGTATGAGAAAAGTTAAGTAAGTTAGATGAACAAAATTAAAAGTTCAAAAACTTTGACGAACATTTTATTTATTATTATTTTTTTTTTAACACTTGTAATATTTGTAGGTTATTTGCTTTTAAAACAGAGTGAAGGGGGGATTTGAACCATGAGCAGCAAAAGGAAATACGGTAGAGGGTAAGACAGTGCCCCATCATTGTCCCAATAATCAGTAGGAATGAAGAGACTGGGCAAATGGGCCTGGTTTTTCTCCTCCGTTGAAGTACATCATCATAAACTCAGCACTTTTTTTAGCTAATTGCCTTCCTCTTCTCTTGTCAAGTCTACACATCAAGCCATACTCAACCCACATTTTCACCATTTCCCGTATTTTATTTTATATTTATACCATATCTCACCTTATTCTTAGACATTATGGAGGCATCTTTCACACGTGTTTGACCACCTTCACACTTGGTCCCCATGACCAGCTACCTTCGCGCTCCAAAGTCCTATTTTTGTGTTGATTTGGGTAGTGCAGACCACTTAAGGAAACACTTTTTTTTTTTTTTTTTTTTTTTTAAGAGTGTGTGAGGTAGGGGTGGCAATTCAGTTCGAATTGTCAGGTTGGCGGGTCAGAAAACCTCAACCCGAACCTGACCCATTTAAATCATCAGATCAGTTACGTCGACCCTAACCTATTTACACGTAACTCAAACCTGACCTATCTAGCCCGTATGGCCGTATATATACTTGGGTTGACGGATTAAATAGGTGACACGGGTTTATATTAAACGGGTATCGGGTTGACCTTTTTAACCCGTTTTATATACAAAACTTAGCACATTACACGAGTTAAACTGGTTAAACAGGTTAGTGGGTCGACTCGTTTAACCCATTTAACTCGTATAATTAAATATAAATAATTTTTAAGAAAAAAAAATCTTAAACTGGTTGGTGGGTTGACCGGTTTATTTTAATTCTAACCCGAATCTGACCTGTTTACTAAACGGGTTAGATATGTCGACCCAAACCTAACCCGAAATCTATTTGGCTCAACCCGAACCTGTTAATTTTCATGTCCGTTTCAGGTCGGGTTTGTGTCCGGTCAGAAATTGCCACCCCTAGTGTGAGGTATATCATAGGATATGTTTGTATAAAGTAAGTTATTTTTATATATTTGGTTACGTGGTAACCACTACACTTCTAAAGGTGGTGGTAATATGATGTATCGAAAAGTTGTTGTGATGCTAAAGTGAAAATGATGGTCATGTGTCCATTACACCTAACCTTATATTGGTATTATCTAAACTACATATAATGGAGGAAGATCATTTCCTCTATTAAATAATTAAAACAATTCAAAACTTAATATTACGTAATAAACGATTAGAGGTGATTTGTACACTCTCATATTTAATTAGAACACTCTAAAACGTGCATTAAACAGTTGTATTGTAAATAATAGCAGGGTCCCTGCGCGATACAACTGCGGGCACCCTGTAATTTAATTTTTTCGGCTAATAATTTATTTTATTTGTACTTTTTTTGGCAATAGCTTTGCTGATTAGTTTTTTATAGCAAAAGTTTGATGAAATTTTGTTTAGATTGTATTATTTTATTTATTTATTTATTATTATTATTATTATTATTATTATTATTATTATTATTATTTTGTTTAGTAGTTTGCTTGGTTTGTATAATATGTGAACATATTTTAGTTTATTATGTTCTTTTTGACAATAAATTTTTGGATATAAAAAATTTCGTTTAGCTCGTGTCCGTTCGGGCTCAAGCCCGTTTGACCCGTGCCCATTCGGACTCGAGCCCATTTGGCCCATTGCCCGTTCGGGCTTGAATATTTGTATAATATGCTTTATTATTTGTATTAGTGACATTTAATGCAGAAAATGTATTTAAGTTGGTTGTACAATATACTTGATAATTTGTATTTTTTAAGTAAGGGTTGTTTTAATAAGTGCATTAATTGTATTTATTGACAAGTTAATTAATTGTATTTAATGTACATAACGATTTATTTATTGTATTTAATGTTAGTATTAATTGTATGCTAGAATTAAATATGAGGAGAATTTCTATAAGTAGCATGTGTTGTTGTACTTATAGCTTTAGAAGTTGTATTGCTTAATTTTAAGTATTTCTAGGCATTCATGCTTTATAATATATTTTAACTGTGTAGATTGAGTGTCTCAATCAAATTTATTAATGTATCAATATCTTCCTATAAACTATACATGCATATTGTACAATTAACTTATGCACTAACACACACACACACACACACACACACACACACACACATATATATATATATATATATATATATATATATATATATATATATATATATATATATATATATATATATATATATATATTCAAGTAATGTAATCATTAAAACACTCTTCAATTCAAAAATACAATTAATAAATCACATGGTACAAATCAGATAAGCTATTAAAATAAAATTTTAAATAGCAAAATCATTATATATATCTCTACATTATATATAACAGGAGGCATTTGAAGAAAATGCCACCTCATTGCCCAGTCAATGCCCAGTAATTCAATTTCAGCCATGTCATCACATTATAATTTATTTTGTATTACATTTTTTTTAACACTAAAATTCGGAAATTTTAAAAAATTTTACCAATTCAAGGATCGAACCTAGGGAGGTAGAAATATTAATAAACATGATAACCACTAGAACAATGCATGTTTTGAGTTATATCTTGCAAGTTAATATCCATAAACCTATGCAACAGATAAGTAGGAAGATCCCTACAACTTAGGTAACCCTAATCAAATTAGATATACGTAAAAAAAAACACACCTCATTCATAATATACTTTTCCTCAAAAACCCTAATATCCTTTTTCCTCAGAATCTCCTTCAATCATCGGTTTATGGATTTTTGTGTTTTCTTCATCACAGGTTTGCAAGAAAGCATTGATGTTGAATCAAGGTCAGTATCTACTTTTCTTACACAAAATCCTAATATCAGTCATATCGTAACTTTTTTCTCAAAACTATGACGCATGTTGTGTTTTATTTTACAGCACCAATCTATTATTTGACATATTTAATCTTTCTTAATTGCAACCGAAGGGCGTGGCGATACGTAGGAGAAGTTTTCTGTCCACCGAAGTAAGTTGAACATCTGTTTATTTAACTCTACAAGCAGACTTTTATTACTCTCAGTCGTAAGATTGTTATGCTACTAGATATGTATAATATGTATTATGAAGGACGGGTACAACTGTCTCATTGACATTACCATAGATTTATGAAAATGTATTATGGCTCTTTTACTATTGTGGCTCTTTTTGTTCTTGATGTAAGTTATTACTTTCTTCGTAGAATTAATGGTCACATGGATTTGGTTCGTAATCAAAACATTCTTCTTTGTGAATCTGTTAATTAGTATATATTTTTGCTTAGTTTTGTTATTGTGTACTTGTGAATGTTTAGGTTAAAGGATCTATAACCGTTTCCACTACTGAAAAGATGTCTGCTCCTTAGATTATAATAAAATCCAGGGATTTGATCAAGCTTTTGTCAAGAATTATTCCTGCACCTCAGGTACGCATGTTATTACATGATTATTTACTGTTTAGTACTTTGTAAACTATCTGCTTCATGTGAAGTTCTTACCCAAGTGATTGTCGTTGTAGGCACTTAAGGTTATAAATGATGAAATGCATTGTGACATCATCAAGATTTGTCGTTTAGGAAGAAAGAAGGTAGTGATTACTAATGTGTAACTTATGTCGTTGTCATTCGAATGGTTTGTTATTTTGTAAGATTTGATGCAAGAAAGCTGACTGCCATTATGTTTACTTCTCATCAGCCACCATTCTCTTAAAAATTAGGATTTTCATAACTAAATTTACAATCTTTAACCAGGTTTATTCAATATCTGATTCCTATTTCAATTATTATGTGATTCTTCGTGATAGGTTATTCGATCATGGGTATTCTTAAATTATGATTTTGATTATGCTTACTTTTGATTAAAGGTAATAATTTCATTTTTTTAAGGTTTTTTAATATTTTAATTTTGGTCATGAGTTACCGATGACTTATTGTGTGATTACCAATTAAGGTGTTCGAATTGGCGTCAGGAATTGATAGCGAGTATGTTGATGATCAAATGTTAATACTATGTACATCAGTTGTGACATGGCGATTTCTACAATTTCCTTGCAAACGGATTGTTTTGTTCCAGTAGACTAACGAAGAGTAAATTTTCTTCAAACTTTTACTTCGTTGCTTAATCACTTATATTTTAAGATTTTGTTTTGTTTGAGATATGGTTTATTCATATGTTTGGCAGCCAATCAAGAAAAGTTTGATATAGAACTCCGTAATGCATTGTCCATAGCGTACTCCTACAGAACAGGGTATAAAGAAAATCAGGTTCATTTTTCTTAGGCACCCTTTTCACAATTTCCTACTTTATTTTAAAAACACCCCCTTTTCACTATTACATTCATTTTAATGTAGGTGAAGACTACCAGTTGGACCATTCTTACACATCTGATACGGTTTACAGTCCACAACAGAAGCATATCCGACTCCCCCTTTCCACCATTTTTAATGTTGTGGGCGAGAGGGGGTGGGTTTGGGTAATGGGTCATTTTTAGAACAATTTAGTTTTGGCTGGTTTGGGTTGACCCAACTCACGTTTTACACATTTTCAGGTTTTTAATGAATAGAAGTGTAGGTAGTTGCATGATACCTGGAAGTGGCTACTCACCGAGTTTGCATCATGTTATGGGGTTTCTGAAGCTTATAAAGAGCTAAGGTACTGACTTGCTCTTCTTTAGTTAAATTTGTCACAAACACTCAAAGCATACCTGATTTTGAGTTAAATTTAACTCAAGAAGTAGCAAGTATACCTGATTTTGAGTTAAATTTAACTCAAGAAGTAGCAAGTAAATGCAGGAAATGCAATTTACCTGATTCTCTGTTTCATGTCTAACTTATCTCATTTCAATGCATTTTGATATCTAAGTTCTCATTATATAACACTAAAGTTTTGTTTTTTGTTTTTTACATGGAATTCTTCATAATATTATATCACTGTTAAGTACTCATTGAAGGGTAGGTTGATTGTGACATAGATATGGGGTGTTTGGGATTGCTTTATTCAAACTGTGTGTCTTTTCATGTCCACCACCAAATTATGACCAGTAATCGCTGCTACTATAGGTTTTCTTGTAGCTATAGTCAGGAAAATGACCTCAGTTATGAGTGTTTTGACACTCATAATTTTAGTAAAACGTCCAATGTGTGTGTTTGTGTGTGAGATTACTTACTTCCCTTGCAATACAGGTTGAATGGGTGGGCGATACAGAATGACCTGCTTGAGCTCCTTTACGCGATAACTGAATGCTCACAACTTCTAAGTTAGAAGATTGGGATAAGGCATCTGACTGAGCTCGATCAGTTGAGAGTGAGGCTAAAGCTTTACTCGGTTTTAAACGAACAAGTAATTAATTTCCGTGAACCATTTATATTTACTAATTTGAAATTTTGTATTTATATTATATTTATTGTTATTTGTATTTGTTTTGTTCAGATGGATTACCTCAACCTATGGCCTTCAATAGAAAAAGAACACGATATTTCTTTGTCTGGTGCTAATAAAGATCTAGAGTCAAGCACTCTCTGACTTCCTATAACCGAAGGTGCATGGGATGTCATTTTTCCAAAATATGTTTAGTTAGATTTCATTAGCTGTGGCAAAATGGGCGGACCGGGCAAGTTGGGTAATGGTTTAAAATGTATCCAGGTCAAAACATGTAACTTTTTGGTACCGGGTTGACCCAAAGCGCTTTTGTTCATAGTTTTTAGAATCTTCAATACATCACAAGTGTGTCAATAATGTAAATATTTTATGCATTAAATTACAATTTGACCCATTTTCAAACAATTTAACCCAATTAAATTGATTTTTTTTTTTTTTTTTTTTTGCTTTTTCCGTATTATTTTACATTTGACCTGTTATTGCCATATTTATATTTCATCATCTGATAGTATAATTTTACAAATTTTCAGCCAGATGTACAAACTCTGAAGTCATCTCTTTGCTCAGCTATCCAAGTAATGCATACAGTGGGATCCTCTATACTATCTACTTTATCAGGCATAAGACTGGTGATGTTTATATCTTAAGTTGTTGGTAGCTTTTGGTAGTTATGGTTACTAATTCTAACTATCTTTATACAATTGGAGAATACTATCATTACCATTGGTTGCACATTTTGATTCTGTCAAACATCTTCTCAGTATGCTAATGACTGTGTCATTTCTAGGGGTGATAACCAAAGTCTTATATAAAAATGGGAAACGGGTCGAAAGGGTCATACGGGTTGAATGTTTTCCAAACTCCAAAGTGTGTATGGCATTGAAACTCCTATATCACACCATTACATCTAGAATGTGCCAAATGCAATATAACTTAAAAAGTAACATTTGTGCAAAATATATTAACACCATTGTGCATATTGGTTTATATACTTAATTTTATATAATGTTGCCTTTTATAAGGAACAAGCTCATTTGACAATTCAATTTTAATGGTGTCCAGTTCATTTTCCATCTTTTTTTTTTTTTTTTTTTTTTATTTATTTTATGCGTTGAAACTTTTCTGTACAGGTGCTAATCTTCTCATCAGTAAGGAAATTGAAACTTGTGGATTTTGGTTTATCCAAACCATACTCCAAAGAATAGGAAATCTCACAAATAATGTTACTACTTTGTGGAATGTGTAAGTGATTAATGTATCAATTTACTACATATCCTCTATTTTAATCATATATATTTTATGAGTTTAAATTAGTATAATCCTTGGTATGTACAACTCCTTCGAAAGCATGTAACTAACTGCTAAATAGATTGAAATGTATGATCAAAATCCTATAACTAAGTATTGCTTCTAACACGTGTTATACGTATAGGGTTCCTATGTCACATATAAAGTTGGATTTGGAGATCGTTGTGTAAAGGGAATGATACTTTTTGCCAAGTATGCCCGAGAGAATAAGGTTCAATAACTTGGCATTTGCCAAAGAACGTAGATAGATCTGTAAGTTGTTTCATATGTTTTCAACCATTTCAAACATTATATTTAAAAGTTTGAGCAATGCATACAAATCTTGGGATGGAAAGGGGCAAACAGTACTGAATTTGTTAAGCATGCACCTAATCCTATTGTAATATTCATGCGAGAGGTATCCAGCTTCATTTAATTTTAGATAGTACTTCATTATTATACTTTGGCCTTTTATTATACTTAATCATATTTTTTTTGCCCAAACTTAATCTTATTCTATGACTTGATCATCCAACATGGCTTTTCTTAAAAATACTTTGTATGTTATTAGGAGACAACAATTATACATATGACATGAATCTGTATGCTGAAGGTGGTAACTGTATGTTCCCTAATACAAGGTATGTGATATCACATTGGTGAGCAATTTATCCAGGAAATAACTTAAAGATCGTATGCTATCATTTTTAGCTTTATTGGTTGTTTATCTTATGTAATTAAATGTAAACTTTTCATTCCGTGGTCTATGCAACCGTTGTGGAAGTACAAGACATGCAAGTGAAACAAATGCAGTTTATTAAGTTGCTCTTACGCCAGTCTTAAGGGATGCTCAAGGTTCCATGTTTTGTGGCTCAAGGTTATACATTTTTGGAAGCATCAACAACCGGTTGGAATTGAGAAATTTATTGTAATGTCCGTTGACGAAAATAATGGTTGGCGTGCTCTTGATGGTTTTCGGTCTTACTGTGCGGTGAATTAAATAAGGCTACAGGGATTCCTCAGCCACAAGATAAGGATACCAAAAAGGGGTTCACTATTCTTGTGAGTACCGGTTGTATTCTTGCATTTTGTGTGCAACTTTCATGAGTCATAACCGTATTCATAAGTAATTGTTCAATAATTGTCGTTCCTCAACTATTTTCTTTTATATTATTTATATGCATCCCCTTCTATCTTGATGTCTTTTATCCTCTTGAGATAGACATGAGCGAACAACACAAATGAAGACAATATCCCGGTCTAACTCAACAAAAAGCTTGAGTAAATAGTGTTTGCGGGCCATGTAGACGCAAGCCTGAGCCCAATCCTAGGCCAAGCCTGGTCTAACCAGAAGTCCTAACATGCCAACTATTATCTTCAAAACCCGAGAACCAACAAGAAGGATTCATGTATGCAGAATTTGATCTATCAAAAGAGATTAGCAAGAGTGACAAATCCATTAAAATATGGTATTTTCTCTGTGAATTCATGAGCTGTTATTATTCATTGTTATTATTCATGAGCTCCGTACTTACACTATCAAATGAACACGAACTTAATGACTAAGATTGATTATTTCAGCTATAAATATTAATGCTTATATTTTTCCTACTACAAATATTAATATTTATATTTTTCCTACTACATTTTAATAATGTACTATTTGGCCATTTGTGTCACCGAAGCAATTAAATTTCTAAGAACCACCTGTTACTAGATATTAGAATCACTGAACTTACATGTTAATAACAAGAATATGAACTTCTTTAATATGTGACCCTCAACTTTCGGTGACCAGATATTCAAAATTTTGGCCATAACTTTTTGTTAAGTTGACCATGCATAATACTATCAAAGTTTTCTTATGTGCCGTTTGCTTTTTTATGAGTTTGAATTAAGATTAGGAGTTGGTGCAGGTTTTTCTTTCTTTTTTTTTTAAGAAAAGAAAATAAAAACAACATTAATTTCAAAGTATATTTGTTTAGGCTATTAAAAAAAAAAAAAAAAAAAAAAAAAAAAAAAAAAAAAACCCTCGTCTTGAAAGATTGTACCTTAACTATGCTGTGAGGTCCAAGTGGACCTAAATAACCGGTTTCCTTAGTTACGGACGAGAACGACCAAAGGAAGTAGTACCATATTAGAAGTAGTCATTAGAAAGTTTGTTATTATCGGTTGACTTTGACCCTTTGTGTTTTATATATTTTCTATTTGTTGTTGAAAAAAAAAATAAATAAATAAATAAAATAAAAAGATGATATTCTTATAGGCTAACGTATAAGGGTCATCTACCTATTCAGTTATTTTCAATTTTTGAAACTACTTTATATGCCATTCCAAAATTGTTTTCTCTCCATATCATTTGATGAGTGATTAATTCATTTGTTTCATTTAATATGTACAGCGGTTTGGTGATTGATTTTAATGAATCAAAAGTAGCAATCCAACTTGATACGTGAGCAAACCATTCATGTGTTCATGATGAATATTAGAATATTGCTTATGCTTTATGTTCTAATATGTATGACCATTTCATATGTTTAAAGGAGTTCATTAATGGATATGGAAGTCAGATAAGTATGAACATATGGTTTAGAAAGGGATGTGATTCGCACATCATTTTTTTTTTATTATTTCACCATTTTGTACAATACTGTAATGCACAGAGAGCACACAGTACAGCACTGTAATGCGCTGAATGTGGTGAAATAATAATAAAAAATGGTGTGCGAATCACATACCATTTAGAAATGGTGTTTTAGTATGGTATACTTGAAAGCAAATTGTTTTTTTTTTTTTTTTTTTTTTTTTTTTTTTTTTTTTTTTTTTTGGTTTTTTTTAATCTTTGATCTCATTAAAGCAGGAAGAGAGGACAGTGTGAAGATGCCTATATGATACCGATAAGATGCCTTTTAAACTAAATGATTCAAGTTTGTTTCGGTATGACTATTAATAAAAGTCAGACATTGTCTAAGTTTGGTTTGCTTCTCAAGAGGCTGGTTTTCTCTTATGGGAAACTATGTTGTTGTCTCAAGGGTCAAGAGCATGAAGGGTTTGAAGATTCTATGATGTGATAGAGATGGTAAATACACAAATTCAACGACAAACGTTGTGTATAAAGAAGTTTTATTTTGCATTTGAACTAAAACCATATACTCTATAATGGCGAATAAGTTATTATGTTTTATGTCCTTATATTGGATTACCATTCATTTCTTTTTGTTCTTTATTGACTGAATAGATATTTTATGTTGCAGTTTATTGATTTTTACTTCAAATTTGGCAGCTAACAATTCAATCATTTTTTTTCCTAAGTTACAAATAATCAATATGTGAGAACTTAAATTGTGGTAAACAAACATTAACGTTCTTTTTCAAAATAGTTAGACTCAATGTATGCATAATTTTATCATAACCCTTAACAAAGTAACCTGTATAAAAGACAAATCCCTTAGTATTCCAAGTTGAGGTTTAACATGCGATGGAGTTGAGGATTTACCATTTACATGTGGAATGAGACAACACAAAAGTTGATAATCCATTCAAACTTACACTACTACAAATCTTAACAATTTCCATAACATATTATTGTATTAAACAATTGGATTGAAGTAGTGGGATTCTAAACACTTTTACTTAACTTAATTTTTACAACGATATTTATAAAGCTGGCCTGCCCATTCAAACGGGCCATGTAACTATGGTCATTAGCCAGTTGGATAATAAGTTACCGCTTAAAACAACCGTAGGCAATTCTCTGTTTCCATCTGTTTTGCAATGCCAATTAGTAAAAGTCAAGGCCAAAGGAAAATAAACAACAAACGTTGTATACAAGAAGCTTGATTTCGCACTTGAGTTTATTTGATTCTATACTTTCTTCTTACGTACAACTTTGTAACTTTTTTTCTCTCATATTCGATAAACAATTTTTTTTCATTGTTAATGCATTCAATAAATAACTCCATCACAAAATTTAGTACATTTTTTAAGCTTACAACCCTTTCTTTGTTAAAGTCCACTTTTCAAGCATTTTTTTAACCACCATTATTTCGCTATAGAAAAATATGTCAATGATTTTTATAAGTCATGCTCACCCAACGAACCGGCTATGACTATTAACATAAGAAAACGTAAAGCATCGTCGCAAATGCGGCTATTTTTTTAGTGGTCGGTCATGCGTACATTTCGGTCATGCGTATATTTCTTCAGTCGCCTTCTCTTAAAATCTTATACTATCTCATAAAAATATTATAGATGATTTTTATTTCAAATTATAATTTAAAAAAATGTTCTATCTTTTAAACAATAAATTTAAAATATTTAACAGTTCAGTAATTGTTGATCCTCTAATATTTTCTTATATATTATTTTCTGATAACTAATAACTTCTGACAATAACTATAACTCATGCCCGCCTTCCTTATACATTATTATGGCATATAACATGTTTCAACCGTTTTGTAAGATTATCAAGCCTAATGCTCACTATCTATCACTGATGTCCAACGAAATCCAACGCAAGGCGTACATCATTAATGTACACTCCAATGCTTTATCGAAACCACGTCTTCTGCGAGGACTCGTGAGTGTTGGTCTTCTATGTTCATATGTAAAGTGCATGATTTAATGCAGTTACATTTATTCATTGCCTTGTCTTTATTTAATTGAGATCATTTTTTTGTATTTTTATATTGCCCAGTGTTGAAAAAAAATGCGACAACATGTACTTCTTCACATACCTGTGTAATGCCTAAACATTTACGTGGTGCCCGTGTCGATAAGTGACTGGCCTTTAGGTGTCACATATGTGCATAGCCACCGCCAACATCCTATAAGTGAAGACAAGAAACCTAAAAGTTTTTATGTAGAACCCTTTCTTTCAACATGTACACTTTTCAACCATTGTGACAATTGCCACCCATTTAGGTATGGATGGGTTGACGTTCGTTATGTTATGTATATAATGGGTCAAATATGCAAATATTTTCATTGTAGCCAAACCAGTAACGGATATTAGTCCGACCAGAGTATATTTTCTGATGCATAAAACCTCTTAAACAATTCTATTTAAATATTAAATTATTATTGAGATCATCTAACTATTGTAATTATATTTGACACACTTGATTTTCTATACTAACGAAAAAGTTTTGAAGAAATAGTGTCTGTTTAATCCAACCCATATCGATGTGATGCGCACCTAAAATTACTTGTCTTGAGTCTTGACCCATTATCCAAAGCATCTGTCCTACCCATTTTGCCACCTATAATTGTTTCCAGGTACTGTATCATTATGATGGGCTAAGCATTGGTATGATCTATGCCTCTACTTTACTGATTCTCTACTACTTTATAGGTAAGTGCTTCAACAGTTAAAACGGTTCCATTATGATGTTACAAAGAACTTTCTATATTTAATTGTTCTATAATAGTTAACGTTCATTTAAAAGCTTTGCTAGAATATGTGAGGAAAAGATAAAATCGTATATATGTTGTTAAGGAGCTTTCCTAGAGATACTGACACAATGACATAATTTGTTATGCTCAACCACTGCAAGGAACCTACACATGCAGAGCTATTTATATTGACCCGTACACGCAAAGATGGCCAGCCTATGAATCAAGAGACAGCTATTGTCATAGTATGTAGTTTAAATGATATACTATATTCTTAGTAACAATTTTGTATCTTTTAATTGTTGAATAAAAGTAAACGTTTAATTCATTTCGTTCTTAATGCACTCAATAATAATATATGTATGTTTATATCTTTTTTTTTTGTTACTATCAAATTACAACACGCTATATATAATTAATTAACATGTATGTGAAATGTATACAATGTGTATTATACAATAGTATAGACTAAATATTGCATCAAAAGCTACAGTTATGTTTTTACATGCAACACATGCATTTGGTACCGGGTATATACAAAGGAAAAAACAACATAACAAAATTAAATAAAATTAACGTCCTTACAAATAATTTTCCATTAACAGACACCATAAAAGTTATAATTATAAGTCATGCCCGCCCATCGGGCGGGCTTCGCCATCTAGTATATATATATATATATATATATATATATACTACCTTATAATATATTTAGGACATCTATATTTAGAAGTCTTAAAATTTTAAGACCAAAAACATTTCTTTTTTAAGAAATTTGAATTAACAAGCCAACCTTCATATGTAAATTAAATGTCTTTAATTGTGCCAACTTTAATATTCATAAATCCCATTTACTTGAGTTGTAACAGCCCATTTAATCCATCATCATCATGTAGTAAATGTGTTGATGGATTAGTAGTTGGACTATTCGAAAATCTGGACCATTAATGGACTATCCACATAAGCCGGTAGTTTTATCCCTAAAATTTATGGTAAATGTGTTGATCGATTAGTAGTTTGGTAATTTTATTTGAAGATTTATTTGTAATGTTTTAGATGTATTTGAATTATTAAGTAATGGTTGAAAAAAAAGATGTTTGTCGGCTTACTATGCTTAAAAGATGGAATGAAAAACATTTATTCGCCATAAAAATAGTCATCAGGTACCCGCCACCATATTGCGCGAGTACTCTTCTAGTATATATATATATATATATATATATATATATATATATATATATATATATATATATATATATATATATATAATAGCAATACTTGCCAAGTCACTAAGTCCACTTGGGCAAAAAGAATTCAATCCTATTGCCACGTTTAATCCATGTCACCAAAACACATGCTTTACACACGCCTGACACACATCTCACTCTTATCATCTGATTCTAAACACACACCTTTTCAAAATTTCAACCCAGTCAAGCCTATAATCACGCCTTCAATCACTCAATACTAAATCATATCCATAAACACAGACGCCGATCAATCAATTCCATCATGATATGTGTTTTAAACGGCACAAATACGAACCCTAATTTCACCTAATTGAGATCGACTCATCAATTAATGAAGAACCCTAATTTTAGAAAATACGTAATCGATGGCTTGACTGAATCGGACCAGGGTGTTTGAAGGTAAATATGAATATTCAATTTTTTTAAAATTTTTATATGTATTAACCATGTATGTTTGTTATTTGTGATTTTGATTCCGATTTTTTTTTTTTTTTTTTTTTTTATAAAAAACGTTAGGAATTTAAAAATCCAAACTTTAAAATCTTAGGTTTATGATTCAAGTTTATATAAACACCAATGAATTGAAACTTGAGAATCTTAGTTTTGCTGTTTTAATTTATATTTGAGTACCGATCTATCAAGAATTATATTTCTAAATGATTGTCAAATGTTGTGAATTTTACAGTATAAGTCTATATAGTAACTATATTTTGAAATTTTATGGTGTTTAAAATGCGTTCTAAATGTCTATGATGGTATGTGTAGAGTGTAGACCAAGTGTTTGACGAAACGCCTAACTAAGTTGTGTGTTATGTGTTAAAATCAGTGTGCAGCGTGTCAAGGATGCAGCAAGCTGTCACAATGCATACATTTTACTGAAAGTAAGTCATGATATAGCGATACATTTATATAAGGGTTGAGGTTATAAATTATTATTGTTTGCCTGAGCTGAAAACTCAATTAGAGGAATTATGAAAAATGATAAATTATACTAAGGTTGTGGATGGTGTAAAGCTAATTCTACTAAGGTTTAAAAGGTTGAAAAAACTTATAAGCAAGTTAATTGAGCCGGCTAAAGATAGAAACATTGTAGATAGGTTATATTCTTTATTTGTGAGATAAAAAATTTGTAGTTCTGATCATATGTTATTTAAACGGTTTATATAAAATTGTAAACCAGTTGTTATCTGCTTGGACAGTAAAAACATAGTTGTTTGGACACATATTTTAGAGGGTTTGTATGCTCTTCTTTTACAACTTTAATATGATGTTTGGATAGCAGAAATAGGGATGTTTGGACACATGTTTTTAGAGGTTTGTATGTTGTTTTTCTACGGCTTTAATATGCTATTCGGATAACAAAGATAGGGTTGTTTGGCCACAGGTTTTGAGTGGTTTGTATGATGTTTTTTACAAATAGAGTTGCTTGGACACATGTAGGTTTGTATGTTGTTCTAAATAGAAGAAAAAGGGTTGCTTAGACACATGTTTTTATGCTATTTTTTTACAGCATGTAACTTGCGTCATTGGCATCATTATAGACCATAAATGTATACTATAGAAAAATCAATCAAGGTCACAAAGATGGGTATAGGTTAAAAAAATAATTAGTACTTTAAAGGCCAATAATGATCACGTAGGATTCATGTCCGAACACTCTTTTTAACTTCTTAACTCAGTGATTGGTGCTAATATATACATATTTCATTCTAAGTTAGCATCTAATATTTTGTTTAGACTAAGCTTTATGTAACCAAGTCATCATTGCAATATAAGCATTCTTGAGTTTTTGTAGTTGGATTACCTATCAATATGTCAATATTTAATGGAAACCAAACTACAGATTTTTGACATCACTGCATTTCCTGTAACAAAAAGTGGGCATGTTTTATTGGCTCCTTTTTATATTATTTATCACATTGTCAATTAAAGTTATGCTAATTAGCTAACTTATAAGCATCAGGTGTTCACTCACTTGAAGATCAAAATGGAGTGCAGGCATTATCCTATGCATCTTATTATCCGGCGTCCCACCGTTCTGGGCAGGTAATATTTTTAAGAACACTATATTGTTGGTTTTTTGTGTTACATAAATAATAACATGGCTTGTGCACTATGTATTTCATTGTTGTATTCAGGTTGTTTTTCCCAGATTTTGAGGGGAAAACTTCACTTCAGTTCTGAACCATGCCCATAAATTTCACAAAGTGCAAAAGAATTGATAACAAAGATGCTTGATAGATGACCACAACAAAGAATAAAAGCCCATGAAATCCTATGTAAGTTGCAATGTCAAAGTAATTTTTCAAATTTCTTCATTTCGTAATGGGCCATTTTTTGTTTACTTTTATCAGGGTCTGAAAAGAATATGAGAAAATGGTGCAAGGACATCTTCATTAGTAATTGTTAATACAAAGGATTTGACCTAAGAGTTACTAATTGCAAATCTTGAGGTAATATTTATTTTTGTTAGATCCATAACTGATAAAACATAACGTGGGCTGAGCTACGGATAACTATATGAGTCGCAATTGCAACCTATACTATCAACTGTTTGAACTATCATATAAAGATCCTTACATTTGCTTTAGCATATATACCTTTCTTACATCGATATTTCTTTTCTTTCCTTGTTCAACTACAGATAATTGCAAGCCAAAGCAAAATGTTGGCCCGCTTTAGAACTGAACTCAGCCAACCTGAGCCAGGCAATACCGTCAATAAAAACCAAAAGATGGCAGCACGTTGATCAGTTCGGTTTGGACAAAAAGAAAAGCATCATATGTTACATCACATAATAGCAACATACGCACGAATGGTGATGATAAAGATTCAACAATTGCTATAATTTGACATTTTCCAGATGTGTCAAGGTACTTCTTTTATATCTTCTTTGCAAGGCACTTACCATGACTTCAAAGTTATAATGTAACAAATTGGAGATTGTTCCATGTCTGATATGATATCTAATTATACTAGCGTTATATCTATATAGACTTAGTAGTTATGTAAAACATCAATACTAAATACAAGTTAGTTTGACTTTACAGGCCATTACAAGTATACACTAGAGCTTTATAGAATGTAGATATATCTCGCTAGGTAAATACTTTAGTTCAAGTAGATATCATTTGGGTACAGGGTATGTAGTTGGAAATTAATGGATCATTGCTTGTGTTGGCATCGTAGCTTCAGATTAAAGGACTTTCTTAAGTGTAGAGAAGAACATTAGGATTTACATGTTAAAGTAACTTAACATTAGGAACTTTTTTTCTTCAATTTTATAGGGCCACCACCATCTGTATCTAAATCATAAACAACTATATTAACTACGAAGTTGTGAAGAGGACTGTGTTTGGAATAAAGGAGACAAATATTCAAAACAAGGTGTGAGTGCTACATAGGCATACATCTGTTCCTAAAAACCATTTAGTATTTTGTTTTACCACCTATAGAATATTTTAAAAGAGTACATGTAAATTATGCAGCAGTGACGGAGCCATGATTTTCATTCCGTGTGGGCCAAAACAAATACAAAGATAACTTAAGAAGAAAAATACATCTTTAATTGTCTTAATAATAAAAAGGTTTTCAATCATTAAGATCATCTACAAGATCATTGCCCATTCTAAACTTTAGTACTCATAAGAATTGAAACATAAAAAATAAATAATATTACAAAGTTACAATCTTGCATACTTGAAACCAAATCGCAAATTAATAATTAAAGGGAGACATTATCAAGTGTTCTGATTACTTTTATTAACCATTCACGAATGAAGCTTCAGTAATTTAAAATCCTCCACGTCTAAATATTTAACTGATACGTATTTGGATGAGCAGTTAATTTATCTTTTGGGTGGGCCTCAAACTACTAAATAGATTTAAAACATTACAATATACAAACGTCATTAGTAATGATAATCATACAAACGTCATTAGGGTTTTAGTTTGTAACTTGATTATGGGTTGTATTTGAGTTAGATTTTATCTACAGCGGGTGAATTTTAAACTCTTACCTAAAGATTGGTCAAAGAGGTTGAAAGTCACTAAAAGAAAGGACAAAATATATTTGTGGATCAACCCGACATGTTTTGACCTGATTAAAAAATGACCCATTTTAATCCCGTATATGATTATATCAGCTTGCCGAACCTACCCATTTTTTCACCTCTAATTTTTTCACCACGACATATGACAGTTTGTACGGGAAAATATTCAAGAGCTACGGGTCAATACATATATTATCGAATAAGGGTCGCCCAAAACGTGACATAAAAGCTCTTGAATATTTTCCCACTTTCAGTTATAACCTCAATCGGTCTATTACATATGATATGTTGGTTTTCGTTAGGTTTCTCAACTCCTTTCACTGGATTATAGTCCCACCAAACAAAATTCAATATGTTGGTTTTCGTTAGGTTAACATCTTAACTATTCATTATCTATGATCAGTGGAATTTTTTAGGAACTACATGAAATATTCATGTTTTAACTTCATCTTCTATTTATGCTATTTATGAACTGGAGTAACAGTTACATTGTTGTCGTTTCTAGACATGGAACAACGATGTGCCTTTTAGCCCAATATCAACACACACCAGCTCAATCTTCTCAATTTATATGTAAGGACAATGGTTATTTAGTGGTGGTTGGAAAACTGCTTAGTTTTATTGGCAAGGAAGGCTTTTTGTTGGGCAAGCAGATAGAATAATAAAGGTATGCAACACCATTGCCATAAATGTTTTATAAAAAGTTTTTTTGCATCAATTATGAAATCGACTTTCCAACCTAAAAGAATTTGACCCCTAAATATGTTATATGATCAGAATCATTGCATCCACCAACAGCTGAAAACAATGACTCCAAAATAGTGAAATACAATATTCAGATAATCATGTTTTATAGCACACATTTAAAACACTCTCGATTGATCAACAAGTAGATACCAATGAGTAATTTGCTCTGTCATTTTTGCATGAAAATTGCAAGAGGTAAAAAACTTCTGCAAGATGCACCACTTTGTATTGTCATTACTCCTTTGAATTGTATTATGATGTGATAGGTGCCAGATTCCCAAAGTCAACTGCAAATAGGATGTCAGGTTTCGTACAAGTAAGCTAGCTCAAAATTTCAATCAGGCTCATCAGGATTTTTGATATCCATGCTATAAATTTGTAAGCTTCTCAATACTTTTCTATGCGTATTCCACCTGATCTGATACATAAATAAAATTCAATTTGTTTTTCATATCTTTGACCTCAAGTCAAGTGTCATATAGACACATGCATGCATGGGGAATCAATTCCTTTTAGCTTTTAAGCCAAGCAATTGAACAATAAACTCAGATTATACCAACATTGCTTTGAATTTTAATTGATAGTCGGTGTTGAGGGTATTCATAAGCCACCATCTTCAACCACTTCATTAGATGCTAACCTGAATGTGCATCCAGTGGATATATGCAAGGTGGAACCACAAATCAACTGGAGCTATCTTGAAAATAGATTAGATTATTCTAATATGAAGAATGGATATATTCTGCTGAATTCATGGTAAGTGGACGGGTTTATCTTAGGATTATCATTCTTGGTCTAAATCACTGCATTCTTATTGTAAACTTTGTTTTCAGAAAGAATAGGATAAAAATATATGCACATTAGCTGCTATTCTTGAGGATGGAAGATCATGTGCCGAAGACGATGCAACTATTCTACGCTGTGCATCAAGTGAAATGAAGGTTCTTTTGTGTGGACTTGACTTGAGGTTAGATTTTCTATCTTTTAGGTTTTTAAGTTGTATTATATTGTCTAAACCAAGCTAAATTTTGACATGTTTATATACCGTTTTGCTTACATTTATAACTTTTATGGGTGTTTGGATATTTTCAGCTGACATAAACGGGATCCTTTAGTTCTAATGAATAGCATGGGAATCGCTCTTGAGTCGCTGCAAATATGTAGGCCCAAGATAAATAACATCTTGAAGCGTTATACCAATGAGTCAGGAGTCAAAGGCTGCGCAAATGGCAGTGTCAGAGAGCAAAGGAACAGGGGACGAAATAGTAAAAAACTGACAAAGAAAGGCAAGACAAGATCATGGGTATTAAAGGAAAAGGAACAGATGATGAGCAAAGGAAATGTTGTGATATGTTCTACTGCACATTTGAGAGACATGATGATGGACCAGTACTCAAGGTTTTTTCGAAAGTTTTGTAATTTAATACCTTTTGCATTTTGATGTTGTGTCAAACTGTCAATATGTAGATGTATCATGCCTTGGTAATGCTAACTTTTTGAAGCTTGACCACTTGACATCAAGCAAATCAACATGTAAGTCTAAGATAAGACAAGTATATATATACATGGAGGTTATTGAATTTTGTATTATAGTTCAATTAAGTAAGTGAATTTTGTATTATAACTCAATTAAGTAACTGATAAAGTTTTTATTTTCCTTTTGTATTTGAATCATCTGTAGGTGCCATGATATGTTTGAACAAGAGTTGAAATCTTCAAGGATGAACAAGCAAGATAGGCGCAAGTGTGGCTAAAGATTGGATTGTAAATATAATATTTGTAAATCAAATATCATTTACATATATGCAAAATGGTAGAATGATTTTTTTTAATGAGCATACTTCACTAATCATCTAACTTATACATATATTAATGGTATTTTTGAGATGGTTAAACTTTTCAATGCAATATGAGAAAAATGGAACTCTCTTATTCCCTATTTATAGTCGCTTAGTTGCGCAAACAATATAGTTTCGTAATCAACACAATCAAGTAACTTTGTATCTTTGGTAATACAAGAGTTTACATTAGGCATCTTTAGAGCATATGACGTAACAAATCATGCTATGCATTTTGTTGCCCAACTTCTCATTCATATTAAGTGCAAATACAGACTATTATTAGTAACATAAATTATGCCTCTTGATTTAACAACTTTAGATTTTCAATAAAAATATAAATGAACTTGATATGTCATTATTTAAAAAAAAATATGAATTTCAAAGCTTTATAAAAACACTAATTTCCATCATCAATAATTTCACACACATTTTACCAATTTGTTTTTCTGCACTTCAACAAAACAATTTTCTTCATATGCCTAGAATAATATTTAATACCAAACAATAATAATATTTTAATTTTAATAACAAAGTTCTAAGATACAAAATCACATTTAAATGATAATCTTAACTACTTTAGCTATATAAATTAGAAGTGTTTAACAAGATATTACATTATTATAAAAAAAGATTAAGTCGAATTATAACGGCACTTAGAATAGCATGATGTCTAAGGTAAAGAAGGATGATGAAATAATTAAACAATTACTTGCAGCCGGACATAACAAAAAATAAAATCACATGAAGCTCACCCTCCCATTGGGCGGGTCATGAAGCTAAATTTTTTTTATCTCACCGTATATAAACATATATCACATATAGTTTCGTGAGCACTTGGATTATTGTTTTACATATCAGTTTTCTATATTAATATTTCAACACGAAAATTCAATGAAACATAATTACATTTAAATCATATTATTAACCAAATTAGCTGCATAAATTAGAAATATTTAACAAAATATCACATGAAACTCGCCCGCCCATCGGGCGGGTCATGAAGCTAGTATATATATATATATATATATATATATATATATATATATATAGGATCTGGTTCCATTGAGAAGGTTTTTATTTTGAGAAGATTGAGAAATCTTCGTTTGAACAAACGGATTCATGTTTTTTATTTGATTCACAAGTAAACATCATTTTATGGTGAATCGAATCTATAAATCACAAATTTGAATCACAAATCATTGTTAAAATCGAGTTATGATGATGATTCAGTAAATTTGTACAGATGATTCAGTATTCTACATATATCGCATAATCGAGAGATTTTTAACATTGATTCAAATTTTTTTTACACATTTTGAATTTTAATCACATTAAAATGAGTTTTATGCTTGAAAAACATGAATCAAAGTTAAAAATTTATCATTTTTGAAAACCTTCTCAATCTCCTCAAAATAAAAGACCTTCTCCATCGATCCAGATTCTATATATATATATATATATATATATATATATATATATATATATATATATATATATATATATATATATATATATATATATATATATAACATATTCAATTAATGTAATCATTAAAACACTCTTCAATTAAAAAATACAATCAATAAATCACATGGTAAAATCAGATAAGCTATTAAAATAAAATTTTAAATAACAAAATCATTACAATCTATTACAAAAAATGTTAAATGACATGTCTATGTTCCTTACTGTCTACTTTTAAAATAATATAGTTTATTATTGTTTGAAGCTAATAGAACCTAAACTTTTCGTCTTCTATAAAGTTATTATCAAGAAAAACGTATTATCAAAAACCATTATTTGTCAAAAAATTTAATTACAGTGTATCTGCTACCGCAACGCGCAAGTATATACTTGTTTGATATATGGATTTATAAGAATTTTTTAATTTACCAAAAACAATTTCTAAAGCTTACTTGATTACTCTCTCCATCTCAATTTAAATGTCATGTTTTACCTTTTTAAAGTACTTCTTTTTCAACTTTAACATTAAATATTTTCTTTTGTGTTACTCCCTCCGTCCCAAATAAATGCCAGGTTTGACTTTCTAAGGTCTTTTTTGTTCCACTTTAACCTTAAATATTGTTGTTGATGCAAATAATGTCTAAAAACATTATTCTCATCTTTCGATATCTCTATGTTTTTGTGGAAAACTAGAAGGGGGGTTGAATAGTTTACCGCTTTTAAAATCTTTTTAACTTGATTATCCTTTAAAACTTTACGTTTGTTTAAAGATATAAACACAACATTATATGTTCAATTTCTTGAAAAGCTTTACGTGTAAATAACAATCCTAACTTTACTTGTTTTAGTTCTTTGGAAAGCTTTATGTTTGTTTAAAGATATAAACACAACTTTACTTGTTTACTTCTTTGAAAAGCTTTACGTGTGATTAGCAATTCTAACTAAAGACAATATGTAATACGCAAAGATAAAGAGAGAAACGATCAAACCACAACACGATTGTTTATCGTGGTTCGGCTACAAGGACTCTTTTTCCTTGCCCTACATCCACGCCCCGAGTTTCCAACTCGAGAGTTATAAGCACTAATCAACAAGCTCCTTTCCCGGTGGAGAAACCTTTACAACGTCGCTTATACTTTTACCGACACTAAGCTAGATGTCGAGTTTTTTTACAAGGGTACAACCACTCCCGTTCGTCGCTTACACTTTTACCGACACTAAGCTAGATGTCGAGTTCTTTACCAAGGGTACAACCACTCCCGTTATTTCTTTTACAAGGGTACAACAACTCCCGACACACTATGTATTTTAAGGCCTAAAATACTAACCGATCACTTCTATACAAGATACACATGAAGTATAAACTACCAAAGTCTATACACAACAAAGCTAACAAGTCTTGCAACTTAGAGTTGAAACTTGTAACTTCTTAGATGAATATGTGAACTCCTTTGCTACATAAGAGAATCACACAAGTTAGTAGCTACTGGGTATAATGAGAGAATATGTGTAAAATATGACTCTAAGTGATGAGGGATTTCTTGCAAGTGCTTTAGTATTTATACCAAAGGAAGTCAGCAGTCTGCCGGACACGGCGGCACCCTCAGAAGGGGTCCGCCAGAACTGTTCAACCTAACTTACAATAAATCACTCCAAAACAAACAATGTCACATCTACTAAATACTAGTTAACATGCATTGCACCAAACATGGAATACTTCCAAAGTGTGTAAGAACTTCATGGATAGTCAAACACATAATCACTCCAAAACAAACAATGTCACATCTACTAAATAATAGTCAACATGCATTGCACCAAACATGGAATACTTCCAAAGTGTGTAAGAACTTCATGGATAGTCAAACACATAAACTTACCATAAATACACATTGATGAGATGTGACACTTTCTTATTAAAGAAATACTTTCTTATTAAAGAAATAAAAACAATGTTAAGTTTAAAAAGAAATGTAAAGACTATTTATAAAAGACTTAAAACTAAAATGATGTTTTACTACAATCTAAAGTTTGTACTTTGTCATTAACAAAACTTAGCAAAGATCGTTAAAATATAAATAACGTTTTTAGGCGATATTTGTATTAACAATCTCTCCCTTTTTGTTGATGACAAAACAAAAACTTTATTTATAAGTAAGTCACTAGTTTTAGTGTTAAGTCTTATAAAGTTAGTATAAAAACTTGTTTTTGCTAAGAAAATGTGATATGCAAAATTTTTTTTTGAAACAAGTTTATATATAAATTATCCCCCTTTTTGTCGAAACAAAAAGAAGAGTAGCGAAGCGGAAGTATGCACTTGCTCCCCCTTGGACGATACTCCCCCTAAATGGAGTGCCAAGAGAGGAGACATGGATTTTGACCCTACAAAACAAAATGTTAGTTCCCACACAAAACAAGTCATGAAAGCATTTCATGTCTAGAACACAACTAAGAGTTGTGAAGTGGAATAATGCAACACTCATGCTCCCCCTTGAATATTACTCCCCTACATGGAGTATCAAGGAAAGAAAACATGGATAATGATCCTACAAAAAGAAAGGTTAGTTTCTAAAACACAAGATATATGTATGCTACCATAGCAAGGTATAGTTCACTCATTATACCAAAATGGTCAACAAACAATGCAAACCTTGTAGTAGAATGAAATTCATTTCATGTAAAATTTTGACTCTTAAAAAGTCAAAGACAAGAAATTAGGACGATATTATCCTACTTCTTAAAAAATAAAGAAAAACTAAAAATAAACTAAGAACATAAAATGCTACAAGGAAATCATCATCTTCCTTAATGAGAAACATTTTCCAAAAACAAGGCTAAGGTTGTTTAAGGATGAAAATGTGTGTTGGAGGTTGTAGCGGGCTTTATTTTGAAGGTTGAGAGGGTGACACGGGTTTTGGTTTGTTGGTTTAAATGGTGAAACATTTTCCAAAAGAAACGGGTTTGTTTCATTTTGGAGACTCTAACCATGAGACGATCCAAAATGTGGTTTAGGATAAACCTCATTTCATTGGTTAGAGGACCATGGATGTCTTTGTAGATAGGGTGAAACATCAATGGTTTTGGGTGGTGATACTCTTGTTGTGGTAGTTGGTTGTGGTCGAAAGACTCATTTTGGTCAAGCAATGACCTTGGTTATTCATTTGTGAAAGGTGGTGGTTTTGTTGGTCTTGGTGGAAGATCATTGAGATGCTTCTATTTTCTTATATGAAGAAAATAGAGATTCTAAGTGTTGGGAAGGGTCATGTGGTTGTTGTCGTTGAACAAAGTGATGAAAGTTTGGTTCTCCGAAAGGATTATCATGAAGGTTTTTGTAAATGGGGTGAAACACAAATGATTGTATGTGTGTATGACCGTGATCATTTGGAAAAATTGAGGGTTTAGCATAACGATAGGCCAACCGTTCTACCAATGATGGTTGATGGGGTTTATCATCTAATTGCTCACTTGGTTGTTGTTGGGTTTCTATTTGAGCAATGGTGTCAAAGATGGCGGGCTTGATGATTAAGGTGATAGGTCTTCTAAAAGTTTCCAAATAGTGGGTGTGGTGATGTTGGTGGTGTATGGAAAAAGTTCCTTTGGTGTAAGTGTTGGTGATTGAGGTGATGGAGTTTATGATGGTTGAGTTTGTTGCGATGTTAAATCACTTGATGTTTTGGTTGATGGTTGAAAAATGGGTATGTTTGTATTGCCATGTTTGGGAGAGGATGTTGGAGTAGCAAGATTAAGCAAATCTTGAAAAGTGATCACATTGGTATTGCAATGTGTTGAGGATGGTGTTGAGGTAGTAAGGTTAAGGAAATCTTGGATTGGTGAGAAAATGTTAAGCGAAGCATCACTTGAAGATGATGAGCTTGACTTGACGGTTTTGTTGAAGCAACAAGGTTTAACACTAATCCTAGTGGTTTTTGAGAAGGATTTTGATGACTCGGATGAGGAGTTGGATTTAGTCATTTCAAAGGTGTGGTTTTGATGTTTTGAGAGAAGAAATTTTGATGGTTATGGTGTGATTTGAATTGTTGCAAAACTTTCAAATTTATAGGGTGGAAAAGATGTTGAAATGGGTGTTTGGATTTGATGTTCTACCATTCAAAGATTGAGGTTTCAAATGATTTTCATGAACATGTCACATCATTTGATATCAATCCAATGGAATAGGGTGGAGTGAAAGACCAACATATGCACTCAATGCTTTGTGATCATAGGATGTGATTTGGTTGAAAATGTTCCAATGGTTTGAAGGATCCTTTAAAAGGGTTCCTTGGGTTTGTTATGTTTGAATTTGATTTTTTTGGAGGGAAGTGACTTCCTAATTGTTTTAGTGAGTGAGAGTTGTCCTAATATGGTTATTGGAGTTAATGGAAGATGTTTCTCACTTAGGATAATGGTTTGACACTTTACAAGTTTTGAACTTAAGAAAAAATGACAAAAATTTTCTGCAGGTGACTGGCGGAACCCTCGCGATACACAGGCGGAACCATGTTTTGGGTTCCGTCTGGTCCGTTGGGCCATTTCTGGGTTGCCCAGAAAATACACTGGCAGAACCCATTTATGGGTGCCGCCAGATCCGCCAGACCTGAAAAACTTGGCAGTCCGCATTTTTAACCCGCGAGACGATTTTCAAAATTTTCGAAAACTCCTAAAATCAAAAAGATAATGCATTTTTGGTTAGGCAATGCAAAAAATAGACACGTAAACACCCATATCATAGGACTTTGACCTTGAGGTCGAGAATTTCACTATACTTAGTAAGAATTGCTATAAGCATAAAAAATTTGACAAACACCTCAAACATTTTCATTATGCAAAAAAGCTCATACAAACATAATCCGACAAATGTAATAAAGCATGAACGTGAAAGACAATACAAATCACATAGTTTAACACATACAAGGTTCTAAAACCTTCATAAGCCAAACACTCCTTAATCACGATTCTCACAACCGATCTATCTTCTTATTGAGCTTGCTTAAGTACCTTCCAAAGCACTTGAGAATTCCTTTGGTTTGTTTGAACTCTTCGGATGCATTGTCAATGACGGGGAGTTCTTGAAGGTAGTCTAAAGGAGGTAACTTAGAGTTAGGAAGTTTATCGTCCTCGCTCATGTCGGATGATGATGATGATGGTGTAGGTGAGAGAGTACGTTTGCCCTTACCTTTGAAAACCCGTTTGTCACTTAGAGGAACGAAGATGTGAGGAATGAGAGAATAGTCAAGGCACATTCCATTATCGTTAGGAGGAGTGGGTGAGATTGCTCTAAAGAGGCGGGTGAGAAGCATTCCATAAGGAAGAGCGGTTGTTCCTACCAAAGATATGTCGGCCATTCTTTTGGCGAGGTAATAGGCTAAGTTAAAAGGTTGACCGGTGGAAATGCTATAGAGCATGTAGCTAAGACATGTGTTGAAATGATCTCTATTTCCTATGGAACTTATAACGTTGGCTCTAAGAATCTCTTCCCATTTCTTAAATTGTGGTTTGAGCTCATTGATTTCCATACCAAAAGGGTCCTTATCTACCTCTTTACCCGAACGATTCTTCCTAGTTGTTGAGGTTCTAACAAATAGATGCTCACGAATTGCTTCCTTATTCGCAAGAGGATTGTCATATGGATGAAAACGCTCAATGGAGTCAAGACTAGAAAGAGGCCACTTATTCGTGTAGAGACATGTACCAATATTAGGGACACCAAGAATTGTTGCAAAATCTTTCAAGGATATGATGTTTGGTATTTGATTGGTTTTAAAGGTTAGTGAGAATTCACCATCGTCATCGAAGTAAAGGGTTAAGGTTGCATATAATTCTAAAATGAACCTAGAACAAATAGGCTCGTCGATTTCTAAGAGACACTCAAACTTGACTGTGGCAAGTTCCGTGTAGAGGTTTGTACCTTCTAAGAAGGATGGATCAATGGTTCTACCCTTATGAACATATCGTTTTTCTAAGGCTTTGAAAACAACGATTTGAGTTTGAGTAAGACCTTTGGTTTTGTGGTGTTTGGGTAGGTACTTGATGGTGTCCTTGTTGTCGTAGTGAGTTAGAGGAGGCATGATGATTCCTAGAAAATCAAAATTTCACATTTTAGTCTAAGTAAACGACTATTGTAATGTGTATGTTCTAGTGTGTGCCTATATGAAAACAATGTGGAGGTGCGGTTAACTTGACTCATTTTGATGCTTAAAAACGTTTTGTAATGCAAGTGATGTTTCAATGACGTTTTTTTCATTTGTTTTAACAATGTGGTGAACGGTGGTAAAGTATGGTTGACGACCGAGAGTGGATATGTGAAATGAGGTGGTGATTGCTTGACAATACTTAAAGCTTGGATATCTTCTTTGTGTTCTTCACTTGCTAGAAAGTGAAAGAGACGCATTTCATAATGAAATTCACTTGACTATTGACGACATAGACGAATATGTTAATGAGAGTATGGATATGACAATTGCCCTTTGTTTCAAAGAGCGACACAAGGGTGAACATAGGTTTATGTATCATGAAAGGTGGTTTAATCTTAATAGGTTAGGTTATAGTGGGGATGACACATTTGTTTGGTTACATTGTAGAATCTTCTTGTGAAGATGACTAGGTGGAGTTATTGGTGAAGATGATATTGACTCTTGGTTTCTTTGAGGGCATGGAAATGGTGGATGACTCGATATTGATACGACAAAGGATAACTCGGTTTCTCATTTCACATTGGTTGTTTGAGGTTTGAGTGATGAAAGGTTATGAGGAAGATGCTTGAAGTTTTGCTCATTTTGTGAATCTTATGGGCTGAGATATATCACAAGGTGAATGTGATGAGATGATGGTGAAAGAACAAGTGAATGATTAAGTTAAGAGGGTGTTTGGTTTTGAAATTAAAAATAAAACATTCTGTAGCTTTGGCGGACCAGGCGGAACCAAAAGGAGGGTTCCGCACGTATGGTCTGAGGGTATCGTGGGAGCTGCAGGGAAAAATTCAAAAGGGATTGTCTTGATTTTTGTGGTTTTATCTTAATGTTCAAAACTAAGGTTTTAGGTCTTATGAGTCTTTGACTAAGCCTAGGAATGATGAATGCTTCTCATTCAAGAGGTTTTGTGAAAACGTTGATAGAATGGTTAACGTATAAGACTTTCTTAGTTAAGATGTTCCTCAATGAACATTTTTACCAAGACGATGATGATGGATCACAATATGTCAATTAAGAACATAATGGATTGAATTGTCGCTGAAGTCGATGCTTCCTTTGTTGAAGAGATAACAATGTTGATAAAAGAATACTGTTGTTGACACGTATTTGCTTGTTCAAGCGGAGCTTGTTGATGTGCTTCTCCATTCGAAGCTAATTTGAGAATCTTACGTGTTTTGGAGAATCATTGGGTAAGTAAGTATAAAAGTGCAAGTACCACTTGAGCTTTTCTTATCAACTTATTACCAACATAATTTCATTTGGCATACACTATGGTTTCTATTCCTGTTCTTTTGGGATACCATAATCCTAGTTGTGTAGTACCTTACGATGTATCCAAACAAGCTCAACTAAAGAGTTGTTTAAGGATCTTCTTTAAAACGAGCACATAGACAAACGCTAAACATAATGTTGAATCTAATTGTTATGAGAACAAGTAGTCTTCCGAACATTTCTCTACGTTTAGTTTTACCTACGGATTTACTAATCTCATTCTTGATAAGCATCAATAACTTAACCATTGAGAACAAGAGAGTAACTAGGAATGTCTTTGAGTTAAAATCCCTTGCTTTTGGAGTTTGCTTTTATTATCAAAAAGACTTTCAAATATTGACACTATAAACACTTGATTACTTCGAAAAATCTATTATGTTTCACTAGTTGTTTTACTCTAAATTTCAAAAACTGTTTTTGTTGAATTTGTTTAAACACAACTATGACCTATAAATCAAGTTTTATAACTTATGTCAATTTTGCTTGATTCAATGTTTGACTCAAGGTGAGAAGATGTTATTTTGTACTTTTATTCTTAATGTTTTACACAACATACTTGTCTTGCCATCATTGGACTTTCGACTAAGTCATCATCTACCAAAGATGATATCTTAGAAGGAGGAGATCACTCGTTAAATGTTATATTCAACGACTCCTCGACTCTTTGGATTTTCTTACTTAAGACACTATGAACTCTATTTGTTTTGAAAAAGTCCAAGAGGTACAACATCATGAGACTAAGTGTCACATTTGATGTGTAAATCCTAGATGTTGAAAACTCATTTTCTTCCACACATTCTAATGTATGCTAATGTAATTTATTTCACCTTGTGTGTTTTATGTGAGATTATCATAAATGAGTGATTGAAGTAAAACACAATTTGAGACCCAAAGTATGGTGTTTAAGAATGTTGTTTTACAACGGTTTGTTTTGCAAGCATCACAAAAGTGTTAGACATTTTAACACTTAGGAAATTCTTAGTTAGCTCACTTGTAAGCAAGAGTTGAGTGAGACTCACTCAAGAGTTTCTCGTGTTTATCTCTTGACGGTTAAAGAACCAAAACACCTTATATCTCCTACTAGTACTAATGACAAAATTCTTTGTTGCATAGAGTCTAATCTTAGTTATTACTAATAGCAGGTAAACACTTTAGAGTATTACTAATAACACATATTCCAACACATAATGCTAGAAACAAGAGACAATCAAAGTCAAGTTGAAGTAATGCGTACCTTTTAAATTGCATAGAGATGCTATCAAGAGGATAAACACTACGCGTAAAATTTTTGACGACACGCTTTGAAACTCAATTACTCATGTATCCAAGAAGGTTAGATAATGATATAAAAGCATAGAGCATGATAATCTTAATCCTTTTATCATGAGTTTCTATTAGAGATTGAATTTTCTCTAAATCTCTCTTCTAGGTTTGACAAATTTTACTTGTTTTGTTTTACTAGTTGATGGCGCTTTTGAGTTAAATCCTAATCCGGTTTTATCTTTAAACAACCTTTGACTCCTCAACAATCTTTCAAGAGATTTTGAGCTTTCATCAAATTTAACTAATATCTTTCCTTTCTCATTTTGCTTTTTAATCTTATGTTTGTAATCTAGACACAACTTACATTCTAGATCAATTTCAACATTACTCTCAATTCTAGACATTTTATCTTCTAACAAGATTTCATTTTCAAAGATATTCTTAAAAGATTTTGAAGACTCATTCTTGAAGATAGTTTTTAGGTCCATGTTGCATAAACGTTTAGACTCATTGTCTACTCTAGGATAAATTTGTCAAAGCAAAAGTGTTTGGTTTCAAAATGTACCTTGCTTGATGTTTTATCTAGTTGAGAATCACAAACCGGATGGTTGGCTTCATCTTCATCCGTGTTATTCCGTGAACCGTAAGCAAGTCCACTATGAGCTCGACATGAGTAATCATCTTCACTTACACCTTCATTTAAAACATTTAAACTAGTAGCACATGTATTCATCACAACTAAATGTCTATCTATTAATATTTCTAAGACTTCTAATTCATATGTGAGATCAAATTGATCTTCTTTGACTTGACATATTTTTTTTTGATGAAAGTTTAACATATTTTTCCAAATGTCATTAGCCGTTTGACAAAAATACATTCTTTCATATTCGGCACTAAAGCTTTATAAATCATTGTTTTAGCTTTAGTATTTTTATCAAGTTTAAGATAGTTATCTTGGTTTTCAAAAACTTGTTTTCTTTGGTTTGAAATCACCAAAAGAAATAACATGCCAAAGATCTTGATCAATTGATTTCACATAGTTTTCAAAATTACTTTTCCATTCAAGTAAGTTTTCTTTTTCAAACAGCGGTGGGTTTTGAATAGGTTGCCCTTCTTTAAGATTTTCAAAATCCATGGATCGATCCAAGTTTTAAAATACATTATATTTTAAAGATCTTGAGTAACGTAGCTCTGATACCAATTGTGGAAAACTAGAAGGGGGTTGAATAGTTTACCGCTTTTAAAATCTTTTTAACTTGATTATCCTTTAAAACTTTACGTTTGTTTAAAGATATAAACACAACATTATATGTTCAATTTCTTGAAAAGCTTTACGTGTAAATAACAATCCTAACTTTACTTGTTTTAGTTCTTTGAAAAGCTTTATGTTTGTTTAAAGATATAAACACAACTTTACTTGTTTACTTCTTTGAAAAGCTTTACGTGTGATTAGCAATTCTAACTAAAGACAATATGTAATACGCAAAGATAAAGAGAGAAACGATCAAACCACAACACGATTGTTTATCGTGGTTCGGCTACAAGGACTCTTTTTCCTTGCCCTACATCTACGCCCCGAGTTTCCAACTCGAGAGTTATAAGCACTAATCAACAAGCTCCTTTCCCGGTGGAGAAACCTTTACAACGTCGCTTATACTTTTACCGACACTAAGCTAGATGTCGAGTTCTTTTACAAGGGTATAACCACTCCCGTTCGTTGCTTACACTTTTACCGACACTAAGCTAAATGTCGAGTTCTTTACCAAGGGTACAACCACTCCCGTTAGTTCTTTTACAAGGGTACAACAACTCCCGACACACTATGTATTTTAAGGCCTAAAATACTAACCGATCACTTCTATACAAGATACACATGAAGTATAAACTACCAAAGTCTATACACAACAAAGCTAACAAGTCTTGCAACTTAGAGTTGAAACTTGTAACTTCTTATATGAATATGTGAACTCCTTTGCTACATAAGAGAATCACACAAGTTAGTAGCTACTGAGTATAATAAGAGAATATGTGTAAAATATGACTCTAAGTGATGAGGGATTTCTTGCAAGTGCTTTGGTATTTATACCAAAGGAAGTCAGCAGTCTGACGGACACGGCGACACCCTCAGAAGGGGTCCGCCCATGTTCCTCCAGGGGTCCGCCAGAACTGGTCAACCTAACTTACAATAAATCACTCCAAAACAAACAATGTCACATCTACTAAATACTAGTTAACATGCATTGCACCAAACATGAAATACTTCCAAAGTGTGTAAGAACTTCATGGATAGTCAAACACATAATCACTCCAAAACAAACAATGTCACATCTACTAAATACTAGTCAACATGCATTGCACCAAACATGGAATACTTCCAACGTGTGTAAGAACTTCATGGATAGTCAAACACATAAACTACCATAAATGCACATTGATGAGATGTGACACTTTCTTATTAAAGAAATACTTTCTATTTAAAGAAATACTTTCTTATTAAAGAAATAAAAACAATGTTAAGTTTAAAAGAAATGTAAAGACTATTTATACAAGACTTAAAACTAAAATGATGTTTTACTACAATCTAAAGTTTGTACTTTGTCATTAACAAAATTTAGCAAAGATCGTTAAAATATAAATAACGTTTTTAGGCGATATTTGTATTAACAGTTTTGATGATAACAAAATGTGAAAACATCTTACGTCAAAATTAACGTAAACAAGTTTTTAGTCGAAATATCCGATATCTACGTTAATCACTCTAGGTATGAACAAACAAATTTACAACTTGACAAATGATCAAAGAAGTGAATTTGTGTTTTGAACTTTACATTTTTAGCTTGACAAAATTTTCTTTTCAAAAATACATTTTACAAATAATTTTTGAATTATAAAGAAATGTTTTATTTAGAAAAAACCATTTCAAAAAAATTCCCAACAGCTAAGTTTTTACCCAAAACCAGCTCCAAACTCCCCCAAATAAAATTTCACCACTAAAGACAAAAAATAGAGCGTGTTTGTCTGGCACGGTACCACTAAATTTAGTGGTACCGTGTGACATTTAGTGGTGCCGTCCTTTCATAATGGCCAGATTTTTAGATTCTATAAATACCGCTTCATTTCCCAGATTTTGGTCATCGTTTCACACACATAACTTTCTGGTTTCCATCCTCCTTTTCTCTTTACACTTCTTAGTTCATTAGTTAGTTTTCTTTTGTTTAAAGAGTGATTCTTTCATCCAACCAAGAATCATCTACATACCTCGTCTAGTCAAGAGAAGAACACAAAGTATTAAGAAGATACAAGGTGTTGGTGTCATAGAGTAGGGCACTTGCATTACAAGTTGTCTACTTGATTGTATCTTGATATACATCAAGTGTATTAGTGTTTCCTAGTTATTGTGTTGATCATTGTGATCTTGTTGAGATCTTGGGGATCTCTTGAGTGTTGAGTGATAGAGTATTGATCAAGTGGATCAAGGGTAGATTGTGAGGATTGTGTGGATCTTGTGAAGATCGTGTAGATTGTGTGAGGATCTTGTTGATCGTGTAGATTGTGTGAGGATCGTGTGGATCATGTAGATTGTGTGAGGATCGTGTTGATCCTGTGATAAGATAGGATCATGTGGATCGTGGTAAATTGGTACTAGCTAAGATTAGTACTGGACATCTAGCTTAGTGTCGGAAAATAACATAAGCGACGTTGTACGGTTTTCTCCGCCTGAAGGGTGTCTTGTTGATATAGTGCTTACAACTCTCGAGTGTGGTACTCGAGGAGTGGAGTAGGGCGAAGAAGAGCTTCGTGATCGAACCACTATAAATCTCGTTGTCTTGGTTTGATCTTTTCATTTCTTCTCTTTACTTACTTATTGCATATTAGTATTAGTATAGTGTTTTGTTCATATTGGTGTTGGTTGACTTTACATACAATTGAATCTACATTTTTCAAAGAGAAATTTTTATAACTAAAGAAAATAAATCGGTAAACTATTCAACCCCCCTTCTAGTTTCCCACAATTTTTATTTGCGTTATAATACTTTATAAAATTACACCAATGAAAATACATTTGAAACCCTATCTATTCATATAATTTGCATCAAGTATTATTTAACATAAATAAAAATATTTACGGTAAAAGTCGAACAATAAAAACTCTAAAAAGTCAAACCTGCCATTTATTTTGGGACAGAGGGACTTAATGCAAAAAATAAATTTTAAATATATTTTTATTGTTATAATTTTCATCAAGTAAAAAAAAAAAAAAAAAAAAATACCTTCAAAAAGTAAAAAACATAACATTTATTTTAAAATGGAAGGAGTAACTTTTTAAGCTCGTTTCACTTAAGAGGGAAGGGTGTGGTGGCATGCCTTTTGTCTTGTCGTTTCGCCAAATCAGCATTTCACATTTTACGTTTACACGCAAAACCCCCCTTATGTAATGCCTCAAGCCTTTTGCATGCCATTTGCTAGGTTTTGAGCCTCACTATACTCAATAAAAACAAAAACTCAACAATAAAAACTAATTTTAAAAAAAATGATATTGACGCATGATGAGTTCACTCACCTTGCAAATGACACAAGAAGGGTGGTGTGGTAACATGCAAATGGCGACGCCATTTTCCTTACCACATAGGAACTGGCGAGTAAAAATGTGACCATACCCTTTCATCTAAGAGCTTCAGGTGTAACGATTAGAAAGCCGCACCACGTTTAAGTGGAGGCTTCGTCGTGCCTCGCCGCCACTTGTCATTGAACCCTTCGCCGTGTAGACGGCGAAGTAAAATCTCTGCAAAAGTGGCGTTCGAGTGGGACCCAGTTTTAGATAAACGGTTATTTGGAACTTTGAAAAAAATATATATATATAAATGGTGGGACTCAAATGAAAAGGTTATGTTGTGTTATGATAAAAAAGGTTATTTAAAAAGGATTGTGTTATGGTGATATAGATCCCGTGAGACCTAAATGAAAAGCAAATGCTCTTCATGATACCTGAAGCTCTAGGATCATTGATTTTTAGGTGGGCAAATGATGCTAAAAACTAGGGGTGAAAATGAGCCGAGCCGCTCGTGAAAAGCTCGGGATCAGATTGGTAAAAAGCTCTAACGAGCCGAGCCTAAACGAGCTCGAGCGCAGCTCGTTTATTAATCGAGCTCGAACCCGAGCTTTACATATATAGCTCGTTTGGGCTCGCGAGACTAAACGACATTATGGTATTTTATGTATTAAACATACATACGAGTCGAGCTCGAGCTTATTAACGAGCTCAATTAAGATATATTACGAGCCGAGCTCGAGCCAAACTTTAACTTTTCATGGTCAAATCGTATAAACGAGCTGAGCTCGAGCCGAGCCCGAGCCTATATAACATATCACGAGCCGAGTTCGACCTTAAAATTTAATGCTCGAAACGAGCCAAGCTTAAGCTCGAGCCTTTTAAAACTTAAACGAGTCGAGCTCAAGCTCAAGCTCGGCTCAGCTAATTTCCACCCTTATATAAAACCATAAAATTAGTGATGTTTTACTAAAACTTAGCAAAAGTCTTTTTTCGAATATAAAATGCTTTGCTATCTTTAGCTTTGGCAATTTGGTCCCCCAACATGTCCATAATGACATGAAAAGTCCTCCAACACCAAATTCATGAAAAACTCTTCAAATCACTGACATGATCTAGACGACTAGATTCATGGCCATTTTTGGACTTTGAAAATCTTTAACATCCTACATGGATTTAAAGTGATACTATTCTTTAAATATAGGGATCAATTTTTTAATTAAGGAAAGGGAAATGTGAGGTTTTAGAGTTCCAATATAGCACTTTGTCAACATTAGACTAAAGTGAATTAATGGCCATTTCAATTGTTTATATGCATGCAATAGTAGTATTTTTCACCCTTTTCCCTATACACACTACGCAACATAAAGCCTTTCAAACTACACCTCTAGAAATACATATAGCATTTACTATTTTGCAGGGAGATTTAGAAAAAGTTGGCAAAAGGATATCCGAACATTTAAGGAATCGTAAAATAATCTTGCTTTGCAATTAAAATTGATGGGACATAGGTCAAACATAAATTAAATTTCCCTTTTCCTTCCGATAAACACAAAATCAACTTGAGATTCTGAGAAAGAAGAAAAAAAGATAAGAAGGCTTTTCACTCATAAGTCATAAGTCATAACTATAGAGTTTTTGTCTACTAGCTCCTTTCTCCATTATTCAAAAAATAAATTAATAAAAGATACACAGAAGATATCAAGTAACGCTGCGTATATATGATACTGTAACGCACCAATAAGTGAGATCAAACACTATGATTTCTTGAGACGAGCTCTCAATTTCAAAGTCACCCAGTTACACACATCTTGAGTTAACTAAAAAAAAGATACGATTATAGTCTTTTCAAGCAGCTTATCAATTTTCTTATGTGAAAAAGAATATACATTTTTTTTTTTTTTTTTTGAACATAAAAAAGAATATACATGATTACTTAAACATAACATTAGTCATACACATTAAGTCACCAAATCATTTTCTTTCTAAAAATAGCAACTTTACTATGTTCATGTATAAAACAAACTTTACATACACATCAAGAAATAAAAGTAATGATTTATATAAAATAAATATATAAGCTCACCTACTAGTATGATTAATAAACCGAGTTTCATTTAAGCTTTATTTCTTTCAAACAAGTCATATAAATTAGTCAAGCCCGAGCCGGGCTCGAGCTTGCAAAATTTTTTTACGAGCTCGAGCTCTGACAGACTCGGACTTAGCTCGACACATTTTCACCCCTAATTCTCACACGATCACAAATCAATGTCACTTCCACCTTTAGCGTAACTTGAACCTACAACTTCGTTTTTAATGTATACCCATCCCACATCTAAACATTGGAACAAAACCCCATTTATAACCGACGATTTAATTGTATACACCGGATTCTATGAAAGTAAAAGAAAGAAAAAAATAATGAAAAAAGGAAAGTAGAATGTGATACTACATGTAGGAGGTTAATAGGCTTTCTCTTCATTCAGAAGTCAGTCTGTGTAGTGATGCAAGCAAAGGAGTACTTGGAGAAAGAGTAGCAGCAAAGCGGTGAACACTTACTATCATTGGCTTTACTAAACTCAGGTACAGGGATCTTACAGTGGACACGCTTCCACAGAGTCCCTTCTTTAGGTATTCACACGCGTACGTGGTCACTATGTACGGACACAAAACTCTTTTCGTCACTAACAAATAACCATCAGATATTGCAGTTAAATTCGTCCACCTCAAAGAGACCCACCCCGGGGCCACATTCATCATCGTTACATCTGCGTTATATCAGCTTTCTATCTTTACAACTAACTTCAATCATCAATTTAGTGTAATAAGACAACTAGGATCACCAACAAAATATACCTCACTTAAACACAAATAACCTCACAAAAAGTGATTTCACACACACGGACACACCCATACAAACATAACTCCAAGACTCACTCGTCCAGACGACCGAGTTCTCCAAATTTTGGCCAAAGACTCGTGCTTATTGGATGACTGCATGCAAAGGGTGCTAGATGGACAAAGGACGCGTGCAAATGAGGCTTATTACGGATGGTCTTAAATTTAAAAAACTTTACTACTTACTTCCACTTGGGATAATTGTTCATCTTACCCATATTGGTTAAGTTTGTCTTAAGTTAATTATTGACTTTCCTTGGGGCTTTTGATTATCGTCACAAAGTATGATAGGTCACAAGTATAAAATCTCTTAAATATAAGTAAGTTTGAAGTGACCACATTAGCAATAGAAAAGGGATAACATAGCTCGGTTTAAGTGTGTGTGACGTTAAACTTAAGTAAATGTGTTAGTCAGCAAAACAATCGAAATAGATGATAAAAAAGTGTTTAAAAAGTACTTATCTTAATAGAAAGCTTATGCATATGTTGGTCGGTCTTTAAACGCGTCCCCCCCCCCCCCCCCCCCCAACCCCACCCCCACCCACACACATGTCCCACCATTACAGTCCATTCCTTTTACGCGTTGTCTCCCATTTTTTTTTGAGAACTCGATCCTTTGCACTACCGTGTTGTGTGGAGAGAGAAATCAATATTTCTGTGTTTATGAGTTGTAAGTATATAGTGGGATATTTTTGTGTTTAAGTGGTTTATATTTGGCTGATGAAGTTTTTTTTAACTCATTACATTATGTCGTTTGTGATGTTTGTGGTTAAGTGACAAGCTAATGTCGCGCTTAGTTGATGGTTGGTGACTGCGGTCACCATTACACCCGATCTTAGCTCCGGATATTATTTTCACTTGGTTGAACGTGTCATTTGTTATGATATTTTAACATGCATTCTTTAATTTTATAGTTTTTCAATACATCAAAATATTTATATTTACATCGCAAACGAAAAGAAAGGAAAAAGTAAAATTGTATAGGAATTACTAATGCTGAAAGTAATGGTCACAAAACCTACTATTTTCACGTCAACGTCACATCACTATTTAACACACCATCAAATCCACCACCAAACAGGTGTAGTGGTGACAACCAAAAGCAAACATATAAAATTACCTTACTTTATGCAAAATAACACACAATGTACCTAATAAAACACACAAACAAGAAAAAGAGTTGCAAATCGTTTGGTGATCTACACCACCAAACTACTTCAAAAAATTGAGGACAACGCATTAAAGAAAGAGGAGGTAATAAGCTTCATGCGTGAAAGTGGGAGGTGGTCACCATTACTCTTAGCCTAAAGTAGGGACTTAGTACTTTAGTAGTTATGCATAGCAAAGATTTTAGGGTGCGTTTGGTATGTCGTCATGAATGACAATGGGTATGAGTTTGATAGTAGTGATAGGTCCCTCACCTATGAAAGATCCATACCTAGGTCCTTTGAAGTATATGGAGTATGGATATTATCTATCATTCATTACCATAGTGGTGGGACCCCTCATCTTAAACAAACACCTTTAATCACTTTCATAGTTATAGTCTTATTCTCATAATGAGATACCAAACGCACCCTTAAACTTACCGGTATAAAAACGTGGTGATGGATATCATTAGCTTTGATTATGAATAATGTAATATCTTTTTATGGAATTCGTGTCATGTTCACATTATAGCAATAAATTTGGATGCGATGAACTTCGCAGTTTAAAATTTAGAAAGAAAAGAATAAAAAGTGTTACGAATAATCTAAAAGGTAGTCGTCCTGAGATTAGTCGACTCGCAATATCGAGTCAGAACTAGATAAAAAGAAAAAAAATCAGTGATCGATAATATTTATTGATTGATTGTGTTTATATGAGAGATTTAAAAATTGGTTCTATTCTTTGCCAATTTGCAATAATAATGTCGAATCAAATAAATACGTATTCTTCTTCTATTGCGAAGTTGCCTCAAATGCTTGGAGATTGATTTGTATATGGTGTAATATTTATGATTTGTCGATGCCTTCGTACACCGATTGGATATCTTGAATTGATAATATGCCCGAAGCAAACGTTAAGAAGGATTGTCTGTATGTTGTTGTTACATCTATGTTGTGGGTCCTTTGAAAGTATCGAAAAAATGTCTTGTTTAACTCTCACACCATGAAGAAATGTGATATTTTTTATTTCATTCGTTTATTTTCTTTTACTTGGTTAAAATATAGAGGTAGAAAAGTTTCTAGTTGGACAGATTAGCTACGTAAGCCAATGTAATTTTTAAACAGCTTCCTTTTTTTATTTTTCTTTTTTTTTGATGAAAAAGGTGAATCCATATATTAATACAAATCTTTACAACAAATAGAAGGGATAATTGGACATGCCCAATACCCCTAGGAATACAGAGATTGAAAAAACCAACACAATACACGAACTAACGATACAACATGAAGAAAACATACTCCTACAACCTTTATTCACCTAAATTTCACCAAAACTATAACTTCGTGACTACATTTCCTCAAACAAGGCATCACCATGCAAGTTATAGCTATTCCTGATCTCTCCACAGATAGACACTGCTGCAGTTAACTACGCTTCCTATAGTTTCTTTATAAACCATTCCATACAAGTAGTTACATCCTCACTTATCATACCATAGCTTATACAGAAAGTAGGCATCATCAATGCAGATAGAATACATCTATGATATAACCAACCAAACCTCCTACGTAGGGTATTGTTAGGACCAAGAAATTTCATCTTTCACAATTCTATATTCCTATCCTTCTCAACATGGAACTTACATTTTGAAAAGTTCTCCATCTAAACTAATGTCAATCCAAACAATATTAACAGTTACCTTACCAAGGCCAACTGAATATAGCAAGGATATAACAAAGAATTTAGGCTGCAAGCTTCCAAGGTACTAAGCCATCTGTTGAAGTGGATGTTGAATTAATTAAACACATAAAGGATCAATCTCATGTAATCATATATCAAGAACATGAAAGTAAACTTACTTGATAATAGAACCGACTGATGATTATGATTAGATGATGAAGCCATCGCGTTAGGGTTAGTCGATTCCGGTAGTGATGTCAATAATCTGATGTAGGGATTTCTCTCAAGAGTTATTGGTGTTTTGATTGAGAGAATAATGAATTGACAAGATACAGGAATATGACCACTTCCCGATGTTTTATTGTTATGACAGTTATTTCCATCAAATAACTGTCAATTGTTAGTTAGGGTACATATTGTCATTAGGGCATAGTTAAGGATCTAAATGGTCAAGGCCACATTAGTCAAAGGGATAAGTCTAACAGTGGACTAATAATACTTAATCTTCCGGTCATGTGAAGTTAAGTAATTGAAACTCAACTCTGTAATTCAAACATAAGATGGAGCCTTTACAAAACTCATCTTATAAATGGCTCGCCATATGTAGTAGGCAAGCTATCTTTAATCAACAATCAATTCTGATTATACATCTCAACAGGAAACTACATTAGGTCTTTATAACATTACTGAACCAAATGAAACATTCTAGGTTGGCGAGTCAGCTATGTCAACCTGTTTAAACATAACCCGAACCTGGCCCATTAAACCGTATATATACTTAGGTTAGCAGGTTAATTAGGTTACACTGGTTGAACATGTTAAATGGGTTTCGGGTTGACCTACTTAACCCATTTTATATACAAAAGTTGGCACATTACATGAGTTAAACATGTTAAACGGGTTTGTGGGTCGACCCATTTAACATATTTAACCCGTATAATAAAATATAAATAAATTTTAATTTAAGAAAACAATCTTAAACGGGTTGGCAGGTCGACCCGCTCAATTTATTCATAACCCGAACCGACCTGTTTAATAAACGGGTTAGATGGGTTGACCCAAACCCGACTCGAAATCTATGTAGACTCAACCCGAACCTTAATTTTCGTGTCGGTTTTAGGTCGGGTTTCGTGTTAGGTCGAAAATTGCCACCCATAGTCAGTGTGTCCATGAGCATAACTACTAGCTAGAGCACTAATTTCATTTACACTCCAAGCATCAAGTGATATATTTGCAATTTTAATAAAAACATGCAACTTTTTAGGTTTAATTTTTTGCATTCCCAAATCAAGGCTCCATTTTCGGACAAATAAAGGGCTTATTTTGCACCATCCAATGTCATTTCTAATTCACAACACTAAGACTTTCTTCATCCCTAAATTTGAACATGTATTGGCCATTTTTGCTAGCACTGATTTCAGTTATCTTAAATTTACTCCACATTCTCTTAATATTATGTAACACCCCGTCTTACAAACCACAACATTGTCCGTTTTACCCGTAAGCTCACGACTATGCTTTTTTGGCCCTCATGTGAAGACTTCGTCACCCAAGCCAATACTACTCTCACATGAGCATGCTTAACTGTATGGACGATTAACCGTTAGACCACAAAATGCGTTGTTGTTGTATAAGGCGAATGTTAACTTATGTCCAAGCATCACTCCAAGTCATGGCCGATGTATGATTTGCCTAGGGTATTACAATTATATCTCAACTCATTAATATTCATATCATACCCGACAAACTGTCCACTAATTATAAAGTTCCATTTTAGTGATTCCAGTTGGTATGTATGTGAGATCCTTAGGGAATTCATCCTTTTTCACTACATTAGCATATGACACAGACTCCCTATTGCAATATTATTTACATTCAGATCCTTATTATCCCTATAATTTAAGCAATCATTCACCTCATAACTTTCAGTCACATTTTCAACAGTATCATCATGCATGGGCATATACTTATTCACACATGTATCGTCCACATTACACATATACTTAACACTTTTTCTGATATCAATACTTACAGTTGTTTCAGCACTAGTATTCTGATCATCATTCACACACTCATCTTCATCTTCATTTATATCTTTATCCTTTGCACCAATATCATCGAGCCTTACTTTCATAACCCTAATTTCCTCTAAGATTGCTTTAGAAACACTTTCCTTTCATTTTTGGCTTAAATTCTCCATTTCATGATCATTAAACTTCACCGGAACCTTCAATTGCCTCTTAGACAATCATTTTTATATTCGACATCTTAACGAAATTGGAAAAAAACAAGAGTAATTCAAAAAAGCAGGTTTTCAAAAAATACGGAAAAACAGAATTGAAACAGTTAGAATTGTGTAATTGAGTCTGATGACGTCAAATAATTCTGATATTTAAGTGTCAATTTCCCCCTATTATGCTTGTTTATTCTACTTATTATATGGATATATACTTTGATTTCTTTACATTTTGTATCCAATTCATGAACGAGCATAGGAGCTAAAGAGACGAGGAATTTGAAAATAACGCGCAAAAGATACATTATTATAGTATGCCTGAAGAAGCTATGGCGTAACTCCACTCTCTATTACGCCGTAGCTGGGAATTTAAACTTGAAGACCAAAGTCAACGCAGATCAAGAGTTACGGCGTAACCAAAACCTGAGTTACGCCGTAACATAATTAAGTCTTCCAAGCTTCCTTCAAATTGGTGGTTACGCCGTAACAGGACTATTGAGTTATGGTGTAACAATGACTACGAGAGTAATCCTAGATCCATGAATTAAGCTACGACGTAACACACTTGAAGACTACGCTGTAGATGAAACCCTAATATTGGAGTTACGACGCAACACTTTCCTCAACTACGCCGTAACTCATGACTTTTGGATAAGATCTTACAAGATTACACTAGCTATGGCACAACACTCTTTTGAGCTATGCCGTAGCTATGACCGGGCCTATAAATACACCCTAATTTCTGCATTTGTCATACAACTTTCTAACACACAAAGTCAGAGATCGTTGGGGACTGCTCAAAGGCCTTTCTACAGCAGCATACGGAGCATTTCCAAGGGAGAAATCATGCCTAATACACCATAAGTTTTAGCATTTCATTATTTCATTTACATTTCGAATTCATGACTCTTGTGAACACTTATTCGAGTGTTCTATTTATGATCGGCTAAGCACCTTTGGTGCTAGCCTAGTTATGATTCCTATTTTTATTTAATTATGTTTTCGCACTTTTCTTAATGCTTTTACGTGTGTACAGGCTTAGTTTATCTTGTGAACCTTTAATTGTGGTAGTTTAAAACACCCGGTTATACTCGGTATGCTAGGAGAATTGACCATAAGACCTTGGCGTAGTTGAGTTGCGAAGATATGGTTGGGATGAGAACCAATCACAGACCTTGTGTGCTAATGGACCATAGGATCACTTTCCGCGCGTGGAGGAACTTAAGTAGTTTAAAGTATGGTCTATGATCGTGACAACAGACTATAAAAGATAAGTCTAGCATGTAGTGGCACTTAATGACTCAAACCCGTCTACCGTACGTCGGTTTACTAGCATGGGGTAGTGTCTGTGGTTTCCGGTAGGATTCGGCGGAGGTAGGCTAGGGAGCTTGACCATATGACCCTAGTGATATATGTCCGCCCCACCTAAAGCATCAGATTAGTTTTATAGGAAACATGATTGCAAGCAATGTAGGATGAGTAATTAGGTTATCACACTTCTCTTTTTTTGCTCACAACTTCATTTCATTTCAGTTTAATTTACTTTTCGGTATTTAGTTTAATTAATCATTTCAACTCTAAAATCAGTTAAAATCGTGACACCTAGACTTAGATATAATCCAAACCACATAGCTCTTGGGACGACCTCAGTTTTACCGAATACTAGTCTACACGCGACCGAATTCTCTGTCCGTTAGTGCAAATAGGTAGACCTTAGGTAATCGTGCATTTATAAATATTAAGACATGGTCAGTAAAACCTACATCAGAGTCTACTGATTCGAATGAATGGATTAGATTTGAAAATAGCTTGGAAAAAGAAACAGTTTCTTTTTTTCATGGCTAAATTAGGCGGAAAATTCGGTTGGGGGAGATAGCGAGAGAGAATTTATTGGTTGGTCTATAACCTCATAATTATTGAAGTCCAACTTGCTAGTTTTTAATGTATCTTTTGCCTTAAAAAAATACAACTATTTATAGTGCGAGATTCAAAATTAGATATGTGCAAATCACATCCTTACAATGCATGTAATTTTTAATTAGAACTAACATTATAAGTGAGACATTACATTTTGTATTCTAATTATTATATTTTCCCTGTCTGTATTATCCATAATGCATTTACATCATTATTCTTAATTGTTAATCTTGAAAACTTAAAAAATCATTTCAATTATTAAAATTACAATACATGCCATTATTAATTAGAACTAACATGCCATTCTAGAGATGGAAATGTATTTCTTCTGGTATAGCATTTGACTTGGAGGGGTTATGGATTCCTAACGATGCCACTTACCCTTTCCTACGTTGATTATTCTGGATGCAGGCTAAATGATCTTGATAAAAGGGTGTGGTGGAATGTAGTTAGATTATATGGTGCTCTAAAGGTGAATACAGATTTTGAATTATGCTTGGATGAAGCTGTATAGAATCTTATGTGCTATTTTTGTTTATCAGAGATTAGTATTGTTTGAGATAGTGTCTAGCTTTGTTTGATATTGGATCTCAAAATTATTGTCATGAGAAAGAAATTACTAAGTTTAATAAAATGGACCAATATAAATTTCAACCACATAAAGAGAATATTCCCATACTATTCTCTTTAGTTTTTACTTAAAAAGGAAAGTAGACAATTATTTTGACACAACACAAAAAGAAAATATAGATTATAATTTTGAGACGAAGGGAGTATATAATAATATGGATCTAAAATGTAATATTTGGCAATTTTATTATATTAGATTTGAGGCAATTTTATTAAAAAAGGTAATATTTGGATTTATTTGGCTATTTTATTATATTAGACAATTACGTGTATAACCATGATGGTGTAAAGTTAGTTAATTTGATTTGAATGCACGAAAATCTTTTATGTAATAAAGAAATTACATTATTTCGGAGTTTTTTTAACAAAAATCTTAGTGGAAAAAAATTGGGGCAATAGGAAAGCTCGATTTTGACACATAGGTGAAATCGCGCAATATGATTGGCCAATAAAAAGTCAAAATTGAATTGATTTTGTAATTAATAAAACATTAGTGGTTGAATTTTAAATATATTATATTGAGTTAATTGTAAAATTATAAATATTCATGTTTTTTAATAACTTTAGATAATGTTACACTTTATACCCTTACACTTTATAATATAAATTATTTACAATTATATGAGTATTAGTATTGGTTTAAGACTTTCATCTATTAAACTTACAAAATTTTATAAATGTACGAATTATTTTTAATATACGTTGAATATTTTTAAAATAAATATTAGTTTTAAATTTTCATTTATTAAAATATCTTTTTACTATGCATGTTAAATATAAATAAGAACTCATGTTATCATATTTAAAAGTTTAATCTATACGTACACGGGTTTGAATATTAAATACAATTAAATTATTAATAACGGTAATAAAAATATCAAATGGTAAGTACGAGTTACTGTGATATGAAAATAAATATACGCGACTGTACTTATAACGACTCATATAATTATTATTTAAAGTTTATATACGGATATCCAAAAAAATATTTTTAGAAAACTTTACGGAGTATATTTTAACTTCATAAACGCTCATTATGTGCTACCAAACTCGCACATTTTATACAACATGAAATCAATAGTTAAAGTTAAACAACAACATCAACCTCAACATTAACATCTATGTCAGCTAAACAAAGTTAAATCTTTCATCAAATAAAATTTTTACAAAATATTAATTGATATTAATATATAATGAAAAACTCATGCATACTTATTAGTTGTACTTATATCACAATTTTCACGGTTAAATTTTTATATTTACATATATTAAGCAAAATTTTAAAATAAATTTGATTTATATGTAAACTCATGTGATCAAAGAACCTTTGACCCAATAACAATATAAGGAGACACGCTCAAGAATCAAATACAAGATCGATGCCACGGTTATATTTACAATTTCTGCTAATTATTTTTCTTACTTTCGCACATGTTGATGCTCTAACTTTTTAAAATTACATAAGTTTTTCTGTTTTTAAACGATAATACTATAATTAAATTTTGTGCGTGCACGGGTATTATAACTAGTTATATAGAAAAGTTAAACATGCGTTTGAAGAAAATGAAATTGAATCACAAAAATTGTTACTCCTTCCGTAGATAAATCACAAATTTTAATAAAAATGATACCACTCCCTATAATATATATTATTTAGTTTTTACTTAAAAAATAGACAATTATTTTGAGACATTAAAAAAAAATGTAAACTATAATTTTGAGATGGAGGACATTTTCGAACCCCCTTAAACTCTTAGAGCAATAAACAAAGAACATCATAACTTTTGAACATCCTAAAACACAATGTTCTTTGAATGAACATTTGAACTACAAAATAAACCCCCCTAATTAGTAAATACCACCATAAACCTAAGCCGTCTAAAGAAAAATAAAAAGCCTATTTATCTATCTTTTCTTTCCATTTTTCTCATTATTGCAATATCAATACATCGGTTTGTCCTAACTACAATTGTGCTTGGAGTTGCACGTTATTGGCCGCCATTGATCTGTAACATCTTTAGCGATTTTAAGGGCATCACATGTTGTTCCAAGAAGACCTCTCCGAGTAAACCCGACAGTATATAACCCTTTCTCCCCTTTCCAGCCATTTGGAAAAGGAGTTTTTGGCATTCCGTCGTCTGTAAAAAAGTCACTTCCCTGCATTAATATAACAAGGATCGAACCATAAGATACATTGTCTATACACATAAAAATTTCATATAATGAAGATCTTTGAAGATGATGTCCCAATTTAATAAAAGTTTTTACATATCACATACCATACAAATATTTCAGAAATATGTGGGTCATACTAGATGACCCAACTCACAAGGACAAAATAATGAGATCATTAGGGGTAGGATAACCACACCCTCCCTAGGGAGGGTGTGTTGACTTTGACCAGCTACCGTCGCTTGTACTGTCTGTATTAAAACTTGTACTTTTTAACTAAAGTAGGTGGACCCTCCCTAATAGGGAGGGTTAGCATAACACAACCCGATCATTATATGAACAACACATTTCAATTCTGATTCTTTCTCTAGATAACAGTAAATAAAGAATATTTCCAAGGTAATCCCTAACATAAACACCCTTTAAGAGAAATAAGAGAAATAATATCATGGGAATACTTGTTGATAGTAACACATCATACAATGACAACATAAATGTTAAGAGATTCAGAATCATCCAAACATGTGCCATCAGTTTTTCACTTTTGTGGTTACAAAAACCCGTTTTGTAGGCATGTTAGTGTAAGAGTTGGAAAGTGATATAAGATGGAGAATAAGATTAAAATCAATTTAAAAAGAATACAAATAGTTAAGATTCCAATATTATACGTAATTTCAAAGGAGGTACAAATTTACAAAGCATGTTCTTTTCTTCTTCAAAACATACAACTACTTCATGCATGATTCAATTGAAAAACAGTATATATTAAGTTAGGTTGTTTCATTATTGGTGTCATGAAATTTACCTCGAGCCAAAATGGGACATTGCTTTTGTACCCTGTTGCCAATATAATAGAGTCAAATGCAAGTTCTTGACCATCCATGAATTTGACACCATTTCTAGTGATTTCCCTCACTCCTTGTTCCACAACCTACAAACATTCCAATAATTCCAAAACAAAAGTTTAATACCACTAAATTGTACAGTACAGCTTATTAATGCAAGTGGCAGGGAATCTTTCGATAGCTACCTTGATTTTACCAGACTTGATGAGCGATAAGGCTCCGGTGTCGAGCACCGGGGTTTTTCCGGTAGCGTTTTTTAGCTCTAGAGGGCCGGTTTTCGGTCTCCTTAGCCCTAATTTATCGGTGCTTCCAAGTGTTATATTGGCCATAAGCAAGATTAATTTGTCCACAACTCTAATAGGTAGCCATTTGAGAAGTGCCATTGCTATACCAAATGTTGTGAATCCAAACATCTCTCTAGGCAGGACATGAACCTGTAGTTTCATTAAAACAACCACATAAATATCCAAAAAGTCAAAATACTTTTAAGTTTCAGCATTATTTTGTCAAGAAACATCTTTTAACAAAATACCAAATACCCAAATGAAAAAAAAAGATAAAATTTGATAATTACAACTAGTAAAGAAAGAATTCAAGAAACACCCACATGAAAAAAAAAAAAAAAAACTCAATAAAATAGCAAAAAATTAAAAAAATGGGGATTTTGTGACTTCAAATGCAATTGACTTTTTATACCCATTTCAAAAAGTGCACTAAAAAGGAAATAAGATTGACTTTGTCACTTTAACATATAGAAAATTAGACCAATAATATACTAATCATAACCTCAAGTCCACAACCCACACTGAAAAGAAAAGAAAACAAAAAAAGTTTAATGATGGTGATGATGAACTTACAGAGTTTCTAACAACTATAAAAGGACTTGCATCATTACGGCAAAGGTCCAAACTAACTTCCATACCAGAATTCCCACAACCAACAACCAAAACCCTTTTGTTTTCAAACTCAGAACCACTTTTATACACACTTGTATGCCTTAAAACCCCTTCAAATTTCTCAATCCCTTGTATTTCTGGCACCACTGCTTCAGCATTTTCTCCTGTAGCCACCACTAGCCACCTTGACTCATACACACAATCTTGTGTAACAACTCTCCAAATATCATTTTCTAACTCAAACTTAGCACTAACCACAGTTTGGTTAAACTTTGGCTTTATATCAAAGTGCTTAGCATAGGCCACCAAGTAAGAAACAAACTGTTCTTTAGTAGGGTATTTTGGGAAGTTTTTTGGGTAGCTAAATAATGGTAACTCACAAAACTGTTTAGGTAAATGAAGCTTTAATATATCATAAGTTTTATATTGCCATAAAGATGCAATGCAATCACTTCTTTCCAGAACAAGTGATGGTACGCCGTTTTGTTTTAAACAAGCTGCAACTGCTATACCAGATGGACCAGCACCAACAATTATTGGCCCATTAATTTTCTTCACCATTAACAGTTGATCCTTTTCTGGGTAAAGGGTTTTTACCCTGGTACAGTATAGTTGATCCTTTTCACAAGAACCCATTATAGTTTTACTAAAAAAGATCCAAACCCAAAGTTTATTTTTGCAAAAAAGACTCAAAATGTGAATCTTTTTTTCAAAACCTCTTTTTCTTCAAGAAATGCTCTGTTTTTTTTTTTGGGATTTTTTGAATGGTAAGGAGTGGGAGTTTAAAAGGGTGTTTGAGTAGGGTTATTACTGACGGTAATTAAATGTAGAGAGAGAAAAAAAGAGGGTTAAAATGTGAACATGGAGGCGTGAAAGTTAAGGAAAGGATTTGGTTCACTTTCTCAAGGCTCTTCCTTCTGAGTCCTTGTGTACAGAGAAAATTTGAGTGAAGTGAAGTGAAGGGGCAAAGTGAAGAAAGGAGGGAAAGCTATAAATACATTTATGTGGATGACTTGTGATTTTATGGTGTGTAGTTGGGTAGAATTTATAGTGATTAACCATACTCACGCGCCTAGGTATGGTGTCAGAGTTAGTCATCAACTCCACTTAGGTTTTTACTACCTCTGCAATGCTATAAAACTAGGCACAAAGGTTTTGTGTGTATGAAAATCAAAATGGTTTTGTATTGTATTGGTTTTGTAGCAACCTATGGTATTGTGTTTGATTTTGGGGTAGGCATGAGTTAACCGGACCCTCCCTATAGGGAGGGTTTGTGGAAGATGGCGCTGCCGCCGCTTGTACTGTCTGCTTTAATATTTGTACATTAGGAGACAAAAAGTACAACCTAGCCCCATAGAGGGGGTTCGGTCAACACATCCCTCCCTAAACTAATATACTAACCCTCCCTAAACTAATATACTAACCCTCCCTAACCCTCCCTATTAGTACTTTTGTACTTTTTTTAATTTTTTTTTTGTACTTTTTTTTTTTTTGAAATATTTTGTATAATATATTTTAGGATGTATTTGTATGTATTTTGTATAATGTTTGTATAATTGACGTGTAATGTATTTTATTTAAATAACAACAACAACGGTCACGTTAAAAATTACCACATTAAATAAGTACAACAACGACTGTTATTATTTAATTAAACAACATCGTTAACACATTATTTAAAGCTACAAAATCTACGACATATGAAGATTATTCATCTCATTTAAAAGATCATGGAGCCGGGCACTTGACTGACAAGCGTGATCCTCAGGATTTCTTGCCATTTCTAACTCCATTTCCAGCGCCTTTATTCTTGCCTTCAACAACTTGTTCTCATTTTTTGTAGCAACGCACTCATTTTTTGTAGCAACGCAGTTTGAGCAATGCGTTGAAGAAGAGGGTTGATTAAAGTGTTCTGCTTCAAATTCATCTTTCCACGCGAAGAATCGACACCCATAGTCTTTTGTACCTGGCTGTTACATGTTAAGAAAATAATAAGAAATTTATTTTTAAGAAACAAATTATTTACATAACTAAGCAAACGTATGATTATTTACCACTGAAAGAGGACATGCATAAAACAGTCGCCCACGACTACCATCTTGCCAGGATCTCCGTTCTACAATAAATCCTCTTTTACATCGGCACCAGAAAGGATTTCTTTGGCTCATCTGACCAAAGAATTTGCATAATAATATACATCATCAATAAATAATGTTATTAATAATTTAAGCAAAGTAATAATAAAAAAATCATTCGAATTAAATAAATAAGCAGTTAGAGTTCAAAGGTTTGTCAAATAACATACATATTGAAAATAAAGACATACAAAGGCAAACTACTATGAAGATACTAATTATGATACTAACTACTATCACTGTCCACCTGCTCCAGCAACTTCTCTATCTCTTTCATCCTCTTCTCAAAAGACTCTAACTTCTCTCGAAACTCTACAGCCGCTTTCTCTAAATCAGTCAACCTAGATGCGTGCTCATCCAACGTAACATAAACATCACCTATATCTCTCCTATCACGCTTAACTTCCCTCCTCAATCCTTTGACATCAGATTGTCGCTCACACAACCTCCTTGACATCGACACATAGCGACCCCGACACCAAGAGATGTCATCTCTCAAACGACTCAACTCTGCCCTAAGTTCGGCAGGAGAAACTCGTGGTCTGGTGGAAGACTCGCCAACCTCAAAAGTAGATATGACCTCCGTCTCAAGTGCATGACCTAAGGCATCTGAAGTGTCTGACTCATAAGTGATATCTGATATGGCTGGCGAAGGTGGCAAAGGAAGAACCTCCTCATCAGCAACATCATCATCAGCAGCAGCAGCAATCTCATCAACACCATCAGCAGCAGCAGCAATCTCATCAACATCATCAGCATCATGATCATCCATCTCATCATCTGCATGAGCAATCTCATCATCATCACCATCCATCTCTGGATCCATCTCATCATCATCCATCTCTGGATCCTCTTCTGGACTAGGTGGTGCCAGTGCGGGATCAGGGGGTATAACTGGTGCAGAACTAACACTCTACAAAAAAGCAGACTTAACATTTAAATAAATGAATAATCATTTACAACATTTACAAACAATTAACATTTAAATAAATGAATAATCATTTACAACATTTACAAGCAATTAACATTTAAATAAATGAATAATCATTTACAACATTTACAAAATACATCGATGGTTATATATTGCTTCCCATTCGTTTGCAATTGGATGTTTGAACCACCTCCATTGTGGGTGGTTATGTGGTAGTGGAGAATCTCTGTCTATGTTGAGACAAATGTAATGAGCACCACTGTTCTCCCCTATACGCGCAATCACAATGGGGTCAATTCCATGTGATAAGTTTGGAGCAGAAAATAGGGGTAAACATGTGAACCAACCTCGGCGGTCTATATATACAAGAGGTCGTTGAATAGCTGAAGCGATGACCAGACCCGTATTTGGCATCGTCATCCAGTAATCTTCAGGCGCTGGTCCATTAAACCAGTTTATTGTATCACGAAGGTGGTAAACGTCTTGTTCGCCCCACATACTCACGTAAGTTATAGCATGTTCTTGTAACTCTTGCAGTAACGCGTATCTAACATCGGCCCACCTATCCTGGTCTTGCCAAATCCAATGGGCAATGCACCGAAATCCACAATTTCTGTCACCAAGCACATTTTTAATACTTATTACCTGTGAACGGAAAATCTCTGGAATGTGATCAATAAAATCCTCGCTATCCTTATCTCCAACGAAAAATCTGTGTCTTATTTTTTGACCCGTGTACGAACTATGTCTTGCAGGTTCTTTAGCGCGTTTCGGGGCTTTCGTAGACCTTGAATTTGTGCTTCTTCGGTGATTCATGGTTGGCACATCATTCAAGTCATTCAAGTCCGGGACTTCATTCAAGTCCAGAACTTTTGTAGCCTGCGACTTTTTGTCCTTTGCACTTGGACGTCCACGGGTCTTTTTCTGAACAGCAGGTTGACGTATGTCCACAGATTCTGGTTGGAATATCCCTTTCACCTTCGTTAACATGCTTTTCTTGACAAACGAAGTCGCTTTGCTAAAAACATTTTTGAATTCTCGCATGTTCTCTTCAAAAGCAATATCATCTTCATGGTCACTAGAAGGACCATCTTCAGATGGACCATCTTCAGGCGGTGGCTTATTGATAACAGGCCACGGGACGGATAGGGTTCTCCAATAAACATCAATTGCATCCAATGGAACGGGCCGTTCTGCATGAGTTAAAAGTGACTTCTATAAGTTACTGATATTAATGCGGAAAAATAAGTTGATAGGCATAAACTGAATATACTTACCATGAATTCGATAAAATTCAAATTCGCAGAAGCATGGTAGTCCATAAACTGTCCGCAACTTATGGCCACATTTTTCTACGGCGATATCCCGGTTAAGTTCTACATGCATTAGGTTGAAAGCATGTTTTGAAACTTTGTACCACAATTCTGAAAATATTGGTATGTCTGATTCGGTGAAAATCAAGTTATAGTATAGATAGTAAGCTCAAGAAATCCGCAAAGAAATACGGATAACCCGAGGTCGTATTCCGTGTGAAGGGTGAATGGAATTCCGAATTTCCGATTCGGAAAACGTGTCGTGAAAAGTGGTAAAAAGTGATGTGAAAGAGATTACACTAATGAAATACTAAATGAAGCACAATTAATCAATTAAGCACGTAATTCAACTAAACAAACCAAAAACGAAACGTAGAAACGAAAACCGTAAATTAAAACGTAAAATAAACGTCAACGCGCAAAATAAAACGCGACTTTTAAGCTACGCTACTCCTACGAACTTGAAAACAATTTCTAAAAATCAAAAATGATGAAAGAAAATTTTGAGAAAAAAGAAAAATATTTTTTTTTTTGACTTTTTATTAATTTTTTATGAATTAAAAACTAATTATCTAATTTAAAAATTAAAAGAAAATGAAAATAAAATGAGAAAAATACAAAATTACTTTCTAAAATTCTAAAACAACTAAAAATAATTTTCTAATATTTTTTTGGATTTTTCTGGGCTTTTTTAGATTTTTTTGTATTTTTTGGAATTAAAAAGTAATTAAAAAATGATTATAATTGAAAATTAAATAAGAAAAATAGCAAATGAACTTGGAAAAATCTGAAAATTTCAGGGAAAATCTAAAATGATAAAATAAGCTTGAGAAAAAAAAAATTGAAACAAAAATAAACTAGGAAAGTGCTTAAAAGCTTGAAATCAGCTGAATTGGAGTGCTTATTTATAAGCACTCCTTGACTATTTGACCCAAATCTTTTCACAGATGATTTTTGAACTTGTTTAAGCTTATTGGAACAGTTAGGAACCAATTTAATCCACAGAAACACAGATATGAGCACAAAGAGTTCAAATAAGCAAAGTGTGATAAGCTATAAGCTGAAACAGTTTAAGCAAAGGCCAAAAATCAATAGAAACAGTAACTCTGAGTATAGAAAAGCTTAGATCAACAATAAAATCTCACTTAAGGGCACTATATTCGAATTGCAGCCCTATATGTGAATTCAGAAACAAGTCTCAAACACTCAACTTGATAAGCTGCTAGAACAGTGCAAATAAGCTATTGAGTGAGAACTTTTGGTTGATATTAACTCACTAGCAACCAGTAATCAATAAAAAACCAAGAAGTAGTACTTCCAAATCACTTAAGGCACTCAAATCAACCTAGATTATGGTGTGAAACTGAATGTGCAGGGCAAAACAGCCAACTTAAGTGAGTTTAAAAGATAAGCAAATAAGCTTCAAACCTGAAAATTCTTTTTGATTATTTAAAACCTACTACCAAACTTTGCACAACAGCTTTTCAAAGTTATTTTGAACCAAATATGAGATCTATGCACTCTATTGAAGTTGAGACCAAATCAGACCTCCCAAAACTTTGTTGACCTTTTTTAGAACACCTCACTTTGACTATATTGAATTTTGCTACTGATTAACTAAGCACTAAAGTAGTATTAAGCTATTTAACTATCACTAAAAGCTACTACTACAGATTTGCTATCAATCTATAAGGTAATCTATCTAAAAATCTCTAATACTCTAACTGTTTTGAATTTACTAAGCACTTTGACTATTTAACCTATGAACACTTGTTATTATGCTACTATTACTTCTATTATACTTATTGTGACTGATTGGAACCAAAATTAACCTCTAAATACTACTTAAAAATAGCTAACTAATGCAATCCAAACACCCCTATACTTCCTGTCTACAACTAGAAATCACCACAGTTAGTACCAAATCAATTCCAAACCAACACCAAAGCACTTAGTATGATCCAAGAAGATGATATAAGCTAGAAACACAGATCTCAGATGCACTTCACTCAGAAAATATAGAACTCAGATGTGAGACAGAAAAAACTTATATAATGCTCAAACAACAACAACTACTAATCCAATATCCAAAACAGATAATCAACTATCACTATCCAACTATATATTCAATCAAACAGTATCAATCAAGCATTAAGAAGCAATATACTCAGATCTAAACAACTTATTGCCAACAGATGAGACAGAATGAAGATAAAATGGAACTTACAACCTCCAATACCCCCTCAGCTCAAACAGAGGGGGTTTCACTTTGCTTGCCTGTCTCTTGACAGGCTATTGGACACCTTATAGCTGTCTTATAACACCAATAAGCTTGAGCTTATTCAAAATAAGCTTAGTTGACTTATATTGACTTTGTGAGATATGAGTGTTTGGTGCCAATTTTAGCTTCACAAAAGCTATATTCAGCTTAAATGAAACTAATGAAAGAGTAATAAGCTATTTGAAGCTTATGTAATAACACTAAATAATTTTTTTTTTGTATTTTTCTGTTTTATATTTTTTTTTTCTTCTTTTTCTTTTTGAATAAACTTGAACAATAATAAAGTAAATACTGAAAATAGAACTGAATTTGAAAGCAATAAGTAAATAAAAACAGTAAGTAAGAAACAATAAGTAAATAAGCAAATAAGCTGATAAAGAAATAAGAAATAAGAACAAACTTTAAATTTTCATTAATTAAAAAGAGGTAATACAAGGAATAAGAAAAAACAGCAGCATAACAATACAAAGAAAGGCACACTTCTAACATGAAACTGAGGGGGTATATATAGGTGAATGGGGTATGAGCTAGGGTTGAGTCCTCTGTGTCCACATCATCAATCCGTGTGAAGTTTGTGCTTCTTTTGGTCCCATCTTAGCCGTTAATTCATTTCTAGATGCTTCCAATGATCATGAGCCCTTGATTGATTGATGATGTGATGTCTATCCTCCGTGTGCTCTGCCATTGGTACACGCGTCATTCCTGACATGTGACTGTCATGTGACAGTGTTCTAGAAGCCCAATCATTGGGTAATTGTTCTTAGTACGAGGTAATTTGGACGGGTAAATGGTGAACAGTAGTTTAGGGTTCATCACCTGGGTAAAAAGGGGTAAAAGGGGGCGGGTTATTTAAAATGTATTAAATGCGAGGACGGGTCGGGTTGGGTGAGTAGTAGGCCGGGTAGTGTTTATTATTGGTAATGGGCTTTAGGTGTAGGTGGGCTAGGGGTATAAAACTTGGGCTGAGGTTTATAAGTTGGGGTGTTGGGCTGTTTGATAGTGGATCCGGTTTAGGATTATGTAGTTTAGTACTAGTATTATACCAAGGACCAAAAGTGTATAATTCCAAAACTTAGGGACCAAAACTGTATTTTTCCCAAAGTTATTTCTCAAGGGTATTATTTGACAATCTTCAAATCATGAAGGACCAATGATGATTTTTCTTTGAATATTTCTTTGAGGGACCATTGTTGCCAAATTCTGAAAGTGAGGGACTAAAACTGCCAATTCTTCAAACTTTTGCCCAGGGACCAAATATGTAACAAGATGAATCTCTGAGGACTTCTAATCACATTTTGAGCTTTTCTTTGTCATTTTGCTTCCCCGGCTCTGGCTTTTGACCTTTTTCCATTCTCGTGCTCGTTTTTGTCTGTTTTGCTTTTGTTTACGTTCATTTTCCACATATCCGTACCTGCACATACACAAATACAAAAACATACATTCTCTTGGCCTTTAAGGTTAGTATTTGGTGTATTTGGTCTGAAATTGGGTCTAAAAAGTATGTGTGAATAAGCACACATCAAAATCCCCCAGACTAAGGTATTGCCGTGTCCTCACGCAATGTCATCACCTCACGCTTAAAAGATAAATAATTTTCAAAACCTCTCTTTACTGACGTTGTAAAGTAGCAATGACTTTCAAAAGAGATAGTAAAATCATTTATTATCAAAAACGCTCCGTTTTCCGATTTTCATGAATAACAACTACAACTACTCTTTTTGTATTTTTCATTTTTATATAAGTGACGGTTTGTTTGACTTTCATTATCAATTCATATCTGTTGATAATTATTAGGGTCTACGAGTAGAAACACTTCTCACAGAGAAGAGACCATACGGATAAAAATCGTCATCCTTGATTTTTCACAAGCTCCCAAACTAAGCGTAAAATCGAAATCATTGTTTATCAGAAGTTAGATGCTAACACTGCCCACAAAAGTTACTTGTGTATTACCTCTTGTCCCCAGATCCTTAGTTGTATCTAAAGATTTTAATTTGTGAGAAATGAATTGCTTCATATTTTCTCGTTTCGATATTTGTTAGTCCGATAAGAGCACAAAATTTGAACGCTAAGTAGTTTCCAAACTTTCCCTTGAAAACCCCTGCATACAGAAATCGGGTCCACATGAAGGTCTCTGATTTAACACGATTTGTAGGGGCTCCCTTTTTATTTACGACCGAGACATACCATGTTTGATACCCGAAACGGAAGCTTTTTATTAGGGAAACCCCCGGAGTCGAAGCTTGGCATTTTTGCATAATCATAAGCACTTTAATAATACTTTTGTCCTTAGTCCTTTATTCTTTTACAGTCAACGGTTTATGAGCCGCTAAGATGTAAGAGTTTTATTATGACTTTGGATTTCTATCCGCTGCTTTTTTATAGCTTTGGATTCCTCTGCCTTTTTATTTTGGCTTTGGACTATTATTATTGATATTCATAACTATATGCCAAACCCCAAGTCCTACGGCCTTTACTAAGATCACAACATCGGCTGCGAACCGGCAAGATGCAATAGTCTATTTCACCGTAACACTGGCAGTACCCCTATGTGTACCAAACCCCCGTATGCAGAAATTTTGTTGGGAACGAGAAAAAACTAAGTATTGCCCAAACCGTATACCCTTAATTAATCCTAGACATCTATTATATATTGGTGTGCAAGCTGGTGGGAACAAGGAGGCCACAAGTACCTCTCGTGGGTTTTTTAAATCCCAGTTATGCGATCCGTGTATAGCACAAAACTTCTAAATAAACTCTATCATTCCTCGATCTCCGCAAATTTAAAATCCCAAGTAATGAGATCCGCGGATGCTTAGCCATAATCTTTTGATTATTTTGGTTAAGGGAGACGAGCTAGGGCTCAACACGCCCGGTCAAGTCGGAACATTTATTTCTACTCTCGCCGGTAGGAAAGTCAAAACAAGGTGTCAAAACTTATTATTCATATCATATATATATATATATATTTTTTTTTTTTTTTTTTTTTTTTTTTTTTTTTTTTTTTTTTGCATAATAAAGCAGTGACAAAAATTAAAATTTTTGGTGGAAAACGGAGTTGCGTAAGTTAACAGCTCAGACGATGGTACAGGTTAAATCGAATCGAAGATTCACCCCCCCCCAGACTAAAGTGAAACATTGTCCTCAATGTTTTAAAGGGTAAAGGTAATCCTACGTAAAATCTAAGGCCGTTTATTAAGTATGCCAAGAGATAAACGTTAGTCGATAAGATTTTGGATATGGTGAATTTCCGAAAGAGCAGCGAAGAATGAGACTCGAGTGGAGAGAACGACAAACCACGAGCACGAGAGTCCTCAAACTTCGGGGAAATTCCTGAACATTCATAAACAACAACCACGAAAACACAAGTTTGGAAAGGGTCGCCCCCCTCACGTCACGTTATTAAAGAAATTAGAAAATAGAGAAAATGAAAATGGATAAGCATGGGGTGCCTCCCACGAAGCGCTTGTTTTTGGTTTCCGAGTCACATGAGCTTGACTCGATCCCCGAATTAATTCGTCCTTGGGGAGAGCAAATGGAAAAAATAATCTCCATCGGGCTTTCATTTAAAATATTTTGAAAAACATAAGAGTTAATTGAAAGTTCCATCCCGAAGAGATAACCACTGGTATTTTAATTTTGAAAACGTTTAGAAACGATACCCGGATCAAATACAACATCCTCACTTCCCACGGAGTGAAGGATAAGAGAAATCACACCAAACGTTATAAACGGCAAGAACGTTATGATAACAATCTTGAAAAACTCCTCATCTTCAAAAGAAAACTTCATAATTGTGGAATTATGAATCTTATCATTCAAGCTCATTTTAAAAACTTTCCCGGGTGGGAGGGTTGGGATAAAATTTTCTTTAAAATTCTCATTCTTAAGAACTCCACCCGGATCATGATCAACTTCAAGATCAAAACTGAAACTTTCATATTCAGGTTTAGAAAACTTTTCCATTTCAAATTCAATTTTATCAAAGCAAAATGACTCATATTCCGGAAGAGAGATAAAAGCATGAGAAGTGGTACTGCCACGACTCGTCTCTTTCGAGTGATTGAAATGAAAAGCTTCAAACGTCGGATCATAAAAATCAGGACGATAAGTGGGATTGCCACTTATTTTCTCAGTCGTATCAAAGAAGAAACTCTCAAAGTCGGGTAAAAATTCCTCGAGCTCGGGCTCAAGAGGATTATCAATTATAAGCTCAATCTTCGTCTTAACTTTATCCGGAGGGATTGACGGTTCATCATTCAACAAATTGTTAAGAAAAATAGTATCTCCCTCCGAATCAAAGTAAGAATCATCAATCTCAGAAAACGGAATCGTATCAATAGCAAGAAATTCATCGACCTCTTCCCAAAAAGAATCATGTTCCTTAGTCGGAGGAAATGATGGGGAAGAGTCGGAGACGAACGTTTTCACAAAATCATCAAAGGAATAATTGCAAACATCAACACTTTTGACGGAAAACTTCTTTGATTTCGGAGCATCGGCTTTAAAAATCATTATATCATCATCATGTCGTAAAGTTAGAGTATCCTCAAAATGATCTACTAGGGCTTTTGCGGTTCGTAAAAACGGTCGCCCTAGTATAAGAGGAACTCTCGGATCGGGTTCAAAATTAACAACGACAAAGTCGGCCGGAAAAGTACACGAGTTCACTTGAACAAAAACATCTTCCGCTATTCCAACCGGATGAGTAATCGAACGATTAGCAAGCTCTAACGTCATTCGGGTCGGTTTAAGTTCCCCCATCCCAAGTTGTTTATAGATTGACAAGGGCATAAGGTTAATGCTTGCACCTGAATCGGCCAGGGCTTTGCAAACCTCTTGATCTTTCAATGAACAAGGAATAAGAAACTTTCCCGAATCTCCAAGCTTCTCGGGAAGCTTCTTGAGAAGAATCGCGGAGCATTGAACATTAATCGGTGTTTCGGCTAATTCGAGCAATTTCTCTTTATTACTTATCAGATTCTTAAACGTTGAGGCAAATTTCGGCATGTAAACAAGAGCATCCATGAAACTTATATCAAAGTGCAACTTTTGAAAAATATCAAGAAATTTTTCCATTTGTTTTTTAGATTTTGCACGGAGCTCTTCATCATTAAATCGTGACGGATATGGTAATTTAGACTTGTATTTCACATTGTTCTCAACAACGACTTTTTCCTTTTCTTTAGACGTTTGAACAACCGGAGGTTGGACGTTTTCAGCACCTCCGTTGTTAGTAGGAGGTACCGGGTCCTTTGTCACCTCGGTCTCACGGTCCACTACCTTTGGTGGAAGAGAAGAAGAGGTAGTCGGAACCGTGGGTTCATATAAAGCACCACTGCGAGTCGTAATCGCCTTAAGCTCGCCCCTCGGGTTTGGAATCGTATTACTTGGAAGAGTACCAGATGTCGACGCTTGATTCATTTGCATAAAACTACTCATCATTTGCTTCAGCTCATTTGTTTGTCGAGTAATAGATGTGTCGATCTCTTTCTTAAATTCAACCCTCAAGTTATTGATTTGATTTTGCATTGCTCGTATGCTAACATCGTTCGTTTTCATATAATTAGCAAGCTCAGGAGAAGGTTGTACTTGTTGTGGTGGTTGATAAACTTGTTGGGGTGGAGGGACTTGAAAATTTTGAGTTTGATTGAAATTGGTTCCACGGTTTTGATTGTAACCTTGGTTTTGATTACCTTGGTTATTTTGAGGATAACGGTTTTGATGATTTTGCACAGGTGGAAAACCAGGTCGAGTTGTTTGGTTAGCACGAAAATCTTGGTTTTGATTGTAGTTTACGGCTGCAACGTTAGCATTATAAACTTGGCCATCGGTGGCTTGACAATCATAATACGGATGCGGTCCACCACAAATCACACATTTTTCATTAACGGCTTTAACGGGCTCGGGTTTTTGGTTCTGCGACTTAAACTCTTTCATCATACAACGGATAGCGTCGGTAAGTTCGGCCAATTCCGATGATTGGACCGACGAAGGTGAAGGAGGAGTAAAAGAAGTCACTTTCGAAACATTCGGTTTGTTACGAGAAGTCGGAACCTTTGATTTGTTCTCGATAATCGTCAAAATATCTCTAGGCGTACGATTCAAGATATTGCCACCGGCGGCTGCGTTTAAAGAATCTTGATCGTTTTGCGTCAAAGCGTTATAAAACGTGTCGATTTGGTGTAACTCGGAGAAACCATGGTGAGGACATTTTCGAAGAAGATCCTTAAAGCGTTCCCAAGCCTCACCAAAGTTCTCATCAAAACGTTGTTGAAAATTAGTTATATCATTCTTAAGATTAGTCGTTTTGGACGGCGGAAAGAAATGATTAACAAATTTTGAGACGAGTTCTTCCCATGTGTGAATTGATCGAGGGGGTTCTTTTTCAAGCCAAATCCGGGCTGAACCCTCGAGTGAAAATGGGAACAACATCAATTTGATAGCATCGTGAGGGACATCCTTAAATTTCAAAGTCGAAGTTAGCTTATTAAACCATCGGATGTGTGCGTGAGGATCGTCCCTCTCAAAACCGTGAAATTGTTTTGACGTGACAAGTTGAATCAATCCAGTTTTAAGTTCAAAATTATCGGAAAGGATTGGTGGTAAAACAATTGCATCCCCGTATCCCTCGGTAGGACACTGGAGCAATTCTTGCATAGTACGTTGATCGTAAACCGGTTGTGGTCCCATCGGCGGGATCACATTGTTTTGGATACCACCCATCGGCGGGGGTCCCAAGTGTTGTTCGTTCGGGTTCATTTCCTCCGTATTAGGAAATAGAACTCGGTGTGTGTGACGAAACAAACTTTCCGGATTTGAAAGTGGTGAAACAAGTCGTTTAGACGTAGAACGTGTGTTCATACACCACAAAAATCAAATTTTTGAAAAATAAAAGGAAAATCAAATTTGAAAAGGAAAATCTTTTTGTATTTTTGTTTTTATAAAGCAAAATTCAAAAACTTATACTTTTGTTTTTCTTTTTCTAACGTTACGTTAATTGTAAAACGTTTCCCTTAATCTACTCGCGACGGAACGGGAGAGAAGAATGGATCTCTCTTCAGCTTGCAATTTAATGTCAAAGCTTCCGTATTTTCCGCTTATTCGGTTGTAGAATTAAAGTAATCCGACTCGCAACTAATTTCACGCGTAGTTATATTGAGAAACTTATTTGGTTTACAACGCCCTTTCTTTCGATCGGAACGAGGCTGTAACTTTATTATTTTTTTGGTATTTTTGTGAAAACACTTTAGGAAAAGTGTTTTTGATTTTTCTATATTTATATAATATATACAAAATAGAGGAAGGCTTATCAAAACACAATTTTTCAAAAACGAATATTCAAAAATTCACTTCAACCTTCCCCGGCAGCGGCGCCAAAATTGATTCGGTGAAAATCAAGTTATAGTATAGATAGTAAGCTCAAGAAATCCGCAAAGAAATACGGATAACCCGAGGTCGTATTCCGTGTGAAGGGTGAATGGAATTCCGAATTTCCGATTCGGAAAACGTGTCGTGAAAAGTGGTAAAAAGTGATGTGAAAGAGATTACACTAATGAAATACTAAATGAAGCACAATTAATCAATTAAGCACGTAATTCAACTAAACAAACCAAAAACGAAACGTAGAAACGAAAACCGTAAATTAAAACGTAAAATAAACGTCAACGCGCAAAATAAAACGCGACTTTTAAGCTACGCTACTCCTACGAACTTGAAAACAATTTCTAAAAATCAAAAATGATGAAAGAAAATTTTGAGAAAAAAGAAAAATATTTTTTTTTTTGACTTTTTATTAATTTTTTATGAATTAAAAACTAATTATCTAATTTAAAAATTAAAAGAAAATGAAAATAAAATGAGAAAAATACAAAATTACTTTCTAAAATTCTAAAACAACTAAAAATAATTTTCTAATATTTTTTTGGATTTTTCTGGGCTTTTTTAGATTTTTTTGTATTTTTTGGAATTAAAAAGTAATTAAAAAATGATTATAATTGAAAATTAAATAAGAAAAATAGCAAATGAACTTGGAAAAATCTGAAAATTTCAGGGAAAATCTAAAATGATAAAATAAGCTTGAGAAAAAAAAAAATTGAAACAAAAATAAACTAGGAAAGTGCTTAAAAGCTTGAAATCAGCTGAATTGGAGTGCTTATTTATAAGCACTCCTTGACTATTTGACCCAAATCTTTTCACAGATGATTTTTGAACTTGTTTAAGCTTATTGGAACAGTTAGGAACCAATTTAATCCACAGAAACACAGATATGAGCACAAAGAGTTCAAATAAGCAAAGTGTGATAAGCTATAAGCTGAAACAGTTTAAGCAAAGGCCAAAAATCAATAGAAACAGTAACTCTGAGTATAGAAAAGCTTAGATCAACAATAAAATCTCACTTAAGGGCACTATATTCGAATTGCAGCCCTATATGTGAATTCAGAAACAAGTCTCAAACACTCAACTTGATAAGCTGCTAGAACAGTGCAAATAAGCTATTGAGTGAGAACTTTTGGTTGATATTAACTCACTAGCAACCAGTAATCAATAAAAAACCAAGAAGTAGTACTTCCAAATCACTTAAGGCACTCAAATCAACCTAGATTATGGTGTGAAACTGAATGTGCAGGGCAAAACAGCCAACTTAAGTGAGTTTAAAAGATAAGCAAATAAGCTTCAAACCTGAAAATTCTTTTTGATTATTTAAAACCTACTACCAAACTTTGCACAACAGCTTTTCAAAGTTATTTTGAACCAAATATGAGATCTATGCACTCTATTGAAGTTGAGACCAAATCAGACCTCCCAAAACTTTGTTGACCTTTTTTAGAACACCTCACTTTGACTATATTGAATTTTGCTACTGATTAACTAAGCACTAAAGTAGTATTAAGCTATTTAACTATCACTAAAAGCTACTACTACAGATTTGCTATCAATCTATAAGGTAATCTATCTAAAAATCTCTAATACTCTAACTGTTTTGAATTTACTAAGCACTTTGACTATTTAACCTATGAACACTTGTTATTATGCTACTATTACTTCTATTATACTTATTGTGACTGATTGGAACCAAAATTAACCTCTAAATACTACTTAAAAATAGCTAACTAATGCAATCCAAACACCCCTATACTTCCTGTCTACAACTAGAAATCACCACAGTTAGTACCAAATCAATTCCAAACCAACACCAAAGCACTTAGTATGATCCAAGAAGATGATATAAGCTAGAAACACAGATCTCAGATGCACTTCACTCAGAAAATATAGAACTCAGATGTGAGACAGAAAAAACTTATATAATGCTCAAACAACAACAACTACTAATCCAATATCCAAAACAGATAATCAACTATCACTATCCAACTATATATTCAATCAAACAGTATCAATCAAGCATTAAGAAGCAATATACTCAGATCTAAACAACTTATTGCCAACAGATGAGACAGAATGAAGATAAAATGGAACTTACAACCTCCAATACCCCCTCAGCTCAAACAGAGGGGGTTTCACTTTGCTTGCCTGTCTCTTGACAGGCTATTGGACACCTTATAGCTGTCTTATAACACCAATAAGCTTGAGCTTATTCAAAATAAGCTTAGTTGACTTATATTGACTTTGTGAGATATGAGTGTTTGGTGCCAATTTTAGCTTCACAAAAGCTATATTCAGCTTAAATGAAACTAATGAAAGAGTAATAAGCTATTTGAAGCTTATGTAATAACACTAAATAATTTTTTTTTTGTATTTTTCTGTTTTATATTTTTTTTTTCTTCTTTTTCTTTTTGAATAAACTTGAACAATAATAAAGTAAATACTGAAAATAGAACTGAATTTGAAAGCAATAAGTAAATAAAAACAGTAAGTAAGAAACAATAAGTAAATAAGCAAATAAGCTGATAAAGAAATAAGAAATAAGAACAAACTTTAAATTTTCATTAATTAAAAAGAGGTAATACAAGGAATAAGAAAAAACAGCAGCATAACAATACAAAGAAAGGCACACTTCTAACATGAAACTGAGGGGGTATATATAGGTGAATGGGGTATGAGCTAGGGTTGAGTCCTCTGTGTCCACATCATCAATCCGTGTGAAGTTTGTGCTTCTTTTGGTCCCATCTTAGCCGTTAATTCATTTCTAGATGCTTCCAATGATCATGAGCCCTTGATTGATTGATGATGTGATGTCTATCCTCCGTGTGCTCTGCCATTGGTACACGCGTCATTCCTGACATGTGACTGTCATGTGACAGTGTTCTAGAAGCCCAATCATTGGGTAATTGTTCTTAGTACGAGGTAATTTGGACGGGTAAATGGTGAACAGTAGTTTAGGGTTCATCACCTGGGTAAAAAGGGGTAAAAGGGGGCGGGTTATTTAAAATGTATTAAATGCGAGGACGGGTCGGGTTGGGTGAGTAGTAGGCCGGGTAGTGTTTATTATTGGTAATGGGCTTTAGGTGTAGGTGGGCTAGGGGTATAAAACTTGGGCTGAGGTTTATAAGTTGGGGTGTTGGGCTGTTTGATAGTGGATCCGGTTTAGGATTATGTAGTTTAGTACTAGTATTATACCAAGGACCAAAAGTGTATAATTCCAAAACTTAGGGACCAAAACTGTATTTTTCCCAAAGTTATTTCTCAAGGGTATTATTTGACAATCTTCAAATCATGAAGGACCAATGATGATTTTTCTTTGAATATTTCTTTGAGGGACCATTGTTGCCAAATTCTGAAAGTGAGGGACTAAAACTGCCAATTCTTCAAACTTTTGCCCAGGGACCAAATATGTAACAAGATGAATCTCTGAGGACTTCTAATCACATTTTGAGCTTTTCTTTGTCATTTTGCTTCCCCGGCTCTGGCTTTTGACCTTTTTCCATTCTCGTGCTCGTTTTTGTCTGTTTTGCTTTTGTTTACGTTCATTTTCCACATATCCGTACCTGCACATACACAAATACAAAAACATACATTCTCTTGGCCTTTAAGGTTAGTATTTGGTGTATTTGGTCTGAAATTGGGTCTAAAAAGTATGTGTGAATAAGCACACATCAATGTCACATTTATTGAATTTCTCGTTCTTGCTCCTATTAAAACTCTCTTTTATCTCTCGTTCTTGCGCAAAGAGAATTTTATCAACCGCACTCAACAACCGGTCTAAATTGGACCGTGTGCTTTCCAAATATAATTTCAACAACGCGTGGTGACTCTCCACTCTACACGTTGTTGTCTGGCCGTAGCAGTGATATTGATCGATGATACACGAGACAAACATGTTACCGTAATCTCGCAACAAGTTATTCAGATACTGAGCAATACCTGAAAAAAATAATGACCTAAAAAAGGTCATTCGGGTTTTTATTTATTAAATAATAAAAATCAGTGAATTAATAATTAAGTACCCGCATGATTGACCAATCGCTGTTGTAGGCGTTCGTAATGATGCGCGAATTCTCTGCGTGTCGGAGCTGTAATCATATAATCCCATCTCCATTTGATGGATTCATAGTCTTCTGATGAAACGCATCTATTTCTGCAATTCTGAATAATATTTTGCTGTATATGCCATCGACAGAGTAATCTGTGAGCGTCAGGAAATTCCGCTTTGCATGCCCCAACCAACGCTAAATCTCTGTCGGTGACGATAACACGCGGGTAGTATCTTTGATCTATCACTAACTTCACACGTTGCAATACCCATTGAAAATTAAACCCTTTCTCACTGTTTAAAAAGCTGTACCCCATTGAGAATGTTTTATTTGTCGAAGTTACTCCGACAATTTCCAATAACGGCAATTTAAACATTGTGGTATTGTACGTGGAGTCCATAAGCATGATTTGAGGGAATGTACACCATAGAGCATACGATGTGGGGTGAACAAAAAATAGTTCCTCAAGCTGATTTTGCTTATTTACCCTATCGTAATTAGGGCTGAGCATCGGGCGAAAACCGGACCGGACCGACCAAGACCGGACCGGACCGAGGACCGAGAACCGGAAAAACCATAGACCGAGACCGGACCGAATATGGTCGGTCCGGTCTCGGTCCGGTCCGGTCCGGTCGGTCTTCGGTCGGTCCGGTCCAATTAGGCAAGTTTTTTCGGGTTTTTGGTCGGTCCGGACCGGACCGGACCGGACCGACCGGACCGAGGACCGAATTTGGCAAAAAGCTTAGACCGAGGACCGGACCGAATGTGGTCGGTCCGGTCCGGTCGGTCTCGGTCCGGTCGGTTTTGTCGGTCGGTCCGGTCCATCCGGTCCGTTTGCTCAGCCCTAATCGTAATATATATACCCCGCATCCCTTAAATGTGAGTAAAGGACTTGAATTGGAGTTCGACCACCTTCTTTGATTTTCCGGATCTTACCTTTTGCGTTATATATAGTTCTAACGCTAGACACGTTATCCGGATTACGACCCTGTATTGTTCTAAGGATATTACGTGGTCGTACATTATAACCTGCCAATTCTTCGACTAAACCGAACTCATGCTCCTTTAATCGCATTGCATTATAACCTGACAATTTCCAATATGGCTAGGTGACCTAGATTTCGGGTTGCTAGTCAAGTATTTATTGGTCTTTTTGGAGATTATAACAAGTGCAAGGGAACATATAGAGGTTATAGAAGTAGGTGCAAATGTTTTATACATTTTGGTTTTGTTGGATAGAAATATGCCTTGGTAGTACGTCGTATGTGCATTACATTTGATTTGAGTGTCACTCACCATTAGATTTTATCACGTTCTAGGACAAAGACAATTGAAAAAGATTTAGGCAAGATTTGTTATGTGATTTTATAGGTATTGAATGCGCATATATACTATAAATGATAAGTTAGATATATGGATCTAGTGGGTAGATTTTGGTTTTATTGGACTGATCCAATTAATAAGGTCAATATTCATCTTTGAATTTGTGATTTTGTGAACTATCTCCTTGCCATGCAATTTAAGCTAAACAAGGTTCTATACTTCTATTTGCTCGTGCTTCGTACGAGGTAATGATGGAATGGAGTCGAGCCAACTCGTGAAAACCTTCAATTTTCGGCGCGTAAAGTTTGTTAGTCTAATTGAATCGGTATTTGCACTTTCATCATTGCGTATATTGCCTAGTGTCGTATCAACTAATCAAGTTGAGTTGAGCTCAGAATATCAATTCGATTAACACGTACTTAATTTAATAATGCAATCCCAACTCTAAAACTGAAAATATTAGCTTAATATCTGATCCATTAAAGTTAGCTCAAAATACTGATTGATTTTATACTACCTTCACAACACCATTACAATTTTAATACTTAAACTTGCAGAGCTAATGCTTAAGTCGAAAATATTAACTGATTGATCGAGCTAAAGCTTAAAAATAAAGGTCCGATGAAGCTCTAATCAAGGTAGTTAATTTCCTTTTAAAGTGGTTTCTAGTTGAGTTTTTACTAAAATTTCTAATCTTAACGATGCTAATTATTTTGACATGATTGAAGCTAATCACGCAATATATCTTTTTGTTTTCTAAATAAATTTTGATATTTGCATATGTTTGAACTTTGAAACATAAAAAAGAAATCGGGCATGCAATGTTAATGGCAACAAAAACTAACATATCGTGATACAATCAACATGTCACAATCTAGTTTTCATGTTACCAATCCAATTTTGTCATGATATTAAAATTAGGGTCTTACTAAATTTACTAAATGAACCCTTAATCCACTATCCGAACCTGTTTTTTCTTTTAGTTTTCAATAAAAATCAAATCGGCCAAAAGTTTCTTTTTCTTTAAAAGCACACAAAAAACAAGAGTCCTACCGAATGAACTTTTAATCCACTAAACCTATATAATAGAAGTTTTTAGTAAACGTGACTAGGTTGATCATGTCATATGTGACGAATCAAAAAGGATAATGTTGGATGTAAAGGTGAAACAATGTGAAAATAATAGATACATTAATGTGAACATAATTCAAAAATGTTATCTACCTTCCTAAAATATTTCACAAATTGTTAATTTCACATGCTTTAACTATTAAACTTTAAATATTATTTTATTTAAAATATAATACCAATCGACATAAAATGTAAAACACACACATAAATACGTATTTTTAATATGCAAAGTTATATTCATTATATTCGTCTTTTCGTCACGATTAATACCAATATAAATATATAAGTATTTACATACCTTAAACATTCATTCTTTAAGTAAAATCATATACGAGGTGTAATAGTTTTTAAAAGATTTCGAAATACAATTTGCAACTTACTTAATATGAATATTTATAATGCGACTATAATTATAGAATGTATTAATTAATCAACATGATAATAAGTTTTTAAGATATCATCTTTAGAGGTAAGATCTATGACAAACCACTAATATCTAAAGAAGAAATCACAAGATCTCAACCATCCATCCTCTTTTGATCTAATGGTAGAGATTAAATCAATAAATAACAAAGGAAGGGCAGAAATGTAATTATGTAAAAACTCATTTCCACCTTTTTTTAAAAAATGACATATCTTGCAAACGGTAAATCTTCAAGCTACGAAAAATATACCGTCGCGACGAGAATTAAATTATCTTTCTATAGATATGCACTAGTATATACTTTCGACGATTTTTTTTTTCAAAATTTTCGTTCAGAAAAATCACACATGATTTGTAAAAATCACAAGTGATTTGTAAAAATCACATGTTTTTTTTAGTCTGGTTTTCTGACTCGGCATTGCGAGCCGACTAAAATCACATGTGATTCGGCTTGTAAATCACATGTGATTCTATTTTAATCTAGAAAGTAGTAAATCACACGTTATTCTGTTTCTTTGTTGTGATTCGTGTGTAAATCACATGTGATTCGTGTGTAAATCACATGTGATTTAATCATCGTAGACATTATACAAACAAATATTAACGTCATAATTTTTGTTTTTGGTTTTTCACATTCTGGTTTGGTCAAAACTAACAAAAAAATGAAATAAAGAAAACACAAAATTTAAATTGAACAACAAAAGAGTGCATTAATTCAGAATCCGAACATCTCAAAGTACACATGTGTTCACTTTCATGTGATAAAAAACAAGCTAAATACATAAAACTAACTACAAGAAGTCTAGTTTAAAAAAAAATAAAATAAAAAAAAGGAAAAAAAATTACTAAAGTAAATGTTAATAATAAAATATTTTTTTTATTAAATCACATGTGATATATTTTTTTTAATTCGTGTGTAAATCACATGTGATTCTAGTGTAAATCACATGTGATTCTAGTGTAAATCACATGTGATTCTATTTTAATCTAGAAAGTGATTCTGTTATTGTTGTGATTCGTGTGTAAATCACATTTTTTTTTCTTCTTTTAGTAATGGCAGTACACCGTCTTTACTTTTGATGATAATATGGTTTTGGCAAGATGACTTAAAAGTGATGGGGTTAGGTAAGTAATAAAGAACAAAGATCATTTGAGGACTAAACATTATTTACATACCAATGGATCAATCCCCACCTTTCATTCGTTTTGATCTAGTGGCTGAGATTAGATTTTACATTTACACTACAAGGGTATTTTTGTACTCTATAAATTATATTTTTTACTCCCATCTCAATTAATGCGTCATTTTTTCACACACACAAAGTGTGTGATTCTTTCTTCTCTCTCATCTAACCGATTCCTTTAACTAACCACCTCCTTCATCTCGTTCTTCAACAAACCCTAATTTTTGCTTCTCAATTCATTAATTTAGCTCATTCTTCATCCCGTACATCAGCTAACCCTAATTTTTTATCGTTTATTTTTATTTAAGCTTATTTCTAAGCTTAATTATAGCTCTCTGTTTCTATAAGCTTAATTATAAGCTAACTTATTCATTTTTTTTTCATCTTATATGCAGTTTTTATGGATTCTTCTACTACTTCTGAAGAGATTGCTGTTAATGATTCTTCTACTGCTTTTGAAGAGATTGTTGTTAGTGAAGATGTTTCAGCTAAGTATGCTGAGGAGATTGTTGCTTATGAACACGGTGATTTATCTGAAGCAATTAAGAGTAAGCTATGTTATTAAGCTGTTATAAGCTCTAAATATGCCATTTATTTAGGTTTTGATTGAGTTAGTCAGTTTTTAAGCTGTTAGTAAGTAGATTTAAGCTCCGAATAAGGCATTTTGGATATTATATCATATATGATATATCATATATCATGTCTCTGTGATTTCATTTTTAGTAAATCAATGTTTTTATTTTTTATTTAATTATTTTTTTTCAGAATTGAATTCTTTGAAAACTCCTGAATCGTTTCCTACTCACTCTAATTTTGATACTCCTGGTGGAACTGTTTATTATATTCCTAAAGTTCCTGTGGACGTTTTATTGGTTAAGGGCAAAGTTTATAAGTCTATTGATGAGTGCATTGCTGCGTACATGAAATATGCTGCTAAAGCAGGGTTTGTGGGTAGGAAGTCATGCCAGAAAAGGTTGAGGAATGGTATTGTGAAACAAAAGTATTTAGTGTGTAATAGGGAAGGTTGTCCCAAGGGAATTCATGTTGACACGTTAGACTTAGAGAATAGTGACAAGCAGGTTAGAAGTTCGAACCTACATATCACAGGCTGCAAAGCACGTGTTATATTTGATTTGATTCCTGGTACTTCTAAGTACAGGTTGAATGTGTTTGATATTATTCATAATCACGAGCTTGAACGTGAAGAGTATAAGCATTTGTCGAAGGCTGAGAGGCAGTTAACCTATTCTGAGCAATTGTTCATTGTTAAAGCTGCTAGTGTAAATATAGGCGCAACAAAAGCTCATCACATCTTAATTGGTTTGAAGGGTTCTTATTTGCTTGTTCATGGAACGACTGTTGATTTTAAGAACTTTTTTAGGGGTGTGAACTGCTACATAGGCGATAGTGATGCACAGATGCTTATATCTAAGATGGAGAATAGGAAGAAGCATGTGCCGGATTTTTCGTTTGATTATTTGGTTGAAAATGCTGAGCTTGCGGCTATTTTTTGGGCTGATGAAGTTTCTAAGTACAACTATAGAGAGTTTTGTGATGTTGTTTCGTTTGATGCTACTTAAAGAACAAACAAGTAAGTATTTGTATGTTCAGTATGATATTTTGATTATATGATTTTCTATTTAATCTGTTATTTTAAGTATTTTTATTTTTTGTTTTTCAGGTACAAAATGGTGTTTGTTCCCTTTACAGCCATAGATAATCATCGGAGGTGTGTAACAGTCACAACATGCTTGTTGAAGAACGAAACTACAGCTTCGTATATTTGGTTGCTGAAAGTGTTCATAAAGGCATTTGGTAGGGCTCCAAATATTGTTGTTACTGATCAGGATGGGGCTATGAGAAATGCCATTGAGGCTGAGTTTGCGGGTTCTAAACACAGACTTTGCATGTGGCATATTACTCAAAAGCTCCCTGGAAAGGTATTTTTCTGCCTTTTTGTTTATCATATGTGATACTTGATTCTCTGTGTATTTCTTATTGATTTATCACATATGATAATTAGAACCTTTTTTCAAATAATATGTTAAATCATATGTGATACTTGATTTTATTTGTATTTATTATTGGTTTATCACATATGATAACACATATCTTTTTTCAAATCATTTGTTAAATCAAATGTTATTTGTTTTGTTTACAGATATGTTCAAAAATATATGATGATACTGACTTTAAAAAGAAGTTTAATCAAATTGTATGGAATATGTATATCGGTCCGGAGGAGTTTGAGGATAGATGGTCAAAGTTATTGGAGGAGTTTAGTTTGCAGAATCATAAGTGGTTAACAAAGATGTTTAATATACGTTCGTGTTGGATTCCTGCTTATTTTATTGATTCCCCCTTGTGTGGTTTGATGAGGACGACGTCTAGATCTGAGAGTGAGAACTCCTTTTTCTCTCATTTTACGAATCAAGGTTCCACTCTTATGAATTTTATGAATTGTTTTAAGACGACAATGGAAAAGCAGAGGCATATACAAGAGAGGCTTGATCATAAAACTATTGATTTTGTTCCGAAATTTAGAACCTATCTTAAGATTGAACGTCATGCTTCGAAGGTTTTTACTCGTCCTCTGTTCGAGTTGGTTCAAGCAGAGATTTTTGCAGGCACATGGTATTGTCAAATAGAAACCAAAAGCTTGGTTGAAGGATCTGTGGTATCTGTTATTAGAGAAACAAAATTTGTTGATGCATTAATGGAGAAGAAGAAAGCTAAGTTGAGAGAGAAAGCTAGGAAGAGAGTTAAGGATAAAGGTAAGGATAACGATAAAGCTGAAGAAGAAGAGCCAGTTAACCTGTTTTATAGGTTGATGGATTATATAAGGTATGTTAGCTACTTAAAAAATATTGTTTATTTTTTTTTATCATATATGATTTTTTTACTACCTTATTTCTTTTGTTTTATCATATATGATTTTTTACTATATTCTTTCTTTTTTGTCCATTAAGGTGTTGCGTAACCAAGAGGATGGATCAGTTGTATGTTCCTGTCAGCTTTTTCTTCGAGTTGGAATATTATGCAGGCATGTTTTTTGTGTGTTTAAGAATGCCAATATTGAAGTGATTCCAAGTCAATACATATTGAGGCGTTGGACAAAGAACCTTATACCTGCTGCTTTGAGGAACAAAAGGAACATATATGGTGAGAAGAATGAGATTGTTGAGAATTATGCAAATGAGGCAAGTTCCATTGTTGATCATTGTATCCATATGTTGAGTAAAGATGAGGCGATGTTGTCTTCTTTTGTTGAAAAGTTGAGGTTGCTAAAGATTGATGTTGAGGCTGATTGCCCAAATCCTCCTTCTAAGAACAAGGCTGATAATTTGGAGGAACTTGTTGGAGTCCCGAAGCCAGCTGAAAAAACCATTAACAATCCAGCTCTTGGTAATCCTAAAGGCCGTAAAAAGATGCGCATAAAAGGAGGGAAAGAGCAAGCTCTTGATAAGAATTCGAAGAACAGGAATGCATGTTCGTTATGTGGAGAGACAGATGGTCACAACAGGAGGACGTGCCCAAAAACGTTTGCAGAAGAGGCTGAGTTGGATCAAGTTGAAGTTACAAGGGAAGGGGATTTGGATCAATCAGAAGTTACAAGAGGAGAGGTCTTGGATCAACCATGAATTTCAACATAAATCGTCCGCATATTTTTTTTAATTTCTTTGATTATTATTTGTTTTGTCGGATTGTGTTGAAGAAATTTGAGTAACAGACCTAGACATGATTGTTTGATTATTACTGAGTTTTTATATGAAACAGATTGTTGCTGATTGTTTTCAAGAGTTTTGGTTACTTTTATTTCAGTTATCATATATGATAATTCAGAAGCAATTTTTTTAGGTTTATTATCATATATGATAATTCTCCAAAATCATATATGATTTTACACTTGGTTTTTACCTTTTTGATTTATCATTTATGATAACTTATAAACAAGAGCAGGTTGACTGATTTAAATGGGAAGGAGAAATGGAAATGTAGCTAGATGGTATGTTGCTTTAAGGTGAATACTACTCTTGTGGCTTGGTTGAATCTGGGAGTATGAGTGATGATGTTTGGCTACAGCAGAGTGTAATTAGGTTCTCTGTTAAGTTGTAGCAGAGTTTGGATTTAGATACTGAATTGAATATCCTTTGTATTTCAGTATTCTGTTTTAGGTATGCCCAACTCAGATTTGATACTTATAATGTGTACAAAATTTGATTGATTAATATAATTCACCTTTTGCACCAAAAACTTATAAACAAGAGTATTATGATTGTGTTCAAGTGTTTTGGTTACTTTCATTTTAGTTATCACATATGATAATTCTGAAGCAAAATTTTTAAATGTATTATCATATATGATATTTCTCCGAAATCATATATGATTTTATACTTGTTTTATTACTTTTTGATTTATCATATATGATACGTTATGAACAAGAGTATATCGTATGTTTTATTTATCTAAAATCACATATGATTTTACTATAGGCTAATTACTATTTTTACTTTATCATATATGATAATGTATTACTTTCATGCCTTTTACCCTTTTTTTTTGTTTGTGTTATGCAATGCGTCATAAATCTCAATATCAATAGCTATAACAAGTGATTATCAATTGGTCTAATGAAATTTAAACAAGACTTATTATCCAAAATAACATCCAGAGATGTTTCGCCATTCAATTAATAAAAGATTGCATCATAGTACTTACAATGTTAAACCATCATCCTACTTAGAAATTCAAAGTGATATTGTAGCATACGAATTTAGACATTTCATAAGAGATTAAACATAAATTAGTTTTTTAATTTGCGTCAGTTGCCCCAAAAAGTTGTTTTACGCCCTCCTATCCTTCGTTAGTCCTACTTCTGAATCTTCCATTCCATTTCCATCATATTGCACTTGCAACATGTTCTTCAGCCTGTTCTTTCTTCTTCTTCTCTATCTCTGCCCTTATCATTTCCTCCTTCATTTTCTTGTCAGTGTATTTTCCTGAAAACTCAAATGTTTCCTTGCTCATTTTTTGTCGGTGAATGTTGAGTTCATGCATGAGCATCTTGGTTGCATATTTCATTCTCAGCTTTATTATTTGTATTTCCTGATCTCTTCCTTCTTTCGGAAAATCCAAATTCCAGTTCTTCTGACTTTCTCCACCATAATGCTCCATATGCATCATCACAAAAATTCCACAGTCAATGACATTCTCTTTTGTTGACCACTTCATTTTCATCACCGTTGTCTTTTTTGATTCTATATCAGCTGCCTTTTCATGGTTGTGGGATGCCAGATATCTTGACAACAGTTTTTTCTACACAAAATAGAAATTTTATTTTATTAAAGACAATTCTTTATCTCATATGCAAAGCCGAAAGGCTTAGTCGCATCCTATGCCTACGTCCAAGCCGATGGCGTCTTCTGCGGCTTAGCCGCAGAAGACGCCTTCGGCTTCAGGTAAGCCGAAGGCTTACATGCATAAGAGTCTAAAATATAACTTTTTAATATTTAGTTACTTTCTAGAACATCACATTATTTTATCACATGTGATAGCTTATTCTGTTTATTTTTTTTTTATTTTATTTTATCATATATGATAATGTGCATGAGTGTTTAATTAAAACCCCCAACTGTTACCCAAACCCATTTTTGTCTAATTACTTACCAGAACATCACATTCCTTGCTGTATTTTGCTTCATATGTCTTCGGTGAGTTGTCTATGATGACATATGTGCCTTTCCTTATGTTGAAGACAACCAGGTAAAAGTGTTCATGTGCGATTATTGGGAAGAATGCCTGTATAAATATTAAGAAAAAAAATTAGAATCATTGTTATACAACAAAATATAAATTTTGTTTTTTCATAATAGTTGAAAGAAGCTGTTACCAATTCCACATTATACATTGACTTGTCATCTGGATTTTTTTTGAACACGGTTGTCAAGTTTGCAACAAAATCATTGTATTGTTTCTCTTCTTCTTTTTTCTTTGCTTCCACTATTTGTTTCGTCTGTTTGCATAATTCAAACATATCTTTAAGAACAAATTAATATTTTAGTAATTAAGTTTTAATTTAGTTGGTACTTACGAGTATTCCTGTTTGAAAATACTGATTGATCTTTGGTGCGGCAGGTTTGTTGATTGTTTCTTCATAGTTCAAGATGCAAGCAAAGCTGTCAATGATACTAACATCCACTTTCAATTGTGGTGCTAGTGTTTGCATGTTGTCTCTGATTGTTGCAGCTCCCCATGCCCATTCAGTTTCAAAAACGAATTTGCTACACAAAAATATATATTGTTAGCACAATTTCACATTTTTTATTTTTATTTTTTTAATAAGATAAACCAGACTTACTATGGATCTCCTTGCATTGAGAATAAAGCTTCAGATACCATAAATTCATCTGGTGTTTGCTTTGCTTTTAATTCAGTTTTCCGGTTGTTGTATGGTGAAACCAGATATCTTGAAGGCTTTTTTATTCTCTTTGCAGGTGGTTCTTGTTCTTTGTTTTCTTCTTCATCAGCCACCCTTTTTGCCCTTCTTTCCATCTTTTTTGGTTTAGTTGTTGTTTCAGTTTCAACTGCAGCCCTTTTTTCAACCTGTGGTGTTTTTTCTACTGTCGTGTCAATTTGAGCTGCAGGTTTGTTGGAAACTGGGCTTATTCCAAGACTGAAGCTTGGTGGTGAAATGGATTTGATTTTGCTTCTTGTCGTCATCATTTTCTCTGGTGGTGTTACCGATTTTCTTACTTTGCTTTTTGTTTTTTTCAATTTTGATTGACTCACCTTTTCTGCATGTTCATAAATCTCGTCTAGAGTCTTTTCATCAAGTGGCCCAAAAGAAAGAATTGGAGACCCTAACTTCTCAGCTGATCCTTCTTTTTGCTTTTCCAATTCATTTTCCTTTTCCTTCTCGACTTCAATTTCTCTCTCTTTTTCATTGTTGACCGTAGTTTCTTTTTCCTTCTTCAATTCTTTTTCCTTTTCCTTCTCAACTTCAATTTCTTTTTCTTTTTCCTTCTCAACTGGAGTTTCTTTTTCTGTCTCCAATTCCTTTTCCGACTCATCTTCAGTTTCACTCTCATCTTCTTCCATCTTTTCTTCATCTTGCTGGACATTTGTTTCCATTTGTTCTTGTTTTTCGCTCTCACTCTCACTTCCTTCTTCTATATGTTTTAGCTTTTCAACTGGACTTATCTTATTACCTTCACTTTCTTTAGTTTCACTCTCACTTTCACTCCCACTTTCTGTTTCCTCTTTACCATCTTTCCCATCTTTATCTTCCTTAACACTAATGCCATCGTTATCTTTCCCATCATCGCTTCCATTATCAGCTCCTTTATCATCATTGTTTCCATCATCGCTTCCATCATCACTGTCGTCATCATCAGTGTGTCCATCATCACTAGTGTCTCCATCATCACTGTCATTTAAACCAAAGTCCAAAACATTGAACATTTTCTTGTACTTCTTGCACAAATTGAACAATGTTTTGTCTCCTTTAAACTTCTGCATTCCCTCTTTCAACGTCTCAACCAACTCCTTTTTATCGTTTGGAATGATTTCAAACTTCTCTTCTATTTTATCAACAAACTCCTGTAAAATAAGCAAGTTGGATTATTTTTTTAATCTATATTCAAAATCATATGTGATATTTTCTATTTAAAAGAAACATTTGAATTATCATATATGATTTTCAAAATTATCATATATGATTTTTCATAATCATATATGATATATGAATTATCATATATGATTTTCTAAATTATCATATATGATTTTTAATGATCATATATGATATTCTAAATCATATATGATATTTTAGCTTGCTAAAGGCTTAGCCGCAGCATAGCCTGCTGTTAAAGCCGAAGGGTTAGCTGTAGGCATAGTCTTCGGCTTTAGCCGAAGTCTATAGCCAAAGGCAATGCCTGCGGTTAAGCCGCAGCATAGCCTGCTGTTAAAGCCGAAGGCTTAGCTATAGGCATAGTCTTCGGCTTTAGCCGAAGTCTATGCTGCAATTTATCTGACAATCAGTTTATATAAGTAATTAAACTAAGGTAAAAGTTACCTGTTTGGTTTCTGGTCTCTTCAGAGGCAATGGTTCATTGTAGACATCCATTCCCTTGTAAAAATTTAAACCTGTTTGCTCTTCCTCCGAATCAAACTCTTCGTGATATTCAAGTTTTCCTAAGCAATTGTCTATCGTTTCCATCCCAATCCTCTTCCTCATTGCTTGCGTGTTCCAACTTCTCATTGTTGGGCGATGATGCATTACTTGAAATTTGGGGAAGTTGGTTGAGTCTAAGTATAGCAGCTTTTTCATACAAAATATAAATTTGTGTTAGATTATAATAAGTGTATGTTATTGAATCACATTTGATAAATTTATAGAAACATGTAAAATAACTTACACATAAGAATGTTGCTGGCCCGTAATAATAGTCGTCTTTAGTCACCTTATCCCAATTTTGCTTACTTATTAGTAAGCATTCCAATATGTAACGCACCAGTCAATTCTGAAATGACATCATTTTCTTTTACATGCTTCAACACAGTTCGAAACACCTTTGCACCATTATCAATTGTTCCCATCGTGCTAGTAAACAGAGTCAGAAAGTTTATTGTAAAGATGAAATCAGCATCGAATGAGCTTGTTATCTCAGTTGATATTGCAGCTGGTGTGATTTTCTTTACATGAGTATACTGGCCCTCCCATTTTGCTATGAAAGGATCATCCTTCTCTCTTGGTTCTAGATCTTCCAATTTTGTTTTTCCCATAGGAACGCCTAGCATATCATGTATTTTTTGCCTTGTTACCTTTATGGATCCTTTTTCCAACCTTAATTCCATGCTTGGTGGATGGAATTTCTCAGCAACATGGTATAACAATGCTCCAGGGAGTTCGGTTATTGGGAAGTTGATGAATCTTTCAAAACCGATATCTTTCAAAGTTTTCTTTCTCATCTCTGTTAAGCCAACCATTGCATTAGACATGGCTTTTGGTGATGACCTAGTTAAGCAGCTTGGGTATGTCACCTTTTTCGTTGGTTTTTTTCCTTTTTGATTTTTGATTTTTTCTTTTTTGACATTGACAATCTCCCGTTCCTCCTCATCTTCCTCCTCCTCTGTTTCTTCAACTTTTTCCAATTTTCCTTTTCTTGTTTGTTTTTTTTGTTCCTCTTCATTTTCACTTTTATAAAATATCACCCGATCTTCCTCGTTCTCCTCTTCACTTTCCTGATTTACTTCTTCTTCCATCGTTTTCTTAGCATCTCCTCTTGTGTATCTCTTCGAAATTTTGGCAGGTTTGGTAGCTTCTTTTGTTGTTTTCTTTCCACCCCCTCTTGTAGTGCACTTTGTTTTCTTGTATCCTCCCTTTACTTTTGGAGGTGACTGCTGGTTCTTCCTTGATTTTATATCTCTTATTTTTCTTGTTATCATCCGCTTCTTGATCTATTTCCATCTGTTCGACATCTATTACATCTGTTGCAAAAAAAAAATAAATAAAATGTTATCATATATGATTTAATTCATTATGTATTCAGTACACAACATTTTCTTATACATTCTATTACTTCTGATATATAAAAGAAAAAATATGTACCTTTGGCAGATTTTTTTCCTGTAGTTGATGTCTTTAAGAATGGCAAGGAATTTATAACGTTATCCACATAACCGAAGGCTATTGCTGCAGTAAAGACAAGTGTTTGATTTATTTATCATATATGATATAGAATACAATCAATATTAACTGAACATATCTATAACTCAATATTTTTCTATATCATATATGATACTGATTTCAATGCAAACAAAACTACAAATCATGTTTCTAACATTTATCATATATGATACCTTATAAACAAGAGTATATCATGATTGTTTTCAAGAGTTTTGGTTACTTTCATTTCAGTTATCATATATGATAATTCTAAAGCAATTTTTTTAAGTGTATTATCATGATTGCCGTATCTAAGCGAAACACATCTTTTGTGGCTAAGCCGCATTAGATGCCGAAGGCATCTTCTGCGGCTTGGCCACAACCAATGCCTTTTGCCAAGCCGCATCAGACGCCTTCGGCGAAGCCAAATGCATCTTCTGTGTCTAAGCCGCAATCGATGCTTTTTGTCAAGCCGAAGCCGAATAACTTCGGCGAAGCCGAATGCCTTTGGCGAAGCCGAAGGCATCTTCTGCTGCTTAGCCGCAGCCAACGCCTTCGGCTAAGCCGAAGGCGTCTTCTGCGACTAAGCCGAACGCATAAGTCGTCTTCAATAAATTCTTCTATTGTGTATTTTTTATTTCAACTTCTACTGAATCTAATTATTAACTTTGAAACCTAATTTCTAGTTCACTATTTCTCCACAAAATCACAATAACTTGCATAAACATTCAATAATCAGTGTAAATTCATAACATCTTCAATATAATCTCTATACACAGTATGCATGAATATTTCAATCATATATGATAGTAAGAGATAGTAAAATAGTTGTTTAAATCGTATGAGTATACCTGAAATCGGTTTTTTAGCAGATTTTGTTTCCTTCTGTTTAGCTGGAGATAGGTAGGGTTTCAGAACTTTATTATCGTCGTCACTTTCCGCCATTTTTCGGTTAAATCTTGAGTTACCGGTGAGTAGTTAGGGCTTGGATTGAACGGTTTTTGTGTGTGTGTTGTGTGTGTTAGGTAGGAGCGTTAATGAAATGAAATTAGACGGATGGTGGTATTATTTTGGTGATGGGATTTTACGAAAGTACCCCTCCGTGTTTTTTTTTAAGTTTCAAATGTTTTGATCTCAGCCATTGATCAAAGTTAAATCAAGGGTCCATATTTGTCCCTTGGTATGTGAGAGATGTATGGTTTTTAAAATAACTCAACTCTTATTCTATATGTTTTTACTTTGTATGATTTCATGTCGGTTCGGTCAAAAATCATTCAGCATAACCATTAATCGGATAAAAATCGGTCTAATCGGGCATAAATCGGCCAAATCTGATAAATTGCCAACTCGATTACGAATAGAAATCGGTCAAATCAGATATGCCAAAAGATCCGTGTAGAAGCAATTTTTATCATAGAACCAATCAAGCAATCTTAGCCACTCATTTTTTTTATCAAAATAAAAAAAATAAGCTTTCACCTTTTTTAAAAAAATTAAATATCTCACAAACCGTAAATCGTTACGCGAAAAAAAAATACCATCGCGACAAGAATTAAATTATCTTTCAATAGACATGCATTGTTATATACTTTCGACGAACTTTTTTTTTGATGATTTTTTTCTTTTTTTTTTTTTTTTTTTTTTTTTTTTTTTTTTTTCTTTTTTTTTTTCAAAATTTCCGCCCCGAAAAATCATATATGATTTGTAAAAATCATATGTGATTCGTTAAAATAAAATCATATGTGATTTTTACGAATCATATATAATTTTTGTACGAATCATATGTGATTTGTAAAAATCAAATCATATGTGATTTTTACGAATCATACATGATTTTTCTGAGCGGAAATTTAAAAAAAAAAGTTCGTCGAAAGTATATAACAATGCATATCTATAGAAAGATGATTTAATTCTCGTCGCGATGGTATTTTATTTATTTATTTTATTTTTATCTTTTTTTGTTGCTTGAAGATTTACCGTTTGCAAGATATGTTGTTTAAAAAAAAATGGAAAATAAAAATGAGTGGCTATGATTGGTTCATTGGTTCTATTCCAAATATGAGTTCTATACTGATCTTATCCCAATCTGTCATAAATCGGTCAAATCGGAAAAAAAAAAAAAAAAAATTTGGCTAGATCGGCCAAATCAGGCATATAGTTTCAAATTTTTATAATTTTATATGTAAAAAATCAAATCCGATTAATCCCCTGCTAGCCGATTAATCGCTTGGCGGTACCCCGGCCGCCCATCTACCGCCTAGCGATTTTTGCAACCTTGTTATAACCTAATATAACTATTCATTTGAAACTTTTTCAACGATTGATAACAAGGGTTGATAAAAGGTTATTTTCGTTGTGCGAGTCTTTAGTCTTAACTTAAATTGATCCTACTTACGATTGGATTTTTAGAAAAGTTGAGTTCATTGTTTTTTCGTCTCACTTGATCTGACTAGATATTGATCACATTGCTTTGTGGTCGATTAAGCCAATTGTTTTTTGGTAAATCATCATCGTTATTCTAAATTTGGATCTTAATTGTTCGACTTATTACTTAGGAGGCATTTGCCTATTTAGATCACGCGCTTTTTTCTTGTTTTTTTTAATGAAAGATCCTTTATTATGAAGTCTACAATTACTAAATTAGTCTCCAAACAATGATGAGCATGGTGAATATGATTTAATGAAGATATGTTCATAAAAAGTAAAGCGCGTTTCAGATTAAACTAAAAGAAGCGAAAGCGCGATGGTGATAATGGTAAATGTATTTTAGTTTTAAGAAGAAAAGGATTAGCTCCATTATGTTATAGCAGCTCAGATTCAGATGAAAAAGCCAAATTTAGCGATAATATAAAAACATCGAAAAAAAGAGGGGAAACAGAAGAGGATAAGGCAAAATAATTTGCATCAGATGTACGAACTAAAACCACATGTTTCTTCTAAACATCTTGTTTATGCAAAGCACATATAACATTCCAACAAAGACATTAATATTTTGCAATTTCTTTCACCATATCCTCTTAGGCTTATCAACTTTCTTTTGATAAGTACATTGTATCAATGATCATGGCTTTTTAATCAACTGAATCTGAAGTTCAATCTCATAATGGACATTGTCCTTTTTCTTCTCAAAACCAAAATACATTGAGCATCTTCGTCATTGCTTTCACCTCTTTTTAATCTAATCTGAAACCCATATTCTTTTTAATGAAAATATATTCATTTTCATAAAATCACAATGACCTTGGTTGTGTATTCAATATTTTTTTTTTTTATTTATTTTTTATTTTTTATTTTTTTTAAGTAATGGTCTAAACTTACTGATCCTTATTATGTTGACACTGAAAAGGTGATTAAGGTTTTCGGTTAGGGTTATTTACATAAATCTTCCTTGTGGTTAGGATAAAATTGCAACGTTACTCCTTATTGTCAGTTAAAGTTATTTACATAAATCGTCCTTGTGGTTAGGACTAAATTGCAACGTTAGTCCTTATTGTTGGGTCGCCACATGTCACTACCTGAGTGGCGCCACGTGACATCGGTCGGGTCAGATAACGGGTCAGGTAAGGTCGGTCTACGGGTCGGGTTGCCACGTGTCACCAATAAGGAGATGCCACGTGGCGGGTTATATAAATAATCCCCCAAAGCCTCAGCCATGTTCGAACTCGGGCCTTACATGTGGGGTTGAAGGTGATGCCCAGATGAGCTGGGCATATCTTCAATTATATTAACGCAACCTATTTATTTTATAGTAACATTAGCCTAGTCCGTTTATTAAAGGTTCAAATACAATTTTGACCTGTCATTTTAAGTATGTTATGGACTAGTTCAAAAATAATTGATAGTACCGTCGGACTCGTTTTTTCATGCTCTCTCCAATGGTGTACTCGGGGAATTTTTCCGACTTCGTTTGAACCTCAAAAAACGCGAAAACGTCGTCAAAACTCATCCAAAAGTCACTGTTTTTGCTTTGTTTTCAAACCCTTGTATCTGCAAGACATAATAACACATAAAAAACATATTTACAATTTTGTTATGTGTTATTATGTCTTGCAGGTATAAGGGTTTGAAAACAACGCAAAAACAGTAACTTTTGGATGAGTTTCAACAACTTTTTCGCATTTTTTGAGGTTCAAACGAAGTCGGAAAAATTTCCCGAGCACACCATTGGAAAGAGCATGAAAAAAACAAGTCTGATGGTACTTTCAATTATTTTTGAACCAGTCCATAGCATACTTAAAATGACAGGTCAAAATCAAATTTGACCCTTTTATATAATACTAAACTGACTGGTAACTAAATGGGTTACAATGAACCGGTTGCATTACTTGTATTGAGGGTATGCCCAGTTCAACTAGTTATCACCCTCACCTAGGGGCGGAACTTTGTAGGGGCAGGGGAGGGTCCCCCCCAAAAAAATTTGCGGCACTTAGTGCAAATATTATTCTGCCCCCTAAAATAATTTCGCCCCCCCCCCCCCCCCCCCCAAAAAAAAAGTTCAAGTTCCGCCACTGCCCTCACCCCCACACAAAGGACCTGAGTTCCAACCTGATGGAGGCACTTTTGGTTATTTAACAACCATGCCACGTGGACCACTCAGGTGGTGACATGTGGCAACTCGACCAGTAGTCCGACCTTACTTGACCCGTTATCCGACCCGAACTTACCCGATGCCATGTGGCACCACTTAGGTGGTAACATGTGGCGACCCAAAAATAAGAACTAACGTAGCAATTTGGTTATAACCGCAAGGACGATTTATGTAAATAACTCTAACTGATAATAGGGATGAACGTTGCAATTTGGTCCTAACCACAAGGACGATTCATGTAAATAACACTAACCAAAAACCTTAATCACCTTTTTCAGTGTCAACATAGCTGTAACACCCCCAATTCAATGATGCAGCGGAATTCAAACTGGGTGTTACTCGACGGCACAACAGTCATAATAATAGAAAATGATCTCTAATTGAGTAATTTTAAAAGATTTATCATTCAAATTATATAAATATCAGAGATTACAAAATGAGGTCTCAGATGATTCCATGTTTACAAATTACATTAGATGAGTTTTCGAATGATAATAAAATTTATAGCCCTCTTGAATATCCGTGCCCTTCCGTGCCATCCTTGATCATCATGGACCTGAAATACATGCTTAAAAGGTCAACACAAAGGTTGAGTGATATTCATAGAGTTTGTTTAATGGTTGAACACAATATGTTGGTAGTGTGAGCTATAGACTCACACCAATGGTTGGAAAACAAAATAGTTATTATTATTACACTAAGCTTATGACACCAAAACGTTAACGGGTACCAATATCAATCGGCGGAGTTATCCCGGTAGGTACTTTGCCGTCATACCTATGTTTCAAATATTAATGCATTTGTTTGAACATAGTCAATACAAATGGGATTCGTCAATCCCAATAGGCATATTCACAATATTCGCGCTCACTATTACTAGTGATTAAATGGTTTATAATAAGGGATCTTGGATTGGCAAGGATGGTACTTAGTGATAATAAAACAATCAGGCAAGCATACAATTGAAAAGCATTGTGTTGGGTTGAAAAATAATAGCATGTATTCCCCCCAAGGGTTTGTAAAACAATTAAGTAATGGAAAGTGGGGCTATGAACTCACCGTGAGTTGGATGATGTATAATGAGAATGATGGATATGCCGTGAGAACTTCTACGAGCAACCTAGAATAATTGTTGCAACTTAGGTTTGGAATAATGTCTAAGAATACGAAGAATTGCATATATATATGTCTTGCATATTGTTCATGATGTAGTACTTAGTATATAGTATAAGTCTTTGAATAAAAGTGATTTATGAAACATGTATAGTTTGTATATCTCTTACTACCGTTCGGGCCGTCATAATTCAGAGGTCATGTAGTAAACGTTCGAGGAGCTAGGACACTTTAATTCGTAAATCCAGCAACTCGTCGATCCGTTTACCCAAATGGAACCCCTCGCATGAAGCTCCCTAATGTTGCAGTATTCAATTGTAAAACATGTATAATAGTTATAACGATTTCGGTTTAGAAAGTCTTGAGGTCTTAGCCGTGGCCTTGCTGTGGATTTTGTCATGGCTATCATGGTCTTGAGATTTCAACCTTGGCCTTAGCCATGGCTCTGGTCTCGGCTTTAAGGTCATTAGACCTCTTGGTTTTACTTAGCAATAACCAATACATAGTCATTTGGGTATTAAAAAGGGCTGTTAAGAATTTGAAGAAAAATATCATTCGTTATGCGTTTTCAGGGTTCGAGCTTCTTTAAACCTGAACGAAAACGTAGTTCCGGACAACTTTCGTGTTTTAACTTTTTGATGAATCGGAACAAAAGGCCTCGAAAAAAATCCAAATTTTGATCAGAATGTTAATAGGCAGTTTCGGGTTTTTAGGTTCGCTAACTTCTTTTGGCTATAACTTTTGACTCGTGTACTCGTTTTAGGTGATTCAAATTGCTATGTTTTCCTTTTAAAACCCTCTTTAACAGTAGGTAAATGTTTCATATCATGGTTACTCTATTTTGTTCGTGGTTCTCAATATAAGTCACTAGTTTTCTTGTTTATGTCTATTTAGCTAACATATGGTTTCCATAACTTGTTTTAAGAATTTGTACATCATGAGATCAATATAACAAGACATATATAGCATATAGAGTTTATGAAAACATAGTAAGGATGATGAGTATAAGTTTTGTTACAAATTTTGGCTTTCTAAGGAAAGGAAGTCAAGTATGAAACTAGGACACTGAACCTATGCTTGCAAACTCTTCACCACAACTCTTGGAAACCCTTGCTACCTTTACATAACCCTTGTGAAAACCAATTAACCTCAGCCCCTAATCACCTTGTGTAGCTCCAAATTCAACCATGGAATCACCAATCAAACTCTTGTTTCATGTAGAGACTAATTATGCCTTCAACTTTGGTGTGTAACTTATAACTTGGAAATCAAAAGATCAAGGTTTATGGATTATGTGTGTGTCGTTTCGAATGAAGATAAAGGAAGGGACGATCCTTGCTTTTATAGCATGAAGAGGAGGTGCAAGGAAGGTGCCTAGGAAGGTTCATTGAGGAGGTTAGTTTTTAGGATATTTTCCAAGACTTTGTGGCCAAGTTTACTTAATATACATGTATCCTAAAGTCCAAGGCTTATCACCAAGCCACCAAGGCTTGGTGAATCATCATATACACATTCATATGATGGGAGGAGTGACTAGATGGATAAACTTGGTATTATCTACTTACGGAGTGAGTTTTGGTCCCGGTAATCGCTAACGGTAAGTCGTTAAGTCATGAAACTTAAAATCGGGTATCCTAAAAATATGAAACTAATAAAAATGTTAGAACTTATTAATATAACCTATCTTAGCATATTTAATAAGTGATAAGTTCTTTCGGGTTGCTTAAACGCTGTTAAAACTGGAAACGCGGGTCTAAAACGCGTAATTCGCGTAAAACGCTGAACTGGAAAACGTAAAATTCCAAAACTTTTGGAATTGTCGTAAAATGAGAGAAATTCATATTTCTATTGTTTATAGTGTTTTATGGACATATCGGGATGCTGGAATGACGTTTAAACCTAAAAGTAAATCTCGGACACGGTTTCGTGATTTTTGCAGAAATGATCCGACGAGTGTCAAACTCTCGGATTATCATTAAAATAGGTTAACTTACGAGAATATGAAATAAAATTTCGGGAGTGAATAGTGAAAGTGAATAGTAAAAATGAGTAGTAAAAATTCGGGATTGGATAGTAACCTGAAAATGCGAATTGTTACAGTCTCTACCCCTTAAGGGAACTTCGTCCCGAAGTTCTATGTGTGTTATATGTTGGAGTAGTGTCGATGAAGAGGTGTGGTTACTTTTGAGGACTAGAGTCTGAGATTACCAGTGATATAGTTTGATTTGTCTTAGAATACGGTGTGTCAATAGAAATTGATAACATAGTTGAATATCAGTAGAGATCCATATAATAGTCGAATATTAAAGGAAATTGATATAGCAGTCGAATATTAATAGAAATTGATATAGTAGTTGCAATCATAGCCTAGTAGATAATCTGTTGTTGTAATAATCTGTTGTTGTACCTAGTGTTTATTGACTTTATACTTATGTTATTTCGGATATTAATAAGCCCACTTGTTTATAATTCTTTATTTACATAGAGAGGCATCCCAAACAATGTAAATAAAGGAATATGAACTTATGGTTCGGTGATTTACAATTTCTTTATTTAAATGAAAAGGCATCCCAATCCATTCAAATAAGGACATTATAAATCATCCTACTTAAGAATTCCTAACACAACATTCATACTTAGCCGGTGAGTTACAAGGTAGTGTATTACGAGATGATACAGGTGTTCCAAAAGTACAAAATGAATATTCAATCTTGTAAAGCTGATGTGGGTGTTTGTGGTGTAACTAAGGATGATTTGAGCTTTAAAAGTGCATCAAGATCTGTTAATGAGCTTGTGGTTACAACGGTTGTGAAGATAATAATGTGATATGTTGATGAACAAAAGTGTGTAGTGTATGCTTAACATTAATATTGGTAGAGATGTCAAGTTTGCTTTAAAATTTTAAGAGATTTTAAAGGTTTATGATGGAATGGTATCCTTAGGACCTAAAAAGGATAGTACTTCTACGGGATGAAGAAAAGAATTGATAACTATCCCAAGATAGTAGTTCGGATTATCTTATAAATGAAAACTTTCAAGAATGAAATTAGATAGTACAAATAAGGTGTTAAGATCTTGCTGAGTGGTAAGGCACTATCGTGTCTCTAGATCGTTTTAATGAATTCTGGTGGTTTTATCGAGTTCATGTAGGAAATTAACCTGAACATAACCCTAGCACAACTATTCTCAGTATTTGAAAATTTTAAGTCGAATATAGTTAGTCAGACTATGTTCCACTGTCCCTAGGCTAAATATAGGTGACTAGTCTATATTTAGCCAAGGTTCGATAAAATTTTCAAATACCTAAATTAGGTATACTTGTGATATGTCCGTTGCTTTTGAGAAACTGTCCACTAAACAAAGGCGATGTCAAACCATTCAGTTGCAAGTCCCGCCCATACAAGACTTGTAACCTATGTTTTCACATTCCATTGCATAGAAGATAGTACGGGTAGATACGTGTTGAAAGGAAGTTTTAAGTAATTTCTAAAACAATCCATACTTGGCCAGGATCACGAACTTTTAACAATGAAGGTTTCAGAAGAAAACTTTGATGAATGTAGAGAAAGTTGCTGAACTTTGATGAATGTAGAGAAACTTCAGCTTTTGTAGATGATGGATTAGTTTGTCCATTAGAAATCTCATATTTCTATTTGGAAATCGATAGATTGTGATGAGTTTTTGATATCATATGAAATGATATTGATGAGGTGATGGAATAATTCCAGAGACCATTGCGCAAATCACAATGTCTCGGAAGTAGATTAGACCATTGTGTGACTCAAAACATTTGAGAAATGATTAAGACCATTGTATCATACAATGTCTGAGAAATAGGAAAGATCATTGCAATCAGTTACAATGTCTTGGACATAAAATGTTGGAGTAGGAACATGATGGGGGGAATGTGGTTGTATCGAAATGCCCTAAAATAGGCATACGCAGATATGTTTAGTCAATTGTTTATAAAAATGATTGAAAGTACGTCGAGTGTGTATATATCAATATACTTATATATTCATGTAGCATAAAATGCTTACGGGGGAATGCTCAATTATGCTAAGGGTACATATATCCATATGCTAACATGTTTGTGTAGTATAAAATGCTTAATAAGTTCATAATTGTAACACCCCCAAAATACCGCAGCGGAAGACTGTGTCATAGGGGTGCTACTTCATAATACAAAGTACAAGTTATAGAAAACGAACTCTAAATGAGACGTTTTGAAAAGTTACCATTCGATTAAAGAATTCAAAGTTACAAACATGAGATTCCAAAGTATGATACATAAATGTATACAAAATGTTGAATGGTAAATGATAAAAGCGTAAGTCTTCAGAATATGCAGCTTGACTCTAAGTTCCACGCACTAGCTATCGCCTTACTAACCTGAGATAAACATGCTAAAGTGTCAACACAATGGTTGGTGAGTTCATAGAGTTTGTCTTAAAATAGTTGAAAAGCCTTAAAGAATGTTCACACAACAAAGGCATTGAGAATCCACTCAGTTACAAGTCCCGCCATAAGAGACTTGTAACCTGTGTGTTCACAACCCACTGCTACAATATAGTATGATTAAGACATGTATAAGTTCATCAAGACAATTAAGCAATTAGTAGTGAGTCTCTACTTCATCTCCGAAGACCTCACTTTGGGAGCCAATTCCTAAAGACAACTGGGAGTCAATTCCCAAAGACAACTGGGAGCCACTTCCCAAAGATATAAGTTTACTGGGAGCCACTTCCCAAAGATAAAAGACAGTCATGTATGTATGAAATCAAGTATAATGCCATCAAGTATAAGACAATCAAGTATAAAACAATCAAGTATAAATGTTTTGAGTATTTGTACAAGTAAGCAAGTAGTTGAGCATGTATCCCCCCCAAGAGTTAAAACAAGTACGAAAAGAGTAGGGGCTATGACTCACCTTAAGCTTATGTAATGAGAAATGATAATGGTAGTCGAATCGCGAAAGTCTCTAAGAGCAGCCTATAATAGAACGTTGCGACTTACGTTTGGAGTAACGTCTAAGAATACGAATAATTGCCCATATATGTCTTGCATAATGTTCATGATGTAGTACTTAGTATATAGTGTAAGTCGTTGAATATAAGTGGTCTATGAAACATGTATAGGTTGTAAATCTCTTACTACCGTTCGGGCCGTCATAATTCAGAAGTCATGGAGTAAACGTTCGAGGAGCCAGGACACTTTAACTCGTAAATCCACAACTCGTCTCGACGGCTTACTCAATGAACTCCTCACATGAGGCTCCCTACTATTGTAGTATTTGATAATATATATATATATAAGTTTTGATCTTTAAAAGTTATATGGTCTTTAGCCGTGGCTTTGCCGTGACTTTGGTCATGTTACCATGGTCTTGAGACTCAACCTTGGCTTTAGCCATGGTTGTGGTCTTGGCTTTAGGTCATTAGACCTCTTGGTCTCATCTAATTATAACAATTATATAGTTACTTTGGTCTAAAAATGGGCTGTTAAGAATTTGAAGAAAATTATCACTCAGAAAGCATTTTCAGGTCTCGAGCTTCTTTGTTCCTGAACGAAAACGTCGTTCCGGACAACTTTTGTGTTTTAACTTTTTGATGAATCGGACCAGAAGTGGGACTTTCAAATTGGCAGAATGCAAACAGTAAGGTATTGGCAGTTTCGGCGTTTTGGTGTCGCTAACTTCTTATGGTCATAACTTTTGACTCGTGTACTCATTTTGGGTGATTCAAATTGCTATGTTTTCCTTTTGAAGTCCTTTATAACAGTAAGTAAGTGTCAAGTATCATAGTTATACTATTTTGGTCGTGGTTCTCCATAAAAATCACTAGTTTGCTTGTTTACTTGTCATAAGTTAACATATGTATACCAATACTTGTTTTATCCATTTTTAAACATCATGAACACAATAAAAAGACCATATATAGCATGAAAGAAACATAATAAGCATGAAATGATATTGAGCAAGAAAGTGTATAAGGGTTTGCTTACAACTTTTGGCTTTCTAAAGAAAGGAAGTCAAGTATAGAACTAGGACACTAAACCTAAGCTTGTAAACCCTTCACCATAACTCTTGTAACCCTTGCTAGCCTTGATCTAACCCTTGTGAAAACCATTTAACTTCAGCCCTAGTAACCTTGTGTAGCTCCTAAATCAACCATGGAATCACCAAACAAACTTGAGAACTAGGTAGAGAATACTAAGACATTGAACTTTGTAGTGTAACTTGTATATTGAAGATCAAAGGATCATGGTGCTAGGGATAATTGGTATGGCGTTTGAATGATGAATAAATGAAGACATGAGCTTGCTTTTATACTAAAAATGAGGAGGTTAGGAAGGTAACTAGTAAGCTTCCTAAACTTGGAGACAAAGTTGTAATTAAAAATGATCTAATGGCTAAAGTCATGAGATGATGCCACAAGTGTGAATGCCCCCCCTAGTGGCGGTTCATGAACTTGGAGAACAAGGTGTGGACTTTTGATGATATTATCCTAAGTATGTAGCTAGTTTTGACTCCGTAAATTGCTAACCGTAAATGATTAAGCCTCAAAACGTAAAACCGGGTATCGTAAAAATATGAAATTTGAAAGTATTGTTAAACATGTCAATATAGTCCATAATAAAATATAAAATGAGTGGTAGGATCTATCGGGTGCTAAAACCCTGCTAAAAACTGGAAACACGGGTCTAAAACGCGTAATTCGCGTAAAACGCTGAACTGAAAAACGTAAAATTCCAAAAGTTTTGGAATTGTCCTAAAATGAGAGAAAATCATATTTCTATTGTTTATAATGTTTTATGGATATATCGGGATGCTAGAAGGACGTTTAAACCTAAAAGTAAATCTCGGACACGGCTTTGTGATTTTTGCAGAAATGATCCGACGAGCGTCAAACTCTCGGATTATCGTTAAAATAGTTTAACTTACGAGAATATGAAATAAAAATTTCTGAGATAAATAGTGAAAAGTGAAAAGTAAAAAGTGAATAGTGAAATTTTCGGGAATTAAAGTTAACCTGAAATTGCGAATTGTTACAATAATCGTCTGGAGGATGGAAGCCACGAAGAGCGGAAGGGTATAAAAATGTTTTTGCTTGTAAGTGTAGTTATAGTTTAGGTCTCAATTAGACCCGTTTCTCTATAACTATGGCTCTGGTACCAATCTGAAACACCCCCAATTTAATGATGCAGCGGAATTCAAACTGGGTGTTACTCGACGGCACAACAGTCATAATAATAGAAAATGATCTCTAATTGAGTCGTTTTAAAAGATTTATCATTCAAATTATATAAATATCAGAGATTACAAAATGAGGTCCCAGATGGTTCCATGTTTACAAATTACATTAGATGAGTTTTCGAATGATAATAAAATTTATAGCCCTCTTGAATATCCGTGCCCTTCCGTGCCATCCTTGATCATCATGGACCTGAAATACATGCTTAAAAGGTCAACACAAAGGTTGAGTGATATTCATAGAGATTGTTTAATGGTTGAACACAATATGTTGGTAGTGCGAGCTATAGACTCACACCAATGGTTGGAAAACAAAACAGTTATTATTATTACACTAAGCTTATGACACCAAAACGTTAACGGGTACCAATATCAATCGGTGGAGTTATCCCGGTAGGTACTTTGCCGTCATACCTATGTTTCAAATATTAATGCATTTGTTTGAACTTAGTCAATACAAAAATGGGATTCGTCAATCCCAATAGGCCTATTCACAATATTCGCGCTCACTATTACTAGTGATTAAATGGTTTATAATAAGAGATCTTGGATTGGCAAGGATGGTACTTAGTGATCATAAAACAATCAGGAAAGCATACAATTGAAAAGCATTGTGTTCGGTTGAAAAATAATAGCGTGTATTCCCCCAAGGGTTTGTAAAACAATTAAGTAATGGAAAGTGGGGCTATGAACTCACCGTGAGTTGGATGATGTATAATGAGAATGATGGATATGCCGTGAGAACTTCTACGAGCAACCTAGAATAATTGTTGCAACTTAGGTTTGGAATAATGTCTAAGAATACGAAGAATTGCATATATATGTCTTGCATATTGTTCATGATGTAGTACTTAGTATATAGTATAAGTCTTTGAATAAAGTGGTTTATGAAACATGTATAGTTTGTATATCTCTTACTACCGTTCGGGCCGTCATAATTCAGAGGTCATGTAGTAAACGTTCGAGGAGCTAGGACACTTTAATTCGTAAATCCAGCAACTCGTCGATCCGTTTACCCAAATGGAACCCCTCACATGAAGCTCCCTAGTGTTGTAGTATTCAATTGTAAAACATGTATAATAGTTATAACGATTTCGGTTTAGAAAGTCTTGAGGTCTTAGCTGTGGCCTTGCCGTGGATTTGGTCATGGCTATCATGGTCTTGAGATCTCAACCTTGGCCTTAGCCATGGCTGTGGTCTCGGCTTTAAGGTCATTAGACCTCTTGGTTTTACTTAGCCATAACCAATACATAGTCATTTGGGTATTAAAAAGGGTTTTTAAGAATTTGAAGAAAAATATCACTCGTTATGCGTTTTCAGGGTTCGAGCTTCTTTGACCCTCAACGAAAACGTCGTTCCGGACAACTTTCGTGTTTTAAATTTTTGATGAATCGGACCAGAAGGCCTCGAAAAAAATTCAAATTTTGATCAGAATGTTAATAGGCAGTTTCGGGTTTTTAGGTTTGCTAACTTCTTTTGGCCATAACTTTTGACTCGTTTACTCGTTTTAGGTGATTCAAATTGCTATGTTTTCCTTTTAAAACCCTCTTTAACAATAGGTAAATGTTTCATATCATGGTTACTCTATTTTGGTTGTGGTTCTCAATATAAGTCACTAGTTTTCTTGTTTATGTCTATTTAGCTAACATATGGTTTCCATAACTTGTTTTAAGAATTTGTACATCATGAGATCAATATAACAAGACATATATAGCATATAGAGTTTATGAAAATATAGTAAGGATGATGAGTATAAGTTTTCTTACAAATTTTGGCTTTCTAAGGAAAGGAAGTCAAGTATGAAACTAGGACACTAAACCTATGCTTGCAAACTCTTCACCACAACTCTTGCAAACCCTTTCTAACCTTTACATAACCCTTGTGAAAACCAATTAACCTCAGCCCCTAATAACTTTGTGTAGCTCCTAATTCAACCATGGTATCACCAATCAAACTCTTGTTTCATGTAGAGACTAACTATGCCTTCAACTTTGGTGTGTAACTTATAACTTGGAAATCAAAGGATCAAGGTTTATGGATTATGTGTGTGTCGTTTGGAATGAAGAGAAAGGAAGGGATGAGCCTTTATTTTATAGCATGAAGAGGAGGTGCAAGGAAGGTGCCTAGGAAGGTTCATTGAGGAGGTTAGTTTTTAGGATATTTTCCAAGACTTTGTGGCCAAGTTTACTTAATATACATGTATCCTAAAGTCCAAGGCTTATCACCAAGCCACCAAGGCTTGGTGAATCATCATATACACGTTCATATGATGGGAGGAGTGACTAGATGGATAAACTTGGTATTATCTACTTACGGAGTGAGTTTTGGTCCCGGTAATCGCTAACGGTAAGTCGTTAAGTCATGAAACTTAAAATCGGGTATCCTAAAAATATAAAACTAATAAAAATGTTAGAACTTATTAATATAACCTATCTTATCATATTTAATAAGTGATAAGTTCTATCGGGTTGCTTAAACGCTGTTAAAACTGGAAACGCGGGTCTAAAACGCGTAATTCGCGTAAATCGCTGAACTGGAAAACGTAAAATTCCAAAACTTTTGGAATTGTCGTAAAATGAGAGAAATTCATATTTCTATTGTTTATAGTGTTTTATGGACATATCGGGATGCTGGAATGACGTTTAAACCTAAAAGTAAATCTCGGACACGGTTTCATGATTTTTGCAGAAATGATCCGACGAGCGTCAAACTCTCGGATTATCATTAAAATAGTTTAACTTACGAGAATATGAAATAAAATTTAGGGAGTGAATAGTGAAAGTGAATAGTAAAAATTCGGGATTGGATAGTAACCTGAAAATGCGAATTGTTACAATAGCAAGGATTAGTAAGTTTAGACCATTACTTAGTAAAAAAAAGTTGGATACACAACTCAGTAAAAAGTGATAAGTTTGATACATTTAAAACTCATTATCCCTATTAAAAATATTTTTTTAAGCAACAAAACAACCAAATACATGACAAAAAGCTAACACAAACAGAAAAAGTCAACTAAATAACCGATTAGTTCCATCATGCATTTCTTTGTATGCCTCCTCAAGTAAACTGCTCGACTTATCAGCATAAATATCGCAGGGTTTTGACCTTGAACACCACTTTTGGACCCAAAATTAGCTTGATTTGGTGTATTTATGCTTTGGCTTAGATATACAGAACTGGCTACAAAAAACGGTTGCATTTTATGCCATCTAGTTTTTTCCAGACCATAACTACAACCCAATAGGTGAGCAAATCATCATAGCAAATCAACAATTATCCGAATCAGAAAGGTGATTTGCATAAAAGGGTAGCTGATGAAATCATAGGTGTAAAAAGAAAAACCAATCATTTGATGAATCTCATATTCATAAACAACGAAAAAAGAGGATCAATTGGTCATGGCTGCAAACTTACTAAGTTGACTCGCCAAGATGCAAAAATCTCACTTTGTCCCAATGTCACTAAAAACATTTAAACTCTATCATCACAGCCTCCTACATTATCATTTTATACAAAAAAAAAAAAAAACAAAAACAAAACACAATCTTTTTCGTCAGACACTGTTCTAGTAAGATATAAGATTATATGTTATTGTGCATGAAGGTTGGTGAAAGAAAGAAACGACAAATTCGACGTAGCTTAATTAATGTCCCATCTGCGATCATAGATGTTGCTAATCTGAGGTTTCCTCGTGCTCAATGTAAGATAAACACTAACTCACAAACATGATAATCATGGTGGTTTGGTTCTTTGGTATAGAGAGAGAGAGATATAGAGTGGGAGCCTTTAGAGAGAGAAAGAGAATAAGTAAATATTAGATTGCTTGAAAGGTCCAACCCTCTCCCTTGGTGGGAGAGGGGTATTTATAGTAGATACACTACGCCCTACTGTCGGGCTGTGGATCAGGTGTACAGTGGGTAAAGACCCGTCCTTCCTTTACGGTGTTACTTAAACAAAACAAATAAATTACTACTTCTACGAGCTACATACTGCCAAACAATAATCGGGGTGACCAGGTCTTTAACTTGAATATTTATATTCCTAACAATCTCCCCCTAAGGGAGGTCACCCTATAAAGCAAATCCTGAATTCTAGCATTCTTGAAATCCTGTAGCTCGTAGTCTTTTGATTCTTCATATTCGGCACACTTTGTACTTCAAGCAATGATCTTGTGATTAATGTTCCTTTGGTATGTGTGATCTTTGAGAATTCCTTGAGATCATCAGCCACTGTAAATCTCCAAGCTCATCCTTAGTTGTATCGCCTTCATGTGATGTAGTGACTTTAGGACCATCATGCTCACACCCTTCTGGATTAGGAGACTTTTCATCAGAGTTATGGAAGCATTGTTGGTGAGTCTCTCTTTATTCATGATCTTCATTGATAATGAGTTGGTTGTGTGAGCTTGAGGTGTAGATTGACATGATTCAGCTGGAATTAGGTACCACCATTGCCATCTTTATATGAATCCCTGAAATAAAATAGTTAGCAATAAAGTTGGAGAGCGAATATGGCTTTGTCACTCGCTCTAGGTGGTTGGATTAACCTTCGAATCCGTGAGGACCGACCTGTGATCAGGTATAATCTTCTTTAAAGAAAGATTCTCCTTGACAAGAATTTCCAGCTTGTAGTAATGAATCTTCCAAAGTGTTTGCTTCAGAATCATCATACTAAGCATGTTCTCATACCGGAACGTCTCAAAGCAGACAGAACGGAAGAGTGAATCGGTGAATACAAAATTCACTGATTGATGAGAAATTGATTAGAGAAATCACTCGCGTGTCACTGAATAAACATTTTTGAGACACGATGAGAGTTTTGTAGCTTGAATCACATTTCCATCATAAATACTTTTGTTTTGAAAAATTATACACAACCAATGTGCTCGAAAATTAGTTGATGAACACATTGAAAGGTTTTGTACAAAAGCATCCGTCAATCCATTTCCTGGAACAAGTTTGATTCAAAATGTGAATTGCCCCATTGTTGCTTTCCAGTTGTCACTAGTTTGATCCACGAAGAATCTCACATGTCACCTACCAAGAGCTTGTGTGATGTTCACTCTAGAAGAATTTGCATCTTCATTGTGAATAATTGCATATCACTCAGATGTTCTGGCAATACCACAAGGATAATGCGTAGGACTCATAATATATTATCTTACTTTCCATGGTGTATGAAACAGTAAGCATATTGGAAGTGTGTCCTAATGAGATTTATGGATGATCTCTTGGCTCTAGACTCAATAGTGCTTTTTGATCCGCTCCTGGAGACTGGAGAGGTGTCTCCTGTTTTGGTATCAACATGGCTCGCAATGAGCGGTCGATACATTATGCAGGGTTCCTCGTGAGATTGAAAAAAGTCCTTTTAAGAGAACTTGAGTGGCTAGGAAGGTTAGTGCAGTGCGTCACTGGGTCCATGATGTCTTGTCTTCAATACCAGTGTTACCTTGGTAACCACCAGTAGCATATGAGTTGAACCCGGTTTCTGCCCTAAGGTTGAATATTTGGAGGGCTATTTCTTTTCACCCTTTCTCATTTCACTTCTTATTCATTCTTCAACCCCTTCAGTGCTTACCGAGACTTCATTACTAGAACCTTGTTGGGTTTGTTCCAGTCCTAGCTCTATCTCAGTCGACACTCTTCCCTTTCTCACTTTTCTCCTTTTTTCATCATTCCTAAGGACTTCTACTCTAATTAGAGGATTATCCCTGGAAAGATCCCTCCGGTTCTGGTGGATCATGGGAACAAATACCTAACCTTATCAACCTTATAACTCCATTACATAAAGTAAAATGGTCGATCTTTGGTATTTTTCCACAATTGCCATAGTACTCCTTTAGCTCCCCCTTAATATGTGCATCGGTATTACGAAAGAGTTTAGCACACATCATGGAGCCTATTATTGAGTCCAAAGATCACATTTTATCAGATTTCATATTTAAATCACATTCTCTCCCCTGATAAAAAATATCAAACCTTTTGAGATTTTGGATCTCAATTGATTTAAATAAGTTAGAAAGCTTTTTAGGAGAAAATGTGGTCAGGTTAAATTTGGTCTGATAATAGGAACATTTTTTGAGCTCCCCCTCAATCTATGAGAGGGACGGTTATGAGTCAGAACTGATGAGTTTATAAATGATTTGGAGTTCAACGAAAAACTCATGAAGAATTCATGTATTGACACATAACCATCACAAAGTTGAAAGCTGCTTGATATGTACAAAGTGGCGAGTATTGATGATACATAAAATTTTGAAATTACTCTCCCCCTCAATGAATGACCCATGTTAAAATTTGAAAAAGTTGATGTCATTGATTGAGTGATAAATTTTATGAAAATGTGAATTCAGATTGATTTCCAAACAAAATTTCATGGTACCACCCAGTTTTGCACAAATACTTTCCTGAAAAATCATAGAAGGAAAAGTATTGGCGATAAAAAGAAGATTTCTCTTCTTATACAAGAAATGATGCACTGAAGCATACATCAGATCGAGGGTGCATGAATGTAAAGTAATTCACGCTCGGATGAATGGCACCCTTTGCTAGGAACAACCGTCTTTTTGGCGACGAGTTTTCCTCATATTGAAAACCGGGTTGCTATCTGAAGTAATAGCAAGCCATTTTGAAAGAATGTTTTGAGAAACGACATGTTTTAGAAAATCATTATTTGAAATTAAAAGAAAAACTCTTGCTCAAGCATATGTATGCTTCCGTGTCATTATTGAATGACATTTCTAGAAACGTACGTAATATTGATTACACAAGAGACATGTCGAGAGAAGAATATATTTTTTTTTTGGAATTTTATGATTTTTCAGATTTTTATGGTTTTTTGTAGATTTTATACTTTTCTATTTTCTTTTTTGTTTAAGCTATGTACATAGGATATGTGAGAGCAATCCTTCACTCCTCATTTTCTTCCTGAAGACACTTAAGAGATTCTGGCGTGAGGCTCTTTATCCCAAGTCGTGGAAGAATAAACTGGAACCTTTCTCGAAAAAGAGCCTTTGTGAAGATATCAGCCAGTTGAAACTCTGTCCTCATGAAGTAGAGTTCCACCACCCCTTTCTCTACTTGTTCCCTTATGAAGTGATGACAGATGTCGATATGCTTGGGTCTGGAATGCTGGACATTGTTGCAGCACAATGCAATGGCACTTTTGTTATCACAATACATCGGGACTTTGTTGAAGACAAACCCATAATCTGATGGATGAGATCTCATCCACAAAATTTGAGCACAACACGAAGACATGGCAATGTATTCAGCCTCTGTGGATGATATCGACATACACATTTTCTTTTTAGATGACCAGCTTACAAGTTTCTAACCTATAAATTGAGCACCTCCTGACGTACTTCTTCGAGTATGTTGACACCTCGCATGGTCAGCATCTGAGTAAGCCGTGAGTGCCATTGCATTGTCTTTAGGGTACCAGAGACCCATGTGAATAGTCCCTTGAAGATACCTAAATATTCTCTTGACTGCTTCTAAGTGCTTTTTGGTAGGCTTGGATTGATACCGAGCACACATACAAACTGCAAATAGAAGATTTGGCCTGCTCATAGTGAGATACATGAGAGATCCAATCATGCTTCTGTATTTGGTTTGATCAACAGGTAAGCCTGCTGGGTCGACATCAAGTTTGGATCTTTCAACCATTGGAGTGTCAACTGAGTCACTTGAATCAAAACCAAATTTCTTGATAACGTCATTAGCATATTTGTCTTGATTAATGAAGATGCCGCTTGGATTTTGTGAGATTTATAACCCCAAGAAGAATGACATTTGTCCCATCATTGACATTTGAAACTTGGAACTCATTTCCTTTGTGAATCGATCACATTCATTGGAATCAAGCGATGCAAAGATGATATCATCTACATAAATTTGAACGTGGAGTAGATGGTTTCCAGTCTTCCTAGTGAACAAGGTAGGATCAACAACACCCTTGGTGAATCGGTTTGCTAGAAGAAACTTGGACAGAGTGTCGTACCAAGCTCTGGGTGCTTGTTTTAGGCCATATAGAGCTTTCTTCAAACGATACACATGATTTGGCCGTTCAGTGTCCATGAAACCTTCAGGCTGAGTAACATAGACCACTTCTTTCAAATCTCCATTCAGGAAGGAAGTCTTAACATCCATTTGGTAAACAATCATGTTACTGCTAGCAGCATTGGCGAGGAAAATTCTAATGGCCTCGATACGAGCAACACGTGTAAACGATTCTTCAAAGTCAATTCCCTCTTGTTGACAGTACCCTTTTGCAACTAGCTGTGCCTTGTTTTGCAAAACATCACCATGCTCATCAAGTTTTACTTTAAAGATCCACTTAAGAGCAATGATCATTGCGCATTCTGGTGGTGGAACCAATTCCCATACATCAAGTCGATCAAACTCATGGATTTCTTCTTGCATTGCTGTGAACTAGCATTCTTTTGACGGAGCATCCTTGAAATCTTTGGTTTCGGTTTTGGATAAAATGGAATTGAGGAAGCACCACAAGGCATCGGTAGCAAGTTGTTTTCTTGTAGACACTGGTCGAGAGGGATTCTGATAACGCTCAAATTGTGCATGTTTTTAGTGGCGTTATTCGTATGTTTTTTCGGTTATTTTTATATGCCTTTGTCACATAATCGTGTCAAAGTATGTTTGCAAGCATTTGTAGCCAAAAATAGGAAAAAGAAAGAAAAAGTGAAGGAAATAAAGATTTGTCATTCCCATCTCGAGATTCAATTCGTTCAAGCATTTCACAAAGAAGAATCCAAGTTTTCATCATTCCAAAGTTCGTTGACAAGGAATAATCAAGTTTGGACAAAGAACGAAGAGCCAAGTTAAAGATAAAGTTTTAGCTGTCAGAACCCTTCCAACCGGTCGGTCATCATTCCAACCGACCGGTTAGATGAAATTGTCCAGAGTAACCGATCGGTAGTAATCCAACCGACCGGTTAAACACAGATGTTCCATCCAACCGATCGGTGGTGCCCCGTAACCGATCGGTTGGTCAGCTCGTATAACTTTTGCAAACTTCATTCTACTTCATTCTACCTGATTCTAGGCCATTCTTTCTGGTATTCTAGGTCCTTCTATTCACCTTGGAGGCCAAGTTGCTGCATTGATGAGCCTAGGTTTGTGGAATAGTAAAAATAGTGGCTTTGCAATCTCATTTGATATATCACTTACCTAGCAATAATATTAGTCCCCCGATATACTAACTCATTTACCATGATTTTATTATTGTTGGCACGTGAGATTATGTTCATAGGTAAAGATGAGTTAAGGTATGCATCAAAGCTCCTATATCCGATCTTACAAGGGAATTGCATGTTAAAGAAGCTATCTTTCTCAATTCTAGTACTAGGATCAACATGCGCAAGAGGGTTCATATCTACTTCCATTCTATCCTCATTAATTACATCCCCATCATCTAAGTCGTCATCGAAGTCCGAACAATAAAAGGGGTAACCCTACGATCGTCATCATGGTCGGATTTCTTCATCTCAGAATTATTGCCAAAATGATGGTCAGGTGAAAGGTCAGGTGGGTTCTTATTTTCTACTACAGGGATTGGGATGGGTAGTTGGAAAATCCTACGACGGAAGACACGAATAACAGGAATCAAACGATCAATGCTATTGTTATCCATCGAGAGAGTTTACGAACAAAGGAACGAAGAAGTAAGATAGACTAAAGAAAACCTATAAAAATAAAAATAAAAATATTACTAGAAAGGAATCTAGCAAGTAGACCTAATAAAAAGAAATTTCAACCTAGACAATAACTATTCCCCGGCAGCGACACCAAAAACTTGATGCATGGTTTTGCAACCTTGCAAAAGGTTTTACTTCTCGAGGGATCTCGAGAAGCTTGCATTCCCCACCAGGCAGTGTACCTGACCGATGTAGTATAGTGTAGTGGTAAGTACGGGGGATTGATCGTTCTCCATAGGGAATAGTGTTCGCTAGGTTAAAACTTAATTCTACTAGGTCTAGAGGTGAGGGATAATTCTTTTTATATTTTTACAGTTTTTTAGAAAGCAAGTAAAAATCTCGATTTTTGGAAAGATGGGCGGAATTAGTTGCTAGTCAACTAACCCAATTAACTACAAATGCAATAAAATAAAATAACAAGAAAGTAAATATGGAGAAAAACAGCAATGAGAGAAACGTGTTTACTTAGATTTCACTACTCCCTAGCTATCTTTTACTGGTTGATTAGTTTGTTACAATTGCATGGATGATGGATTATATTCCTTAATACCATTCGTAGGGCCATGTATGATCTTCCCTAACTCTATAAGCTTCTACCTCTTCCTATGTCGAGCCGACAAGTAGCTCCTAACATGGCCTCCTTAGTAGTTACTTATGCATTAAATATAACCAATTAATCGTAGTACACATCCAATTCATATTTCTTAAGACGTTCAAGCATGTTACCAATTGGAAGTCTGCCAGTTTTCTTAAAGCCTAACATCAATATCATTCTCCAATACAATTATAAATAAATAACCAACCAATAATCAATAATTAAGTTTCATTACATCTAAGCAAACACAAAGAAAACCTAGCCTAGCATGTTAAAGTAAAGACAAGCATAAGATAGAATCAAACAACACATAGACATATTGAATGATTATTGGAAGACTTATCTTTATTAAAACATGGGTGATAGAAGGGTGAAAAACCCTGTAAAATTCATCATAGGGTTTCTCCATAAGTTCTCCCAAAATTCTCCTCTTTTACAAATGAAAATTAGAAAACTATATATAGATTTTTGGGTCTGACGACGTCACATTTTAATCTTGACGGCGTCACCTCGCCGCCAAAATTCTTCTCGGATCGCCTAGATCCAGATCTGACGCCGTCCCTTATAACTTGTCTCTTGGCTGTCTCTTGTATTTTGTACGTGACGGCCTTGATGAAGCCGTCACGTGTTAATTCTCCAAAACGTTCTGGCGCATCTCTTTTAATTTAATTATCCACCTCTTTGTCCATGAGTGACGGCGTCACATGCAAATCCTGATGCCGTCAGGTACTGTTTTCAGCATGATTTGGAGACTTTGCCATTTTCTTCACTTTTCGCTCAAAAAACGTCCAAAATGCTTCATTTTCCAGATTTCTTCTCCAAAGTACCTAAAATGACAAAAGGAATGATTTAGGGTAATATTTGATCAAATAATCTCGAATTAGGGCTTAAATGACCCCTTAAAAGGGGTACACTTTTCGCCTTATCACATAGCCATCGTCACTCGAATAGGAGGCACTCGAATCATCCTCACTCGATGGCACACGGGGTAATCCAATTCGTATTCGCCATTCTGGTCGACGGTTTCTACGATCCTGTTTAGCTCTTGCTCGCGCCTCACGAGCTCTAGCCATACGTTCTTCTTCTGCTCGAACCTGTAACAATTCTTGCATATCTTGCTCATACAGTTCTTCATCAGTCAACACACGTGCATTGGGTTGGTTTTGTGGTGGATAGTTTGCCGGTGGATTGTAGTGGGGTGGATTGTTTGCCGGTGGATTGTTTACCGGCGGAAAAAGAACTTCCAGTGGAGTGTTTACCGGTGGATTGTCATATGGGAAGGCGGGGAAAAGATCTTATGGTTGATAGTTTTGTGGTTGATTGTCGTATGGGAAGACGGGGAAAAGATCCTCAGGTGGGGTGTTGTAAACTGACTCGTTATCAGGTGAATTATTGTGAGACATTGTTTTGAGAGAATTGTATGTGAATTATGTATGATTTGTGTGTGAATCGTGGGTGTATTGTGAGTACCTAGGAATGGCTATTTATAGGGCCGTTGTTCGGATTTGAAATTTAAATTTATCCCGCTCTTGTTTTTAAATTTGAAATTTAACCGTTTATCCGCCCTTTATTTGAATTTGAATTTTGAATTTGAATTCCATACGTTGTATACGTTTGAGTATTAAATGTTTATACACACGTTTTGTTTTAATTTGAATTTTAAATGTTTAACCGTCCTTTTATTTGAATTTGAAATTTAAATATATCCCGCTCATTCTTTGAAATTTGAATTTCTAAACACCCGTATATAAAGCATCACATAACTTGATTAGTTTGCACACACTTTAATTTCTAAACAAGTTTACAATGGCTAATCGTTGGTCCGTTGAAGAAGAAAACTTGTTAGCCGACATGTGGTTAACCGTTCATGAATTTCATGGCGAATCCCCTTTTTGGAATACCGTTATAGAAAGGTTCAACAACCTATCTGACGATCCTTTTTGTAACAAACATATGATAACGGGTAAGTGGGCAAGAATGAACTGTGAATGTCAAAAATTCAATGATATTTACTTGAGCGTACAGCGTACTCGCGAGTTCAATGATCGTCTTCACACAGCAATGAACATGTTCAGAGAATGCTTTGGTGGGCACGACATCAGTTATCTTAACGTGTGGTTGATGCGTGGTTTTGCAACCTTGCAAAAGGTTTTACCTCTCAAGGGATCTTGAGAAGCTTGCAATCCCCACCAGGCAGTGTACCTGATCGTTGTAGTATAGAATAGTGACAAGTACCGGGGGATTGATCGTTCAACTCAGGAATAGTGTCGCTAGGATTAGAAAGCCTACTAAACTAGGTCTAGAGGTGAGGGATCATTATTTTTGTATTTTTTATATTTTATGAAAGCAAGTAAAATCTCGGGTTTTGAAGGAGAGGGCGGAATTAGTTGCTAGCCAACTAACCCAATTAACTACAAATGCAAATAAAAATAAAATAAAAGAAATGAAAATTAAACTAATATACAAATGTGTTGGAAACAATAATGAGAAAAGTTGTGTTTACTTAGATTTAATTACTCCCTAGATATCTTTTACCGTTTGATTAGCTTGTTACAATTGCATGGATGACGGGTTATATTCCTTAATACTAGTCGTAGGACCGTGTACAATATTCCCTAACTCTATAAGATCCTACTTCACTCCTATGTCGAGCCGCCTAAAAGCTCCTAACATGTGATCATTAGAATTCACTTATGCATTAAATATAACCAAAAATCGTAGTACACCTCCGATCATGTTTCTTAAGACGTTCAAGCAAGTTACCAATGGAAGTCTGCCAGTTTTCTTAAGCCTAACATCGAATACAATCATCCGTAACAATTATAAACAAACAATCAACCAATAATCAACATCTAGGTTTCACTACATCTAAGCAAACACAATAAAAACCTAGCCTAACATGTTAAAAGAAAGACATGCATAAGATAGAATCAAACAATACATAGACATATTGAATGATTATTGAAGAGCTTATCTTTATTCAAACATGGAAGAAAGAAGGGTTTGGAACCCCTTCAATGTGCAGGAAATTTGACCTAGGGTTTATGTTTGGTATTCCACAACTTGTTCCACACTTTACAATGAAAAATTAGAAAAATATATATAGACTAAGCATCCTGACGGCGTCACGTTTTGGATTCTGACGCCGTCAACTCGCCACCAAGTTGAAATTCGTATTGCCTAGATCCACTTCTGACGCCGTCGTGTAGAAATAAACTCTGGGCCGTCACTAGTATTTGGACCCTGACGGCCTTGGTGACGCCGTCAGGCCAATAACACTGAAAATTGTTCTGGGCTGTCACGTGTATTTTCCACTTCCACCTCTTTTGCCACTCTTGACGCCGTCACGTGTTAAAGCTTGACGTCGTCAGGTACTGTTCCTGGCAATGAATTTGAGACTTTGCCGTTTTCTTCACTTTTATGCTACAAAAACGTCCAAAATGCTTCCTTTTTCAGATTTCTCCTCAAAAGTACCTAAAATGACAAAAGGAACGATTTAGGGAAATAATTGATCAAATAATTACGAATTCGGGCTTAAATGACCCCTTAAAAGCGATACACTTTTTGCCTCATCAAATACCCTTACACTTGAGATTTGCTTGTCCTCATGCAAATGTGCTTTTATTCTAATCAAAATACAAGTTAGGGGTCATTTAACACTAATATAAAAGTAATTACAACAAATAATCGTTCCACTAAAAACCAAAAACAAGCATGGAGGTCATACATTAGCACCTCACAAATAGTGTTTAGATACTCACATCTTTCGGGTGTAATAAAGTATATATCACAATATGGAAATGGAAGACATCTCACTACCTGTCATAGCAAATAGATTACCGTAGGCTTGGGAAAGGATCAAACCTTCACCACTTGGCGTAATCACCTAGGATAAACTATCAAAGAGGTCTTTTAAAGGGTTATAACGTTAGGTGTAGGGATATGGAAAACACGGTTTTGTTGGATAAAGGCAATATTTACTTGTGGTGAGTTAATCATCCTGGTTAATTACGTGTACAATATGGCTTTGCTAAGCCAAGACTCGACACGACTTAAGCTAAGAAACAAAAAATAATCAAAAACTTAAAACAAACATAGAATGAAACGGGAAGGAAGTCCGTATGTTTTTCTCTTTTTTTTTTCTTTTTTTTTGCATACACTTTTACCCTACCATCCAAAATAATACATCATAAGGGAGTTACGTCCCCCTTACACTTGAATTTTTACATACTTTACAATCAACTATTCTAATGACTCGAATCAAGATAATCAAAACACTTATAGTACTTTTAAAGATTAATGCACATATGGGGGGGGGGGGGGTAATAATTTGATGTTCTTCCCCATTACTCCATAACACTAGTACTTTACCCATGAATCCCAATCATCCTAAGGTTCGGGTGATTCTTCCAAGAAGAGTTGTAGGAATCACCATAAGGGTTTGGCTCGGGTTTGAAAGTGTACCACTTGTCTCCCGCTTCGTCGGTACGCAAGGATGTGTAATCCGCAAAAGCTTGTCCGGGGAGTTCCACGCAATCACGAGTGTCATGGGGACCACTACATAATTCGCATGAAGAAGTTATTTTGTTCACTTTACTTGAAGGCTTAGGAGCTTCGTAGGATTTCATGAGAAATTTGACTTGGTCCTCAAGTTCCATGATCCTTCGGTTGGGAGTGCTAGAATTATTCGAAGGCAAAGATATTGCCTTTACCGTTTTGTTCAAATCACGGGGATCATTCCAACTTTCGTTGTCATAGAGAGCAAGATCTTCTATGAGTTCCCATGATTCTTTCGCACTTAGATCACGTAGCTTGCCACCGGCTGATTGGTCAATGGTTCGCCTTGTGGAGAGGTTGATATGATCATAGAAGATTTGGACTTGGAGCCAAAGATCTATGCCATGATGAGGAACTTTTTGGAGTAAGTCCTTGAAACGAGTCCATGCTTTATAGAGAGTTTAACCTTGACGTTGTTGGAACATCAAGATATCATTTCTAAGCTTGGTAGTTCTCCCCGGTGAGAAAAATTGATCAAGGAAACGAGAAGTGAGATCATCCCAAGAGGTGATGGATCCCGCGGGTAAACGCTCAAGCCATTGACTAGCTTGGTCACGTAGAGAGAATTGGAATAGAAGTAATCGGGTCGTCTCTCTAGTTGCAACATTAAGGTCTATGGAATTTACGATTTTTAGGAAATCCTTGAGATGTTGATTATGAATTTCGGAATGAAGTCCATGGAATGCACATCCGCTTTGCACCAAATGGATGGTGTCGGATCGCAAGGGAGACACATTGGCTCCTTGAGTGAGCTCAATGGTGTTTCGATAGCCTTGGTGGCTAGGACGGGAATACTCTCCTAAAGTTCGGGGTCTAGGAGGTTGGTTTGGTTGTGGTGGGTTTTGTGGGTGGTTTTGAAGTGGTGGGTTGATGGGTTCAAAGATATTACCACCTTCCATGATGTCGGATGGTAATGGTTACGAACAAAGAAACGAAGAAATAAGATAGACTAAAGAAAACCTAAAAAAAAAAGAAAAATCTTACTAGAAAGGAATCTAGCAAGTAGACCTAATAAAAGAAATTCTAACCTAGATAATAATTATTCCCCGGGCTGCGGCGCCAAAAACTTGATGCGTGGTTTTGCAACCTTGCAAAAGGTTTTACCTCTCATGGGATCTTGACAAGCTTGCAATCCCCACCAGGCAGTGTACCTGATCGTTGTAGTATAGTATAGTGACAAGTACCGGGGGATTGATCGTTCAACTCAGGAATAGTGTCGCTAGGATTAGAAAGCCTACTAAACTAGGTCTAGAGGTGAGGGATGATTCTTTTTGTATTTTTTATATTTTATGAAAGCAAGTAAAATCTCGGATTTTGAAGGAGTGGGCGGAATTAGTTGCTAGCCAACTAACCCAATTAACTACAAATGCAAATAAAAATAAAATAAAAGAAATGAAAATTAAACTAATATACTAATGTGTTGGAAACAATAATGAGAAAAGTTGTGTTTACTTAGATTTCATTACTCCCTAGATATCTTTTACCGGTTGATTAGCTTGTTACAATTGCATGGATGACGGGTTATATTCCTTAATACTAGTCGTAAGGCCGTGTACAATATTCCCTAACTCTATAAGATCCTACTTCACTCCTATGTCGAGCGGACCAAAAGCTCCTAACATAGGATCATTAGAATTCACTTATGCATTAAATATAACAAAAAATCGTAGTACACCTCCGACCATGTTTCTTAAGACGTTCAAGCAAGTTACCAATGGAAGTCTGCCAGTTTTCTTAAGCCTAACATCAAATACAATCATCCGTAACAATTATAAACAAACAATCAACCAATAGTCAACATCTAGGTTTCACTACATCTAAGCAAACACAATAAAAACCTAGCCTAACATGTTAAAAGAAAGACAAGCATAAGATAGAATCAAACAATACATAGACATATTGAATGATTATTGAAGAACGTATCTTTATTCAAACATGGAAGAAAGAAGGGTTTGGAACCCCTTCAATATGCAGGAAATTCGACCTAGGGTTTATGTTTGGTATTCCACAACTTGTTCCACACTTTACAATGAAAAATTGGAAAAATATATATAGACTAAGCATCCTGACGGCATCACGTTTTGGATTCTGACGCCGTCAACTCGCCGCCAAGTTGAAATTCGTATTGCCTAGATCCACTTCTGACGCCGTCATATAGAAATAAACTCTGGGCCGTCACTAGTATTTGAACCCTGACGGCCTTGGTGACGCCGTCAGACCAATAACACTGAAAATTGTTCTGGGCTGTCACGTGTATTTTCCACTTCCACCTCTTTTGCCACTCTTGACGCCGTCACGTGTTAAAGCTTGACGTCGTCAGGTACTGTTCCCGGCAATGAATTTGAGACTTTGCCGTTTTCTTCACTTTTATGCTACAAAAACGTCCAAAATGCTTCATTTTCCAGATTTCTCCTCAAAAGTACCTAAAATGACAAAAGGAACGATTTAGGACAATAATTGATCAAATAATTACGAATTCGGGCTTAAATGACCCCTTAAAAGCGGTACACTTTTCGCCTCATCAGTGGTTCATTTTGAGAAACAGCCCCGTATGGAACAGATATAGGGATTAATGACTTTTGATGTTCTGTATCGTTTGTATTTGTATTTCCGTATCGTTTGTGTTTGTATTTCTGTATCGTTTTTAGTATGATGTAATGTTATTTTAAGTTTGTATTTGCGTATCGTTTGTGTTTGCATTTTTGTTTTACTTTACAGTTTCAATCTCAAAAAAAAAAAAAAAAAAAAAAAAAATCTTTAGGAGAGATTTTGAGGCTTCCCAGAATCTTTGCAAATATTTTTTACATATTACTTGTACTAATGGCTCGTTTCTCAAAAAAAAAAAAATTTAGGAGGGATTTTGAGGCTTCCAAGTAGCCTTCAATTTAGTTTATTTAGTTTTTTTTTTTTTTTTTTTTTTTTTTCGTATCGTATTTTTTTTATTTCGTATTGTAACTTTTTTATTTGATGAAACAAAATTAGTATGTTGTGTTGTTTTTAATTATTTGAGAAATGAATTTAATTTATTTAATGAAATGAGTAAAAGAATAAAGTTGTAAGTGGTGAGGCCCAAATAAGTAAGTTGATGTTAGTTGTTTGGTGAGTAGGGGGTTAGTTGTGAAGAGGTGTTGGGTGATGTGGCACACGTGGGCCCGAATGAAGAGCTTCACTTCTTCATCTACACCTTCCGCTCTTAGAAAGAAAAATGAGGGTTGCATGTGTTTTGATAATGCGTGGATCTGAAAGTCAGTTTAGGGTTTAGACACGTAGCTCTCGAAGGAAACACATATCTTGCTTGATTTATTAAGGCTAACCACTCGGCTGCCTAGTTTATAACGAAAACGGGCCAACAAACAAAAAAGGATGACCCAATGACAATCCAGAAACCAAAATGGCCCAACACACAAGCAAACGACACACCCAAAACAACAAAACGACATATCATACAAAAAAAATGACGTTGTTTCGTATGTTCTGCTTTCAAAACAACATCGTCCGCACGCCTAACATGTAAATATCCTAAAATATTTGTTTGCACTTATTAATTAATATTACGTTGGTGGTTCATGTGATTGTTTTGTTTTTGAAGAAGATATTAAATGGATGCAACATAAAATGAAGGTGAAGAGTAGTGGATTTTTAAAATGTTTTATCATTTTATCTATCTTATTTTTACAAATTGGATATGTTGTAATGCATTGCGAACACAAATAGAGGATTAAGATTGAAAATGCATAGATTTGGAAATAAAAGGTCTGAATCAGAGGTGGCAAAAGTGGTGCAAAAGGGTATTCTCAGCATTTAGAAATCAAAATCATAGTTTTAACAATTTGAAACAAAATTCAAGTTAGAAATACATGTCATCTTATGTCGTACAGTTTTGCAAATTTTCCGAAGTTTCTTAGTTTTGCAAATTTTTAGAAGTTTCTTAGATTTTTTAGAACGCTTTACTATGGTTATTTAAATATATGATAATTGCTGAATATAAATTGTGATTTAATCATCTAAACTTCCCGTGTATGTCAAGTTAGTTGCTATATCATTTGTAGAAAAACTTCCAGCTCTTTTTTATACACTGTTTTTTCTCTGGCTCTTCCTCGGAGCTCTGTTTCTTAATAAAATTTATTGGTCATTCGAAAACAAAAAGAGTAAAAGACGGCCGACATGCAATGCCAAGATTCTAATGCTTATTAATCATTACTCACTCACTCGCTTTGATTCGTACAACTTTTGTCTGAAAAAATTGGTCCAGACGTTGGTGCAAGTATAAACATATTGGTGACAACCAAATATTTCACTATCCCAAATGATCTAATAAAGTTCCACGAATCACGCCTTTTGCATATTGCAATCATCAATATTCTTGTCTAGTCTCAAGCTCTCGCTGGGGGGGCTCTCTCTTCGCTCTGTGAATAGGTCTACCATCCGATGCCATGCCACATGACTAGTGAATTTTACTAGCCAACCATGTGTGGTATGATAAAGGTCACTCAATAAAGCACTTGTTATGTTCATGTGGCTCCCATTTTGAGCATTATTGATCCCTTTGTATGATGTTCGGGCACAACAACAGTTATTGATGACGTATAGTCCACACTCGGGTCACGAACCCGACTAATGGACATTACTAATGCTCAACCCCATCACGAGTGAGCTATCATAATAATGATTCGGGCAACCACGTGAAGGGTTTGGGCTTACGAAAGCCCAAACCCAAATATATTATTTATGGTCTAGATAATGATCTTTTATTTATGGGATAAAGATCAACGACCGGATAAGCGTGATACGCCGAAGAGTAAGGAGCATGAAATCAACTAGATATCGTGCCTATATAAAGAATATCACGACTCTCATTGAGGTACGATCAAAAAACCCTAACTCTTCAATACAACCCTAAAACCGATTACTTACTCTCACGCCGGAGGATAATCGTGGGAGACAATCCCACGATAAGCCTAACGGTGTTTGTTTGCTTTATTAGTGCGCAGGTCTCAAGCATTAAGATCTAATTGGTACGAGAAATGGAACCCAAACAAGGAACACCCAACTTTTGTATCAACAAGTGGCGCCATCCGTGGGACCCTACACTAAGAACTAGAATGACGAAGCATGGAAACACTAGCCAGCGGACTCCGCTATCGAAGAAAACACATGGTGACTCTCAAAGGAAGAAACACCAAGGTGATTTGAGCTCTAAGCAGGCCTCTGGAACAAAGTGCGCATAACCACCAAGAATCAGGCCCAGGTCTGACCTTTCCAACGGTAGAGTTGCCCACATGGACTACCCAGGCCACTACGGCGGCCCCTAGCGCGGAAGATCTACAGCGCACTCTCTTCACCACTCCCCACCAAACGGTACCCATCGTGGACACCACTGAGCCGCCACGTGCGCCTAATCGAGACAGGGGACCTAATGTGGAAACAGATATCCTCGCGCTAGAAGAAGGCGTGCCTGAAATAGTGCTAAGTAGTTTTGTGTCTTAAAACTACGAAACCCTAGCTGCCCTTATGCGAGAGGAAGTAAAGAGAAGGTCAAGTCAGAGCCTGCAAGCCCGGCACAACTTCGGCCCTGAGTACGAAGCATCCCCACCGCGCTATCGTAAAGAGAGGCACGAGAAGGATAGCCGCCGACTTCCAGTATTCGCTAGGGTTGGAAGAAAAACCATGGATGATGAAACAGCTGATTCGCAATACTCAGAGGAGCCTGAGGATGGGGAAAGGCGCACTAATGTCCATGATAGGCTCGGTAGCCGCAGGATTCAGGATAGACTTGGACGGCGGCGCTCACCGAGTGAGAGCCCTTCAAGGTCCAGTAGCAAGAGAGTTCATGATAGGCTTGGGCAACAGCCCTCCCCAAGTGAAAGTCCTTCAAGCTCGGATTCTGAGGGAAGTCGGCGCAAGCGCCGCAAAAGGGTCAGCTTATCCTCGAGTGATTCCTCGGACAACGAGGAAAAAGAAACAGGACACTGGAAGTCTAGGAGAAGACATCGCGACGAGGAGGACGAAGATATATCCATTCCTTGGCGCCGCCAAAAGGTCGACGCATTCACGCGGCGCATCAGCGATTATTCAGATGATAAGAGAAGGCGCATGCCCGCCAATGTTAAAACATATGATGGGACAGGTGATGCGCGAACCAGTGTGGTGCCACATGTTTAACTCCACGTTGGTAGGGAATGCGCGAACCTGGTTTAGCAAGCTTCCACGAAGAAGCATAAATGGGTTTGAAGAGTTGCGAAAAGCTTTCCGTTTGAACTTTACTCAAAGAAAGAAGTGCGCCAAGAACCCTGTTGAACTTGCCAGAGTAAAACAGCGCCAAGGGGAATCCACAAGCCCTTATGCGGAGCGCTATAAGGATGAATGCATACACATCAAGCCGTGCCCCGAAGTGCTATAGATCTCAGGGTTCATGAATGGGATCAATAACCCAGAACTTATCAAAAGATTAAATGATAAGGTTCCCCAAACCTTTGATGAACTGATGAAGCGTACAAGGTCTTTTATCCAAGGGGAAGCAGCTGCTGCGGATAGCAAAAAAGGTTACTCAAATTATAGGTCACAAGAACAACCCAGGAGACAATCCAATGACTAGAGTAGCAACCGCAACAAGAACTACCGCAGTCAGGGAAGCGGACGAGATAACGAAAAATACACTCCACTCACGAAGACCCCAAGGGAGATATTTGTGACAGAAGGTGCAAACTTCCCGAAACCTCCACCAATGCGCACCCCAGAGGATCGGCGCGTAGGGAATGGATACTGCGAATACCATGGACAAAATGGCCACACCACCAACGACTGTGTCCAATTGCGCCAACTAATTGACAAATTAGTGAAAAAAGGTAAAATGGATTACCTCGTTAAAAACATCAAGGAGGGAAAGGATAAACAAAAGAATGGGGGCAAGAAAGAGACACCCAAAGACAAGGCTGACACCATCTACATGATACAATCATGGCAGCGAAAGACAAGGCAAAAAGTCAGCCAAAAGTTTTCCTTTGGGAACGAAATCTCTTTCCCTACTCTGTCTGCGGACAACGCAGTAGTGGAGCCGCTCACCATTGAGATACATACGGGGGGTCACGATATCCACCGCATGTATGTTGATGGAGGAGCATCCGTAGACATTCTGTATGAACATTGTTTCAAGAGGCTGCGACCTGAGATACGAAGTCAGTTAATTTCGGCCACGACGTCGCTGACTGGCTTCACAGGAGAGAAGATATGGCCCATGGGGCAATTGCGCTTACTTGTGGTTGTTGGTGATAATCAACACTCTACGGAAGCCTGGATGAACTTTATGGTAATCAGATCTCCTTCGCCATACAATGGCATTATTGGAAGACCAGGAATATCAGCCATGTGCGCGGTACCATCTACGGCACATGGGATGCTCAAATTCCCAGTAGACAGAGGTATTGTCACCCTCTACGATACCGCCGTGTCACCTAAAGAATGCAACACGGTAACGATTGAAACGGAGAGTATTCCAGAACAACACACAGCCAAAGTGTCAAACCTAAAGATCACAATTCACCCTGACTACCCAAATTAAGAGGTATCAATTGGAAGGTCGCTGTCTGACAATGGCAGAGCGGCTGTGTGCGCATTCTTGCAAAGGAACCTAGATATCTTTGCGTGGGAACCAAAGCACATGACTGGAGTGCCACAATCTATTACAGAGCACAAGCTAAAAATCCGACAAGGATATCCTCAAATATGGCAGAAAAAGCGCGGCCAGGCTCCAGATCACGCAAAAGCCATCCTAGAGGAAATACACAAGCTTGTGGACGCATGCATCATGCAGGAGGTCTATTACCATGACTGGCTTTCCAATCCAGTGATGGTAAAAAAGAGCGATGGCAGCTGGAGAATGTGCGTGGACTGTTACCCGCTACCAGAGATAGACTGGAAGGTAGAATCTTTGTGCGGATACCCCTTTAAATGCTTCCTAGACGCATACAAAGGGTACCACCAAATTTAGATGGCTGAGGAAGACGAAGAGAAAACAGCCTTCCACACAAGTCATGGGGTCTACTGATACACAAAAATGCCCTTTGGCCTAAAGAACATGGGAGCAACATACCAGCGGTTGGTGGACAACGCGTTTGAGAAACAAGTGGGTCGCAACCTGGAGGTTTATGTTGATGACCTTGTCATAAAGAGTCATACCGAAGAAGAATTGGTACGTGACATTGAGAAAACATTCAAAACACTGGGAAGTATCAACATGAAGTTAAATCCCAAAAAATGCACTTTTTGGCGCTACAGAAGGCATGTTTCTCGAATATTTAATAGAGCCTGATGGCATTAAGCCCTGCCCAGAAAATACAAAAGCTGTTATCCAACTTCCTTCACCACGCACATTGAAAGAGGTCCAGTCATTGAATGGAAAATTAGCTGGCCTAAATAGATCCTTGTCCAAATCAGCGGATAAGTCACTCCCTCTCTTTAAAACACTCACGAAGTGTACAAAAAAGGGAGATTTTCGTTGGACTGTGGAAGCGGAAGAAGCTTTTCAACAGCTTAAGCAACATATAGCAGCGCTCCCCATACTTGTCGCACCCCGACCAGGGGAAGAATTGATCATGTACTTGTCTGCAACTCATGGAGCAGTCAACGCGGTGCTATTGACAGATAGGAACTCCGTTCAAACACCAGTATACTTTGTAAGCAAAGCACTCAAGAAGACATAGACTAACTATACCGCTATGGAAAAGCTGGTCCTAGCTTTAGTATTCGCAGCTAAAAGACTGCGCAGATACTTTCAAGCACATCTAATAGCAGTGATTATGGACCAACCTATCAAACAAGTTATCTCTAAACCCGACGCATCGGGGCGACTACAAAAATGGAGTGTGTTATTGAGCGAGCATAACATCTCTTATAGACCACGCACTACGATTAAGGGGCAGATATTAGCCGACTTCATTATTGAGAAACCAGATACTGATACTCCACCTTCAAAAAGCAAGGTAGAACTACAAGAACTATGGGTTCTATTCATGGACGGATCCTCGTGCGTGGATGGGTCAGGCGCAGGCCTTATCCTCACTAGCCCAGAAGGAATGGAATTCAGTTACACACTGCGTTTTGAATTCACAACCACCAAAAATGAGGCAGAATATGAAGTCCTACTTGCTGGATTACGCATTGCAACTCAAATGGGTGTACGCAACCTAGAAGCAAATGTCGATTCCCGATTAGTCGCCAATCATGTGTTGGGCGACTATGTGGCTAAAGAGGATAACATGGTCCAATACCTCGACAAGACCAAGTCATTAATCCAGGGCTTTGACAGGTTCACCATTAAACAAGTTCCTAGAGGAGAAAACAGGAAAGAGGATGCACTAAGCAAAATCGCATCTACAAGTTTTACGCACCTGTCAAAACAGGTATTGGTGGAGATCTTGAAGAACAAATCCATCTTAGAAATGGAGATTGTTGGGATATGAAGATCTAAGTACTGCTGGAAAGATCAAAGTACTGCTATGTCAAAGTACTGCTCAAAGTCAACATGCTGATCAAGGTCAAAGTACTGCTCGTGATTGAAGATTATGCAAAGTACTTTTAATAACAAGGACTTATGTGCAATATTGTTTAAAGGATTATTATGTAATATTTTATGAATATTCTAGAATTAGTTAGGGATAATTACTTGTCGTTTAAGTAAATATTGTAAACTGACTTAAGGTTTTCCTTATGCCTATAAAAGGAGCCTTGTGATGGTATTAGACGTATAAGTTTTATATGAGTTTTTAGAGTTTCACATTACGATTTCTAGAAAACGATTTTAGTAAAGTTACGGATTGTTAGTGAATCTGTATTTAGAGAAGCAGGTTCAAGAGTTGGTTTTAATATAAACAAAGTTCTTCTTAGCTTTGTGTTAGTAGATTCCGCATACTTTACAAAGTAATATCAGTGTTTCAATATTAATTATTTTGAGTCATTCAGGATTGTTAAAACCTTAAAGGCTATAAAGTAGTTTGGTCAGAGTATATCGATCCACAAGTGGTATCAGAGCTTGTGTTGGAAACTCTGATTAAGAAGAAAACTTTTAAAACCGATTTTACTACAAACCCTTAAAGATGTCGACATATGTTGCACCTGCTCCATCCATCACTGCAGTCAGAATTCCTATTGTCTAGAAGGGAGAATATGATCTATGGAGCATGAAGATGGGGCAGTACATTGCCATCACAGACCATGCACTATGGGATGTGATTATCAATGGCAATATGGTAATTGAGGAACCATTAGAGATCCCAGGATAACCAACACCACCCAAGCCAACCTTGCCAGCTGCTACCAAAATAAATCAAGACAAGGCTCTCAACATACTGCTCTCAGCCATTCCTGATGGTCACTTATTAAAGTTTCACGAGGCCAAGGATGCAAAACAACTATGGGCTGCTATTAAAACAAGATTTGGTGGTAATGATGCTTCCAAGAAGATGCACAGGAACCTTTAGAAGCAACAGTTTGAAACCTTCACTGTTGGTGAAAGAGAAAGTCTTGACTCTGCTTATGACAGATATCAGAATCTACTCAGTATGCTAGAGTTATATGGAGCAGAAGCATCAGTTGAAGATGCAAATTTGAAGTTCTTGAGGAGTTTGCCATCTACATGGCATGTGGTTGCTACCATGATTAGAGGACAACCTTGTTTGGACACTATGGACTTTGATGATCTTTACAACAATCTAAAGGTGTATGAGCATGAGATGAAGGGTAACAAAGGTTCAAGTTCTCACAGCATTGCTTTTGTATCTTCTGAAAATAGAAGCAATACTTCCACTAAAAGTACTGCTTATCCTGTCCAAAGTACTGTTGCAGAAACACAGAATCCATGTACAACCATGATCACTACCACTTCATCACCATCACATACCCCTAATTCAGATGATGTTCTATGCTCATTCTTTTCTCAACAAGCCACTCTACCTATTACTTGTCAAGAAGATGTCCTGCAAATTGATGATGATGCTATGGAAGAAATTGACATAAGATGGCAGGTTGCCATGATCACAACAAGGATCAAGAAGTTTATGAACAAGACAGGGAGAGGTATTGATTTCAAAGCTAAGCAGGGGATAGCATTTGATAAGTCTAAAATTGAATGCTTTAATTGTCAAAGGACTGGTCACTTTGCAAGAGAATGCAAGTTTGAAAAGTATCAAGCAAACAAGATGATTGAACAACCTAAACCCAATGTTGAAAGAAAAGAGGTCCCTATTGCTGAGCCAAAATCACAAGCTTTGGTTGCTCAAGAAAACTTGTCAGAAGTTGATTGGAGTAATGAATTTGATAATGAACCAGTAACCTATTCTGTGGTTGCATTGGAAGAGGTTGATTGGAGCACAGCTTTTGATGAGGAACTAGGATATGAAGCTTTGGAGTCAAGAGATGGTCTAGGAAGCTTTGATTGGAGCATGGAGAGTGAAGAAGAACCTGTTCAGCTTGCTATGATGGCTACTTCACCAACTTCATCCACTATCTCTGAGGTATGTTCCAAATGTAGTAACTCTTATCAAAAGATGCTTAAAGAATATGAAACTGAAAGAGATAACTATAGAAGGGCTAGATCTGAGATAGTTGGTTACCAATTAACTTTAGAGTCCATGGAAGCTAAGATAATCACTCATGAGAACAATGAAGTAGCTTGGGCTGAAAAATATGAGCAACAAGATTATCAATTAAAGTTGAGTGAGTGGAAGTTAGGTTGTAAAGTTTCTGAATTAGAAAAGGTCACTAATGAAAGAGATAAGCTGCTAGAAAAACTTGCTGCTTGGAAAGAATCAGGTCTGTCACATGTTAGTTTTGTTGAAAAACAGAGAACAACAAACATTAAAATTGGCCTAGGTTATGATAATAATTCAGAAGTACTTTCATCTAGGAACCAAGAACTAAATCTTTCTTAGGAGACCTCAACTAGTGATGAAGAATTCATAAGTTTATAGGAAAAAACATCTAGTGATGAGGAATCACCTTGTTCAATACCTCCTGAGTTTAAGAAAAACAAAGGATATAATGAAGTTCCTCCATCCCCAGGTAGTTTTCAACCACCTAGGACAGATGTTTCTTGTTTTGGAGTAGACAACCTAGAATTCAGGAAAAAGCTTAAAGGTCAATCTAATTCAAGTCAATCTAGTCCTGAGTCTTTAAGAGAATTTGTTGAGACATCTAGGGATGATAATAAGGGTTCGGGGAGTGAAAAAGATTTTTCAAAACAAGCAGTACCTCCAAAAACTTCTCAAAGTACTGCTGATCATTCAGCAGTACTTACAAGAAACTCTTTTCAAAATACTGCTTATCATAGAAACTCTTTTGGGAATGGATTTGGGATGATGGGTCCAAAGTTATGCTTTGTATGTTATAGTCCTCATCATTTGATCAAGGACTGTGATTACCATTCAGAATACTTAAGCAAATATCTAAACACCACATCTGCAAATCATAAGCACAAAGGGAATAAACCAAGGGAGAATAAACCAGCTTGGAATTACTCAAATAGGGTTAACTATAGTAATTTATAAAAAGACTATAGGTACCCTCATCAGAGAAGACCATTCTCCAAACCCACAGTACCTTCAAGAAATACTTCTCAGAGTACTGGTCAAGCAGTATTTTCTCAAAGTACTGTTAGGAAGTTTCCCAATCAAGGTACTGCTAGCAAAGACTCAAGTGTAAGACCTAGCAGATTCAATTCTTACAAACCTAGAAGGCCTTACAACTCAAGAAAAGCTGCTAGAACACAGAATCCAACACCAAAAGTTACAACTAAATGGGTTAATAAAGAAAGTGCTGCTGTGGGTGACAAAGTATTTTCAGAAAATAAGGGTGAAAAAGGGAGTGTTGATAACAATTCAACACAGGTTTTGGAATAAAACACAGTAATTCTTGATAGTGCTTTCAAAAACAGTGGTGATTACATACTCAAAGAATTTGAGTATGTTACTCCACAAGGGGAACACAAGTCAGTAATGGCTTGGGTTCCTAAAAGAAACTAACCCTTTTCATTTTTATGTAGGGCAACCCAGCAGAGGAGCTTAAAGATCATCTTATTGTAGACAGTGGTTGCTCTGGAAGTATGACAGGAGAAAAGGAGCTCTTGTCAGGTTTTAAGGCTTATTTTGGAGGAAGAGTTGCATTTGGGAATGATCCTGATGGAGGGAGAATCACTGGCAAAGGAACCATTAATGCAGGATCTATTGATTTTGAGAATATTAGATATGTGAAGGAGCTTAAATTCAACCTTTTGTCAGTCTCTCAGATCTATGACAAGAAGTACCCTGTGTTGTTCCTTGACACAGAATGTCTTATTCTTTCCCCTGAGTTTAGATTAGAAGATGAAAACTTGGTGATGCTGAGAGCACCTAGAACAAATGATGTGTATAGCATAGACTTGAAGAACATCAATTCTGCTGAAAGAGCAACATGCTTGATTGCAAGGGCAACAATGGAAGAAGCACATCAATGGCACGGAAGACTAGGGCATGTAAATTTCAAAAACATCAACAAGTTGGTCAAAGGAAATTTAGTGAGAGGTTTACCTTCAAAAACATTCAAACTTGATCATTCATGTCTAGCTTGCAAGAAGGGTAAACAACACAAGGCTTTATGTAAAAAGATTGAAGAAAGAACTATTAGGGAGCTTTTGGAATTGCTGCATATGGATCTGTTTGGACCTGTTTCAGTTGTTAGTTTAAACAAGAAGAAGTACTGTTTGGTTATAACAGATGATTGTAGCAGATTTAGCTGGGTCTTTTTCTTGGGATTCAAAGAGAAAACTTTTGATGCTATTCATGATCTTATAATAGCACTTGAAAATCAGTTAAGACTCAAGGTTAGAGGCATTAGATGTGATAATGGAACAGAATTCAAGAATCAGCTTATGGATGAATTTTGTGCCAAGAAAGGAATTAAGAGAGAATTCAGTATTGCTAGAACTCCTCAGCAGAATTGAGTTGCAGAAAGGAAGAATAGAACTTTGATAAAAGCAGCAAGGACAATGTCTGCAGACTCTCAATTACCTGTTCCATTTTGGGCTGAAGCTGTAAGTGCTGCTTGTTATGTCTTGAATAGAGTATCAGTGACAAAACCTCAGATGAAGACACCTTATGAGTTACTCATGGGAAAGAAACCCAATATTAAGTTTATGAAACCTTTTGGATGTCCCCTGACTATCTTGAACATTGCTGATAATTTCGGAAAATTTGATGGTAAATCAGATGAAGGATACTTATTGGGTTATTGTACCAGTTGTAAAGGATTCAGGGTATACAACAGGGCTACCAAGAAGGTTCAAGAATGTCTTCATGTTGAATTTATAGAAGAACAAGAGAATCAAAAAGGTGAAGGTCCTGATTGGATGCTTGATCTTGATTTAATGGCCTCATCCATGAACTATGTACCTGTAAGGGAAGAAAATCAATTTGTTCACAATGAAGAGGAATCACAATACATTGTTCATGGAGTTAACATAAGATCTGAAGATGATTCTGATGAAGCACCCAGTGATGAGAAGAAAAGTACTGCTGCACCTCAAGGTACTGTTGATCCACAAAGTACTGTTCAACCAAAGACCACAATATCTGATGAAGACCAATCTATCCAAGATGAACTTAATAGGATGCTTCTTCAAGAAACAATTGCTAAGTCCTATGAAGATGATCAAAGGAGAGCTTATGAAGCAGAAAATAAGAAGGCTAAAGGCACTGACAGTACTTTGCCCCAAAGTACTGCTGATCCATTTGAAAGTACTTCTCAAGTCTTAGATACTTCAAATTGGAAAAATGCTGATGATTTAACTGATCCAACCATGCCTGCCTTAGAAGATACTGATGATGAATTGGAAAAAGAAGGCATTTTCTCAGATTCTAATGAAGACCCTGACTTTACAAATTTGGAAGATAATCTTGAAGTATCACCAACTCCCACACTAAGAATTCACAAAGATCATCCCATCAGTAAAATAATTGGACCTTCTGATTCAGGAGTGCTCACAAGAACTAAAGCTAAGAATATGTCTCAATAACATACTTCTTTACTTAGTTTTATTTACAAACAGAACAAGGTGAATCACAAGGATCAGAAATTGTGTTTATTTGCTTGCTTTCTGTCTCAAGAAGAACCTAAGACAATTAAACAAGCATTAGCCAAGGAGAGTTGGGTTGAAGCTATGCAAGAAGAACTCTTACAATTTAAACTTCAAGAAGTATGGGTATTATGTGATTTACCTGATGGTAAGAGACTAATTGGAACAAAATGGGTCTTCAGAGTTAAAAGAGATGAAAGAGGGAATGTCATTAAGAGTAAAGCAAGATTAGTAGCTCAAGGATATAGACAAGAAGAAGGGGTAGACTATGGTGAAGTATTTGCTCCTGTGGCAAGGATTGAAGCCATAAGGCTGTTTTTGGCTTTTGCATCATATATGGACTTTCCTGTATATCAGATGGATGTTAAAAGTGCTTTTCTTTATGGCACTATCACAAAAGAAGTATATGTTAAACAACCTCCTAGTTTTGAAGATCCTGCCCATCCAAACAAAGTTTACATGGTTATTAAGGCTCTGTATGGCCCTCATCAAGCACCTAGAGCATGGTATGAAAGACTCTCCACTTTTCTATTACAACATGGTTACAGGAGAGGTACTATTGACAAGACCTTGTTTATCAAAAGAGACGAAAAGAATATCATGCTTGTCCAAGTGTATGTAGATGATATTATTTTTGGTGCTACAAAGCAGTCAATGGTGAAGGAATTTGAAGATCTTATGCAAAAAGAATTTCAGATGAGCTCAATGGGTGAATTAACATTCTTTTTGGGGCTTCAAGTTCAACAATCAAGCAGTGGAATATTTATAAGTCAAGATAAGTATATTGTAGACATTCTTAAGAAATTCAACTTCACAACTGTCAAGCCAGTATCCACACCTGTTGATGCTAACAAACCTTTGGGAAAAGATGAAGATGGAGAAGCTGTTGATGTAAAACTATACAGGTCTATGATTGGATGTCTAATGTACTTAACTGCATCTAGACCTGACATTAATTTTGCTGTTTGTTTATGTGCAAGACATCAAGTTCAACCCAAGGTTTCACATTTGAATGCTGTCAAGAGATTCTTTAGGTACCTTAGGAAACAACCTAAGCTAGGATTGTGGTATCCTAGGAGTCCTCTTTTCATCTACAAGCTTTTTCAGATAGTGATTATGCTGGTGACAACTATGCCAGACGATCAACAACTGGAGGATGTCAGTATCTTGGAAATAGATTAGTGTCTTGGCAATGCAAAAAGCAAACAATTGCAGCAACATCTTCCACAGAAGCAGAATATGTAGCTGCTGCAAGTTGTTGTGCACAAGTACTTTGGTTGCAAAATCAGCTTTTGGATTATGGATTCAACTTCAAGAACACTCCTATCAACATTGATAATGGGAGTACCATTTGTATTGTGAAGAATCTAGTTTATCACTCCAAAACAAAGCACATTCAGATCCGACATCATTTTATTAGAGATTGCTATGAGCACAGGCTCATAAATGTGGTTAAAGTCCATACAGATGATAATGTAGCAGATTTATTCACAAAGTGCTTTGATGTTTCAAGATTTACTTTCTTAGTAGTGAGTATTGGTATGATAAATAATTAAGCTATTTTTGAAGGTAGGCGTTAGTAGTTAGTCATTATTTGAGGGGAAGCTACATGTATCATTCAAAAGAACAGATCTTTTATTCATTATTATTCCAAGGGGTTACATTCATCATTCAAGAGACACAGACATAACAAAGACAAAGCTACACAACCAAGACATAGAGTGAACTACTCCAAACAACCTACACCAAACCTACCCAACATACACCCTACACTCCCTACTCCATTGGCCTTTTTTCCTTTTCCTTGATAGCTCTGCTTTCCCTTCTGAGTAGTCTTTCTTTTGTCATCAAAAGAAGCTTGCTTCCTTGGGCAAGCCAGGCCAAGTATTTGCTTGGGAGGTCTCTCTGGTCTTGCAGGTTTCCTTTGAGCAGGCCACTTCATGTTCTTTATGGCTGACTCAAGAGCCTATGTCAGGGCTTGTGGGAGTTCATTTGCTAAAGAAGGAGATGGAACAGGGACATACATTTTTTTGTTAGGTTTAGGGTTGGTTGAGCTTGCTGCATCAGGAGGAAAGTAACCACTCCATCCTGCATCAGAGTCAAAGTTAGAATCATAGTAACAACTGATTTCTGAATTAGTGGAGTCATCAGAAGAGATGTAAACTAAAGGGAAGTGGCTCATGTTGTTGATTAGGGTTTTTGTGATGTGAGTTACAAATGTTGATGAAGAGATGTGTTGATGGCAAGTTCTTTTTATAGGCAAGAAAGTCTCAAGGGATATTAATGATGCTCATTCAATTCTACTTGCCTTGGTAGCTTTGGGGAATTAATTTGGAAAGTATTAATTATCTCGGGTTGACTTTCAACAAATATTTTGGTCAAAAAGTCAACACTAATAGATATTTTGTTGGGAAAGTACTTTCTCAACGTACTACTTTGTTCAACAGACGAAAGTACTGCTCCATGTTATATGGAAAGTACTGCTTGGTGTTTTGAAGGGTGCGCTAACGTGTCAGAATACTATTCCAATGGTCAAAAATACGGGTAACAAACTTTCGAAAGATATGGGGAAGATAACTTCCAAAAATAACGGTAAAATAATTAATTCACCGTGATTCTTTGTATATTATCCCTCTTTACACATATCTTTTTCATCTTTACAAACTCGTATTCCTTCATCCATTACACCTAATTCATCAAAGATCATCATTCTTTTCTCAATCATACTCAATGGTAAACCGTCCCACCATCACCAAACACAATATGCTTGCTAACCTGGAGAAAACACAAAAGAACAATGATTTTCATGGAATAATTGATTTTCTCACCGGATCAACCATCAATTACTCACTTTTAGTGAATCCAGAAGTTATTGGTCCTTGGATACAAGAGTTTTGGGCTACGGCTAGGGCTGAACTAGAAGATGGAGAGGATGTTATTCATGCCACAGTTGTAGGAAGAGCAATTTGTATTACTGAAGCAACCATAAGGGAGGTCTTGTTGTTTGATGATGAGGGAGGCACTGTTTTGTTTGACAAACAAGAGGTTTGGGATGCACTTAGAGATATTGGGTATGAAGGAGCTTTGAACAAGATTACTTTTCAGAAAGCATTGGTAAGTCCTCATTGGAAATATCTCATTCATGTTTTGCTTCATTGCTTGATTCCCAAAAGTACTGCTTGGGATCAATTTGGACATGCCATAGCGTCTGCCTTAGTTGGCCTAGTTACCAATCAGCCATTCAATTTTTCTTACATGATCCTTGATGGTATGATTGCACACATTAAGGCTGGTTCACCTTTCTTGATGTACCCTAGATTTGTTCAACTTTTCTTAGAAAAACCACTTGAAGGGACACCAAAACCTCATGATTATATACCTAGTGTAATGCTTCCACCTAAGTGTTTACCTTTATGTCTCACAAGGGAACTAAGCTTTCGGGTAACAATACACCTTTGAATACTTATACGTTGGAAGTAGCACAAGCTGTTAGGGATAAGGTTGCTGAAGCTAGTGGTTCTGCTCATTCTGCACCTGCTGAACAATCTGATCATTCTGAGCATTCTGCATCAGTACATACTCCTACACCACCTCTTGCTTCACCACAGCCTGCTGATTCAAGTGAAAGAACTGCCTCAGTATCTGTTTCTAGGGCAAAGACTATTTCTGCTGACAGTACTTCTCCACATTCTGTTTCAAAGGAAGGTACTTCTTTGCAAGGTACTGCTTCAGAGCATAATACTCCAGTACCTTCTCCCAATGGTTATACTTCAACTGGTGGGTTTCAAACACCTGGAGGAGATGAGGGAGGTAAGGGACCTTTGGATTACTATGCTTTGACTAGGGAGTTCAGGAGAATGAAGAAAGTGATTGACAATTAGGCTGCAGAGATTACACGATTGAGGAATAAGTTCAGAAGGTTGAAGTGGTTTGTGTGGCCACTTGTGCAGACCTTTTGATGTATGTAGATCGCACCAGGCTTTACCTCTCGAGGGATCTTGAGAAGCTTACAACCCCCACCAGGCAGTGTATCCTGATCGTTGTAGTATAGTATAGTGACAAGTACTGGGGGATTGATCGTTCAACTCAGGAATACTGTCGCTAGGATTGAAATTAATCTAACTAGGTCTAAAGGTGAAGGATGATTCTTTTTGTATTTTTATATTTTATGAAAAGCAAGTAAAAATCTCGGGTTTTGAAAGGAGGGGCGGAATTAGTTGTTAATCACCTAACCCAAAAAGTAAGATAGAATCAAAATAAAATAACAAAAATGAAAATAAATCTAATTAAACTAGTGTTGTGAACAATAATAGGGAGAGTTGTCTTTACTTAGGTTTCATTACTCCCTAGATATCTTTTACAGGTTGATAGTTTGTTACAATTGCATGGATGACGGGTTATATTCCTTAATACCATTTGTGGGGCGGCATATGTACTTCCCCAACTCTATAAGCTCCTATTTCACTCCTATGTCGAGCCTGCAAGAAGCTCCTAACATGGGATCATTAGAATTCGCTCATGCATTAAATATAACCATAATAACCTAGTACGCATTGGTTCATGTTTCTTAAGACGTTCAAGCATGTTACCCTATGGAAGTCTGCCAGTTTTCTTAAGCCTAACATCGAAATCATTCATCCGTAACAACTATAAACAAACAATCAACCCATAATCAACATCTAGGTTTCACTACATCTAAGCAAACACACAAGAGATCTAGCCTAGCATGTTAAATCCAAGACAAGCGTAAGATATATTCAAGCAACACATAGACATATTGAATGAATTGAAAGGGTACTTATCTTAAATTGACATGAAAGGTTTCAAAGGGTAAAAACCCTTGAAAGAACAATAAAATTCGTGCTAGGGTTTCCCCAAAGTTATACCATCTAAAGTTACACACTAATGAATGAAAATTGCAAAACTATATATAGATTTTATAGGGTGACGACGTCAAGAAGGAATTTCTGACGCCGTCACCTCGCCACCCATAATGAGATCGGATTGCCTAGATCCAAGTTTGACGCAGTCATGTGTAATATTACTCTGGGCCATCACTATATCTTGAACCATGACGGCCATACGTGATGCCGTCACGTTTTCTCTGGACCGTCACCACTTTCAACTCTTGACGCCGTCACATGAAGCCTCTTGACGCCGTCAGGTACTGTTCCCAGCAAGGGAAATTAAGACTTTGCCGTTTTCTTCACTTTTATTCTCCAAAAACATCCAAAATGCTTCCTTTTCCAGAATTCACTCCAAAAGTACCTAAAATCACAAAAGGAACGATTTAGGGCAATATTTGATCAAATAAATTCAAATCCGGGCTTAAATGACCCCCTAAAAACGGTTCATTTTTAGCCTCATCATATACCCTTACACTTGAGATTTGCTTGTCCTCAAGCAAATGCGCTTTTATTCTAATCAAAATACAAGTTAGGGGTCATTTAACACTAATATAAAAGTAATTACAACAAATAATCGTTCCACTAAAGACCAAAGACAAGCACGGAGGTCATATACTAGCACCTCACAAATAGTGTTTAGATACTCACATCTCTCGGGTGTAATAAACTATATATCACAATAAGGAAATGGAAAACATCTCTCACTACCTATCATAGCAAATAGATTACCATAGGCTTGGGAAAGGATCAAACCTCCACCACATGGCGTAAGCACCTAGGATAAACTATCAAAGAGGTCTTTTAAAGGGTTATAACGTTAGGTGTAGGCATATGGAATACACGGTTTTATTGGATAAAGGCAATCTTTACTGGTGACGAGTTAATAATCTTGGTTAATTACATGTACAATATGGCGTTGCTAAGCCAAGACTAGATTCGACTTAAGCTAATAAATGAAAAATAACAAAAACATAAAATAAACATAGAATAAAACGGGATGGTAGTCCGTATGTTTTTCTCTTCTCTTTTTCTATTTTTTTTTCTTAATTTTTTTTTCGATTTTTTTTTTTTTTTTTTTAATTTTTAATTTTTTAATTTTTATTTTTTTTGCATCATTCACTCTTACCCTACCATCCAAAATAATACATCATAGGGAATGTACATTCCCCTTACACTTGAATTTTTACATACTTTACAATAAACTAATCTAATGACTCGAATTAAGATAATCAAAACACTTGGAGTACTTTTAAGATTAACGCACATATGGGGGTAATAATATGATGTTCTTCCCCATTACTCCATAACATAAGTACTTTACCCATGAGTCCCAATCGTCCCAAAACAATATGTATAAGGATATGACTCGACTTAGCAACCATGTAATCAATTAGATAATTAACTAAGGGTTTAAACAAATAACAATACTGCACTAAAGATGAGTGCATACACGGAAGGCTAAGGCGATTTGGGTGTACATTTAAGTGGGTTGTAACAAATTCTTCCTTTAAGTAAGATGCTTAAAGTTAGAAACGAAAAGATAGGCTCGGAGGGGTGTACTAGGGGTTTCGTGTACTAAAAATAAGTACAATGCTAAGGTGTGAGAAAAATTAATTGACTTAACTAGCCAAGCAATATGACTTAAAAGGGCAAGTAATTATGATACGGGTTTAACACAAGGGTGATCCTAATGCCTCTTATCATGTTGTAAATCCTACTACACGAATGTAGTCTCACTAGCGGTCTCGGGATGCATCACTAACGCAAGTTCTAGAATCTAAATGCTACCGGTACACTCATAAGCACTAATAGTAAATGCTTTTCCTATCAAATCTAAAGGCGAACCTCACATATTTGGGTGCAAAATTTTTCTGAATGGTACGGTTTTGTGCTAGTCATACAACTCCTATCCATGAGACGCTTGCTAAGGCTAAAGTTTCACTCCTAAATGTTGTAAAAAATTTTAAATTTGGCGCTTGAATTACACTAACAAGTATTTCTCTTAGTTTTATTACACACCTACCATCAAACAAACAAACTCAAGTGCAAGTGTATCCTATAAGGTATCATCATTTACCATCCCCTTACACTTAGGATGAACATTGTCCCCAATGTTCTAGTAAAGAATGTAAAAGTGAAATAGGTAAAAGAATGAAATCAAATACTCCCCTGATTCGTTCGGTGTGGATAATGTGGTAACAAGGTTAGATCTTCCTCCAAGAAAACGAACAATCAAAGTTTCCCTTCCAGAAAAATAGATCATCTTCTTGTCATATGTAACCTGTTAATCCTGAGAAAACAAATAAGGCAACCTCGCGTAAAATCGGCGGCAATCTATATATACTAACAAATCCTAGAAAATAAATTAAGATATAATGCTTGTGGAATGAATGTTTGCAGATTTCCTGGAGTTTATAAAACTAAAGAATTAACAAAAACTTCAAGACTCCGTTAGAAAAACAAAACTGGCAAAATTTCCAGAATTATACACATGACGCCGTCAAGAGTAAACTCATGACGTCGTCAGAAATGTCCTGCAGAAATCTTTACGTTAAGTTTCCTGAAAATTTCTGGAAAAACTTATGTCCTACTTCCTGGAAAATCCTGCAAAACATCATTATGACTCGATACAAGCATTTGACTCCAACAAATACTCATACACATGTCCATTTAATATTGTGGAGAATCATGGTCAATTTCGTTCTTAAAAACATATTTGGGGTTTCCCCTTACACTTATCTTTTGTGAAATAGCTTTGTATGAAGTTAAGACGAAGTTAAACGACAAAATAAAGCATTTTCACAATTTATTTGAAACATGATCTACCAACAATAAAAATAAAGCATGCATACGGAAGCAAATAAAAATCAAACACATAAAAATCACACAAAACATGGGTTGCCTCCCAAGAAGCGTTTTTCTTTATTTTTCGAGTCTTGTAGCTAGACTCAAGGTTGTGGGCTACGTTTTCCTATCCCGCAACATGAATGCGGTTTCAAACATCTTAATCAATTTCTCATCCTTCCTGTATCCGGGGCCTAAAGCTAAACATTTTGAGTGATAAATCTATTTCTTTTTGTAACCACTAATGTTTCTCTCTTCATCACTATCAACCTTAGTCACGGGGATGTTGTCAACATCGAGATCCTTAACTTCTCTAAACCTCTCTTCTTTATGGGGCATCCTATATCTAATGTTTTTCTCTTTGGTTGCGAATGTGATAGTGCCCTCATCATGGTTGTAAGTCTTTCATTTTAGAGGTTTTGACAAAAGGTTCTCCTAAAACAATCTGACACAAAGACTGATCAATAATTCCCCTAACATCTTGTAAGATCAAATTTTCAAAAATTTTTCACTTTATTTCAAAATTTTTGTGGTTATCAGTCTGCCATGTCTAACCGACAAAAGGGATTGGCTAATCCAGGAGCAAACGGCTCTTGGTAAAGATAACTCAAATCCGTTGGCAGCTTGCAATTTGCCCAAAATTGTATGGTTCCTCAACTCGCCATATCCTAAAAAGTGAATGAGTTAGCTAGCCCGCAAGATTATGGCTTGTGGTAAAGGCAGTGGAAAATCATAATTGGTAATCAGCTCACCAAGATGTTGACTAGGTCCATCAAGAGTTGGCTAGTCCAGGAGCAAACGGCTCTTGGTAAAGACAAATCAAAACCGTTGAAAGCTGGTGGTTTGCTAAAAATCACATGGTTATCAAGTGGACCATAGTTCTTACTTGAACTGATACACTTGGCTACTCCAGAAATGATGGCTTTTGGTAAAGAGATTTCAAATCCATCAAGTTTTCCAAAAAGATTGCAAGGGACTAGCAATAGTTTAGTGTCGGGGATTGATGAGTGCTCAAACACTCATCATTTTTATCGTATTTAAACTGCCAAAACATACAAAAACAATCAAAAAGTCATCAAAATACTGAAATTATCCCAGGGATTGTGTTTTAAATGCAAAATGAGCAAAAACAAATGAAAAACGTACAAAGTTTGCAATATTGGCAGTTTCAGTCCCCCAAGTTTCAAAACCTGTCAAAAATAGTCCCTATGCATTTATTTTGAAAGAAAAGTCAACCCAAGTCCTTCAAAAATCAAAAGTTATCAAAAATGTACTTTGGGTGAAAAGTTTGGAAAATCTACATGTTTGGTCCCTGGAGTTTGAAAATTTACAGAAAAGGTCCCTGGGAATTTTGAAAAATGAAAAAAAAATAAAATTTGGTCCTTGGAATGTGAAAACTTGGCAATATTGGTCCTTTGTGATACTTTGGAATAATTACAACTTCAGCCCCCCAATTTCCTGAATTTTACAAAATTGGTCCTTGTTGCTTGTTATTAACCATCTGGACACTTTTTACTTTAAACCCCAACCAAACCAAACCCAAAACACAACTACAGCCCACCCTTATTACTCCAAGCCCAAACACCCTCACCCTTGGCCCATCACCAACACCAGCCCACCCCCTCAATAATATACTCCCCCGTTTCAAATAAAACCAAAAGGTCAAACCTTTGACCTCTCTTCCTCCCCTCCCACGTGACCTGCAAACTCACCAAATACTCCATCTCCCCCTCCTCCACCTCAACAACCCACTCTTTGTTTCCCCCTTAAACTAACATCCAAGGAGCATTTATTGCTTCCCCAAACCCAATACTCAACCCCTACTTGACAAAGCAAGAAAAAGGCGCCAAAAATCATTTAAATATGAGCCATCCAACGGCTTAAAGTGAAGTGGGAAAGTCCTCTATGACTGCCAAGACCTAAAAATGTCATATATAGAGCAAGAATAAGCAGTGGAAGAGCAAGTAGTATAACTTAGTGTAAAAACTTAGTCGATTAGTAATTTTTATGATCCTTATTGTATTTTCAAACTTTCTAGCAATTGTTTACGTCTTATTATTGTAATTTTAATCTTTTTAAGTAAGGAATTTCAATATTTCAGTTTGATTTCCAATTTGTACATTTTTCATCAAAAATCTCAAGTATGGTGTAATGTTAGTTTAGGTTGTTATCATGGACTAAAATAGCACATATAGGCTCCCAGGAAACTTATACAAGTTTCTAGTAGCCTTAAAATTAAATTAAGCTAAAAAAAAAAAAAAATCACAAATCACAAATTGGTCAACAAAAGTCAACTATGAAGTTTGGATTTGATTTCTGGGTTCAGATCACTATTGGAAGCAAAGTAGCTTTGGAAAGTTGGGTTTAGATCCTCAGGGAGGAGTTAGGATTCTTGGTTCTTGGTCATTGATCCTCACAGGCTCACTTGTAAGCCTTATATTCATTTCAAGCTCATTCTATATAATCATAGTTGTTATTGCTTATTTCTGTGTTAGTTGTGTTTATTTAAAGTCTTTTAGTAAGAATATAACCTAAAGTAGCATAGTTGTTCATTAGATTTGATAAATTGCTCAACATTTACATTTTCAGTCAATCTTTAGCATATTAGTGATAACTAAGTTGTAGTAGTTATTTTTGATACAATTGTGCTTAAATAGGGTTGAATAATCATAATTCATGCTTCTGTGTTAGTAGTTTGGTTTAGATCCTTTGTTTACCTTGAAAATCTCCACATTAGTCAAACAAAGGGAGTGTTTGGATTAGTCTGTTCCTAGGTGTTTAGGTCTGTCATTGTTGTCACTTTCAGTTGAAACACATTACATAAGGTCACATTAGGTTTGTGAAATCATAAAAACTAGTGTCACTTTGGAAGAAAGACAAAATCAGAAAGAACTCACCCACACAGTTAACTGTGTGGGAATTGGAGTTCAAAAATCTTTCATAACCTAGCCTAAAGTGATGTTTCAACTTAAATCAAGCTTATTCTAGCTTATTAACATGGTTTCCGTCACTTAGGATCAAGCAAAATTCATAAAAGTCAACAAAAAGCATTTCTTTAAAAAGTCAAAAAGAGTGCATGGTCAGAAATCTCCAAAATGGCATGAATATTTATGAATTTTGTGGAAACTTTCAAGCTTTGAGCTTTTGATATGTTTTAGTCTATCAGCTGAACTATTGATTTCTGCAATTTTTACATTTTTGTGAATTTTCTTTGTGGACAAATTTGCCCCTCAAAGTAGGCTGCAGGGGAAGTAAGTCCCCTGCTCAGATCAGACCCTCAGCAACACCACCACCTTTGGTGGTTGATTGTGGCCACCCCAGTGGGTCCCACAGTCCAATCTTGGGTTCTCCCAACCCCCCTCCTGGTACTCTTCAAGAGTTGACCAACCATTTGACCTCAGACCTTGTGGACCCCACTTGAAACCACCTCAAAACTCTGTCCCATTTCTGTCTCAGAATCCAAATAAGCAAGTGCTTATTGTGGTCTCTTGGCTAATTCAGATAGCTTATGTGTTTGAATCTTGCTCAAACTTGTTCATATAACTTAAGTGAAGCTGAATCCACCATGGTGGACCCCACATAAGCCATTTTAGCTTAATTCCTTGTTCAGTCAAACAAAGTCAACTGTTGGGGTAATAAGCACTCAAAGTGCTTATTTTCTGAGCTACATAAAAAGTGTTTTTGTAAAAGTTGTTAGTTTTTAGTGTAAAATTAGATTGGAATAAGAAAAAACTCAAAAAATCAATTTTAATTTTAGTGATAGCTTCTATTTAATAGAAACTATATGCTTATTTATAAGCACTCTAGCATTTTTATATTTTTATTAAATCTCTTTTATATTAAAGTAATTTTAGAAAATTTTCCAGATTTTTCTTTTGTCCTTTAGTGGTTTTTAGAATTAATTTTAGTTCAATTAATTATTAATTAATAATTAAGAATTAAATAGCATAATTATATTTTATTAAGTAACACCTAGTTTTTATAATTTTTCTAGCTTTTATATAAGTTAAAACATTTTTATAATTTTTTCTAGAATTTATACTGTTCATTTTCTATTTTTTATAATATAAATAGTTTAATTGGTAATTAATTAATAATTAGATTAATAATTAGTAAATTAGTTTAAAAATACATAAAATTAACTTTTTATAATTTTTTAGGATTCCTGTGATGGTTAAGTAGATTTATAAAAATCTTCTTAATTATCTAAGTCTTTTTATTAATTTTTAGTAATTTAAATCAATTTAATTAGTTAATAAATAAGTAATTAGTAATTAATTAATAATAAATAATTAAATAGTGTAAAAATAATTTTTCTTTTTCTAAAAATTTTCTTTATTTATTAGGATTGTAAAAATAATAATTTCACACTCGTAGCCTTTTCAGTTCATCAGTTGTACTTTCTGTTACGTTCGTCAGTGTACGTTTTTAATTAAAACGTACGTTTTTAGATTTTAAATCAATTCTTCTTAATCTAAATTCTAGTAATCAATCACATAGCTTTCCTAAGCTATTTCATTTCATAATTCTCAAATAATTCTTATCACATCCCTTTTCTATGAATAATCACCCGATCACAAGCACGTTAAATCACAATCCACACCTCGTCGGGACATAACGACCTGGTGATACTCTATATTACCTAGGAGCATTGGTTTAGGTGGTTTGACTATATTGACCACATCTGTGGTTGACTTTAGTTGACTACTTCTGAGCCAATCAAAATTTGGCGCCGCTGCCGGGGAGGTGTGCGCGTTTCTATAGCGTCATTTGAGATTAGTGTTATTTCACCACAATCACTGTACAAATACCACCACTTTTGTAAATTTTAAATCAAAACATAAAAAGTCATTAACACTTTTCCTAAAGTGTTAAAACACCAAAAAAAATAAAATAAAAATTCAACAAAACAGATCGTTACGTTTTCTATATTGTGTTTCTTTTAAGGTGATTCTTAAAGAAATACGATTTTGGTAAACGAAACGATATCAAAAATATTGTCCAAAAGTTTTTAAACCCATACACAAAACCCAAAAACATCCGTCTTTTCTTGTGAATAATAATAATACATAAAAACAAACCGTCGCAAACCAAGACAGAACACCTACCAACTGGGGGTGTGGACATAATAAGTTCCCAAACCAAAGATTTAAAACTTGCCTTCGTATCCCTGTGAGTGGTGTACCTTTCTTAAAGAAGCCACTTGCTTGTGATTATTGGTTTAAGTTCACTGTTGATTTGCCTCGATCTTGTTTTATTGAAATTTTGTGTTAGTGCATGCGCACTCGTTCACAATCGAAACGAAATCGTCAGCTAAGAAACGTAACTGAGTTACGTCCTATTGTTGAGGATCCAGTTCCGAAAATGGACGGAAACGACAACCTAGAACCACCCAAGGATGATGCAGCTCCTGATCTCCGAACGATGGAGGAGTTGTGTCAACCCACGATGCAAGGAAGGGGAGGACCCATTGCTCCCCTTGACATTGCGGCCGCTGATTTTGGACTTAAGCATCATATGATACAACAAGTCCAGAATTCATGCCAATTCCATGGTTTACCTGGTGACGATGCAAACAAGCATCTTGATAAGTATCTTACCGTCACCCAAAGCATGAAGCAAAACGGTGTCACCGATGATGCCCTTCGTCTATACCTCTTTCCCTATTCTCTTACTCATCATGCCACTGCATGGTTTGATCGACTTCCCAAAAATTCGATTCACACTTTCGATGAGATGGTCACCAAATTTTTAGCCAAATACTTTCCACCATCCATGGTTACCAAGTTGCGTAATGACATTAGCAACTTTCGTCAGCTTCCCAACGAATCTTTGTTCGAAGCTTGGGAACGCTATAAGCTTGCGATTGATCGGTGTCCTAACCACAATATGTTGCAAGTCACCATTATAGATACCTTCTATAATGGTTTGACCTTGAGACACCGAGATATCCTCAATGCTGCTGCTGGAGGGACCTTTATGAAAAGGCGTCCCGAAGAGTGCTATGCCCTCATTGAGAACATGACTGCCCACCATAACTTTTGGGATTCCTCAGCCGAGAGGGATGCGTCATGTAATTCTATCACACCAGCATCTTCATCCTCTGAAATAACGGCTCTTGCTAAAAAGATGGATGATATATCTACGGCTGTGTTGAGAATGAACCAAACTATGCAAAATCAACAAGTTCAAAATCAACAAGCCAAAGCTGTAAATCAAAGTTGTGAAACTTGTGGAGGTCCACATCCCTACTTCGAATGTCCAGCCACCGGTGGCTACACTCAAGAGAACGTATACGCTGCTCAGGGTTCCTATAATTCGGGAGGTAATGGCTACCAACCGCAAGGGGACCGCAATCTTCTAAGCTATCGTTCTAACAATTTCCCTGGACCACCCGGTTTCAATCAAAACAATAATGTCCAAAACAATCGTAACCAGAACCAAAATCAGAATCGAACAAACCAAGGTTACCAAAATCCGGGAAATGTCAGTCAAAACCAATACCAGGGTTTCCATCATAATCAAAACCAAGGTTTCCAAAATCAAGGAAACTACAATCGAAACCAAGGTCAAAACAACTTTTAGGGAAACAACTCTCATGGATATGGCAACCAATATCAGGGAAATTTTCAAAACCACGGTTCCTATCAAAATAACCGTGTCCAGAATTTTCCCAATCAAAATCAAGCCATCACTCCAGCTACTCAGTATTCCCTAATCCAGCTCCTCCTAACCAAACTCGACCAATTGCTCCAACTGGCCCATCAAATGATGAGTTGCTGAGAGAATTCATGAAATCTCAGGAGGAGATGAACAAAGTGATAATGACTCAGATCGCAGACATTAAGAAGTCTTTAAATGATCAACCCTCGGGCTCAGGAAAACTTCCGAGCAACACGATCGCTAAACCGAGAGGCGATGCTAAGGCGATCACACCACGAAGTGGTGCTTCATATAATGAACCAGCGATTCCTACTACCTCTTCTCCCTCTCCTCCAAAGGTAGTAGAACGTGAACCTGAGGTGACAAAGGACAAGGTGCAAACTCCTAGCCCACGAAGTACAGCACACGTCTAACCTCAGGTTATTCCTAAAACCAGATGTAAGCCTGGAGTTGTCTTTGAACCAACAGAAACTCCAGTGGACAACCCTAAATCCAAAACTTCTTTTCCTTATCCATCACGTCTCAGTGAACAAAAGCTCCGCGAAAAGGCTAATCACCAAATGGATAAATTTTTCCAAATCTTCCAAGATTTGCACTTTGACATTAGTTTCGCGGATGCTATTCTCTTGATGCCCAAGTTTGCATCAACAATCAAAAATCTGTTAAGTAATAAGGAAAAACTCTTTGAGATGGCAAGAACTCCTCTGAATGAGAACTGCTCAGCAGTTCTTTTGAAAAAGCTTCCTGAAAAGCTTGGAGACCCCGAGAAATTTCTCATTCCTTGTACTTTTCCGGGTATGGTTGAATGCTTCGCCTTGGCCGATCTAGGTGCTAGCATCAACTTGATGCCATATTCTGTGTGGAAGAAACTCTCTCTTTCTGAACTCACTCCCACGTGCATGACTTTAGAGCTTGCTGATCGTACAATTTCTCGTCCACTTGGCATTGCCGAGGACGTGTTCGTTAAAGTGGGAAAGTTCCATTTTCCGGCAGATTTTGTGATTTTTGACTTTGATGCCGATCTAAGGGTCCCTCTCATTCTTGGAAGGGGATTCCTTAGAACTGGGCGTGCTCTCATCGATGAATTTGAGCAAGAGATCACATTGCGTGTTGGAACGGAAGCCATCACCTTCAACCTAAATCAAACCTCGAGATACTCCTCCAATTATGAATGTGAATCGGTGAATCAAATAGATGTCATCGGTGTTGCTGCTGAGGAGTATGCTCAAGAGATTTTAGGTTTCATTGATGATTCTTCGAGTGAAAACCTCACTCATTCTTCTCATCCCATCATTTCCAATTCTTCTTCTTCCCTCACTCCGTTTGAGGGAAGTGACTTCATCTTAGAAGAAATTGAGGCCTTTCTCAAAAGTGATTCGATTCCCGATGGAATCGATAACCAAGAGATTGACCCCGAGAGGGATATTCTCCTGCTTGAGAAATTATTAAACGAATATCCCTCTCCTATTCCTGTTCTACCACAAACACTTCATAAAGAGGAAGTAAAAAATGTTGATAAAACTGATGACTTCCCCGACGTTGAACTTAAGGACTTGCCGCCTCATCTTGAATATGCATTTCTGGAGGGTGATGATAAATTACCCGTCATAATTGCTAAAGACTTAAGTGTTGAGGAAAAGGCTGCTCTCATAAAGGTTTTGAAGTCACATAAACAAGCAATTGCTTGGCGACTCTCCGACATCAAGGGCATTGACCCTGAATTTTGTACTCACAAGATTTTAATGGAGGACGACTTCAAACCTGCAGTCCAACAACAAAGAAGGGTGAATCCAAAAATTCATGAGGTAATCAAACAAGAAGTCTTAAAACTTCTTGATGCCGGATTGATTTACCCTATCTCGGACAGTCCTTGGGTTAGCTCAATTCATTGTGTTCCAAAAAAGGGTGGCATTACTGTTGTCACAAATGAGGAGAATGAGTTGATTCCAACTCATTTGGTTACGGGTTGGCGTGTCTGTATTGATTATCGCAAGTTAAATGACGCCACCCGTAAAGATCATTTTCCTCTGCCCTTTATGGATCAGATGCTCGAGAGATTAGCGGGGAATGAGTACTATTGCTTCCTCGATGGTTTCTCGGGTTACTTTCAGATTCCCATTGATCCGCAAGATCAGGAAAAGACCACTTTCACGTGCCCCTATGAAACTTTTTCTTATAAACGTATGCCATTCGGCTTATGTAATGCTCCGGGCACGTTTCAAAGATGTATGATGTCCATATTTTCCGACATGATCGGGAAAACTATGGAGGTCTTTATGGACGATTTTTCGGTCATTGGGGATTCGTTTCAATCATGTCTCTCCCATTTAGACAACATGCTAAAACGTTGTGAAGACACAAAGTTATGTCTAAATTGGGAGAAGAGTCACTTTATGGTCAAAGAGGGCATTGTCCTCGGCCATAAAATTTCAAAGAACGGGATTGAGGTTTACAAAGCCAAAGTGGATGTCATTGTAAAATTACCTCATCCCACTACCGTCAAAGGTATTAGGAGCTTTTTGGGTCATGCCGGTTTCTATCGTAGGTTCATTCAAGATTTTTCTAAAATCGCCCGGCCTATGACCCATCTCCTCGAAAAGGATGCTCCTTTTATCTTCTCCCCCGAGTGCATCGAAGCTTTTGAAACCCTTAAGAAAAAGCTTACCGAGGCACCGATTCTTGTTGCCCCCGATTGGGACTTGCCCTTCGAGCTCATGTGTGATGCTAGTGATTATGCGATAGGGGCAGTCTTGGGGCAACGAAAAACAAAACATTTTCAGCCTATACACTATGCTAGCAAAACTATGACCGAGGCTCAAAGCCATTACACCACCGAAAAAGAATTATTAGCTGTGGTGTATGCTTTTGAAAAATTTCGGCCATACTTGATACTGACCAAAAGCATATTGTATACGGATCACTCGGCTTTGAAGTACCTTTTTGCAAAACAAGATGCAAAGCCGAGACTACTCCGTTGGGTTCTCCTCCTACAGGAATTCGATATCATTATTCGTGATAAAAAAGGAGCTGAGAACCTAGCTGCTGATCATCTCTCCCGATTGGAAAACCCCCACCAAGATGTCTTCGAGAGGAAAGAAATTAATGAAACATTCCCTCTCGAGACACTTAATGCAGTTACCTTTCGTGGAGACTCTATTACCCCATGGTTTGCCGACTTTGCAAACTACCTTGCGGGTAACTTTGTGGTGAAAGGGATGTCGTCCCAACAGAAAAATAAATTCTTCAAAGATGTAAAACATTACTTCTGGGACGACCCCTACTTGTTCAAAATCTGTGCGGATCAAGTCATCCGGCGGTGTGTTTATGGCCAAGAAGCCACTGAAATTCTTAAGGCTTGCCATGCTGGTCCCACGAGGGGCCACCACAATCCAAACTACACCGCCAAAAAGGTGTTTGACTCCGGTTTCTATTGGCCCTCGATTTACAAGGATGCCCAGGAATTAGTCAAATCCTGTGACGCTTGTCAACATCACGGGAATATTTCACAAAAAAATGAAATGCCTCAGAATGCAATTCAAGTTTGTGAAATCTTTGACGTTTGGGGCATCGACTTTATGGGGCCATTTCCGTCTTCTCATGGCAACAAATACATACTCGTGGCTGTTGATTATTTGTCAAAATGGGTTGAAGCGAAAGCTTTACCCACTAATGATGCCCGAGTAGTTGTGAAATTTTTGAAAGCTCTTTTCGCTCGATTTGGAACTCCACGTGCTATTATCAGTGATCGTGGTACGCATTTTTGCAATGACAAATTTGATAAAGTCATGCAAAAGTATGGTGTAACTCAACGTCTTTCTACTGCGTACCACCCATAAACAAGTGGACAAGTAGAAGTTCCCAATCGAGGAATTAAGAGAATTTTAGAAAGAATCGTAGGTGAAAATCGTGCATCGTGGTCGGACAAATTAGATGATGCACTTTGGGCTTTCCGTACGGCTTACAAAACACCCATTGGGTGTACGCCTTACAAACTTATGTACGGGAAAGCGTGCCATCTTCCGATCGAGCTTGAGCATAAAGCCTATTGGGCCCTCAAGCATGCAAATTTTGACCTCAAAACTGCGGGTGATCATAGGAAAGTTCAACTGAATGAATTAAATGAACTTCGTGATCAAGCTTACGAGAACTCTTTGATCTATAAAGAAAAGACAAAGAAGATTCATGACTCTAAAATCAAGAACCGCGTTTTTAACGTTGGTGATCGAGTCCTTCTTTTCAACTCTAGACTCAAGATCTTCTTGGGAAAGCTAAAAACCCGATGGACTGGTCCATTCACTATCGCAAAGGTTTATCCTTATGGCACCGTCGAATTATCTCAAAATGACGGTCCAAATTTCAAAGTGAATGGGCATCGTTTGAAATATTACTTTGGAGAGGACATACCATCCATGGTTGTCCCGGATCTCCAAACTTTCCCCAAGGACAATTGAATTCGGGGATCGAGTCAAGCTAGCGACTCGATGAACAAAAACAATAGCACAATACGGGTTTTCACCCGTATCTCTGATTTCTTTCTACTTTCTACCATCTTAGTGTCGGGGAATGGCCAACCCCCCGCTATTTGAAAATGTATATATGTATATAAGTTCCAAAAAAAAAAATGTGTATATGTAGAAATAAAGTGAAATATGGTGTTTCCACCGTTAGATTCGAATATTGGCTTTTTCCGTTCAAAGAGTCGGCATAATAGCCGGGACTTTGAATATTGAGGACAATATTCATTTCTAAGTGTGTATGTGTGGGGGGGGGGGGGGGGGGGGGGAATTCTAGCGAATTTTATCAAAATATATCTTCTAGTACCCCCGTTTTTGGCCAAAATTTTCAAAATTTTTTCACTTTATTTCAAAATTTTTGTGGTTATCAGTCCGCCATGTCTAACCGACAAAGGGATTGGCTAATCCAGGAGCAAACGGCTCTTTGTAAATATTACTCAAATCCGTTGGCGCCTTGCAATTTGCCCAAAATTGTATGGTACCTCAACTCGCCATATCCTAAAAAGTGAATGAGTTAGCTAGCCCGTAAAATTATGGCTTGTGGTAAAGGCAGTGGAAAAACCATAATTGGTAATCAGCTCACCAAGATGTTGACTAGGTCCATTAAGAGTTGGCTAGTCCAGGAGCAAACGGCTCTTGGTAAAGACAAATCAAAACCGTTGAAAGCTGGTTGTTTGCTAAAAATCACATGGTTATCAAGTGGACCATAGTTCTTACTTGAACTGATACACTTGGCTACTACAGAAGTGATGGCTTTTGGTAAAGAGATTTCAAATCCATCAAGTTTTCCAAAAAGATTGCTAGGGACTAGCAATAGTTTAGTGTGGGGGATTGATGAGTGCTCAAACACTCATCATTTTTATCGTATTTAAACTGCCAAAACATACAAAAACAATCGAAAAGTCATCAAAATACTGAAATTATCCCAGGGATTGTGTTTTATATGTTTTAAATGCAAAATGAGCAAAAACAAATGAAAAACGTACAAAGTTTACAATATTGGCAGTTTCAGTCCCCCAAGTTTCAAAACTTCAAAAATAGTCCCTATGCATTTATTTTGAAAGAAAAGTCAACCTAAGTCCTTCAAAAATCAAAAGTTATCAAAAATGAAGTTTGGGTGAAAAGTTTGGAAAATCTACAAGTTTGGTCCCTGGAGTTTGAAAATTTACAGAAAAGGTCCCTGGGAATTTTGAAAAATGAAAAAAAAATAAAATTTAGTCCTTGGAATGTGAAAACTTGGCAATATTGTTCCTTTGTGATACTTTGGAATAATTACAACTTCAGCCCCCCAATTTCCTGAATTTTACAAAATTGGTCCTTGTTGCTTGTTATTAACCATCCGGACCCTTTTTACTTTAAACCCCAACCAAACCAAACCCAAAACACAACTACAGCCCACCCTTATTACTCCAAGCCCAAACACCCTTACCCTTGGCCCATCACCAACACCAGCCCACCCCCTCAATAATATACTCCCCCGTTTCAAATAAAACCGAAAGGTCAAACCTTTGACCTCTCTTCCTCCCCTCCCACGTGACCTGCAAACTCTCCAAATACTCCATCTCCCCCTCCTCTACCCCAGCAGCCCACTCTTTGTTTCCCCCCTAAACTAACATCCAAGGAGCATTTATTGCTTCCCCAAACCCAATACTAATCCCCTACCTGACAAAGCAAGAAAAAGGCGCCAAAAAATCATTTAAAAGGTCAGGATCAAATATGAGCCATCCAACGGCTTAAAGTGAAGTGGGAAAGTCCTCTATGACTGCCAAGACCTAAAAATGTCATATATATAGCAAGAAGAAGCAGTGGAAGAGCAAGTAGTATAACTTAGTGTAAAAACTTAGTCGATTAGTAATTTTTATGATCCTTATTGTATTTTCAAACTTTCTAGCAGTTGTTTAAGTCTTATTATTGTAATTTTAATCTTTTTAAGTAATGAATTTCAATATTTCAGTTTGATTTCCAATTTGTACATTTTTCATCAAAAATCTCAAGTATGGTGTAATGTTAGTTTAGGTTGTTATCATGGACTAAAATAGCACATATAGGCTCCCAGGAAACTTATACAAGTTTCTAGTAACCTTAAAATTAAATTAAGTTAAAAAAAAATCACAAATCACAAATTGGTCAACAAAAGTCAACTGTGAAGTTTGGATTTGATTTCTGGGTTCAGATCACTATTGGAAGCAAAGTAGCTTTGGAAAGTTGGGTTTAGATCCTCAGGGAGGAGTTAGGATTCTTGGTTCTTGGTCATTGATCCTCACAGGCTCACTTGTAAGCCTTATATTCATTTCAAGCTCATTCTATATAATCATAGTTGTTATTGCTTATTTCTGAGTTAGTTGTGTTTATTTAAAGTCTTTTAGTAAGAATATAACCTAAAGTAGCATAGTTGTTCATTAGATTTGATAAATTGCTCAACATTTACATTTTCAGTCAATCTTTAGCATATTAGTGATAACTAAGTTGTAGTAGTTATTTCTGACACAATTGTGCTTAAATAGGTTTGAATAATCATAAGTCATGCTTCTGTGTTAGTAGTTTGGTTTAGATCCTTTGTTTACTTTGAAAATCTCCACATCAGTCAAATAAAGGGAGTGTCTGGATTAGTCTGTTCCTAGGTGTTTAGGTCTGTCATTGTTGTCACTTTCAGTTGAAACACATTACATAAGGTCACATTAGGTTTGTGAAATCATAAAAACTAGTGTCACTTTGGAAGAAAGTCAAAATCACAAAGAACTCACCCACACAGTTAACTGTGTGGGAATTGGAGTTCAAAAATCTTTCATAACCTTGCCTAAAGTGATGTTTCAACTTAAATCAAGCTTATTCTAGCTTATTAACATGGTTTCAGTCACTTAGGATCAAGCAAAATTCAGAAAAGTCAACAAAAAGCATTTCTTTAAAAAGTCAAAAAGAGTGCATGGTCAGAAATCTCCAAAATGGCATGAATATTTATGAATTTTGTGGAAACTTTCAAGCTTTGAGCTTTTGATATGTTTTAGTCTATCAGCTGAACTATTGATTCCTGCAATTTTTACATTTTTGTGAATTTTCTTTGTGGAGAAATTTGCCCCTCAAAGTAGGATGCAGGGGAAGTAAGTCCCCTGCTCAGATCAGACCCTCAGCAACACCACCACCTTTGGTGGTTGATTGTGGCCACCCCAGTGGGTCCCACAGTCCAATCTTGGGTTCTCCCAACCCCCCTCCTGGTACTCTTCAAGAGTTGACCAACCATTTGACCTCAGACCTTGTGGACCCCACTTGAAACCACCTCAAAACTCTGTCCCATTTCTGTCTCAGAATCCAAATAAGCAAGTGCTTATTGTGGTCTCTTGGCTTATTCAGATAGCTTATGTGATTGAATCTTGTGCAAACTTGTTCATATAACTTAAGTGAAGCTGAATCCACCATGGTGGACCCCACACAAGCCATTTTAGCTTAATTCCTTGTTCAGTCAAACAAAGTCAACTGTTGGGGTAATAAGCACTCAAAGTGCTTATTTTCTGAGCTACATAAAAAGTGTTTTTGTAAAAGTTGTTAGTTTTTAGTATAAAATTAGTTTGGAAAAAGAAAAAACTCAAAAAACCAATTTTAATTTTAGTGATAGCTTCTATTTATTAGAAACTATCTTTTTAATTTTCTTTTTTGCTTATTTATAAGCACTCTAGCATTTTTATATTTTTATTAGATCTCTTTTATATTAAAGTAATTTTAGAAATTTTTCCAGATTTTTCTTTTGTCCTTTAGTTGTTTTTAGAATTTATTTTAGTTTAATTAATTATTAATTAATAATTAAGAATTAAATAGCATAATTATATTATATTATATAACACCTAGTTTTTATACTTTTTCTAACTTTTATATAAGTTAAAACATTTTTATAAATTTTTCTAGAATTTATACTATTCATTTTCTATTTTTTATAATATAAATATTTTAATTGGTAATTAATTAATAATTAGATTAATAATTAGTAAATTAGTTTAAAAATACATAAAATTAACTTTTTATAATTTTTTAGGATTCCTGTGATGTTTAAGTAGATTTATAAAAATCTTCTTAATTATCTAAGTCTTTTTATTAATTTTTAGTAATTTAAATCAATTTAATTAGTTAATAAATAAGTAATTAGTAATTAATTAATAATAAATAATTAAATAGTGTAAAAATAATTTTTCTTTTTCTAAAAATTTTCTTTATTTATTAGGATTGTAAAAATAATAATTTCACACTCGTAGCCTTTTCAGTTTATCAGTTGTACTTTCTGTTACGTTCGTCAGTGTACATTTTTAATTAAAACGTACGTTTTTAGATTTTAAATCAATTCTTCTTAATCTAAATTCCAGTAATCAATCACATAGTTTTCCTAAGCTATTTCATTTTATAATTCTCAAATAATTCTTATCACATCCCTTTTCTGTGAATAATCACCCGATCACAAGCACGCTAAATCACAATCCACACCTCGTCGGGACATAACGACCTGGTGATACTCTATATTACCCGGAAGCATTGGTTTAGGTGGTTTGACTATATTGACCACATATGTGGTTGACTACTTCTGAGCCAATCAAATCCATAAAATGCACACCCGACTTGCACCAATCGAATGGTGCTGGATTACAAGCGGATGGACCTTATAGGTGGATGGATTGGTTGTGGTAAGTTTTGTTGTGGTGGGTTGATGGGTTCAAAGATGTTACCACCTTCCATGATGTTGGATGGTAAAGATTATGAACAAAGACACGAAGAAATAAGATAGACTAAAGAAAACCTATAAATAAAAAATAAAATCTTGCTAGAAAGGAATCTAGCAAGTAGACCTAATAAAAAGAAATCCTAACCTAGACAATAACTATTCCCCGGGCTGCGGCGCCAAAAACTTGATGTGTGTGGATCACACCAGGCTTTACCTCTCGAGGGATCTCGAGAAGCTTACAACCCCCACCAGGCAGTGTACCTGATCGTTGTACTATAGTATAGTGACAAGTAACGGGGGATTGATTGTTCAAGTCAGGAATAGTGTCGCTAGGATTGAAATTAATCTAACTAGGTCTAAAGGTGAAGGATGATTCTTTTTGTATTTTTATATTTTATGAAAATCAAGTAAAAATCTCGGGTTTTGAAAGGAGGGGCGGAATTAGTTGTTAATCAACTAACCCAAAAACTAAGATACAACCAAAATAAAATATCAAAAATGAAAATAAATCTAATTAAACTAGTGGTGTGAACAATAATAGGGAGAGTTGTGTTTACTTAGGTTTCATTACTCCCTAGATATCTTTTACAGGTTGATAGTTTGTTACAATTGCATGGATGACGGGTTATATTCCTTAATACCATTTATGGGGTGGCGTACGTACTTCCCCAACTCTATAAGCTCGTACTTCACTCCTATGTCGAGCCTGCAAGAAGCTCCTAACATGGGATCATTAGAATTCGATCATGCATTAAATACAACCATAATAACCTAGTACGCATTGGTTCATGTTTCTTAAGACGTTCAAGCATGTTACCCTATGGAAGTCTGCCAGTTTTCTTAAGCCTAACATCGAAATCATTCATCCATAACAACTATAAACAAACAATCAACCCATAATCAACATCTAGGTTTCACTACATCTAAGCAAACACACAAGAGATCTAGCCTAGCATGTTAAATTCAAGACAAGCGTAAGATATATTCAAGCAACACATAGACATATTGAATGAATTGAAATGGTACTTATCTCAAATTGACATGAAAGGTTTCAAAGGGTAAAAACCCTTGAAAGAACAGTAAAATTCGTACTAGGGTTTCCCCAAAGTTATACCATCTAAAGTTACACACTAATGAATGAAAATTGCAAAACTATATATAGATTTTACAGGGTGACGACGTCAAGAAGGAATTTCTGACGCCGTCACCTCGCCGCCCATAATGAGACCAGATTGCCTAGATCCAAGTTTGACACCGTCATGTGTAATATTACTCTGGGCCGTCACTATATCCTGAACCATGACGGCCATATGTGACGCCGTCGCGTTTTCTCTGAACCGTCACCACTTTCAACTCTTGACGCCGTCAGGTACTGTTCCCAGCAAGGAAAATTAAGACTTTGCCGTTTTCTTCACTTTTATGCTCCAAAAACATCCAAAATGCTTCCTTTTCCAGAATTCACTCCAAAAGTACCTAAAATCACAAAAGGAATGATTTAGGGCAATATTTGCTAGGAATACAAATATTGCAATAAAAGACTCGGTCACCTAAATGATGTAATAGCATTAAGATAGCTCGTAGTTAGTTAATTAGTTAGGTAGATATTAATTTAGTTTAAGTAACACCGTGGAAGAAGGACGCGTCTTTACCCACTGTATGCCTGATCCATAGCCCGGGTGTGGGCGTTTTTACCTTTTTGTAGGATACTATAAATACCCCTCTCCACATGTGGAGAGGGTAGGAGCTTCCATTATTCTCAATCTAATATCTCACATTTTCTCTCATCTCTCTCTCTCTTGGAATCCACCCAACTTCTATCTCTCTCTAATCTCTTATACTATTATTCTTCTTCTTCCATAATTCTAACACAAAACCACGCATGCTATGATTATTTATATTCTACAATTGGTATCAAGAGCCAAGGTTTCATCTTAGGGCCTTGTAGAATCAGATTTGGTGTGGTTTTGTGTAGTTTTTTTGAGTTAGAAGAGTTTTCATGAAAACATCTTGGTTTGATCTTTCGTGGGTTGTTTGATATGTTATGGACGTACTTTTGTGATCATTGGTGTTACTATTACATAGTTTCTCAGTTGGTTTCGCCATATCATATGTATTTTTGAAGTTTGGATTGTGTTTTGGGAGTTATTTTTGATTGCAGTTAGCTCTACTATTTTATTTCTTGGTTGCGGTTAGCTACTGGTTCCTGCGGTTTGCTAGTTAGCGTTTACTTTATTGGGTATAAGGACAAAATGCAAGATAGTGACTGGTTTGGACTCTAGTGGGTTGCGGTTAAGTCTCTGCGGTTTACTCCTGCAGTTTATGTTTTATGAGTTTACTTCTAGCGTTTAACTCAACCTGCGGTTTGCTCCTTATTGCGGTTTGCTCATTCTGCGGTTAACTCATCCTGCGGTTTGCTCCTTATTGCGGTTTGCTCATTCTACGGTTAACTCATCCTGCGGTTTGCTCCTTATTGCGGTTTGCTCATTCTGCGGTTAACTCATCCTGCGGTTAACTCTGGTTTGCGTTTTGCTAAGGATAGCGATTACCTCATCCTGCGGTTTGCTCATTGTAGCGTTTACCTTCAGATTGCGATTACCTCCAATTAGCGTTGACCTCTTCTAGCGATTTGCTAAAGTTGCAGTTTGACCAAAGTTGACTTTTTACGTCAAAACTTCAAACGGCCATAACTTTTGAACCGTAACTCCGTTTTCAGCGAATTAGCTGTCAAAACGTTCGAAACATGCTGAATATTGTGAGGTTTCACCACGAAGTCGTGAAATGAATTTTTTGAGGCCCAAATCACCTCCGGAGTGAAGTTATTGAGGTTTTATGTTTTTAGACTAAATTTTCACCAAATTTTCGAGGCCAAACTTACATCAACCGAACCAATATCACAACTAAACAACATCAACTGATCTTCAAGTCCATCAACTGATCATCAAGTTCATCTCTAGTCTTCGGGGTTTCACGGTTTCTTCTTGATTTTGTAAAATCCCGCGAAAGAATCTATTTCTCAGTTTAAATCATAGATGTTTAAAATCCCGTGCACGTCCACATCATGTCAAATTCTTCAAATTCAGTCATACATGAGATACTCAAATTATACGACATGATCGATGAACATATGACTTCCAACCCTTCACAACAAATTAACGTACTTGTGCTTGATAATGCTGCAATGCAATCTTCGTGCTCGGATCCTCAAGAGAATGTGATTCATCAGCCAACTAAATTACTTGATGATGCAAAGGGTTGCTGCATTGAATGTTTTCGACAACTTCATTCACACCTCTCGGTACTTTTAGAGCGAACTGGATTCAAGATGGGATTTGAAAGTGCATTTGCTACTCTCTTCGGTCAAGATGTTCAGACTTTCACAGACATAATGATTCTTAATTTAGATCAATTACGACACCAACTTGACCAAGCAGAACCTTCCAATATTGGATCCATGGCTGCCCTTTGTGTGCTCAACAAACAACTGCAGGTGTTCATCAATTCAAATTCCGCTATGGTTTATGACTATGAAAGTCAAATGACAATGAAGTGTTTTGCTGATCACATGGAAATTGAGGTTGACACATTCAGAGACATACTACTCCAACACATGGGAAAGGTTAGGGAGTACATTGAGGAAAGAGCAAAGCACAAATCTAAGTGTGACATCAAGATTAATGACAGTCGGGTGCAATTAAGAGATATCAATATTGATTCGGGTAACTCATCATATGTTGGATCAGTTGACACTAAGTGCAGAGGAACAAAGACAGAGAAGCTTAACCCAAACAACAGTTTAGCAACCCGTGGTACACAAGATGCAGATGTAGACATCATACCAGAAAATGAACAGGTGTCATGTGCTGAGGTACCCTTAACTGTTCAACAATATACATCTGCTAACATACTTGAAAAAACTGATCCAGATGTTGAACTTGATGATGCTTCAAGTTCTTTGTTTATGGCTGAGTCCTTTAAGTCAAATGATATGGTTGAAAAACATGTTTTTGATAAACTTTCAAATAGATTTTTACAACTTGAGAAACATTGTATTTCACTTGAAATATCAATTCAACAAAAAGAAGAAAGTCTTCAAATTAACAAACCATGTAAGAATACGGAATTCCCAGAATTTCATGAATTTTTTGAAATAAATGATTTGAAAGCTCAGCTACAAAACAAAAACTTAACGATCAATAATTTGAAAACTCGAATCAACATGCATGAGAAAAGTAATGAAGCCAAAGTTAAACATGACATTAATGCAATGGAAACAAAAATTATTGAATTGGTATGTAATGTGGCTAAATTGCTTACGGAAAATGAGTCTTTGAAAGTTCAGTGTAAAGACCTATGTGACTCAATCAAAGTGACAAAAACTAAGAGTGTAGAGCAGGAAACCTCTTTGATTGCTAAAAATGATGAACTCAAAGCTCAACTTCAGGAAAAGGGTTTTGCAATTGTGGTATTAAGAAATGATTTAAGAAAATTAACAAGAAACAGTGTGAACACTAAGTTTGCAAAACCATCAATCTTGGGAAAACCACCTTCACAACCTCCTAGGAAACAAAGTGTTGTTAGGCAACTGACTGCGTTTAGATATGAACGACCAAAATTTTCAAAATTGCGGTTTGCCTCCCAAGTTGATGAGATACAAGTTTTGTCAAAACCAGTCACTTCACAGTCTAGACCTAATGAAAAGGAATGTGTTGTTGCAAAACTTCATAATATGAGTGCCTCTAGAGCTTCTAGGAATAATCCAAAGCGTGTGTCATTTGTGACACCAAAGGAACATGTTAGACATAAAAACAGTGTTCAGAATCACAACCTAGAGGATACTAAGAAAACCACACATGAAAAGACTAGGATTTCGCCTGTTTCCAAGAGTAGTTACGTATCGATTAAATCGATTCCCGTTGAAGATCACTCTAAGAATCCTAGATCCTTTTCTGAATCTAAACACTTTGTTTGCTCAACTTGTCTGAAATGTGTTTTTGAGGCAAATCATGATAATTGTGTTACTAAATTCCTGAAGGAAGTGAATTCTCATGCTAAGGTTCAATCCTCTAAGACTAGAAACTACAACAAGCCCGTAGAATCAAAGAGTTATACTCAGAAATCTGGTAGGCAGATTGCTATAGGACAAAGGACTTCTCTCAAAACGACTTTCACATTACATGAGAAACCAAACACTCCTAGATCTTGCCTTAGGTGGATACCGACGGGTAGAATGTTTAAAATTGTTGGTCTTAGATGGATACCTACATGAATGATGTTCACTGATTGCAAAACCAAGGTTGACAGTGGAACCCCAAATGATATAGATGCTGATATCACTAACCCATATAAATGCAAACAAACTCTCAATGTCAGTGCAGGTAGTCTTTACTTAAGTGCAGGTACATCATTCAACCCTAGTAAGAAAAGACTCAGAGTTTGGCTGCCGAAAAGAATGATATCTCATCAATCAGGGGTTAAAGATACTCAACTTTGATGCACATCGACAATGACGTTTGAACACTTCAGTTCAAGCCTCGTCCTTCAAAGACAATGACGTTTGAACACATCAGTTCAAGCCTCGGTCCTCTACTCCATCATTATGGCGTCTGCTAACAACACTTCAGGCCCCGTTCATCAAAGAAAAGAAAGGTGTACGATTTAGTGTGCCTTATCTTCGGAAGAAGAGAAATATTCTTAATTTTGACCATTCTCAACAATACGGTTCATGCTTCCTCCATGTTCGTTCAGTCATCAAGTGGATCTACTCATCTTTGCTTGAATTCACATTCACTTGTTCATTCAAAAATGGAAAACTTCGTATGTAATTTTTGAGGGTGAGAAGTGTGATTATACCACATGGTGATTGATGCTTGAAGAATGGTCATACGACTCTCCTCCAACACCTAATGTTCTACTCACAAAGGATGACTGGGATTTATGTTTGATGAATACTTCCAAGCTTCAACGACTGTTGATCATCTAGTTCCTGAAGCTCTTGCTCCGGTTCCTGCTGACTCAACTGGTTCACCTTCCTCATTCTCCATTGATCAAGATGCACCATTTAGAAGTATTACTCAGATTACTCTAGTAACCCAATCTCCAGTTACTCCTCAAGGTGTTGATGTTGACTATCATGATTATGAAGTTGCACACATGAATAATGATCCGTCTTATTTGTTCTATTTCGTCATGGATTGTTGTTCCTCCAAATGTGCACTTTATAAATCAACCACAAGAACATAATGGAAAATGTCGATCATAATGTCAAAACAGCTAAGAATTTGGACATGGAATGTCAGGTAATCATGGAGTTTGTTCGGTATCCCTTATTTGAGATTGAAGTTGACTTTAACAAAGGAGTGATCTTATTTTATCTTGAAGTCGGGGTTGGTTGGATGAAGACTCTTCGAGATCCTTGCTTGAGCTTTTACCTTTACAATGACGAAGACTTGGATATCTAGTTATTTTGGTGATTCTTCATTTTATTACCATAAAATAACTATCACTTTAAGGAGTGTCACAACTCACACGAAGTTGTCAGTAGTCAAGAGGTGATGTACGTCTTATACTCGATGGTTGGTTGGTTGAAGAGTATAGAGTACTTAGGGATTCGATGTTGTACGAACTCTCTACACCGCTCTTTGTCACACATTAGTGCAAGCTTAAGTCACAAGAACGGGGAATTCTTCTTCGATTTCAAGTTTGGTTTATTGGATTTGCTTTATTAGTGGTTACTTCAAACAGTCTACACAAGGGTTAATAATGATAGTCATAGAGTTTCTGTAGCAGTTGATTCTCACAAGATTTATTTGAGCCAATTTTGTTCTCCTCTCATGATTTCAAGTAGATGTGCCTATAAGTTGTTGATTCTGATGTATCAAAACTAGCAAGGGGGAAGGAGACATACATCTGAATGCATAACGAGTTCACGTAATGAACATAATACTTCTTCTTAATTGAAGTTATCCCGGGAAGACATATGTCATAACCGTAGAGAAACTCAGTGTATTAACTCGTAACGTTTGGTGTATTATTCCAACTACGTGGGGTAAGTGGTCTCTTGATACTTGTGATGTGAATTACTTCAGCTTTCAGTGGGATGAAATATGAGAAGGATATGTGGAACGTGAGATGATATTGCTTATTGACATCTTCATATGAGCTGATAAGAGTTATGGTAAAGTGCTTCTGGTTAATGTTTCATGTACACATTGCTATGCTGATTCCAATGAGATCGCAACCATCAGGGGAGAGATTTGTGTACATCAAGGACGCGCAATGGTTCACGTGATCGGGCTTAATCATATATTTTGTTGGATAAATGCGTACAATATGGATTGAGTTGGTATGTGTAAGATAACTGGAAAGCATTTAGTGAAATGAAGATGTTGATATCTTATTCCCCCGAATTGACAACTGCTCCAAACCTCAAAGTAATATGTACATTGGGGACACACATCAGGGTCATGTGATCAGGCTTTATCATACACTCCGGGATTGATAACCATAGAGATGGTCCGTGGTTCACCCTGTTACTTCGGTGTTATCGTTCTCTTCGGGTTCTCGAGCTTCATACAGTGAGACTTTTTGAATTACTTCAACTACTTGGGGGAAGTGGTCTCATGAAGATGATTGTCGGTTTGGGGGGAAGCTACCAAAGCTTCACATTGAAGAGACTATAACTCAGCAATTTGGTGGTGTCTAGCGATTAACTCAGTTGTGAGATTCTAGTGATTTGTTAACTACTTGTGTTTGGTGAATTGTTGTGACTTAAGTCATTTCGATTAGTCTGATTGTAATTTGACATTGTGAGTTAATCTTTACGACTTGACTTATTACGATCGGATCTATTGTAACTTGACTTGTCGCGACTTGACACTTAATGCTAATTGTCACTTATCCTAGATCTCTCTCTAAGTTTAACTCGCATATTACATCTTTTGGTTTCTTTTGTTGACTTTAGTAAAATCCCGGGAGAGAATCGATCTCTCGGTTTAAGTCACAAGAGTTGTAAAATCCCGTTTAAGATTTTATCATGGCATCTACCGCTTCACACGATTATTAAGGAACCTTGAAAGCTTTGGTGGTGAAAGTTTAAGAGATGTTGACTACATACTTCTACAACGAGCAGAACGATAATCTCATTTTGATGCTCATGTCAACATCTCCTTAAACTGTTTGGTATCCTTTGTACATATCTTATACCAATATGTAACTAGAAAAATATAAAGCCTATAAAAACCATAAAAATCTGAAAAATCATAAAAAATACAAAAATATTCTTCTCACGACATGTCTCTTGTGTAATCAATATTATGTACATTTCTAGAAATGTCATTCAATAATGACACGGAATCATACATATCCTTGAGCAAGAGTTTTTCGGTTTTCAATAAAGTTTTTGTCTAAAACATGTCGTTCCTCAAAATATTCTTCAAAACTATGGCTTGCAGTCATTTCAGGCTCTAACCCGGACTTCAAAATTATGGCTTGCTATTACTTCAGATAGCAACTCGTTTTTCAAAATGGGGAAAACACGTCACCAAACAGACGGTTGTTCCTTTTACCAGGTGAAGTTCACCTGGCATGGATTACTTTATATCCATGTTTCCTCGATCTAATGTACGCTTCAGTGCGTTATTTCTTGATAAAGAAGAGAAATCTTCTTTTTATCGCCAAATATTTTCCCTTCTATGATTTTTCTGGAAAGTATTTGTGCAAAACTTGGTGGTACCATGAGATTTTTATTGAAAATCAAATTGAACTAAAAATTTTGATAAAGTTTTTCACTCAATCAATGACATCATTTGCTTAAGCTTTAACATCCGTCATTGATTGAGGAGGAGAGTGATTTCTCAAAATTCTATGTATCGTCAAAACTCTCCACTTTGTACAAAAACCTTGCAACGATACAATTTGTGATGGTTATGTGTCAGAATGAGAACATTTTCAAAGAGTTTTCGTTAAAACTTCAAATCTTTTGTAAACTCATCAAATCTGACAGATAACAACCTCCCTCAAAAATTGAGGGGGAGCAAGAAAAAGGTTCCTTTTATCAGAAAATATTAAAACTGACAGCATTTCTCTCCCAAAAGCTTTCTAAATTATTTAAATCAGTTGAGATCCAAAAATCTCGAAAGATTTGAAATTTTTGATCGTGGGAGAGAATGTGATTTAATTATGAAATCTGATAATCAAAAGTGATTTGGACTCAATAAATAGGCTCCCACATATGTGCTAAACACTTTCGAATATCGATGCACATATTGAGGGGGAGCAAAAGGCGTTTGTGGAAGTAATACCAAAGACCGACCATTTATCTTTATGCATGGAGTTATAAGGATGGATAAGGTTAGTTATGAGTTCCCATGATCCACCAGAACCAGAAGGATCTTTCCAGGGACAATCCTTGTAGATAGATTAGAAGTTCTTAGGAATGATTGAACAAAAGGAGAAAAGTGAGAAAGGGAAAAGTGCGGACTGAGATAGAGCTAGGACTGGAACAAACCCAACAAGGTTCTAGTGGTGAAGTCTCGGTAAGCACTGAAGGGGTTGAAGAATTAAAAAGAATTGAAATGAGAAAGGGTGAAAAGAAATAGCCCTCCAAATATTCAACCTTAGGGCAGAAACCGGGTTCAATTCATAATCTACTGGCGGTTACTAAGGTAACACCGGTATTGAAGACAAGACGTCATGGGCCCAGTGACGTACTGCACTAAACTTCCCAACCACTCAAGTTCTCTTAAAATAGCTTGTTTCATTCTCACGGAGAACCCTGTGCAATGTATCGACCACTCATTGCGAGCTATGTTGATACCTAAAATAGGAGACGCCTCCCCAGTCTCCAGGAGCGGATCAAAACGCACTATTGAGTCTAGAGCCATGAGATCATCCATAATCTCGATAGGACACATTCCAAATATGCTTATTGTTTCACACAATGTGGAAAATAAGATATGATAATATTCTTGTGGTATTGCCAAAACATCTGAGTGATATGATAATATTCACAATGAAGATGGAAATCCTTCTAGAGCGAACTTCTTTCAAGCTCTTGGTAGGTGACATGTGAGATCCATCTTGGATCAATGATCAAGTGACAACTGGAAAGCAACAATGGTGTGATTCAAAATTGAATCAAACTTGTTCCGGGATATGGATTGACGGATACTTTTGCTAAAACCTTTCAATATGCTCACTAACAAATTTTTCGAGCACATTGATTGTTTAAAATCTTTCAAACAAAAGTATTTTTGATGGAAATGTGATTCAAAGTATAAAACTCTCGTCGTGTCCGAAAATGTTTATCATAGGACACGCGAGTGATTTCTATAAATCAATTTCTCATCAATCCGTGAATGTTTATTCACCGATTCACTCTATCGTGTTGTCTGCTTTGAGACGTTCTGGTATGAGAACATGCTAAGTATGAAGATTCCGAAGTGGATTCTTTGGAAAATTCTATACTACAAGCTGGAAATTCCTATCAAGGAGAGTCTTCTTTAAAAGAGACTCTAACTGATCACAGGTCGGTTTTCACAAAACCGGAGGGTAGTCTGTCCTCGCAGAACGAATGACAATGCCATATTCGTTCTTTATCTTTATTGCTAACTGTTTTATTTCAGGGACACATATAAAGATGGCGTTGATGACTCCTATTTCCAGCTGAATCGGGTCAATCTATACCTCATGCTCACACATTCTCCTCACTATCAATGACGATGAGAGACTTGCTACAACAAATGTTGAGAGACTACCAACAACGTTTCCGCAACTCTGATGAATAGTCTCCTGATTCGCAATCTCTGATGTAATGTCTCCTTATCCAGAAGGGTGTGAGCATGACGGTCCTAAAGTCACTACATCACATGAAGGCGATACTACTATGGATGAGCTTGGAGATTTACTGTGGCTGATGATCTCAAAGAAGCTCAAAGATCACACAACTCAAAGGAACTCAAATCACAAGTTTATTGCTTGATGTACAAAGTGTGTGGAATAGTGAAGAATCAGAACCTACGAGCTACAAAGACTAAAGAATGCTTGAAGATCAAAGAGCTTAATTTCCAAAGGTGACCTCGCTTAGGGGGAGATTGTTAGGAATACAAATATTCCTATAAAAGACTCGGTCACCTAAATGATGTAATAGCATTAAGATAGCTCGTAGTTAGTTAATTAGTTAGGTAGATATTAGTTTAGTTTAGGTAACACCGTGGAAGAAGGATGGGTCTTTACCCACTGTATGCCTGATCCACAGCCCGGGTGTGGGCGTTTTTACCTTTTTTGTAGGATACTATAAATACCCCTCTCCACATGTGGAGAGGGTAGGAGCTTCCATTATTCTCAATCTAATATCTCACATTTTCTCTCATCTCTCTCTCTCTAGGAATCCTCCCAACTTCTATCTCTCTCTAATCTCTTCTACTATTATTCTTCTTCTTCCATAATTCTAACACAAAACCATGCATGTTATGATTATTGATATTCTACAATATTTGATCAAATAAATTCAAATCCGGGCTTAAATGACCCCCTAAAAATGGTTCATTTTTCGCCTCATCAACTTTAGACTTTATGTGAAAGAACAAAAGCAATCCAAGAAGAAGAAGTCTAAGTTAGCCACGAAAGCTTCTTTATCTAAGAAGAATAAAAAGAATTCACCATTTTTCAAATTGGGGAAGAACCAAGAAGATAATTTGAATGAAGATGATGCTGGAGTTCAATATTCAGAAGATGCTCATCTTTGGTATTATCCAGAAGAACCTTTGAACTTTGAGCCAGAGGAAAAGACTGATGAAGCAGAGAACATTGCTCAACAAGATACTGATCATGAAGATATTACTGAAAGGAAAAGTGATGAGACTGAACAAGTTAATCTTGAAGTTGAGGATGTTACTGTTAAAAGTGGAGATACAGAAGAAATTGATTTAGAAGGCACTGATGTTCAAAGTGCTGTTGATGAAAGTACTGTTGATGAAAGTACTGGTGTGCAAGGTACTACTGCAATGGATATTGGTGAAATTGGAATTTCTACAGCTACAACTAGACCTTCTACAAAAACTTTTGAAGATGAAGCAGGTCCTTCAAATCCTATTCAGCAAGAAGAAGTCAAAAAGCATACAGCTAGTGATGATGAGACAATAGCTCAGATAATGCTCAATTTGGATAAACCAACAGGTATACATATTTCTAAGCCTGCACAACAAGTCTCTGAATCTTCTTCTGAACCTGAAGCATTAGATCCAAAAGACAAAGGAAAAGGGATCATGAAGGAAACCAAGAAGAAAAAGAAGAAGCTCACTCTTGCACAACTGAGAGAAATAGAGATAGCCAAGAATGAAGAGATTGCTTGACAGCAACAAGCTATTTATGATGCAGAGTACTTAGAAGAGATAAGAAAGCCAGTTGCTGTAAGAAGAAAACCTATGACTATTGCTCAAGAAAGAAATTGGATGATTAGTTTCTTGAAAAGAAGAGGATATAAAAATCTACAAAGGCTAAGATATCCAGATGTAAAAGCACTGTGGGATAGTGTTCAAGAGTCTATTAAGAGAGAGCTGGATAACTTTGTGCCTATGGATGCTGAGAGAGAAAAGAAGTTAGAAGATGTGATGAAAGAACAAGCTGAGAAAAGAAAATTAAAAAGGAAGAAAGTTATTCAGGATGATCAATTGTCAAAAAGGCTCAAAATGATAAGATCAGATACAATTGATGAACCGAAGAATTATTTCAGAGTTGTTGATTTTGAGAACAAGAAAACAAAAGGCTCCGGGAAGAAGTCTAAGATTATCTCATTTTCAGCAGTTGAATCAACTGAAGGAAATTATCACATGTTCAACAGAGAGGATGAAAGCTTCACTGTGTTTAATATGCTATGGGATGTTCTGCACATAATAGATAGAGAAGATCTATTCAATTTGTATTTACAAATGCAGACTTACTATGAGAATATTGAAGCAACAGGAGTGGGATTAATCTTACTTGGAGATTTGATAACCATCTGGGAAACTGAAGAAAGAAGTAATGATGCTCTGTGGAATGATCAAGAAAACTGAGAGATAACAAGATGGAGATTCTTTGAGTCATCAGGGGTTCATTCACTTGAGATGGAAGATGGTACCATGATTCATATGTTACCTGAAAGAAGATATCCTTTGATAAGAGAACTTATGCTAAGGATGTTGGATCATGGAATAGAGGTTGAGGATGAAACTGAAGTAGTATTCATGGTAATCAAGCTATTCATAAGGTGGACTACTTCAGAAGAATAATATTGTATAAGTACTGGTATGATTTGTTTTGAATAATAAGTATTTTTCTCAAAAGTACTGCAAGACAAACAATACTTTATCAAAGTACTGCTTGCTGCATAAAACCAGTAAAAGTCCTTTGTAAAATAAAATAAAAGTTTTTTTGAAGCTTAAGATGATATAAATAAAAGGATTTGAAGAGTAAAACATGGTGTTAGTACTTGTACTCCACAGCAAATTGTATGGTGTTCAACTTACCATATCTGTAAAAGTGAAGAGTTGACTAGCCCACAAGAAAATGGCTTATGGTAAAGGCTGTGGAAAAATCCATTTATGGTAATTAGTTCACCATGGTTGAAATCAAAGAACTAACTAGTCCAAAAGTAAACGGCTATTGGTAAAGACTAATAAAATCTGTTGATAGCTGATGATTTGCTAAAAATCATATGGTTATCAATGTACCATGGTTGTTCTAACCTAAACATTGGCTACTCCAGAGTTAATGGCTTTGGTAAAGAGACATCAAAATCCATTAAAAGTTCAATGATTCACCTTTCACAGAAGTTTACACATCTGGAAGTGATGAGAATAGTATGAAACTTTAAAATATTTGATATACACTTTGTCTAAATGTTGCTGAGTTACTGTGAAGATATTATCTGAAGCTGATAAAGAAGAGCGCTTGTAAAATTCTCATTCTAATCGTTTTCGTCCACTCTATCTTTTTCCAGGAAAATGAGCAAACAATCACGACAACACCGAGGCAGCTCGTCTTGGTCCCAACGAGTTAACTATGGGGACACGGTCCACAGTTGGAGTGAGTTTGACAATGATGCCGCAACAACAAAGTAGGCGGAGCTTGTCTATCACCACATTGATGCTGGTGCTGTGATTGATTGGGAGTTTCTGAGATCCCAAGGTTTAGAGGGTGAGTTCTTGGGGAGGATCCAAACCGATGGATTCACGGGTCCTCAATGGGATAGATTGTTCAGGATGAGGGAGACTGTGTACAGTGAGTTGGTTAGGGAGTTCTTTGCGACTTTTCGCTTTGATTTGGCGGAGGCCAGGACGGATATGGGGGGCACCACCATTTACTTTAGGTTAGGGGGGGGGGGGGAAATTCAATCATGTTCGGTTACTGAGTTTGGATGGAGGATAGGTTTGTACAATAGGGAGGAGGCTGTTGAGGGAGGTTTTTATGCAGAGGTTATTGCATGGGGAGACTGTGAGGAATGAGATGAGGTGTGCCACTTTTTGGCCGAGTATTAGGAACGGGGTGTACACCTCGACTACTGGGGCGGCCTCAATAAGGGACCCCATAATTAGGTTAGCTCACAGGTGCATCACCTACAGCTTGTCGGGGCGTCATGGTACCACTCACCGTGTCACTGCTTCAGATCTTTTCTACCTGTACACCATGTTTTCAGCGGGTGTTTACTGTAACATCCCATTTTGGGTAGCGAGCTATTTGAAGACTAGTGTGGGGGAGAGGGATATTGACAAGGTGTATGGGGGGATGTTCATGACCCGGTTGGCTCGATCTTATGGGCTACTTGTTCCCGAGATCATGGGGTACCTGAGCGACTGTGGGGCTTGTAGGGTGGTGAGGGCTAAATCCCTCAGGTAGATGAGCATCGTTATGTAGCTGGGGGATGGGTCCTATACCTGGTACATGGCGGGAGGACCTGATGGTGTTGAGGATGATGATGATGATGAGGGAGCGCCCCAGCAGCATCAGTTCAGGGATTATGAGGTTGGGTCTGCGGATTACTACCGACACATGAGTCGGGGAGACTGGCAGGCACACCAGGGGGCCTGGATGGGTCAGGTGGACGCATGGCGAACCACCACTGACCAGCGCTTTGATTGGATGTATGATCATACCCTCCGCCAGATGCAGCACCTCTCCACCCGTGATCAGATCGAGCCCCAACTACAGATTGACCCATTCTCCGGTCGTGAGATGGACTACCCTCCCTACGGGTACACTGGGAACCTCCCACCTGGTTATGACCACCGTTATGGTCCCCCTCCCCAATGATTTGCCTTGGTGTTTGATGCGTGGGGATTGCACCAGGATTTACCTCTTGAGGGATCTCGAGAAGCTTACAACCCCCACCAGGCAGTGTACCTGATCATTGTAGTATAGTATAGTGACAAGTACCGGGGGATTGATCGTTCAGCTAGGAATAGTGTCGCTAGGATTAGAAAACCTAAATACTAGTTCTAGAGATGAGAGATGATATTCTTTTTATGTTTTTATATTTTTATGAAAGCAAGTAAAAATCTCGGGTTTTGAAGGATATAGGCGGAATTAGTTGCTAGTCAACTAACCCAATACTAAGATGCAATCAAAATAAAATACTAAAAATGAAATTAAAACTAAATTAAACTAAGGTTGTGAGCAATAAGTGGAGAAATGTGTTTACTTAGATTTCACTACTCCCTAGATATCTTTTACACGTTAATTACTTGTTATAGTTGCATGGATAACGGATTGTATTCCTTAATACCATTCATGGGGTGGCGTACTTAACTCCCCAATCCTATGAGTGCCTACTTCACTCCTATGTCGAGCCGGCTAAGAAGCTCCTAACATGGGATCATTAGAATTTACTCATGCATTAAATACAATCAATAAAACCTAGTACACATCGGTTCATGTTTCCTAAGACGTTCAAGCATGTTACCAATTGGAGATCTGCCAGTTTTCTTAAGCCTAACATTGAAATCATTCATCCAATACAACCATAAACAAGTAATCAACACATAATCAACATCTAGGTTTCATTAGATCTAAGCAAACACAAGATAAATCTAGCCTAGCATGGTGGAATCAAGACAAGCACAAGATATAGAAAACCAACACATAGACATATTGATTGAATTAAAAGAATACTTATCTCAATAACATATGTAAGGGCTCAAGGGCTGAAAACCCTTGAAAAAGCTGTAAAATACGTATATGGTTCGGCCTTAGGGTTTCTCCAAACTTGTTCCTCTCTAATGAATGAAAATTAGAAAACTATATATAGATATAAGAGGCTGGCGGCGTCAAGAACAACCTTGTGACGCCGTCATCTCGCCGCCAAAAGAATTCTCGGACTGCCTTGATCTACATTTGACGCCGTCATGTATTCCATTTTTCTAGGCCGTCACATATTTAACTCTTGATGCTCTACTTTGTGACGCCTTCATTTCTGTACTGGGTCGTCATGATCTTTACTCTTGACGCCGTCAGGAAGGTACTCTTGACGCCGTCACACACTGTTCCCAGCTTGGAAAATTAAGTCTTTGGCGTTTTCTTCACTTTTATGCTCCAAAAATGTCCGAATTGCTTCATTTTCCAGATTTCACTCCCAAAGTACCTGAAATCACAAAAGGAACGATTTAGGGCAATATTTGATCAAATAAATTCAATTCCGGGCTTAAATGACCCCCTAAAAGTGGTTCATTTTTCGCCTCATCATATACCCTTACACTTGAGATTTGCTTGTCCTCAAGCAAATGCGCTTTTATTCTAGTCAAAATACAAGTTAGGGGTCATTTAACACTAATATAAAAGTAATTACAATAAATAATCATTCCACTAAAGACCAAAGACAAGCACGGAGGCCATACGCTAGCACCTCACAAATAGTGTTTAGATACTCACATCTCTCGGGTGCAATAAACTATAAATTACAATATGGAAACGTAAGATATCTCTCACTACCTGTCATAGCAAAATAGATTACCATAGGCTTGGGAAAGGATCAAACCTCCACCACATGGCGTAAGCACCTTGGATAAACTATCAAAGAGGTCTTTCAAAAGGTTGTAACGTTAGGTGTAGGGATATGAAATACACGGTTTTGTTGGATAAAGGCAATCTTTACTGGTGGCGAGTTAACAATCTTGGTTAATTACATGTACAATATGGCGTTGCTAAGCCAAGACTAGACTCGACTTAAGCTAATAAATGAAAAATAACAAAAACATAAAATAAACATATAATAAAAAGGGATGGTAGTCCGTACGTTTTTTTTTTTTTTTTTTTTTTTTTTTTTTTTTTTTTTTTTTTGCATACACTCTTACCCTACCATCCAAAATAATACATCATAGGGAATGAACATTCCCCTTACACTTGAATCTTTACATACTTTACAATAAACTAATCTAATGACTCGAATTAAGAAAATCAAAACACTTGGAGCACTTTTAAGATTAACGTACATATGGGGGTAATAAATGATGTTCTTCCCCATTACTCCATAAAATAAGTACTTACCCATGAGTCCCAATCGTCCCAAAACAATATGTACAAGGATATGACTCGACTTAGCAACCATGTAATCAATTAAAAAGTTAACTTAGGGTTTAACAAATAACAATAATGCACTAAAAATGAGCGCATACACGGAAGGCTAAGGCGATTTAGGTGTACATTTAACTGGGGTGTAACAAATTCTTCCTTTAAGTAAAATGCTTAAAGTTATAAACGAAAAGATAGGCTCGGAGGGGTGTCCTAGGGGTTTCATGTACTAAAAATGAGTACAACGCTAAGGTGTGGGAAAATTAGTTGACTTAACTAGCCAAGTAATATGACTTAAATGGTCAAGTAATTACGATACGGGTTTAACACAAGGGTGATCCTAATGCCTCTTATCATGTTGTAAATCCTACTACACGAATGTAGTCTCACTAGTGGTCTCGGGATGCATCACTAACGCAAGTTCTAGAATCTAAATGCTACCGGTACACTCATAAGCACTAATAGTAAATGCTTTTCCTATCAAATCTAAAGGCGAACCTCACATATTTTGGTGGAAAATTTTTCTGAAAGTACGGTTATGTGCTAGTCATACAATCTCCTATCCATGAGACGCTTGCTAAGGCTAAAGTTTCACTCCTAAATGTTGTAAAAAAATTTAAATTTGGCGCTAAAATTGCACTAACAAGTATTTCTCATAGTTTTATTACACATCTACTATCAAACAAACAAACTCAAGCGAAAGTGTATTTGTAAGGTATCATCATTTTACCCTCCCCTTACACTTAAGATGAACATTGTCCCCAATGTTCAAGTAAAGAATGTAAAAGTGAAATAAGTAAAACAAATGAAATCAAATACTCCCCTGATTCGCTCGGTATGGATAATAAGGTGGCCAGGTTAGATCTTCCTCCAAGAAAATGAACAATCAAAGCTTCCCTTCCAGAATAATAAATCATCTTCTTGTCATACATAACCTGTAAATCCTAAGAAAACAAACAAAGCAACCTCGCATAAAATCGGCGGCAATCTGCATAAGTTACTAAATCCTAGAAAACAAAATAAGATATAATGCTTGTGGAATGAAGTTTGCAGATTTCCTGGAGATTATAAAACTTAATAATTCAGCAAAAACTTTAAGAATCCGTTAAAAAAACAAAACTGGTAAAATTTCCAGATTTTTACACCTGACGCCGTCAAGAGCAAGCTCATGACGCCGTCAGAAGTGACCTGCAAAAATTCTTGTGTTAAGTTTCCGGAAAATTTCTGGAAAAAACTTGGTCCTACTTCCTGGAAAATCCTGCAAAACTTCATTATGACTCAATACAAGCATTTGACTTTAAAAAATACGAATATACATGTTCACTTAATATTGTGGAGAATCATGATCGGGTTGTTTCTTAAAAACATATTTGGGGTTTCCCCTTACACTTATCTTTTGCAAAAATACCTTTAGGTGGAGTTAAGACTAGGCCAAAACAACAAAGTAAAGTATTTCCACTTTTTAGTTTAGAAACATGATCTACCAACAAAAAAAATAAAGCATGCATACGGAAACAAATAACAAACAAACAAAATAAAATCACACAAAGCATGGGTTGCCTCCCAAGAAGCACTTTTCTTTATTTACGAGTCTTGTAGCTAGACTCAAGGTCATGGGTTACTGTGTGACCTCATCCCTTGAGATGACGTACCCCATGTAGTTGTGATCATTACTATTATGGTGGTAATGCCTCAATCTGTCGATACTTGCAACCACCTCTCCACCTACTTTACTTCTCAGGTTAGCCATCCCATCTTTGCTCATGCTTTCAATTGTGAAAGGCCCATACCACCAAGAACTTGGTTTATCGGGTGGTATTGTTGTTTCCAAGTGTCTTAAGAGTACCAAGTTCCCTTCCTCGAATGGTACATGACTTTCTGCTGGTCGATTGTATTCGAACTCGACATGAACTTTATTGCTTTTACTTCTTTCATATTTGGCCTCCTTGTAGCTTTTGATTCTTGCCTCCCATGCAAGAATTTTATTCTGAACATGAATGGGTGTCGTGTCAATGTTGTTTTTGAGCTTTCTCCAACTCAAATTCTCATGCCCACTTCACGGAGTCATGGGGAAACTAATCTTTCTTTTTCCAGATTTGAGCTCAACTTTCCTGCCTTCATACTTAATGACAGCCCTAGCGGTGGCGAGGAATGGTGCCCCAAGGATTATTGGCATGCATCTATCTCCCTTATCATCGATGATCATAAAATCAACGGGGTAAATGAATCCTGCGACATTAACTAATACATCTTCTGCGATTCCTAGGGGGTATACGTACGAGTGTCCAGTGAGGGATAACCTTACACGAGTGGGTGCTGGCATTTTTGACGTTAGTTGGATGTAAATAGTTAGGGGCATAAGATTTACTTCCGATCCTTGGTCGGCGAAAGAACTAAGATATTTCAAATCCCCGATGCTAGTTGGTATGTCAAAGTTCCCACACGCTATCTGCTTAGTAGCCACTTTTTGTACCAATAGCCTCTCGAATATTGACCCCCCAGGTAACGTATCATACTCATCTTTTCCCCCTTCCTCTTTCTCAGAACCCTGTTTGGAAGGTTGGTTAAGCCCGTCACCCTTTATCCAATTTGTTATGGTGTTTTCGTTTATATCATGTTTCAGGTAGTGACTCAAGGGTTGGGATTTTGGTGGCTTTTCTAAGGTCTGTTTAGTTAGGCTTCTACCTTCTCGTTATCCTTGTGGACAATTGTGATGGAATTAACAAACTGGGTAGTAGGGATGATGCATTCTTTCCTTAGTAGCATTCTTTCGGGGGTTCTCTGGTTGGCATACTCCTCCAATAGACTCATCATCTCATTCATTTTCTCTTGCAGTTCCTCTTTTTGCTTATAAACTGCTTCCTCGAATCTAGCAAGCCGATCTGAATGAGTTGCCATATATTCTCTCATTCTAGCTTCAAACTCCGGGCTAAGCTCCTCGGGAGGGGAATAAGGTGGGGCATAGTTTTGAAAAGTCTCGACATTTTCTCTAGAGGGTGACTCTGATAATGATGTTGAAGTCGGTTTCGAGACAGAATTGACAGTAGCCCGTCTAGGACTTAAAGGTCTCCTTTGTCTTTCCTCAAAATAGTCAACTTTTGCCTCGAGTTTGCATAGGAGTTCATCGGGGATTTTGGTGGTCCCTCCAGATGTTGAGACTGCATTGATGGTCGCTTTTATTGTATGATTAAACTCCCACATCTCTTGATTATTGGCGGCGAGCTCCTCAATAATTGGCCAGGACTCCTCGGCATTCTTATCACGCAGTTTACCTCCCGCGGCCTGTTGGGAATTACAAGATTTGAAGATTACAAAACCACGAGCAAGAATGAAGAAAGAAGAAACAAGAGGGACCTAAATATAAAATAGTTAGCTAGCTTGATTAGTAAGCTAGGTTTTTATGTAAACCCTAGCCTCTCTATTATGTAAAGGGAGGCAGGGCGTTGGTTATTAGTATCCAATCATATAGAACTCTTCCAATGAGAGTCTAGACACACGATTATAGCGTGTGCATATTAGTTTAGTAGTAGTAGTTTATTTTTATTTCAATAAAGAAAACCTTGAAGTAATATTGATTGTGTTCTTGTTCTTATTCCGCTGTGCTTATCAATGTTACTAATCCTAGAAGAGCTTAAACGATCTTCACAATTGGTATCAGAGCTCTTCTTCTACAAAACTGCTTTTTATTGATAAACACGAACATGAAAACCTTGAAACCCTAGATCACGAGCCACCTGAGCTCTGATACCACTTGTTGAACTAATAGACCTTGATAGATCTTCTTGAGCACTCTAGAATCGTTAGTAATGTCACTGTAATCAATAACACACTAATAGACAATCTCTGTAACTTGTATTTATAAAGCGGAAACAAAACACAAGCTTAATACTAAGAACTCTTGATCCTCTATGGATCTTTTAATTAATAATGAACGTCAAAAACTATATTCAATACATAATCGTTTGTTCCTTTTATACACAAGGAACCCTAAACCGTTTCACAAGAAACGTATATTTTAAAACTTCTAAAAGATATGCATTATCACTTCCTAAATTAACTCATGCATATCCAAACTACATTACATAAAATACGGAAATACTATATCCGTAGAAACTAATAATGCTGAAACTAGTCTTCAGCAGATATACTGCTTCAGAAAAAACCAACTCTTCAGCAGGAATCTTCAGAAGAAACAGCAGCAGAATTCTTACTTCACAGAATTCCCAACAATCCTCCCCTAATCTTGAATTTGACCTGGTTAAGTTCAAGATTCTTGATAGATCTTCGAAGTAAAATACCAAGAGGATTGTAATAACATAGTACCAGCAAAGAATCATCTTCAGCAGAATCTCTATGATCAGCAAATGCTTGAAAGCTCCATTCTTTGCAGCAACAAATGACTAAATGTACATCAAAACAAATTAGTTTCATTCTATTGTCATCACTTCCAGGTGTGTTAACTCCTGTGAGAGGTGAATCATTGAAAATAATGGATTTGTTGTCTTGTTACCAATAGCCATCACTATTGGAGTAGCCAAGTGTTCTAAGGTACACTGATAACCACATGATTTTTAGCAAATCATCAGCTATAAACGGATTTGAGATGTCTTTACCTGTAGCCGTTTGCTCAGGACTAGCCAATTATTTTGATGAAAATCATCTTGGTTAACTGATTACCAAATATGGTTGTCCACTGCCTTTACCACAAGCCATATACATGTGGGCTAGCCAATTATTTGGAATCCATAAAGGAAAAATCTATGGTCAATTGACAACCATTTCAACTACTCAGCAACAAAGCATGGATGAGTTGAAAACCCTATGATTTTGAGCAAACCATTACAGCTATCAACAGATTTGATATGTCTTTACCAAAGCTGTACCCTTTGGACTAGCCAACTTTATGATGGAATAGTCAACATCAGGTAAGTTGATAACCAAACCTACATACAACAATAAGTTAGTTTTTTTTTTTCTTTTTTCTTTTTTTTTTAAATAAAAAAAACAAATATACAACATGAATTCCCTAAACAGATTCAGCTCTGGAAGTCTTAATCCTTTGTTTGAAAACCTTGACCAAAGATTCAGCAAACAATCTTGTATTCCCAACTAGATTAGGAGGAATCTCCAGCTTATGTTGCAGCATTTTCTCTATCAAAGATACTTTCAGAGGATATCTTTTGGTAAGATCCATGATAAGCCTCAGACCAGTTGTAGTTTCCAAAACATGAACATAGGGCATAGGATAGAACTTCCAACTCTGAACTTTCCATCTCTGATTGTTCTTCTATATATCATAGCTTGCACCATTAGAAGTAGAAGAATCAAACAACACTTGAAGATCACCCAACAAATACAATCCAGACCCTTCAGGAGTATGAGTTGCATAATACTTAATAACCAACTCATATAGAGTGACCAAATCCTGATGATCTACAAGATGTAGAATCTGTTGAAGAAATGTAAAGGATATGAAAGTTTTATCCAATCTGTAAATGGTATTAATCTGACCATTTTTACTTAACTCCCAGTGAACCAAAACATTTCTAGTACCCTCAGGCCAATCATCAGAGGATCCTTCTCTTATAAATGAAGCATCAGAATCATTCACATTGATTAAACTTTGTTTGGAGTGTGAAGTTCTGACTTTAGCCATTCTCTTGCCTCGTCTTCCAGGAACATAAATAGCATCATGAACTGCTGCTTTAGCAGAATCACCTTCTGCAGCATCAGTTTCTACTGATGGATTATCCAATTGTTCATCAGTAGAATCTTGAGAAGATTCAAGTGCATCAAAGGCATATTGTTCATCCATAGCCTTCCTTATCTGTTTGTTTCTAGCAGCTTGAATTTCAACTTCTCTTGTCTTCAGTTCATGAAATTTTGCAAGCTCAGCTTTTTGTTCAGCTTCTTGTTCCTCAGCCAACTTTCTAGCAGCCTCTTCACCTAATCTTTCCTGCTCCAATTGTCTCCTAGTTCTTTTTCTAGTTGGAGGCTCCGATGTCATCACTTTTGCTTTACCTTTATCCACATAAGATGAAGCAGCAACATGTGGTACATCAGCAGGAATATCAGATAAAGATACTTTCTCAGCAGCATCAGCATCAACATTGAGGAGAGGAATATTCTTGGAATCACCCATTCCATCTTTATCATTCCTAGCTTTGATTCTGTTATAAATCTCAACCAGTTTTTCAAATGGAAGTCCCCACACCTTTTGCTTAGACCAAGCACTGTTAAACAAAGAACTGCTTTGATTTTTTACATATGTTCTCATATAATCTTTCTGCTGTGCTTGAGTCATAGGTTTCTCTCTTTTAGCTTTAGCTTTCAACTGATCTGCTACCTTCTTTCTCAACTTCATCAATTTCACAATTTCAGAAGGCCAGTCTTGCTTCTCTACCTTTTTACCAATAATTTCTGCAGCTACATCAGGATTATTAAGCATTTGTTGTCCAATCTGCTGCCAATCTGACTCATCAAATTCTTGAACAACTGCATCCAATTCTCTTTGTCTGGCAATAGGCAAAGTAGAAACATATCTTTGATTGACTGACTCATATGTGACATCAAACTTTTCTTGCTGTTCCTCAGTCATATCAGTATTCTTCTTATAATCTTCCCATTCTTGGAGTAGTTCTTCTTGTCCAGCTCTTTCTTCAGCTGTAACAAGCTCATCCAAATCATCATTTGTTCCTTCAACAAGATCATCAGGAGAAACATTCACATCTGCCATAGGTTCATCATGTAATTCTTGAACCTCTCTATCAGGAGAAACTTGTTGATTCTCTGATGAATGATGAACAGGGGAATTCATATACTCTTTCCCTGCTACAAAGAATACTTCTCCTGATGTTTTAACTTGATCAGCAGATTCATCAGCAGCAACTCCACTTGGTGATTGTTTCTTCTGAAGTATATCAGCAGCTTCAGTCATGAGCACATCATCATCACCACTAGACACTTTGGATGATTCAGCAGCTTTCCTTGCCAAATATTGTCTTGTACTTCTTCTTCTGTGGACTAGTATCTTTGGTTTAGATTGAGATACTTCAACAACTTTAGGAGGAACAACATTAGACTGTCTAGCAACTTCAGCTAGAATTTCAAGTGAATCCAAATTTGCCTCCTTTGCAACTTCAGCAGAATCCAATCCATCCTCACTTTTCTTCTGCTGATTCAGCTGTGCCTCCAGATCTTGAACCTTACTTTTCAAACTTTTAATTTCATTACCAAGAGTAGTCTTGGTCTCAGCAAGCTCTTGCTGGAGATCTTCAGTCATTTTCATGTACCTGCTAAGGGAATCATATACAAAAGTGAGAGTAATAGGGTCCTCTGCTCTACCACCTGATTGCTCATTGGTAAGAGGAGCTTCATTGAACCCAGTAGGAGAAACAGACTCATGTACAACATTTGGAGAACCTTCATTAATTTGCTCTCCCAAAGGACTGGGTGAAGGTAGTCTAGTAACCTCAGGTTCAAGAGTCTGAAAATTATCTTCAAACTCATGAATTTGCTCAACAGGAGCATCCTGAGCTGGTGACATGGTAGGACTAGGTGACATATGTACAGTGGTAGGTGATGGTAAGTCAGTAGAATCAGGTACTGGTTCAGCAGTTGTAGCTGGCACTTCTTCCATTACCACTGAAGGATTACCATCAGCAGCAACACCAGAAGATGATGGATTACCATCATCAGCAGTATTAGGAGCAGGCATATTACCAGCATCATCACCCTCAACTACATTGGCATTGCCTTGTGGCAACATAGCTTACAACATAGGATGATGTTCCCTAGTATAATTAGTTTTCATTGAGGTAAACAACTTAAAACCTAGACTTTTAATAGGTATATGGGTTCTATCTTCAGTGGTTATGTCTAAAATTATTTGTAAGAATCTAGGGTACATTAAGAACTTATGCTGTTGCTTATCTATATTTTCTAGCATATTATCAAAAATAAACTTAGAAAAATTATAAGTTTGACCCTTAGAAAGACAAACAATACCACAACCCAATTGCAGAGAGAACTGGTTCCATCCACCACACTTGTTGCTGATACATTGAAGCAGCAGATGCACCAAATACCTCCACTTAGGACAAATTGATTCTTGTGCCACTTGGATGTATCAGTACTTTGATATCCAGCTTCTCTTAGCCCAGCACGAATCTCTGCAGTGTTGGAATGATACACACCATTTTCATCATCCAACTGAAGCTTTGTCCTAATCAACCCTTCTGTCACCACATACTCTACACCATCTATCACAGCTACAATCTCTGTAGCAGATCTCTTAGCAGAAGATGCCCAAAATTGCTTCACCAAGGATTCACACACCAAATTGGGACTACAAGTCAGAGCATAATGAATCTTCGATCTTTGTAAAAACTCCACCATTAAATCGAATTCTTCATGTCCCTTTGCCTTTTTCAGAATAGCATACTTGTTATGGTCGCCTTTCAATTCGAGTTGTGCCATTGGAGTAATCGTGCGTGAGACGGTTATGAATTATATAGAGAATAATGTGTTTAAATGGAGTGATAAGCGAATAATTTTGTTTAGGAAGAGATATGCAAAGTGGGTTAAATTTGGAAGTTCCCCAATCGTGGTCAAAATTATCGGAACTAATTATTGACCAAGTCTGACGTGTAGTTCAAAAACTTCCAATTTGAAAATTTACCCTTCAGCAGAAATAAAAGTCAAATCTGCCGAAGAATGTTCAACATCAGCAGAATAAACCAAAAGTAAAAATATCTTCGGTCAATATCTTGGTTTTACTGTGCCACCCAACTCGCATTAATTATCGTAACTCCTAAACTTTGCTTATTTAATCACCCCCAAATCACATCTCAGTCACCAATTTACCCAAAATCATCTTACAAACCCTAATTTTCCAATTAACTCCAATTCTTGACCAAAACCATGTCATCACGCCCAGAAATCTCGGATCCAAATTCCTCTTCTCCATCAGCAGAAGAAGATTTACCACTATATCCATGGGAACTTGATGGTTCTGACTTTGAAAGAGCACTGGAGAAACGATGGGATGCACAAGAAAGACAATGGAATGCTCATAGGAAGGGTGAACCAAGCCAAGTACCCATTCCTGCTAAGAGAGATATTGTCTCTCCCTTCATCTATACCTCTGATGAAGACTCCTCAGAGGAAGAAAATGAAGATCCAACCTTTCTTCCTCCTTCCACACCAGAGAGATCCCAACCAAGATCAAGTAATAGGGATCCATTTCTCCCAACATCACAAAATTTGATGTTGGATCTTCCTGCTCCAGGACCTGGTATTCCATATCAAGAACATATTGGACAGAGCAAGAAGGCTGAGATCACACGTAAGGGAAAGGAGAAGTTGAAGTAGATGATTGAGGAATGTTGCTGATTCGTGAAAATCAAGTTATAGTATAGATATATAAGCTCAAAGAAATCCGCAAAGAAATACGGATAACCCGAGGTCGTATTCCGTGTGAAGGGTGAATGGAATTCCGAATTTCCGATTCGGAAAACGTGTCGTGAAAAGTGGGAAAAAGTGATAAATATGAGATTACACTAATGATATAGCAAATAAGGCACAATTAATCACTTAAACACGTAGTTCAAATAAGGAAACTAAAAACGTTACGTAAAATCGAAACCGTACGCTAAAACGTTAATTAAACGTTAACGTACGAAATAAAACGCGAGTTTTAAGCTACACGACTCCTACGAACTTGGAAATAATTTCTAAAAATCAAAAGTGATAAAAGAAAATTTTGAGAAAAAGAAAAATATTTTTTTTGACTTTTTAATAATTTTTTATGAATTAAAAACTAATTAAACTATTTAATAATTAAAAGAAAATGAAAATAAAGTGAGAAAAATGCAAAATTACTTTCTAAAATTCTAAAATAACTAAAAATAATTTTCTAAAATATTTTTGGATTTTTCTTGGCTTTTTCTGATTTTTTTGTATTTTTCAGCAATTAAAAAGTAATTAAAATTGATTAAAAAGGAAAATTAAATAAGAAAAATAGCAAATGGACTCAGAAAAATCTGAAAATTTCAGGGGAATTCTAAAATTATATTCTAAATCTAGGAAAAATATAAAACTTGAAAAATCAGCACTGGAAGTGCTTATTAGACCAAAACTGCTTATTAAAACGTGCTTATTGTTAAGCACAGATGACCAATTTGACCAAAACTTGACCCAAATGATTTTTGAACTTATAAAAGCTTGATGGAACAGTTGTGAGGCCAAAAGATGCACAGAAACACAAATGAGGAACAATTCAAGTTCAATAAGCCAAATGGAATAAGCAATAAGCTGATACAGATAAGTAGAAAGCCAAAAACCAATTAAAACAGTAACAATATGCTATAATAGGCTCAGAACCATCAACAAATTCAACTTATGAAGACCAAAACCAACTAGCAGCCCTATATATAGAAAACAGAATGACTAGGCTCAAACACTCACTAAGATAGACCAAATAAGCAGTACAAATAAGCTGTAAAGGAAGAGCTTATGGGGGCTATCTACTTACTACCAACCAGAGATATCAAAACAACTCTAAAACTAGACCCTAGATCCTATTCACTAACCTAAAACAGACCCAAGAATGTTGATCAAAAGCCGGGTGCAGGGGAGTCATAGGCCAAACATACAACTTCCATAAGCTATTTAGATAAGCAAATAAGCCCCAAAGTTAAAATTTCTTTTTGATATTGATTCACCTACTGCTAAGCTTTAGAAAACAGCAATCCAAACTTACCTTGAACTAAAATTGAATCCTATGAGTGCTCTTAAAAATCATACTAAATCAGAATTCACAACTGCTTTTGACTTTTTATTTGCAACATTACTTTGACTAAATTGAAATTTGAGCAGCTTAATTCTTAACCTAAGAGTATACTAATGATATTTAAAAACAGAAAACACCTAGAAAAACACAAAATGCAACTAAAACAAGCTATGGCTAGAACAGATATAAGCTAATGCAAACAGTGATTCAAGTTTTAAGCTATCTTTCACTTTATGTAATAACCTACTGAAATTACTCTATGACTAAGCCTAAATGCAACCTAAGAGACTTGCCTAAACTACCCACAACCTCTGAAATATAACCTATATCAGCAAACCAACTAAAATCCAAACACCCCTTGAGATGACAGTCACTACTTTGAAACACCACAAATATGTCCAAACTAAATCCAAACCTATACTTGTGTGCTCACAATGATTCAACTATACCAAATAAACTCAGAAACTCAGATTTCAAGTACTAAATAACAAGCAACAAAGAGCCATAGAGTATGACAGATATGTGGAAAAGTAATGAAACAGTAAACTCCAATAAATTCGCAAACTACTAAAACCTATCAAAGTAAAGCTAGATTATAACTAATATACTAATAATAAGCAGAAAGAAGTACAAATAAGCAAGACTAAGCTACCACTACTGATTATGCTATAAAAGAAAATTTAAACGGGAAACTTACAAAGTACAATCCCCCTCAGCAGAAAAGAGGGGGTTCACTATGCATGCCTGTCTCTTAGACAGGCCAAATGGCACCTTATGGCTGTCTATAACACCAAATAAGCTGAGCTTATTTCAAATAAGCAAAGTTTTGACTTTTTGTTGACTTTTTGCTTTTAGAGAAATAAGGACAAATGATGACTCACAAAGCTATTAGTTAGCTAATGTGAGTCACCAATAAGCAAGAACAACTGAATTGAAACCTTAAAACAAAACTTCAAACTATTTTTATATTTTTCTGATTTTTCTATTTTTTTTTTTGGATTTTTCAATAAGATGAAAAACAAAAGTTTAAATGATGATTAAACTGAACTACAAACCACAGAGTGTATTGAATAGAAAGCAAAAGTTTGAAACTTTAAAAGGAAAATGAAAGACAATAAGCTGAGAATAAAGCTGAATTGTATTAATAAGATGAAAGAGTACAATGCTTTGGAATGAAAAAGTTATACTAAGACAGAATTGAAATGACAAGAATAAAAAAAATGGTCAAAAACCCTTTCTAAGAACATGAAAGGATGGACAAATTTTTACATGACTGAGGAATGGGCATATATATAGCCTGAGAGCTAGGGTTTGGAGAGGCCTCTGGATGTGCACATCATCTTTTAATCCTGTCCATTCATCCTTGGCTTAATCTTCAAGTATCACTGAGGTCCCTTGATTCTTTTGGTAGTGGAGCATGATAGCTTAAACCCTGTCCCATTCGTCCACGCGTCTCATAAATACACCCTGTCATTCCCTGAGTCTTCTAGAAGCTCCAATCGTGGTTAATATTAATTGGGAGGGGGTAATTTTGAGGCAAGGGTTTCTAGGGTTCTAGGAACAGTGAAAATGCCTGGGTATGGTTAAAGTTTGGGGGGGGGGGGGCGGGTAATTTTGTTTGTGTTATTATTATTAATTTGAGAGTGGGCCGGGTCATACAATGAGAGGTGGGCTGGGGATGTATATTAGAAGGGTGTTGGGCTGTTTGTATCTAGAAGTGGTGGAATGATGGGGGTAATGTTTTGGCTAGGATATAGTATCATGGATCCGGTTGTTGGTTTAGGAGTGGTATTAATTTATAAGGAACAATGGTGTATTTTCCCAAACCTTAGGGACCAATTCTGTAATTCTCCAAAAGTAACTTCCAAGGACATATGTTGTCATTTTCTGATTCATGAAGGGTAATATTTGACTTTTCTTCGGATATTTCTTCAAAGGACCATTCTTGTCAATTCTTGAAAGATGAAGGACTAAAGTTGCCAATTCTTCAAACTTTGCCCAAGGACTAAATATGTAACATGATGAATCTCTGAGGACTTCTAATCACATAATGAGCTTTTCTTAATCCTTTTGCTTCCCCGGCTCCGGCTTTTGACCTTTTTCCAATCTCGTGCTCGTTTTTGTCGGTTTTGGCTTTGTTTTTGTTCATTTTCCACATATTCGTACCTGCACATACACAAATACAAAAACACACATTCTCTTGGCATATTTGGTTAGTATTTGGTGTATTTGGTCTGATTTTGGGTCTAAAAAGGATGTGTGATTAAGCACACATCAAAATCCCCCAGACTAAGGTATTGCCGTGTCCTCACGCAATGTCATCACCTCACGCTTAAGAGATAAATAATTTCAAAACCTCTCTTTACTGACGTTGTAAAGTTGCAATGACTTTAAAGAGAGATTGTAAAATCATTTATTCTAAAAAATGCTCCGTTTTCCGATTTTCATAAATAATAACTACAACTACTCTTTTTGTATTTTTTCATTTATATATGTGACGGTTTATTTTGACTTTCATTATCAATTCATATCTGTTGATAATTTTCAGGGTCAACGAGTAGAAACACTTCTCATAGAGAAGAGACCATACGGATAAAAATCGTCATCCTTGATTTTTCACAAGCTCCCAAACTAAGCGTAAAATCGAAATCATTGTTTAACTAGAAGTTAGATGCTAACACTGCCCACAAAAGTTACTTGTGTATTACCTCTTGTTCCCAGGTCCTATGTTTTGTATCTCAGGATTTTAATTTGTGAGAAATGAATTGCTTCATATTTTTCTCGTTTTGATATTTGTTAGTCCGATAAGAGCACAAAATTTGAACGTTAAGTAGTTTCCAAACTTTCCCTCGAAAATCTCTGCATACAAAAGTCGGGTCCACATGAAGGTCTCTGATTTAACACGATTTGTAGGGGCTCCCTTTTTATTTACGACCGAGACATACCATGTTTGATACCCGAAACGGAAGCTTTTTATTAGGGAAACCCCCGGAGTCGAAGCTTGGCATTTTTGCATAACTATAAGCACTTTAATAATATTTGGTCCTTAGTCCTTTATTTCAATTACAATCAACGGTTTTGAGCCGCCAAGATGCAAGAGCTTTATTATGACTTTTGGATTATATCCTTTGCTTTTTATAGCTTTGGATTCCTCTGCCTTTTTATTTGGCTTTGGATTATTATTATTGATATTCATAATCATATGCCAAACCCCAAGTCCTACGGCTTTTACTAAGATCACAACATCGGCTGCGAACCGGCAAGATGCAATAGTCTATTTTACCGTAACACTGGCAGTACCCCTATGTGTACCAAACCCTCATATGCAGAAATTTTGTTGGGAACAAGAAAAAACTAAGTATTGCCCAAACCGTATACACTTAATTAATCCTAGACATCTATTTATATGGGTGACGTTTCTGATGGGAACAAGGAGGCCACAAGTACCCCTCGTGAGTTTTTTAAATCCCAAGGTTGAGATCCGTGTATAGCACGAAACTTCTAAATAAACTCTATCATTCCTCGATCTCCGCAAATTTAAAATCTCAAATAATGAGATCCGCGAATGCTTAGCCATAATCTTTTGATTATATTGGTTAAGGGAGACGAGCTAGGGCTCAACACGCCCGGTCAAGTCGAAACATTTATTTCTACTCTCGCCGGTAGGAAAGTCAAAACAAGGTGTCAAATCTTATTATTCATATCATATCATAACTTTTTTTTTTTTTTTTTTTTTTTATTATTTTTTTTTGCATTATAAAGAGATGACAAAATTTAAAATTTTGGTGGAAAACGGAGTTGCGTAAGTTAACAGCTTAGATAAATGTGACAGGTCAAATCGAATCGAAGATTCACCCCCCCCAGACTAAAGTGAAACATTGTCCTCAATGTTTTAAAGGTACGGGTAATCCTACGTAAAATCTAAGGCCGTTTATTAAGTATGCCAAGAGATAAACGTTAGTCGATAAGATTCTGGATATGGTGAATTTCCAATAGAGCAGCGAAGGATGAGACTCGAGTGGAGAGAACGACAAACCACGAGCACGAGAGTCTTCAAACTTCGGGGAAATTCCTGAACATTCACAAACAACCACGAAAACACGAGTTTGGAAAGGGTCGCCCCCCTCACGTCACGTTATTCTTAGAAAATAGAAATTTAAGAAGATGAAATGGATAAGCATGGGGTGCCTCCCACGAAGCGCTTGTTTTTGATTTCCGAGTCACATGAGCTTGACTCGATCCCCGAATTCAATCGTCATTGGGGAAAGCAGATGGACCGGACAACCGGCATGAAAAACGGAGATACCGGGGTCAAATACGGTATCCTCACTCCCGGTGGAGTGGAAAGAAGAAATGGTGGGATAGGTAAAGAACGGTTGAAACACCCGGATGGTAAAAGAAAATTCCAGTTCAGAATCAAGGGTGGGTTGGGTGGGTAAAATATCAAGCATAGGAACATCATGTTCAGAAATCTCGTCCACCACTCCAATAATAACTTCTTTTACATCGAGCTCAAAATTTACGTCCGGTGGTTTCGCGGGTGGACGAGAAGAGAGTAAATCGGAAAGAATATCATTCTCGTCATTCTCAATACCCGGTGGTATCGAGTCATCCGCAGCAAGAAATAGATCAACATCCTCTAAAAGAGGGTCACGTAACGGATTATCGGAAATATGTATAGAGTCGATCTCAAAGTGAAAACACTCATAATCCGGAAGAGAGATATCACCATGAATAGTGGGATTGCCACTACTCGTCTCTTCAAATCGAAAAATTTCAAGCTCGGGTAAGAAATCACTATCCATAACGGGGATAGGAGAAGAAGTCGGAGGATTATTCAATGCCTCAATTCGAGAGATAAGAATATTGACATTCAATAATGTTTCACGAAGAGCTTCATCTTGTATTTCCGTGTCAACTTCATCATCAACATATTCGATTTCTCCACAAGATATAGAATCGACATCGTCAGAATCGGAGAATATTTCAACACGATTATCATCAATCGGTATATCATTCGTATCAACATGATCATCAAAACAATTATTTTCAACAAATTCACAATTATCGTTAGAAATTTCCTCGGGCTCACTTGGGATTGGGACGAGGTTCTCAACACTAGACTTATTGAATTCGTCCGATTCCGTTGCCGGAATAGTGTTAAGATGCTCGTCCCCCATTTTTAGAGAGTCCTTGGGTTCTACGGAAGGAGAGATAGATTCTTTTTGAGGATTAAGAGCGATTGTAATTGTGGACTCATCATCATCGTCGTACATACAACACTCACAGAATTGAGTTTTTCTTTCTTCGGCAAGAAGTTCTTCCATCGATTTCACATGAGGCTCGGGAGTGTATGTAATACGAGTAGCCGCCCACTTCCGTATCATTTCGATAACGGAATAAAACTCTTCAATTAGTTCATCCGGAATTTGATTATTGACGGCATTTTGTGGGGGTTGAGAATCGTAACATAAATTCGGCTCATAAAAATTTTCAAACGATCCCCCACAATTTTCAAAATTTGACGAATTTTGGAATGAATCATCATTGTAATATGGTACTTGTTCATAAGAGTTTTGAGGATAATTATCAAAACTCGTATCACAAGCATAAGACGTTTCAGCACTCGGGGCGTAACATATACAGTTGATGTATCCACATTGGTTACAAAAACATTGCCCACACGGTAATCCTTCGTCGGATGGATTTCCACAATTAAAACAAGTGAATGGAGACGGCGGTGGTATTGGATAGTAATTGGGATCATTTTGAAGGATTGTGTTTCGAACATACTCGGGAGTATTACAAAACAAACAAACTCCATTGTGAATATCTCTACCACATTGTTCGCACGTACACCAAACACATGAACCTTCGAAGAATGGTTCACCACAATTAGAACAAGTCGGATCCATAAGAATTATCGTTTAGAGGGTTAAAGAAGAAGAATTAAATGATAAGAGGAGAAGAAGATTATTTTTGGTTTTTAAATTTTTGAAAAAGAAAATCAAAGTAGAAAAGGAAAATATTTTTGTGTTTTTCTTAAAACTTTTATTTTCTTTTGTTTTTCTTTTTTCTTTTTTTCTACGTTACGTTAATTGTAACCGTTTCCTTCAAAACTACTAGGATGTAGAATTAAAGTAATCCGATTAACAAGCTTATTTGGTTTACAACACTCCTCCTTTCGGTCGAGTCGAGGCAATAACTTTATTTTTTTTTTTTTGGTATTTTTGTGAAAACACTTTAGGAAAAGTGTTTTTGATTTTTCAATATATATATAATATATACAAAATAGAGGAAGACTTATCAAAACACAATTTTTCAAAAACGAATATTCAAAAATTCACTTCAACCTTCCCCGGCAGCGGCGCCAAAATTGATTCGTGAAAATCAAGTTATAGTATAGATATATATGCTCAAAGAAATCCGCAAAGAAATACGGATAACCCGAGGTCGTATTCCGTGTGAAGGGTGAATGGAATTCCGAATTTCCGATTCGGAAAACGTGTCGTGAAAAGTGGGAAAAAGTGATAAATATGAGATTACACTAATGATATAGCAAATAAGGCACAATTAATCACTTAAACACGTAGTTCAAATAAGGAAACTAAAAACGTTACGTAAAATCGAAACCGTACGCTAAAACGTTAATTAAACGTTAACGTACGAAATAAAACGCGAGTTTTAAGCTACACGACTCCTACGAACTTGGAAATAATTTCTAAAAATCAAAAGTGATAAAAGAAAATTTTGAGAAAAAGAAAAATATTTTTTTTGACTTTTTAATAATTTTTTATGAATTAAAAACTAATTAAACTATTTAATAATTAAAAGAAAATGAAAATAAAGTGAGAAAAATGCAAAATTACTTTCTAAAATTCTAAAATAACTAAAAATAATTTTCTAAAATATTTTTGGATTTTTCTTGGCTTTTTCTGATTTTTTTGTATTTTTCAGCAATTAAAAAGTAATTAAAATTGATTAAAAAGGAAAATTAAATAAGAAAAATAGCAAATGGACTCAGAAAAATCTGAAAATTTCAGGGAAATTCTAAAATTTTATTCTAAATCTAGGAAAAATATAAAACTTGAAAAATCAGCACTGGAAGTGCTTATTAGACCAAAACTGCTTATTAAAAAGTGCTTATTGTTAAGCACAGTTGACCAATTTGACCAAAACTTGACCCAAATGATTTTTGAACTTATAAAAGCTTGATGGAACAGTTGTGAGGCCAAAAGATGCACAGAAACACAAATGAGGAACAATTAGAGTTCAATAAACCAAATGGAATAAGCAATAAGCTGATACAGATAAGTAGAAAGCCAAAAACCAATTAAAACAGTAACAATATGCTATAATAGGCTCAGAACCATCAACAAATTCAACTTATGAAGAGCAAAACCAACTAGCAGCCCTATATATAGAAAACAGAATGACTAGGCTCAAACACTCACTAAGATAGACCAAATAAGCAGTACAAATAAGCTGTAAAGGAAGAGCTTATGGGGGCTATCTACTTACTACCAACCAGAGATATCAAAACAACTCTAAAACTAGACCCTAGATCCTATTCACTAACCTAAAACAGACCCAAGAATGTTGATCAAAAGCCGGGTGCAGGGGAGTCATAGGCCAAACATACAACTTCCATAAGCTATTTAGATAAGCAAATAAGCCTCAAAGTTAAAATTTCTTTTTGATATTGATTCACCTACTGCTAAGCTTTAGAAAACAGCAATCCAAACTTACCTTGAACTAAAATTGAATCCTATGAGTGCTCTTAAAAATCATACTAAATCAGAATTCACAACTGCTTTTGACTTTTTATTTGCAACATTACTTTGACTAAATTGAAATTTGAGCAGCTTAATTCTTAACCTAAGAGTATACTAATGATATTTAAAAATAGAAAACACCTAGAAAAACACAAAATGCAACTAAAACAAGCTATGGCTAGAACATATATAAGCTAATGCAAACAGTGATTCAAGTTTTAAGCTATCTTTGACTTTATGTAATAACCTACTGAAATTACTCTACGACTAAGCCTAAATGCAACCTAAGAGACTTGCCTAAACTACCCACAACCTCTGAAATATAACCTATATCAGCAAACCAACTAAAATCCAAACACCCCTTGAGATGACAGTTACTACTTTGAAACACCACAAATATGTCCAAACTAAATCCAAACCTATACTTGTGTGCTCACAATGATTCAACTATACCAAATAAACTCAGAAACTCAGATTTCAAGTACTAAATAACAAGCAACAAAGATCCATAGAGTATGACAGATATGTGGAAAAGTAATGAAATAGTAAACTCCAATAAATTCGCAAACTACTAAAACCTATCAAAGTAAAGCTAGATTATAACTAATATACTAATAATAAGCAGAAAGAAGTACAAATAAGCAAGACTAAGCTACCACTACTGATTATGCTATAAAAGAAAATTTAAACGGGAAACTTACAAAGTACAATCCCCCTCAGCAGAAAAGAGGGGGTTCACTATGCATGCCTGTCTCTTAGACAGGCCAAATGGCACCTTATGGCTGTCTATAACACCAAATAAGCTGAGCTTATTTCAAATAAGCAAAGTTTTGACTTTTTGTTGACTTTTTGCTTTTAGAGAAATAAGGACAAATGATGACTCACAAAGCTATTAGTTAGCTAATGTGAGTCACCAATAAGCAAGAACAACTGAATTGAAACCTTAAAACAAAACTTCAAACTATTTTTATATTTTTCTGATTTAATTTTCTATTTTTTTTTTGGATTTTTCAATAAGATGAACAACAAAAGTTTAAATGATGATTAAACTGAACTACAAACCACAGAGTGTACTGAATAGAAAGCAAAAGTTTGAAACTTTAAAAGGAAAATGAAAGACAATAAGCTGAGAATAAAGCTGAATTGTATTAATAAGATGAAAGAGTACAATGCTTTGGAATGAAAAAGTTATACTAAGACAGAATTGAAATGACAAGAATAAAAAAAATGGTCAAAAACCCTTTCTAAGAACATGAAAGGATGGACAAATTTTTACATGACTGAGGAATGGGCATATATATAGCCTGAGAGCTAGGGTTTGGAGAGGCCTCTGGATGTGCACATCATCTTTTAATCCTGTCCATTCATCCTTGGCTTAATCTTCAAGCATCACTGAGGTCCCTTGATTCTTTTGGTAGTGGAGCATGATAGCTTAAACCCTGTCCCATTCGTCCACGCGTCTCATAAATACACCCTGTCATTCCCTGAGTCTTCTAGAAGCTCCAATCGTGGGTAATATTAATTGGGAGGGGGTAATTTTGAGGCAAGGGTTTCTAGGGTTCTAGGAACAGTGAAAATGCCTGGGTATGGTTAAAGTTTGGGGGGGCGGGTAATTTTGTTTGTGTTATTATTATTAATTTGAGAGTGGGCCGGGTCATACAATGAGAGGTGGGCTGGGGATGTATATTAGAAGGGTGTTGGGCTGTTTGTATCTAGAAGTGGTGGGCTGATGGGGGTAATGTTTTGGCTAGGATATAGTATCATGGATCCGGTTGTTGGTTTAGGAGTGGTATTAATTTATAAGGACCAATGGTGTATTTTTCCAAACCTTAAGGACCAATTCTGTAATTCTCCAAAAGTAACTTCCAAGGACATATGTTGTCATTTTCTGATTCATGAAGGGTAATATTTGACTTTTCTTCAGATATTTCTTCAAAGGACCATTCTTGTCAATTCTTGAAAGATGAAGGACTAAAGTTGCCAATTCTTCAAACTTTGCCCAAGGACTAAATATGTAACATGATGAATCTCTGAGGACTTCTAATCACATAATGAGCTTTTCTTAATCCTTTTGCTTCCCCGGCTCCAGCTTTTGATCTTTTTCCAATCTCGTGCTCGTTTTTGTCGGTTTTGGCTTTGTTTTTGTTCATTTTCCACATATTCGTACCTGCACATACACAAATACAAAAACACACATTCTCTTGGCATATTTGGTTAGTATTTGGTGTATTTGGTCTGATTTTGGGTCTAAAAAGGATGTGTGATTAAGCACACATCAAAATCCCCCAGACTAAGGTATTGCCGTGTCCTCACGCAATGTCATCACCTCACGCTTAAGAGATAAATAATTTCAAAACCTCTCTTTACTGACGTTGTAAAGTAGCAATGACTTTAAAGAGAGATTGTAAAATCATTTATTCTAAAAAATGCTCCGTTTTCCGATTTTCATAAATAATAACTACAACTACTCTTTTTGTATTTTTTCATTTATATATGTGACGGTTTATTTTGACTTTCATTATCAATTCATATCTGTTGATAATTTTCAGGGTCAACGAGTAGAAACACTTCTCATAGAGAAGAGACCATACGGATAAAAATCGTCATCCTTGATTTTTCACAAGCTCCCAAACTAAGCGTAAAATCGAAATCATTGTTTAACTAGAAGTTAGATGCTAACACTGCCCACAAAAGTTACTTGTGTATTACCTCTTGTTCCCAGGTCCTATGTTTTGTATCTCAGGATTTTAATTTGTGAGAAATGAATTGCTTCATATTTTTCTCGTTTTGATATTTGTTAGTCCGATAAGAGCACAAAATTTGAACGTTAAGTAGTTTCCAAACTTTCCCTCGAAAATCTCTGCATACAAAAGTCGGGTCCACATGAAGGTCTCTGATTTAACACGATTTGTAGGGGCTCCCTTTTTATTTACGACCGAGACATACCATGTTTGATACCCGAAACGGAAGCTTTTTATTAGGGAAACCCCCGGAGTCGAAGCTTGGCATTTTTGCATAACTATAAGCACTTTAATAATATTTGGTCCTTAGTCCTTTATTTCAATTACAATCAACGGTTTTGAGCCGCCAAGATGCAAGAGCTTTATTATGACTTTTGGATTATATCCTTTGCTTTTTATAGCTTTGGATTCCTCTGCCTTTTTATTTGGCTTTGGATTATTATTATTGATATTCATAATCATATGCCAAACCCCAAGTCCTACGGCTTTTACTAAGATCACAACATCGGCTGCGAACCGGCAAGATGCAATAGTCTATTTTACCGTAACACTGGCAGTACCCCTATGTGTACCAAACCCTCATATGCAGAAATTTTGTTGGGAACGAGAAAAAACTAAGTATTGCCCAAACCGTATACACTTAATTAATCCTAGACATCTATTTATATGGGTGACGTTTCTGATGGGAACAAGGAGGCCACAAGTACCCCTCGTGAGTTTTTTAAATCCCAAGGTTGAGATCCGTGTATAGCACGAAACTTCTAAATAAACTCTATCATTCCTCGATCTCCGCAAATTTAAAATCCCAAATAATGAGATCCGCGGATGCTTAGCCATAATCTTTTGATTATATTGGTTAAGGGAGACGAGCTAGGGCTCAACACGCCCGGTCAAGTCGAAACATTTATTTCTACTCTCGCCGGTAGGAAAGTCAAAACAAGGTGTCAAATCTTATTATTCATATCATATCATAACTTTTTTTTTTTTTTTAATTTTTTTTTTTGCATTATAAAGAGATGACAAAATTTAAAATTTTGGTGGAAAACGGAGTTGCGTAAGTTAACAGCTTAGATAAATGTGACAGGTCAAATCGAATCGAAGATTCACCCCCCCAGACTAAAGTGAAACATTGTCCTCAATGTTTTAAAGGTACGGGTAATCCTACGTAAAATCTAAGGCCGTTTATTAAGTATGCCAAGAGATAAACGTTAGTCGATAAGATTCTGGATATGGTGAATTTCCAATAGAGCAGCGAAGGATGAGACTCGAGTGGAGAGAACGACAAACCACGAGCACGAGAGTCTTCAAACTTCGGGGAAATTCCTGAACATTCACAAACAACCACGAAAACACGAGTTTGGAAAGGGTCGCCCCCCTCACGTCACGTTATTCTTAGAAAATAGAAATTTAAGAAGATGAAATGGATAAGCATGGGGTGCCTCCCACGAAGCGCTTGTTTTTGATTTCCGAGTCACATGAGCTTGACTCGATCCCCGAATTCAATCGTCCTTGGGGAAAGCAGATGGACCGGACAATCGGCATGAAAAACGGAGATACCGGGGTCAAATACGGTATCCTCACTCCCGGTGGAGTGGAAAGAAGAAATGGTGGGATAGGTAAAGAACGGTTGAAACACCCGGATGGTAAAAGAAAATTCCAGTTCAGAATCAAGGGTGGGTTGGGTGGGTAAAATATCAAGCATAGGAACATCATGTTCAGAAATCTCGTCCACCACTCCAATAATAACTTCTTTTACATCGAGCTCAAAATTTACGTCCGGTGGTTTCGCGGGTGGACGAGAAGAGAGTAAATCGGAAAGAATATCATTCTCGTCATTCTCAATACCCGGTGGTATCGAGTCATCCGCAGCAAGAAATAGATCAACATCCTCTAAAAGAGGGTCACGTAACGGATTATCGGAAATATGTATAGAGTCGATCTCAAAGTGAAAACACTCATAATCCGGAAGAGAGATATCAGCATGAATAGTGGGATTGCCACTACTCGTCTCTTCAAATCGAAAAATTTCAAGCTCGGGTAAGAAATCATTATCCATAACGGGGATAGGAGAAGAAGTCGGAGGATTATTCAATGCCTCAATTCGAGAGATAAGAATATTGACATTCAATAATGTTTCACGAAGAGCTTCATCTTGTATTTCCGTGTCAACTTCATCATCAACATATTCGATTTCTCCACAAGATATAGAATCGACATCGTCAGAATCGGAGAATATTTCAACACGATTATCATCAATCGGTATATCATTCGTATCAACATGATCATCAAAACAATTATTTTCAACAAATTCACAATTATCGTTAGAAATTTCCTCGGGCTCACTTGGGATTGGGACGAGGTTCTCAACACTAGACTTATTGAATTCGTCCGATTCCGTTGCCGGAATAGTGTTAAGATGCTCGTCCCCCATTTTTAAAGAGTCCTTGGGTTCTACAGAAGGAGAGATAGATTCTTTTTGAGGATTAAGAGCGATTGTAATTGTGGAATCATCATCATCGTCGTACATACAACACTCACAGAATTGAGTTTTTCTTTCTTCGGCAAGAAGTTCTTCCATCGATTTCACATGAGGCTCGGGAGCGTATGTAATACGAGTAGCCGCCCACTTCCGTATCATTTCGATAACGGAATAAAACTCTTCAATTAGTTCATCCGGAATTTGATTATTGACGGCATTTTGTGGGGGTTTAGAATCGTAACATAAATTCGGCTCATAAAAATTTTCAAACGATCCCCCACAATTTTCAAAATTTGACGAATTTTGGAATGAATCATCATTGTAATATGATACTTGTTCATAAGAGTTTTGAGGATAATTATCAAAACTCGTATCACAAGCATAAGACGTTTCAGCACTCGGGGCGTAACATATACAGTTGATGTATCCACATTGGTTACAAAAACATTGCCCACACGGTAATCCTTCGTCGGATGGATTTCCACAATTAAAACAAGTGAATGGAGACGGCGGTGGTATTGGATAGTAATTGGGATCATTTTGAAGGATTGTGTTTCGAACATACTCGGGAGTATTACAAAACAAACAAACTCCATTGTGAATATCTCTACCACATTGTTCGCACGTACACCAAACACATGAACCTTCGAAGAATGGTTCACCACAATTAGAACAAGTCGGATCCATAAGAATTATCGTTTAGAGGGTTAAAGAAGAAGAATTAAATGATAAGAGGAGAAGAAGATTATTTTTGGTTTTTAAATTTTTGAAAAAGAAAATCAATGTAGAAAAGGAAAATATTTTTGTGTTTTTCTTAAAACTTTTATTTTCTTTTGTTTTTCTTTTATCTTTTTTTCTACGTTACGTTAATTGTAATCGTTTCCTTCAAAACTACTAGGATGTAGAATTAAAGTAATCCGATTAACAAGCTTATTTGGTTTACAACGCTCCTCCTTTCGGTCGAGTCGAGGCAATAACTTTATTATTTTTTTTTTGGTATTTTTGTGAAAACACTTTAGGAAAAGTGTTTTTGATTTTTCAATATATATATATTATATATACAAAATAGAGGAAGGCTTATCAAAACACAATTTTTCAAAAACGAATATTCAAAAATTCACTTCAACCTTCCCCGGCAGCGGCGCCAAAATTGATTCGTGAAAATCAAGTTATAGTATAGATATATAAGCTCAAAGAAATCTACAAAGAAATACGGATAACCCGAGGTCGTATTCCGTGTGAAGGGTGAATGGAATTCCGAATTTCCAATTCGGAAAACGTGTCGTGAAAAGTGGGAAAAAGTGATAAATATGAGATTACACTAATGATATAGCAAATAAGGCACAATTAATCACTTAAACACGTAGTTCAAATAAGGAAACTAAAAACGTTACGTAAAATCGAAACCGTACGCTAAAACGTTAATTAAACGTTAACGTACGAAATAAAACGCGAGTTTTAAGCTACACGACTCCTACGAACTTGGAAATAATTTCTAAAAATCAAAAGTGATAAAAGAAAATTTTGAGAAAAAGAAAAATATTTTTTTTGACTTTTTAATAATTTTTTATGAATTAAAAACTAATTAAACTATTTAATAATTAAAAGAAAATGAAAATAAAGTGAGAAAAATGCAAAATTACTTTCTAAAATTCTAAAATAACTAAAAATAATTTTCTAAAATATTTTTGGATTTTTCTTGGCTTTTTCTGATTTTTTTGTATTTTTCAGCAATTAAAAAGTAATTAAAATTGATTAAAAAGGAAAATTAAATAAGAAAAATAGCAAATGGACTCAGAAAAATCTGAAAATTTCAGGGAAATTCTAAAATTTTATTCTAAATCTAGGAAAAATATAAAACTTGAAAAATCAGCACTGGAAGTGCTTATTAGACCAAAACTGCTTATTAAAAAGTGCTTATTGTTAAGCACAGTTGACCAATTTGACCAAAACTTGACCCAAATGATTTTTGAACTTATAAAAGCTTGATGGAACAGTTGTGAGGCCAAAAGATGCACAGAAACACAAATGAGGAACAATTCAAGTTCAATAAGCCAAATGGAATAAGCAATAAGCTGATACAGATAAGTAGAAAGCCAAAAACCAATTAAAACAGTAACAATATGCTATAATAGGCTCAGAACCATCAACAAATTCAACTTATGAAGAGCAAAACCAACTAGCAGCCCTATATATAGAAAACAGAATGACTAGGCTCAAACACTCACTAAGATAGACCAAATAAGCAGTACAAATAAGCTGTAAAGGAAGAGCTTATGGGGGCTATCTACTTACTACCAACCAGAGAAATCAAAACAACTCTAAAACTAGACCCTAGATCCTATTCACTAACCTAAAACAGACCCAAGAATGTTGATCAAAAGCCGGGTGCAGGGGAGTCATAGGCCAAACATACAACTTCCATAAGCTATTTAGATAAGCAAATAAGCCCCAAAGTTAAAATTTCTTTTTGATATTGATTCACCTACTGCTAAGCTTTAGAAAACAGCAATCCAAACTTACCTTGAACTAAAATTGAATCCTATGAGTGCTCTTAAAAATCATACTAAATCAGAATTCACAACTGCTTTTGACTTTTTATTTGCAACATTACTTTGACTAAATTGAAATTTGAGCAGCTTAATTCTTAAGCTAAGAGTATACTAATGATATTTAAAAATAGAAAACACCTAGAAAAACACAAAATGCAACTAAAACAAGCTATGGCTAGAACAGATATAAGCTAATGCAAACAGTGATTCAAGTTTTAAGCTATCTTTGACTTTATGTAATAACCTACTGAAATTACTCTACGACTAAGCCTAAATGCAACCTAAGAGACTTGCCTAAACTACCCACAACCTCTGAAATATAACCTATATCAGCAAACCAACTAAAATCCAAACACCCCTTGAGATGACAGTCACTACTTTGAAACACCACAAATATGTCCAAACTAAATCCAAACCTATACTTGTGTGCTCACAATGATTCAACTATACCAAATAAACTCAGAAACTCAGATTTCAAGTACTAAATAACAAGCAACAAAGATCCATAGAGTATGACAGATATGTGGAAAAGTAATGAAATAGTAAACTCCAATAAATTCGCAAACTACTAAAACCTATCAAAGTAAAGCTAGATTATAACTAATATACTAATAATAAGCAGAAAGAAGTACAAATAAGCAAGACTAAGCTACCACTACTGATTATGCTATAAAAGAAAATTTAAACGGGAAACTTACAAAGTACAATCCCCCTCAGCAGAAAAGAGGGGGTTCACTATGCATGCCTGTCTCTTAGACAGGCCAAATGGCACCTTATGGCTGTCTATAACACCAAATAAGCTGAGCTTATTTCAAATAAGCAAAGTTTTGACTTTTTGTTGACTTTTTGCTTTTAGAGAAATAAGGACAAATGATGACTCACAAAGCTATTAGTTAGCTAATGTGAGTCACCAATAAGCAAGAACAACTGAATTGAAACCTTAAAACAAAACTTCAAACTATTTTTATATTTTTCTGATTTTTCTATTTTTTTTTTGGATTTTTCAATAAGATGAACAACAAAAGTTTAAATGATGATTAAACTGAACTACAAACCACAGAGTGTACTGAATAGAAAGCAAAAGTTTGAAACTTTAAAAGGAAAATGAAAGACAATAAGCTGAGAATAAAGCTGAATTGTATTAATAAGATGAAAGAGTACAATGCTTTGGAATGAAAAAGTTATACTAAGACAGAATTGAAATGACAAGAATAAAAAAAATGGTCAAAAACCCTTTCTAAGAACATGAAAGGATGGACAAATTTTTACATGACTGAGGAATGGGCATATATATAGCCTGAGAGCTAGGGTTTGGAGAGGCCTCTGGATGTGCACATCATCTTTTAATCCTGTCCATTCATCCTTGGCTTAATCTTCAAGCATCACTGAGGTCCCTTGATTCTTTTGGTAGTGGAGCATGATAGCTTAAACCCTGTCCCATTCGTCCACGCGTCTCATAAATACACCCTGTCATTCCCTGAGTCTTCTAGAAGCTCCAATCGTGGGTAATATTAATTGGGAGGGGGTAATTTTGAGGCAAGGGTTTCTAGGGTTCTAGGAACAGTGAAAATGCCTGGGTATGGTTAAAGTTTGGGGGGGCGGGTAATTTTGTTTGTGTTATTATTATTAATTTGAGAGTGGGCCGGGTCATACAATGAGAGGTGGGCTGGGGATGTATATTAGAAGGGTGTTGGGCTGTTTGTATCTAGAAGTGGTGGGCTGATGGGGGTAATGTTTTGGCTAGGATATAGTATCATGGATCCGGTTGTTGGTTTAGGAGTGGTATTAATTTATAAGGACCAATGGTATATTTTTCCAAACCTTAAGGACCAATTCTGTAATTCTCCAAAAGTAACTTCCAAGGACATATGTTGTCATTTTCTGATTCATGAAGGGTAATATTTGACTTTTCTTCAGATATTTCTTCAAAGGACCATTCTTGTCAATTCTTGAAAGATGAAGGACTAAAGTTGCCAATTCTTCAAACTTTGCCCAAGGACTAAATATGTAACATGATGAATCTCTGAGGACTTCTAATCACATAATGAGCTTTTCTTAATCCTTTTGCTTCCCCGGCTCCAGCTTTTGACCTTTTTCCAATCTCGTGCTCGTTTTTGTCGGTTTTGGCTTTGTTTTTGTTCATTTTCCACATATTCGTACCTGCACATACACAAATACAAAAACACACATTCTCTTGGCATATTTGGTTAGTATTTGGTGTATTTGGTCTGATTTTGGGTCTAAAAAGGATGTGTGATTAAGCACACATCAAAATCCCCCAGACTAAGGTATTGCCGTGTCCTCACGCAATGTCATCACCTCACGCTTAAGAGATAAATAATTTCAAAACCTCTCTTTACTGACGTTGTAAAGTAGCAATGACTTTAAAGAGAGATTGTAAAATCATTTATTCTAAAAAATGCTCCGTTTTCCGATTTTCATAAATAATAACTACAACTACTCTTTTTGTATTTTTTCATTTATATATGTGACGGTTTATTTTGACTTTCATTATCAATTCATATCTGTTGATAATTTTCAGGGTCAACGAGTAGAAACACTTCTCATAGAGAAGAGACCATACGGATAAAAATCGTCATCCTTGATTTTTCACAAGCTCCCAAACTAAGCGTAAAATCGAAATCATTGTTTAACTAGAAGTTAGATGCTAACACTGCCCACAAAAGTTACTTGTGTATTACCTCTTGTTCCCAGGTCCTATGTTTTGTATCTCAGGATTTTAATTTGTGAGAAATGAATTGCTTCATATTTTTCTCGTTTTGATATTTGTTAGTCCGATAAGAGCACAAAATTTGAACGTTAAGTAGTTTCCAAACTTTCCCTCGAAAATCTCTGCATACAAAAGTCGGGTCCACATGAAGGTCTCTGATTTAACACGATTTGTAGGGGCTCCCTTTTTATTTACGACCGAGACATACCATGTTTGATACCCGAAACGGAAGCTTTTTATTAGGGAAACCCCTGGAGTCGAAGCTTGGCATTTTTGCATAACTATAAGCACTTTAATAATATTTGGTCCTTAGTCCTTTATTTCAATTACAATCAACGGTTTTGAGCCACCAAGATGCAAGAGCTTTATTATGACTTTTGGATTATATCCTTTGCTTTTTATAGCTTTGGATTCCTCTGCCTTTTTATTTGGCTTTGGATTATTATTATTGATATTCATAATCATATGCCAAACCCCAAGTCCTACGGCTTTTACTAAGATCACAACATCGGCTGCGAACCGGCAAGATGCAATAGTCTATTTTACCGTAACACTGGCAGTACCCCTATGTGTACCAAACCCTCATATGCAGAAATTTTGTTGGGAACGAGAAAAAACTAAGTATTGCCCAAACCGTATACACTTAATTAATCCTAGACATCTATTTATATGGGTGACGTTTCTGATGGGAACAAGGAGGCCACAAGTACCCCTCGTGAGTTTTTTAAATCCCAAGGTTGAGATCCGTGTATAGCATGAAACTTCTAAATAAACTCTATCATTCCTCGATCTCCGCAAATTTAAAATCTCAAATAATGAGATCCGCGGATGCTTAGCCATAATCTTTTGATTATATTGGTTAAGGGAGACGAGCTAGGGCTCAACACGCCCGGTCAAGTCGAAACATTTATTTCTACTCTCGCCGGTAGGAAAGTCAAAACAAGGTGTCAAATCTTATTATTCATATCATATCATAACTTCTTTTTTTATTTATTTATTTTTTTTATTTTATTTTTTTTTTTTTTTTGCATTATAAAGAGATGACAAAATTTAAAATTTTGGTGGAAAACGGAGTTGCGTAAGTTAACAGCTTAGATAAATGTGACAGGTCAAATCGAATCGAAGATTCACCCCCCCCAGACTAAAGTGAAACATTGTCCTCAATGTTTTAAAAGTACGGGTAATCCTACGTAAAATCTAAGGCCGTTTATTAAGTATGCCAAGAAATAAACGTTAGTCGATAAGATTCTGGATATGGTGAATTTCCAATAGAGCAGCGAAGGATGAGACTCGAGTGGAGAGAACGACAAACCACGAGCACGAGAGTCTTCAAACTTCGGGGAAATTCCTGAACATTCACAAACAACCACGAAAACACGAGTTTGGAAAGGGTCGCCCCCCTCACGTCACGTTATTCTTAGAAAATAGAAATTAAAGAAGATGAAATGGATAAGCATGGGGTGCCTCCCACGAAGCGCTTGTTTTTGATTTCCGAGTCACATGAGCTTGACTCGATCCCCGAATTCAATCGTCCTTGGGGAAAGCAGATGGACCGGACAACCGGCATGAAAAACGGAGATACCGGGGTCAAATACGGTATCCTCACTCCCGGTGGAGTGGAAAGAAGAAATGGTGGGATAGGTAAAGAACGGTTGAAACACCCGGATGGTAAAAGAAAATTCCAGTTCAGAATCAAGGGTGGGTTGGGTGGGTAAAATATCAAGCATAGGAACATCATGTTCAGAAATCTCGTCCACCACTCCAATAATAACTTCTTTTACATCGAGCTCAAAATTTACGTCCGGTGGTTTCGCGGGTGGACGAGAAGAGAGTAAATCGGAAAGAATATCATTCTCGTCATTCTCAATACCCGGTGGTATCGAGTCATCCGCAGCAAGAAATAGATCAACATCCTCTAAAAGAGGGTCACGTAACGGATTATCGGAAATATGTATAGAGTCGATCTCAAAGTGAAAACACTCATAATCCGGAAGAGAGATATCAGCATGAATAGTGGGATTGCCACTACTCGTCTCTTCAAATCGAAAAATTTCAAGCTCGGGTAAGAAATCACTATCCATAACGGGGATAGGAGAAGAAGTCGGAGGATTATTCAATGCCTCAATTCGAGAGATAAGAATATTGACATTCAATAATGTTTCACGAAGAGCTTCATCTTGTATTTCCGTGTCAACTTCATCATCAACATATTCGATTTCTCCACAAGATATAGAATCGACATCGTCAGAATCGGAGAATATTTCAACACGATTATCATCAATCGGTATATCATTCGTATCAACATGATCATCAAAACAATTATTTTCAACAAATTCACAATTATCGTTAGAAATTTCCTCGGGCTCACTTGGGATTGGGACGAGGTTCTCAACACTAGACTTATTGAATTCATCCGATTCCGTTGCCGGAATAGTGTTAAGATGCTCGTCCCCCATTTTTAAAGAGTCCTTGGGTTCTACGGAAGGAGAGATAGATTCTTTTTGAGGATTAAGAGCGATTGTAATTGTGGAATCATCATCATCGTCGTACATACAACACTCACAGAATTGAGTTTTTCTTTCTTCGGCAAGAAGTTCTTCCATCGATTTCACATGAGGCTCGGGAGTGTATGTAATACGAGTAGCCGCCCACTTCCGTATCATTTCGATAACGGAATAAAACTCTTCAATTAGTTCATCCGGAATTTGATTATTGACGGCATTTTGTGGGGGTTGAGAATCGTAACATAAATTCGGCTCATAAAAATTTTCAAACGATCCCCCACAATTTTCAAAATTTGACGAATTTTGGAATGAATCATCATTGTAATATGGTACTTGTTCATAAGAGTTTTGAGGATAATTATCAAAACTCGTATCACAAGCATAAGACGTTTCAGCACTCGGGGCGTAACATATACAGTTGATGTATCCACATTGGTTACAAAAACATTGCCCACACGGTAATCCTTCGTCGGATGGATTTCCACAATTAAAACAAGTGAATGGAGACGGCGGTGGTATTGGATAGTAATTGGGATCATTTTGAAGGATTGTGTTTCGAACATACTCGGGAGTATTACAAAACAAACAAACTCCATTGTGAATATCTCTACCACATTGTTCGCACGTACACCAAACACATGAACCTTCGAAGAACGGTTCACCACAATTAGAACAAGTCGGATCCATAAGAATTATCGTTTAGAGGGTTAAAGAAGAAGAATTAAATGATAAGAGGAGAAGAAGATTATTTTTGGTTTTTAAATTTTTGAAAAAGAAAATCAAAGTAGAAAAGGAAAATATTTTTGTGCTTTTCTTAAAACTTTTATTTTCTTTTGTTTTTCTTTTTTCTTTTTTTCTACGTTACGTTAATTGTAACCGTTTCCTTCAAAACTACTAGGATGTAGAATTAAAGTAATCCGATTAACAAGCTTATTTGGTTTACAACGCTCATCCTTTCGGTCGAGTCGAGGCAATAACTTTATTATTTTTTTTTTGGTATTTTTGTGAAAACACTTTAGGAAAAGTGTTTTTGATTTTTCAATATATATATAATATATACAAAATAGAGGAAGACTTATCAAAACACAATTTTTCAAAAACGAATATTCAAAAATTCACTTCAACCTTCCCCGGCAGCGGCGCCAAAATTGATTCGTGAAAATCAAGTTATAGTATAGATATATAAGCTCAAAGAAATCCGCAAAGAAATACGGATAACCCGAGGTCGTATTCCGTGTGAAGGGTGAATGGAATTCCGAATTTCCGATTCGGAAAACGTGTCGTGAAAAGTGGGAAAAAGTGATAAATATGAGATTACACTAATGATATAGCAAATAAGGCACAATTAATCACTTAAATATGTAGTTCAAATAAGGAAACTAAAAACGTTACGTAAAATCGAAACCGTACGCTAAAACGTTAATTAAACGTTAACGTACGAAATAAAACGCGAGTTTTAAGCTACACGACTCCTACGAACTTGGAAATAATTTCTAAAAATCAAAAGTGATAAAAGAAAATTTTGAGAAAAAGAAAAATATTTTTTTTGACTTTTTAATAATTTTTTATGAATTAAAAACTAATTAAACTATTTAATAATTAAAAGAAAATGAAAATAAAGTGAGAAAAATGCAAAATTACTTTCTAAAATTCTAAAATAACTAAAAATAATTTTCTAAAATATTTTTGGATTTTTCTTGGCTTTTCTGATTTTTTTGTATTTTTCAGCAATTAAAAAGTAATTAAAATTGATTAAAAAGGAAAATTAAATAAGAAAAATAGCAAATGGACTCAGAAAAATCTGAAAATTTCACGGAAATTCTAAAATTATATTCTAAATCTAGGAAAAATATAAAACTTGAAAAATCAGCACTGGAAGTGCTTATTAGACCAAAACTGCTTATTAAAAAGTGCTTATTGTTAAGCACAGTTGACCAATTTGACCAAAACTTGACCCAAATGATTTTTGAACTTATAAAAGCTTGATGGAACAGTTGTGAGGCCAAAAGATGCACAGAAACATAAATGAGGAACAATTCAAGTTCAATAAGCCAAATGGAATAAGCAATAAGCTGATACAGATAAGTAGAAAGCCAAAAACCAATTAAAACAGTAACAATATGCTATAATAGGCTCAGAACCATCAACAAATTCAACTTATGAAGACCAAAACCAACTAGCAGCCCTATATATAGAAAACAGAATGACTAGGCTCAAACACTCACTAAGATAGACCAAATAAGCAGTACAAATAAGCTGTAAAGGAAGAGCTTATGGGGGCTATCTACTTACTACCAACCAGAGATATCAAAACAACTCTAAAACTAGACCCTAGATCCTATTCACTAACCTAAAACAGACCCAAGAATGTTGATCAAAAGCCGGGTGCAGGGGAGTCATAGGCCAAACATACAACTTCCATAAGCTATTTAGATAAGCAAATAAGCCCCAAAGTTAAAATTTCTTTTTGATATTGATTCACCTACTGCTAAGCTTTAGAAAACAGCAATCCAAACTTACCTTGAACTAAAATTGAATCCTATGAGTGCTCTTAAAAATCATACTAAATCAGAATTCACAACTGCTTTTGACTTTTTATTTGCAACATTACTTTGACTAAATTGAAATTTGAGCAGCTTAATTCTTAACCTAAGAGTATACTAATGATATTTAAAAATAGAAAACACCTAGAAAAACACAAAATGCAACTAAAACAAGCTATGGCTAGAACAGATATAAGCTAATGCAAACAGTGATTCAAGTTTTAAGCTATCTTTGACTTTATGTAATAACCTACTGAAATTACTCTACGACTAAGCCTAAATGCAACCTAAGAGACTTGCCTAAACTACCCACAACCTCTGAAATATAACCTATATCAGCAAACCAACTAAAATCCAAACACCCCTTGAGATGACAGTCACTACTTTGAAACACCACAAATATGTCCAAACTAAATCCAAACCTATACTTGTGTGCTCACAATGATTCAACTATACCAAATAAACTTAGAAACTCAGATTTCAAGTACTAAATAACAAGCAACAAAGATCCATAGAGTATGACAGATATGTGGAAAAGTAATGAAACAGTAAACTCCAATAAATTCGCAAACTACTAAAACCTATCAAAGTAAAGCTAGATTATAACTAATATACTAATAATAAGCAGAAAGAAGTACAAATAAGCAAGACTAAGCTACCACTACTGATTATGCTATAAAAGAAAATTTAAACGGGAAACTTACAAAGTACAATCCCCCTCAGCAGAAAAGAGGGGGTTCACTATGCATGCCTGTCTCTTAGACAGGCCAAATGGCACCTTATGGCTGTCTATAACACCAAATAAGCTGAGCTTATTTCAAATAAGCAAAGTTTTGACTTTTTGTTGACTTTTTGATTTTAGAGAAATAAGGACAAATGATGACTCACAAAGCTATTAGTTAGCTAATGTGAGTCACCAATAAGCAAGAACAACTGAATTGAAACCTTAAAACAAAACTTCAAACTATTTTTATATTTTTCTGATTTTTCTATTTTTTTTTTTGGATTTTTCAATAAGATGAACAACAAAAGTTTAAATGATGATTAAACTGAACTACAAACCATAGAGTGTACTGAATAGAAAGCAAAAGTTTGAAACTTTAAAAGGAAAATGAAAGACAATAAGCTGAGAATAAAGCTGAATTGTATTAATAAGATGAAAGAGTACAATGCTTTGGAATGAAAAAGTTATACTAAGACAGAATTGAAATGACAAGAATAAAAAAATGGTCAAAAACCCTTTCTAAGAACATGAAAGGATGGACAAATTTTTACATGACTGAGGAATGGGCATATATATAGCCTGAGAGCTAGGGTTTGGAGAGGCCTCTGGATGTGCACATCATCTTTTAATCCTGTCCATTCATCCTTGGCTTAATCTTCAAGCATCACTGAGGTCCCTTGATTCTTTTGGTAGTGGAGCATGATAGCTTAAACCCTGTCCCATTCGTCCACGCGTCTCATAAATACACCCTGTCATTCCCTGAGTCTTCTAGAAGCTCCAATCGTGGGTAATATTAATTGGGAGGGGGTAATTTTGAGGCAAGGGTTTCTAGGATTCTAGGAACAGTGAAAATGCCTGGGTATGGTTAAAGTTTGGGGGGGCGGGTAATTTTGTTTGTGTTATTATTATTAATTTGAGAGTGGGCCGGGTCATACAATGAGAGGTGGGCTGGGGATGTATATTAGAAGGGTGTTGGGCTGTTTGTATCTAGAAGTGGTGGGCTGATGGGGGTAATGTTTTGGCTAGGATATAGTATCATGGATCCGGTTGTTGGTTTAGGAGTGGTATTAATTTATAAGGACCAATGGTGTATTTTCCCAAACCTTAGGGACCAATTCTGTAATTCTCCAAAAGTAACTTCCAAGGACATATGTTGTCATTTTCTGATTCATGAAGGGTAATATTTGACTTTTCTTCGGATATTTCTTCAAAGGACCATTCTTGTCAATTCTTGAAAGATGAAGGACTAAAGTTGCCAATTCTTCAAACTTTGCCCAAGGACTAAATATGTAACATGATGAATCTCTGAGGACTTCTAATCACATAATGAGCTTTTCTTAATCCTTTTGCTTCCCCGGCTCCGGCTTTTGACCTTTTTCCAATCTCGTGCTCGTTTTTGTCGGTTTTGGCTTTGTTTTTGTTCATTTTCCACATATTCGTACCTGCACATACACAAATACAAAAACACACATTCTCTTGGCATATTTGGTTAGTATTTGGTGTATTTGGTCTGATTTTGGGTCTAAAAAGGATGTGTGATTAAGCACACATCAGTTGCCATGGAACAAAGTTCTTGAGTATTTTCTTGACTTTGATTCACGAGCATCTTCACAGTCTTCCTTCTCTTCTTTTTACATTTTCATCTTCAACTTCATCATTGTACTTGTCATAGCCTCAAGTATTTTGTAATAAGTGATAGAAGCTAGTAGTACTTAATTAGCCAAATTTTTAGGAATGATCATTGTAATTCAGTTGAAACTTTGAATGTATGATGTAACATATTTCTATGAATGAATGAAAAGATCTTCTTAATTAATCAACTTTGTAAGACCTTCAACATAATCGACTTATCAGTAGAAACCATGTTTCAGCATTTTTGACCACTTTCCTTTGACTTCTGCTCTTGGTGACTTTAACATGAAACTTACATTCTCAGAACATCTGCAAAACAGACATCAAACAAGCAAATACACCAAACAACTTGCAAAACTGTTAATGGGTTAGTGTTAAAACTCAGAAATTATACAACTTATACAAATCTACAAAGTTTACACTCACAATCCTCCCCTGAGGCATATGCCTCCCCTGAGGCTTATGCCTCCCCTTAAAATTTGCAGCTAAGGGTTAAGCATTCCAATATGGACCACCAAATATTGAAACCTGGGTCCATCAAATGCTTTAGTCAACAAATCTGCCACATTTTCATCTGTGTGAATTTTTACCACTTTAACCAAATGTTTTTCATAAGCATCCCTTATAAAGTGGTGCCTGATTTCAATATGTTTGGTTCTATTATGAAAAACTGGATTTTTAACAATACAAATGGTACTTTGATTGTTAATGAAAATGGTAGTATTCATAAAGTTATACCCATAATCCAGCAATTGATTCTGAATCCATAGAACTTGTCCACAACAATTTGCAGCAGCAACATACTCTGCTTCAGTAGTAGAGGTAGCAACAATGGTCTGTTTCTTGCATTGCCAAGAAATCAGTCTTCTGCCAAGGAATTGGCAACCTCCAGTTGTGGATCTTCTATCCAAATTTGCACTAGCATAGTCACTATCACTATAAGCTGCTAGCTGAAATGGGGACTCTTTGGGATACCAAAAACCTAATTTGGGTTGGCCTTTTAGGTATTTAAAAATCTTTTTAACAGCATTCATATGTGATGTAAGTGGAGTGACTTGGTGCCTTGAACATGCACTCACAACAAATGTAATATCAGGTCTTGAGGTAGTCAAATACATCAATGAACCAATCATAGACCTGTATAAATGAACATTCACAGGTAGATTAGGATCTAGATTGTTCTTTGGTTTGGGAGCCTCATATGGAGTAGTGGCAGTCCTAACATTCTCCATAGCAAACTTGGACAACATATCTTTTACATATTTCTCCTGATGGATGAAGATACCATCAGGTTTCTGCTGAACCTGTAAACCCAAAAAGAAAGTGAGTTCTCCCATGGCACTCATTTGAAATTCTGCCTCCATCAAATCCTCAAACTCTCTACACCATACTTCTTTGGTTGAACCGAAGATAATATCATCCACATACACCTGCACAAGAATTATATCCCTAGAATCTTTCTTGAGGAATAAAGTATTGTTAATGGCACCTCTTCTGTAGCCATTCTTCAGCAGAAATATGAAGAGTCTAGCATACCAAGCTCTGGGAGCTTGATGAAGTCCATAGAGAGCTTTGATAACTTTGTACACATACTCAGGATGATCAGGGTCTTCAAATCCCTTGGGTTGAGTCACATAAACCGCATCTTCAATCTCACCATATAAGAAAGCACCTTTAACATCCATCTGATAAACCATAAAGCCCATATAAGAGGCATAGGCCAAGAATATCCGAATTGCTTCAACTCTGGCCACTGGTGCAAAGACCTCTTCATAGTCAATGCCTTCCTCTTGTCTAAACCCTTGAGCCACTAGTCTTGCTTTGTTCTTCACCACAATACCCCTGGCATCTCTTTTATTCTTCAGAATCCATTTTGTCCCAATGGCATATTTACCATCAGGAAGAGGAACCAAAATCCAAACCTGCTGATTCTTAAATTGCAGCATCTCTTCTTGCATTGCCTCGAGCCAACTTGAGTCAGCCAGTGCTTGAGGAACACTAGTTGGTTCTATCTGAGAAAGAAAGCATGCAAACAGACAATGTTTGAAGTCTGTGTGATTGTTCCTCTTTTGATTGTAGACATAAGAGATGAAAGCAACTTCACCATATTTTGTATTCTTTACAGTGCTTCTTGTTCTAACAGAGTCTTTAGGATCTCCAATAATCTTTGATAGGGGATGAGCATTATGAATCCGTTTTGTAGCTATAGGTGGAACATCAATTGTGGCATCAAGGTTGTTGACTGTAGACCCAAACTCAGTATCATAAGAAGCTGAGTGGAACAAGCCAGGCTTTGGCTGATAATTCCCAAGATCAGAAGGACTTGGAAATCTTGTAAAGGGCTTATCAAAATCGGCAGAGACTTCAGTAGAGATGGGAGAGTGAGCATCAGTAGAATCAGCATCTGTGACCTTATCAGTGGGAATAGGTGTGCCTTCGGTAGTATCCTTGTTTCCACTGACTGCTTGTGCTGACTGATGTAGGATAGCTTCAGTCTCTTGCGTAACCTTTTCATGGAGTTTCTGAGCTTCCTTAGTAGCAGCATGTTCTTGCTTCTTCAGTCTTGCAAGATCCTCTGCATAATGTGACTCATCATCTTGTTCAGCAGTAGAGTGATTACCTACAAAATGGTTAGGTAGAAACGATGGTACAACAAAAGTATTTTCTTTTGGCTCAGACTCACATTCTGAGTCATCATCCATGGAACCTGCAGGATTAGTGTTTGGATCATTGGTACCTGCATTCGGATTAGAAGCATGCCTAGTATAACCCAAATAGTCAGTCAAGTAGTCTAGGTCAAAATACCAAGAATGGCCTTGTCCCTGAATATTAGGCTGATCTTCAAGAAATATTAGATTAAGGGTCTCTTCTATCCTTTTGGCATTCAGATTATAAACCCTATAGGCCTTGCTATGAGCAGAATAGCCTACAATGTATCCCTCATCAGCTTTCCCATCAAATTTACCTAGTATTTCAGCAGTATTCAAAATAGTCACTTTGCATCCAAAAGGCTTAAGGTAATGTATGTCTGGAACTTTCCTAGTGAGAAGTTCATAAGGTTTCTTGACATGAAGTCTAGTGATGGATACCCTGTTCAAGACATGACAAGCAGTACTTACTGCTTCAGTCCAAAATATTGTGGGTAGTTTGGAGTATGCAAGCATGGATCTTGCTGCCTCAATGAGGGTTCTATTTTTCCTTTCAGCAACCCCATTTTGTTGTGGGGTTCTTGGAGTACTATAGTCCCTTCTAATCCCCTTAGACTTACAGAATTCTATGAAGACAACATTTTTGAATTCTGTACCATTGTCACACCTAATTCCTTTAACCTTTTTATTCAGCTGGTTCTCAACTAAGATGATGAAGTCTTTCAAAATTGGAGTTGTTTCATCTTTAGTTTTTAGAAAGAATACCCAGCAAAACCGGCTATAATCATCTGTGATCACCAGGCAAAAGTACTTGTGATCAATACTTCTAATGGGAGTTGGACCAAAGAGATCCATGTGCAGCAACTGAAGAGGTTCAGAAATGGTGCTCACAGCTTTGACTGCTTTGTAAGAGGCTCTATGTTGCTTTCCCTTGTTGCAAGCAATACAATTGTGTTCATTGGTGAAGAGTTTAGAAGGAAGGCCCTTAACAAGACCAAGTTTGGACAACTTGTTGATAGTCTTGTAATTCACATGTGCCATTCTTCTATGCCATTTATTAGATTCATCCAGGGAAGCTTTGGCCACCAAACATGTTAGATCACCTTCTGGCTTGACATCATTCAAATTGAAAGTGTACAAGTTGAAGGTTCTTGGAACTCTCAGCAATACAGTTGTGTCTTCTGGAAGTTTGAAGTCCTTGGAAAGTACAAGACACTCATCTTCAGAGAAGAAAACCTTATTCTTAGTGTCACAAATTTGTGATACTGAGAATAGATTAAAATGCTCCAGTTCCTTCACATAGTAAACATTTTCAAAGTCTAACAAGGGTGTCTTAATTGTTCCTTTCCTTGTAATTTTGCCATCTCCACCACCAAAAGTTACAGTGCCTCCTCCTTCTACGGGCTCAAAGTCATGCATCTTGTCCTTGTTCCCTGACATACTTCTAGAACAACCACTATCAACAATACCTACTTCTGTACTTTTCAAAGGATGTTCCTACAACAACAACAAAATTATACAAAATTAGTACACATTGGAGACTCAAGTCATTGCTGACTTGAGCCTGCCTTGTGGATCATTAGTAATAGGCCATGTAGATGTTTTAGATCCACCATTGTTCTTGGGTAATGCATATTGGGTCCCTTCTTTGTCCAAGAACAACCTGCTGAGGGCTTCACAGCAGTATTACCATACCCACCACCATAATACATTGAGTCAAAGTAATTAGGCCAATAACCATTACAAAAGAAAGAACTAGTGGGTCGATCATATGGTCTAGTACTGGTTCTTCTCCATGAAGAATGTGATTCAGCAGAATTAGGTTTCTGCTGATGTGGTACAAAAGATGGTATTTCACTAACATTCTTCCACATTTGCCTAGGTTTCCTTTGATTAACACATTCACCCATTCTTTGCTCATGAAATGTACAATCCTTAATCAAGTGATATTTACTTACACACACAAAACACTTCTTCTTTTTAGAAGATTTATTTAAACCAAAAGAAGTTCCATAACATAAAAAAGTATTCAAATCACCATGATAAACAGAATTGTTTTTAACATAACCAAAAGTATTATTATGCAAAGAATTGAAAAACAAGTCTTCAGTAGAAACTTTCTTGTTATCTGTAGAAACTCTAGAAGTCTTGTGGGGAGTCTTGGGTGATGTCTTTGGTGTGGTCTTGGGAGTGGTCTTGGGCTGGTCAGACTTCTCAATTGAATCACAGCTAGCAAATGAGGTAGACCCTTCATCAGAAGACTTGTCACTGTCACAACAAGAGACAAAGTTAGTAGATTTAACACTAGGGTCTGGCAAGTCAGTTGACTTTTTGCCATAAAGATGGTGTGATCCATCAAAGTCACTAGGTTTGGATAGGTCAATAGGCATATGTTCCCCTTTTATAGGTCCAGGGACAGCATGTAAGTTACCTTCTTTGACAAAGTTAGCTAACCCTGCTGATGTGGTTTTACCTAGGTCATTCCTAGCTTCTAAACCAACATATTTTTGAAATCCTAAACCAATTTTAGAGTTCACAGCCTGACTACCATAGAGTTCACAAGCTAGATTATCACCTGACATTTGCCATTGTTTACCTCTAGCTATCTCTTTGTCTAACTTAGCTTGTAATTCTTGTTTTTCTTTTTCTAAGTCAGACTTTTCCTTTTCAGTACGTCTTAAGTCTATCTTAGCAACTTCTAAATCACTTTCTAGTACTCTTATCTTTTCATCATATTTAACTTGATTCTTTTGAAACCATACTTTTTGTTTCTCTAGAGTTTTTAAAGCCAATTTATAAGACTCTACCTCTATATAACACTCATTGTACTTTGGTTTCAATTCATCAAATTCCTTTTTAAGCTCATTGTATCTTACACTACATCCAAACACACAGTTGTGTACCTGAGAGATTCCCATCAAGGAGACTTGATCCTTCTTGTCCTCTGAAGATGAGTATGCCAGCAGATTCACTTGTGAGGAAGTAGAAGCATCCTCTCCAGCAGGTTCATGTTCAGCCCAATCAATTTGGTGATCCAGAGTCACCATAGCCTTTGAAGGTGTAGCCTTAGTTGTCCCTGCTTCCACTGGATATGAACCATATCTAACTTCATCTCCAGGCTTTCTCTCCTTGCATTCTCTTGAAAAATGTCCCACTTGTCCACAAGTGTAACATTTAACCTTCCTTCTATCAAACCTTGCTGCCTCTTTTCCATTAAAACCAAACTTCCTTCCAGACTTGGCTTCAAACCTCTTAATGTTCATGGATATCATTGCAAGCTCCCATTTCAAGTGCATCTCCTCCATCTCCAATGGATCCACCTGTTCAAAGTCCTCATAAGCAAGAAACTGCTGATGTTCATATTCAGCCACAAATGAATGAATAATATCCTCCAACACACTACTGGATTTTGGTTTAGAAGCAGATTGAGTATGAGTTTGAGAAGATGCTCCTGATGAATATGAACTTGAGGCTTGATGCACAGGTTTTGTAGAAGCACCAACAAATGCAGAATGAGTGGATGGACGAATGGGACTTTTAACATCAGGCTCAAGGGATTTAAGCCTATTGTAGAGGTCATCAAAGGACATCAAGTCCAACCCACCTTTGGTCTTGATAGCAATACAAACTTGTAACCAAGATGGTGGCAGAGATCTCAGAAATTTAGCATTACAGTCCTCATTATCGGGTCTAGCTTTCAACTGATTAAGTTGACTTAAGATCCGATGAAACCTGTCATAGCCTTTATGAATTCCCTCTTCTTCAGATATTTGAAACTCTTGGAACTTTTGCTTCAGCATAGACTTCTGCAACCTTCTTGATTCATCATTCCCACCAAATCTTGCTTTTATAGCCATCCAAATGTCCTTGGCATCCTCCATAAAGTGGAAGTCACCCATGTGGTCATCAAGAATAGCTTGGAGCAGAATTGTTCTGACTTTACTCTCCCTCTACACAGCCAGAATCTCTTCAGCAGTTCTGGGACCTACAATTGTAACAACTCCATCTGCATCTGTAACATGCTTCTTTAGGCTATTCCCCTTTTTAACAATCTCCCACAGATTCCAATCAATGTTTGTGACCAGTTCTGCATCTTCATGGACCACAGATGATATTCTTCAGCATTCTTCAAGTATGGAAACTTAGCATTACTGTTAGAGAGGGTGAGTTGTTGAAGAGAAGTGGTGTTAATGTTTTGGTTTGTATCAGCATCATCATCAGATCCAGGCATGGTTGTTGATTTGTTTGGATTTTTAAGGTGTAAGATTTGTGTTTCTTAGTATGACAGAGACTCTCTCGAGGCTCTGATACCACTTGTTGAACTAAGCTTCTTATGGTCTGTCGCTTTCAAGTGTTAGTACTGATTTTTATAATGGTTCACATAGGTTTGATTGGCTAAAGTACGTTAAGTGGATCAGTTGTGGGCTACTTTGATAAAGGATGTCATCTAGTGCATGTGCGTATATCAAATTGAGTTAATATGTGGAGATCAAAAGGATGAATAGGATGATTGGTTCTGTACTGCTTGAATTATTCCTACTGCCCGGTTATCCATTCCTGCTGATCTCACATTGTTTCTGCTGATTGATACTACTGGAATGGATTTTCATGTTTCTACGGCTTATTTTTTTTCTGCTGATGCATATGGTTGGTTTCTACTGATCGGTTCCTCCTGATTGGTTCCTACTGATGGGTTCCTGCTGATACACACGGTTCTTGCTGATGTCTTTATGGTTCCGGCTGACTTGTTGTATATTTTTTTTTTCTTTTGGTCGGTTTTGGTTCCTACTAGTCATGTGAGATTACTAATGGTTAGGGATGTTAGCATTAAAAATATGTATTTAGAAGTGATGGTCATTCTCATACATGTAACTTTGTAATGTGTCGTAGATTACAATAGAATAGTCAATGGGCTTATGGTTTGGACTAATCTAATAGGTTATAAGTTATGTATTACAACTAGTCCATACTTAATGTAAAAGTCCAATCCATGACCAAGCCCATCCAAGCCCATTAGGGTGTTACATCTCTTACTATATAAACACCTCAAATGAGTCATTTGAGGTGTGTGCTTGTGTGTGTATTTGTGTGTGTTTTTAATAAAAGTTCTCTTCATCTCTTATCTCTCTTTTATACTTATTAACGCCACATACATCCCTACAAGTCACCATCTTTACTTCATCTAGTCATTGTATTTGTGTTAAAGTTGATACACCTAAGGTCCTACAAGTGGTATCATTCGCCTAACAATGATTTAGGAGTGTGTGGTAATCGTATTTTTCAAGTTTTTTCTTAAAAAGTTGCATTTTTTCTTGTAAAAGTGCACTTTTTCTTTAAAAAGTCTTGATCTTTAAGAGTTTTGGTGTTAAAGTTGTTGTCTTTATTGAAGTTTTAGTGTTTCTAAGTGTTTTGGGAAAGATTTGATCAAAAGAATCAAGTGGAAAAAGTGTTTTTGGTTGAAAAAATCGGATTTTTTGGCTGTTTGGGTCATTCTACGCGTAAGTTTTTGAGCATAGTACGATTTCAAAGCTGTCAATAGTACATTTTGGTACTTTTTACGCATAAAAGTACTGTTTACGCGTAAGTTTGAGGTCAAAACCCTTTTTCTACGCGTAACTCTGGTCAAAACCCTCTTCTTACGCATAAGATTGATTTTCTACGCGTAAGTTGAAGTCTACGCACAAGATCCTACGCTTAAGTTCAGTTTCTACGCAGAAGTTGATATCTTACGCGTAAGTTTCAGAAATCTACGCATAAGTTTCTTCAAAGGTCCTCTCTTCGTGCTACGGTGACTCAGTACTTCCCTGACTTGGATAAGTTTGTGGAATACTTCGACACAGGATATCTTTCAAGCTTGGATAAGTTTGAGAGATCAAATTGGTTGGAAAAACCTTACGCGTAACAATTCTTACGCATAAACTCTAAGTTTACGCGTAAAATCAAAGTCTACGCATAAACATTATTGTTTACGCATAACTTAGATCTTACGCATAACTTACAGGTTACGCATAACATCTTACGCGTAAGATTATTCAAGGTTTACGCGTAAAATCAAACTTTACGCGTAAGTTTTTTGACTTTTTGACAACCAAACTTCAAACGGCCATAACTTTTGAACCGTAACTCCGTTTTCGACGAATCAGCTGTCAAAACGACCGCGAGACCGAGAAGAAGGACACGTTGAATAATATAAAGATTATTCAAGCCCAGCTTCGAGGCCCAAATCCACTCCGAACGGAAGTTATTGAGGTTTTAAGGTTTTAGATCAAATTTTTCATCATAAAAACTTGCATCAACTTACACTAAACACAACTCCTACTTCGTTGGAACGATCCAAGAATCAACTTTATCAATCTACACTTCATCAATGGCTACTCAGCAAGATATTCATGCAGCCGGTGCGGAAAACCGACCTCCAATGCTTGAAAAAGGTGGATATCTCCCATGGACAAGCCGCATGCTTCGTTACATCAAAACAAAGCCTGATGGTAAACTAATGATCAACTCCATTACAAATGGTCCATTCAAGCCAAGACAAGTTCAAATTGAAGGTAATCCAAATGCAACACCTCCTACTCAACCATTTGTGCGTGAACAAATAGAAGCAGATTACACAGAGGAAGACAAGAAGCAGATCGCCGCTGATGATATGGCAATGCATTTAATCCAACTTGGATTACCACGGGAGATCTTTGTTGCGGTCGACAGTTGTGAAACTGCTTATGCTATGTGGGAACGTGTCAGAAGGATATGTCATGGAACAGAGATTGGACAACAGGACGTTGAGAACAAACTTCTTACGGAATGGGAGAACTTTACATCTACTAAAGGTGAACAGATTGAATCTTACTACACAAGGTTTTGCACTTTGATGAATGAGTTAATTAGAAACAAGTTGACACCTCGAACAATTGCAACAAACATCAAATTCATCAATAACCTTCCAGAAGAATGGGGTCGTTATGTTACAATTGTCAATCAAACAAAGGATTTACATAAGGTGAACTATGATCAACTCTATGACTTTTTGAAGCAAAACCAAGCTGAGGCTAATGAAGTAAGGAAAGAAAGATTGGCAAAGAATCATGATCCTCTCGCATTAATTGCTACTACACCAACACCGCTACAAGTGAACACACAACAACCATCATCATCTTCCACTCACAACTACATGCAACCATCATACATTCAACAACCAACACCGGTCTACCAACAACAGTTCTACCCACAGCAACAACAACATGTTATTCCACAACAGCAATACCAACAATTCCAAGAACCAGAATTCACTGAAAATGATGAAGCTACTGCAGCATTGACCCAAGCGTTTGCTTTTCTGTCAAAGGCATTCCAAGGACGCTATTCTACACCAACAAACAACAACCAAAGGATTTCATCGAACACTCGCAATAAGCAGATTGCTTAGCCGAGTTTCAATATTGGCAACGGAGGCCAAATGGTTGGAGTTTATGGGAATCAGCAAGGATACGCTACTGGAATTAACATGGGGAATCAGAATATGCTAAATGCAGGGAATCAGAATGCAGGAAATCAGTATGGTCAGTATGCAGGGAATCAGATGGGTCAGTTTGTTGGAAATCAGAGGGGTCAGAATGTTGGTAATCAGGCAATGGGTAATCAGAATAGAAATGTTGCAGCTCCAGTAGTTGGGAATTTGGGAAATATGAATCAAGGTAATCCGGTAAAGTGTTTCAACTGCCAGGGTGTAGGTCATATGGCAAGGAACTGTCCTACTAAGCCGAACAAGAAAGACACAGCGTATTTGCAGAAAGCATTACTGTTGGCACAAAAGAATGAGGCAGGGTTTCAGTTGAACGCAGAGGAGAATGATTTTATGGCTCTTATGGATGACATGGAAGATATAGAGGATATCGATGCGAACTGCATATTCATGGCGAATCTTCAGGAAGCTAAGTATGACACGGATTCTGATACACTTCCTGTTTATGACACCAATGCACCATCTGAGGTACCAAATTTCAACACATGTCACAATAATGATATATTTGATATGTATCCTCATGAAGAACAGCATTCTGAGAAGCTAGCACCCACTTATGATACATAACTGGACACGCCAAGTAGTAGCAATACTCCTTCAGCAACTCCAGATGTGAATCATAATGGAGGCTTCGTTTCACAGCATGCTGAGAATGATGAGGAAACACGTGCTTTGTTTGAATCATTATTGAATAATTGTCGTATTGAAATTGAGAATGTGAAAAAGGTCAATCGCGATGTTAAGGCCGCGAATGTTAAATTGACCGCTGAGCTTGAGAGTTACAAAGAAAACGTTAAAGCTTTTGAATTTCATAACAAAAGATTGTCTGAATTAGAAACTGGTTATCAAAACTCCGTTTCAAGGGAAAAACAATTGCAACTCAAGTTTGATACACTTGATGTTAATTCTTTCAAAAAGATAAAATCTTTAAACGCGGAAATTTCTGATTTACAAAACCAACTTTCTAAACAAAAAACAGCTTATACCAATCTTGAAAAAGAAAGGGATGAGTTGAAAAAGGAATTTGCAAAGAAAGAAGACAAACTTTTGGCCGAAATCGTAGAGTCAGAACACATGATTGCTCATTTAGAAGAATTGGTGGTTAAGTCGGGTCAGTCAAGTCAAACAATGAAAATGATTTCAAATCAAACTAATCCAGTTTACCATACGAAACATAAAGTGGGTCTTGGTAACAACACCCCCTGTAATCTCAAGAAAGCTCAGCAAGCTCAGAATTGTTTGTTTAATGGAAATGTTTTGTTGGCTAAGCATGATCCTCCCATTGTTCGTGATTCTGTGGAAACGATTGAATTGGCCGAAGAAAGCATTAATAAAATGAAACAAAAGAATCTTGATTTGAAACCCATTGATTACAACAAATTGAACAAACTTTCGGGAATTACTTTTGTTCCACAAAAAGAACCATCTGTGTTTTCCATAAAACGACCATTCGCAAAAATGTTTTCCAAGAAAGTAATTGTTTCCAAATCTATTTCAAAAATGTAACAAATTTCTTCTAACAACACTTTTAATACAAGTGAGGCTAGAGAAATTTTGGATGACGTTAAAAAGAGAATTCAAGAACTTCAAAATATTGTTGCTTCTAAAACTACAATCGATATTAACAACTGGCATTCCAGTTTTCATATTGAGCAGAAAAAAGTTTTTGAAAACGAAATTACTATCCCACTGAATAACATCAGTGCGAGGGTAATCCATTTTGAACGTGCTTTCTTAAAAGAAATGGCCGACTTTGTCAAGGACCACAAATCCCTGATAAACGAAGCTAATGATACTCGTGAAAACCTGAATGTTTTGGAAAACCTAAATGATTCTCTCTTCGAAGCTGTTATGACCACTGACATTATGTCCATCATTTTACAAACATACTTTGTTCAAGACGATGAAAGACTGAGAGCTGAGACCTCCGAAATTGTTTCAAAATATGAAAATGCTCTTATAAAGGTTGAAAAAGAAAATGTGTCATATTTTAAACAACTTGATCGAAAAAAGGAAGAATGCAAGTATGACAAATTGTCGTATGAGCGTGCCTTAAAGAACATGAAAGAGCAAAATGATCTTTTGAGGACTCAGCTTGAAAGTCAAAAAGGAAAGGGTGAGGAAACTAAGTTTGCAAAACCATTGACTTCGGAGAAACCAAATGTTTCAAACACGGTTCAAAAACCAAAAATGTCAATTTCACGGTTTGCTCCAAAAGTCGATGAGAAAAAGGATTTGACAAAACCAGTCACTCCAACACCCTTGCCAAAGAAAAGTGAAAATGTTAAGATTGTTGATAAAGGAAAAGCGGTTGTCGAAACACCAAAAGTGATAGCACCTGGCCTTTTTAGGATTAGTCCCACTAATGCGTCTGCCTCCACATCTAAGACAAATGCGTGCAAAAAGGATAATTCTAAAGAGTCTAGTGATGCTAAAAAAGACAACAATATAAATCCTAACGCGTGTGCCTTACCTTCTACAGGATTAGAAAGTACCTCTAGGAGCAGCAGACTAAAGCCTAGGAGCAATACAAGGAACAATAGAGTCTCGCCTGTTTCTACGAGTAGTAACAAGAATAAAGTTGAAGAAGTAGAAGAACACCCTAGGAATTTATCGCTTTGTAATAAGAAACATGATTCATCTGAATGTAATGTCGAAAGTACTGGTTCTAATGCATGTAATGACTCAGTTTGTTTAATATGCAAGAAATGTTTAATTAATGATGTTCATGATGAATGTGTTTCTAAGAATGTGAATGTTATGCCTAAACAGAAGTATGTTCCAAAGGGAACTAGTGCCAGATCAAGATCTATAGAGAGATTAGTTGCACGCTTTAGGTCTACCACTAGTAGTCGAATGCCTAGGAACTACAACGGGTAGAGAGTTCACTCTTAAGGACGGAAAATTAGAAATAACTCAAGCTAAACAAGTAGCAACTGTCTCTGAGTGTGATTCTGCTTTTACTCCTAACCCCATGGAACCAAATTCAACACGGTTTCCAAATACAAACTCTTCTGTTCTTGGCAGGTTATCGAAATATGTCTTTGGATCGTCGACTCGGGTTGCTCCAAGCACATGACCGGGAATCTAAAGCTGCTGATCAATTTTGTCTGGAAATTCATGGGAACTGTACGCTTTGGAAATGATCATGTAGCAGCTATTCAGGGTTATGGAGATCTTCGGTTTGAGAATTTGTTAATCACTCGAGTTTACTACGTCGAAGGGTTGGGACACAACTTGTTTTCAGTCGGGCAGTTTTGTGATGCAGATTTAGAAGTGGCTTTCAGAAGAAACACGGTTTTTATCAGAAATTTGGTTGGTGATGATCTCTTAACTGGTAATCGTAGTACAAACTTGTATGCTATCGACATCAACCAAATGGCTTCTACATCACCAATTTGTCTTATGACAAGGGCAACTGAAACTAAGTCCTGGCTGTGGCATAGACGTTTATCCCATCTCAATTTCGACACCATCAACAAGTTAGCCAAAGACAACATCGTCATCGGACTTCCTAAGTTCAAATACACCAAGGAACACCTATGTCCATCATGTGAACAAGGAAAAAGCAAAAGAGCGTCATATAAACCCAAAACCGTACCTAGTTCGGAAGCAAGGTTACATATGTTGCACATGGACTTATGTGGCCCAATGAGAGTTGAAAGCATTAATGGGAAGAAGTATATTCTTGTTATTGTTGATGATTATTCAAGATACACTTGGGTAAAGTTTTTGAGATCAAAAGACGAAGCACCAGGCATCATCATCACCTTTCTGAAGCGTATTCAAGTTCTACTTCAAGCTCCAGTAAGGATTATAAGAACAGATAATGGCACAGAATTCACAAATCAGGAGTTAAGAACTTACCTCGAAGATGTTGGAATTACACATCAAACATCAGTTGTTAGAACTCCACAGCAGAATGGGGTAGTTGAAAGAAGAAACCGAACTCTTGTGGAAGCTGCTCGCACAATGCTGATTTTCTCTAGTGCACCACTATTCTTATGGGCTGATGTTGTAGCCACTGCTTGTTTTACTCAAAACCGATCCCTAGTCCATCCGAGATTCAATAAAACCCCATATGAGCTAGTGAACAACCGTAAACCTGATATCTCTTACCTTCACGTGTTTGGTGCTTTGTGCTATCCGACGAATGACATAGAAGATCTTGGGAAGTTAAAAGCTAAGGGTGATATTGGAATCTTCATTGGATATTCAGAAAACTCGAGGGCATTCAGGGTGTATAATAGAAGAACGAAAAAGATAATGGAGACGATGAATGTGAAGTTTGACGAGATTTCACAAATGGCTTCTGAGAGATACGCTCTAGAACCCGCGCTTAATCCGATGGCTTCTAATCAAAACGGATTAGGACCCGCACCAAACATGCAGACTTCTCGATACATCAGTTCAGGACTCGTGCCTCAAGGAGCTCAGTCAACAAACACGGATAAACCTTCAGAACAAGAACTGGAAAACTTCTTCGAGTTAATGTTTGATGAATATTATGGTGGAACTTCGACTAATGCATCTCAACAACATTCCGCTGCACCCGCTCAAAACCATCAACCACCACCACCATCACAAGATGTATCTACTACAATCGAAGCTGAAGCACCAACTACCTCAACATCATCTACATCTACTCAAGCCACTCCAGTACTTGAAACTGAACTACCAAGAGTTGATGAGCAAAATCAAAACACTAATTTTCAAGAAGAACCAACAAATAATTCAAACAATGATGCGTTAGAAGAAGAAGAAATATTTGAAAACCCGTTTGCAACAGACTCTGCTGAATCTTCTTCAAGGTTACAAGAACCATCTAACACACATTCGTTACACCCAAGGTACCCTTCTACGTTTCAATGGACAAAAGACCATCCGTTAGTACATGTTATTGGTGATCCTTCAATGCCAGTTCAGACGAGGAGACAACTTGCCACCGATCTCGAATTGTGCATTTACATTTGCTCAATAAGCACCAAAGTACCTAAGAACATTCGGGAAGCAATGGCAGAAAACCCATGGATTGAAGCGATGCAGGAGGAATTTCTTCAATACCTGTTACATGACAGTTGGGAACTTGTTGAACGACCACTTGATAAACGAGTTCTTGATCTCAAGTGGTTGTGGAAGAACAAACTGGATGAGGAAATGACTGTTATTCGCAACAAAGCTCGTCTCATGGCTAAAGGTTATCCACAAGAAGAAGGGATAGATTTCGAAGAATCATTCGCGCCTGTAGCTAGACTTGAAGCAGTCCGGATTTTCTTAGCCTATGCAGCTCACAAAAACATCACAGTCTATCAGATGGACATTAAGACTGCATTCTTGAATGGAACTCTGAAAGAAGAAGTGTATGTGAGTCAGCCAGAGGGATTCATCGACAAAGATCATCCAGACTACGTCTACAACCAATTTGTTACACCCCACTTAAATGTACAACCAATCGCCTTAGCCTTCCGTGTATGTACTCATCTTTAGTGCATTATTGTTATTTGTTTAAACCCTTAGTTAATTATCTAATTGATTACATGGTTACTAAGTCGAGTCATATCCTTGTACATATTGTTTTGGGACGATTGGGACTCATGGGTAAAGTACTTGTGTTATGGAGTAATGGGGAAGAACATCATATTATTACCCCCATATGTGCGTTAATTTTAAAAGTACTCCAAGTGTTTTGATTTTCTTGATTTGAGTCATTAGATTAGCTTATTGTAAAGTATGTAAAAATTCAAGTGTAAGGGGAATGTACATTCCCTATTATGTATTATTTTGGATGGTAGGGTAAGAGTGTATGCAAAAAATAAAAAAAAAATAAAAAAAATAAAAAAAAAAATTGAAAAATCAAGAAAAAGAAGAAAAAAAATATATATATATATATATATAGAAAAAGAGAAAAGAGAAAAACATACGGACTACCATCCCATTTCATTCTATGTTTATTTTATGTTTTTGTTATTTTTGATTTATTAGCTTAAGTCGAGTCTAGTCTTGGCTTAGCAACGCCATATTGTACATGTAATTAACCAAGATTATTAACTCGCCACCAGTAAAGATTGCCCATATCCAACAAAACCGTGTATTTCATATCCCTATACCTAACGTTACAACCCTTTAAAAAGACCTCTTTGATAGTTTATCCTAGGTGCTTACGCCATGTGGTGGAGGTTTGATCCTTTCCCAAGCCTATGGTAATCTATTTTGCTATGACAGGTAGTGAGGGATGTTTTCCATTTCCATATTGTGATATTACTTTATTACACCTGAGAGATGTGAGTATCTAAACACTATTTGTGAGGTGCTAGTATATGACCTCCGTGCTTGTCTTTGGTCTTTAGTGGAACGATTATTTGTTGTAATTACTTTTATATTAGTGTTAAATGGCCCCTAACTTGTATTTTGATTAGAATAAAAGCGCATTTGCTTGAGGACAAGCAAATTTCAAGTGTAAGGGTATATGATGAGGCGAAAAATGAACCGTTTTTAGGGGGTCATTTAAGCCCGGAATTGAATTTATTTGATCAAATATTGCCCTAAATCGTTCCTTTTGTGATTTTAGGTACTTTGGGAGTGAATTCTGGAAAAGGAAGCATTTTGGACGTTTTTCGAGCATAAAAGTTAAGAAAACGGCAAAGACTTAATTTTCTATGCTGGGAACAGTACCTAACGGCATCAAGAAGGAAAATATGACGGCTTCAAGAGCAAAATCCATGACGACCCAGAGAAAACCTGAAGGCGTCAAAAGTAGGGCGTCAAGAGTTATTTTCGGGAAGGCCTGGAGCAGGATTACACATGACGACGTCAGACCCAGATCTAGGCAGTCCAAGAACTTTATTGGCGGCGAGCTGACGGCGTCAGAAATTTACTCTTGACGCCGTCAAATTTCAAAATCTATATATACTTTTCTATTTTTCATTCATAAAAGAGGAACTTGTGTGGAGAATACTAGGGCCGAACCTAATAAACCCTAGGTCGTTTGTAACAGTATTTTCAAGGGTTTTCACCTCTTGAAACCTTTCATGTTCAATTAAGATAAGTCTTCTTTCAATTCATTCAATATGTCTATGGGTTGTTTGAAAATATCTTATGCTTGTCTTGATTATAACATGCTAGGCTAGATCTTTCACGTGTTTGCTTAGATGTAATGAAACCTAGATGTTGATTATAGGTTGATTGCTTGTTTATAGTTGTAATGGATGAATGATTTCAATGTTAGGCTTAAGAAAACTGGCAGATCTCCATTGTGTAACTTGCTTGAACGTCTTAAGAAACATGAACCGATGTGTACTAGGTGTTTATGATTGTATTTAATGCATGAGCGAATTCTAGTGATCCCATGTTAGGAGCTTCTTAGCCGGCTCGACATAGGAGTGAAGTAGGAGCTTATAGGATTAGGGAAGTAAGTACGCCACCCCATGAATGGTATTAAGGAATACAATCCGTCATCCACGCAACTGTAACAAGTAATTAACCTGTAAAAGATATCTAGGGAGTAGTGAAATCTAAGTAAACACAATTCTCCCATATATTGCTCACACCACTAGTATAATTTAGTTTATTTTCATTTTTATTATTTTATTTTGATTGCATCTTAGTTATTGGGTTAGTTGACTAGCAACTAATTCAGCCCACTCTTCCAACAACCGAGATTTTTATTTGCTTTTCTAAAAACATAAAAATACAAAAAGAATCATCCCTCACCTCTAGACCTACTTCTTAGGCTTTCTAATCCTAGCGACACTATTCCTAAGTTGAACGATCAATCTCCCGGTACTTGTTACTATACTATACTACAACGATCACGTACACTGCCTGGTGGGGGTTGTAAGCTTCTCGAGATCCCTTGAGAGGTAAAGCCTGGTGCAATTCCCACGCATCAACTACCAGGAGAAATTATTTCGGACAACAGAAAACAATTATGTGATAACCCGTTCAAAGACTGGTGCGCACAGTTAAATATTACACAACACTTCGCATCCGTTAAGCACCCACAAACCAATGGCTTGGTCGAGCGCGCGAATCGTAGTCTGGGTGAAGGAATTAAAGCGCGCTTGGACAGACACAAAGGGATATGGGTGGAGGAATTCTCACACGTCTTATGAGCGCATCGTACGACAATCAAGGTTAGCAATAGAGACACTCCCTTTGCTCTAGTCTATGGGACAGAAGCTGTTATACCAGCTGAAATTGGAATGCCAACTATCCGTACCGCGGAAGTTAATGTTGCAACCAATGACAACGAGCGCCGCATAGACCTGGACCTATTGGAAGAAAGACGCGAACGCGCAGTTATACGTGAAGCAAAAGCCAAGTCAAAAATGAAAGGATACTACGATGCTAAAGTTCGAAGCACCTCATTCAGGCCTGGCAACTTCGTGTATCGCGCTAATGATGCAAGCCACGTAGAAGATACAGGAAAACTTGGTCCAAAGTGGGAAGGACCCTATGAGGTCATTGAAGTACTAGGACAAGGAGCGTACAAGCTGCGTGACATGGATGGTCGTGAGCTACAACGCACATGGAATATTTGCAATCTCAAGAGATGCTATATTTAGGAAAGGCTACGGCCCTGCGCATGGATACTCTCGCACCTTAGTGAGTGCCCAATAAACATCCGTGTATTTACATTCTTGTTTTGTCTAGACAAACGTTTTTTTCTTTCGAAACCTTGCAAGTATTAATTAAAATGTCGTGGTTTCTAGCTAACTCCATGACAAAGTTAACTTTTCCGATTACATCTTATTTACGTCTCAATATTGTTAATTTATTTTAGCCTACATGGCGTGCATGCATTTATTAAGACCCACGATGGCAGAAAGGATGAGTAAACTTAATAAATAACTCGTTGAGTAAGAGGGTTGCAAACCCATCAACATTGGATCATGCATCCTTGCTAAACACCTTACTTTCAAGACGTTGGAGTAAGTTCAATGCGTGTCCCATGAAGGATACGCAACAATGCACACTGTGCACGTTTAGCAATTTAGGAGCCAAGACTCTTGGTTCCTTGATATGGTATTTGCAGAACGCTGCAAGTTAATCCATATACTTATAAAAATTTTATTCATATATATTTATTAAGTTATGAACTTAATAAAAAAATTTCTAAGTACGTTTTGGTCACAATTTGACTCTTGGAAAGTCTTTCACGAAAAGACAAATAATCTAAATACAAACAAGATGATACAAACATGCGAACAGAAACTAATATTATTATTCATCAACTACGAGTTTATACAAATTCAACATATATAACAAAAAAGGTGAATCTATAGCAGTCTACATACTGCGAGTGCGTCTATGCCCTGAACTACTAGCAGTGGACGCTACATGCCCAGCCTCCTCAAGCCTTTTCAATAGGCTACTATCTTCCTGCGACACTGTCGGCACGCTGACAGGAATCCCATCAGACCTAGGAAGATGCGCTGCACCAACACCGCACAAGATCGCCTTCCCTTTCACACCCTTCTTCCTTGCAAGCCTAGTAGCATGGGCTTCCAATGACTCCTTCAAGGATACTTCTTTCTCCAAAGCAAAAGGGTTCAACACATCACGTGGGCGCGCAAAAATAGGTACATGTAGCTGAGACTCATCCGACTTAAAAAAGAAGTCAGGCTGCGCCTCAGCCCCTTCCGCTGTGTGCCTCGCTAGAATTAACCCCTCCGTAATTACACTAATGGGGTAGTCCTGGTCACGCTCCAGTTGAGCGATGCGGGGGAACTCGACGATCTTCATCTTCTCCATGGCCGCAACAAGCTCCGCATAACCATCTCCAGCATAGCCTGGCACTTCTGCGAGGGGCACCGTCAGCATCTTCCCCTTGTGCAGCTCTTCCACAGCTTCAGCCTTGCCACGTGCCAAGGCACACTGCACGACGTTCCCAAAAGCCTCAAGAAATTCTGGGGACTCTAGCGTGCCCACTGCAGCCAAGCGAAGACCATGACTGATCAGCCACGTACGAATAAAACAACACACGCATTACAAGACAATCATTTCAAGAAAGTTAAATGTGGAAAGCTAAAAAAGAATTAAGTACCTGCGCTCAGCAACAGCAGACACTAAGTGAAGGTACAGCTCCTCATCATACTCGATGCTAAGCTTGCGCAGCTTACCATCCTGTCTCTCCAAGGCGTCCTCTATAGCCTTGCGAAAGTCATCCAATTGCGCAAAGTGTTTGATCCTATTCTGCTCCAGGTACTTCAACCCCCACAAGCAGGAAGACTTGTACTAGTCAAACACAGTACGCTCATGTTTCAATTGGGCCAGCAGTGATACCCTCTCATCAGCGAGCTTCTTGGAATGCACATTTGTTGACTCCACTGCTGTTTGCGCACTCACCAACTGCGCCTTCAGCAGCGCAATTTCTGCATCCTTCTGCGCACTGCTGCTACCTTCACCAACGTATTGCGCCTTGAGTTGAGCGACCAATGCAGCCTGGCGTGCAGTAGCCACGCTTAACTCCTCTATCAACGCCTCCGCAGACATCTCCTTACCAGCCTGGGGAGGCTCTTCCACCTGAGAGTGACTTACCTTAGGTGGCGACTGCTCAACATGCGCTGCATCACCTCCTGCAGCTTCGTCACTACATACAAAGAGCAAGAAGTCAAGACATTGTATTAAATAAAAAAAGAGAGGAAGAGGAAAGAAGAACCATGACATAGTTACTTACATGTGAAAGGTGGTCTCAGCAGTATCTCGCGCAGTCTCAGATAGCAATACATCCTCATCTGTGGACACATCCACAGTAACAACATGGCGCCTGCGCTTGGATGTGCCCACGCCACCATCATCTGACGCCTTGCACTTCAATCCCTGGCTCACCTTCTCCTGATCACTATCAACCTTCAAGATCCCTAAACCCTCTAAAGACTCAGTACGTAAAGGCTCTGGGGATTGGATCTCCTCGGTTGGTACACTGCGAACAAGGGTCGCGTCAACTATGGGTTGAGCGGCGACAGCCGGTTCATCCTGCGCATACTCCATGATGCGCCCTTCTGTGGCTTCCAGAATGGGTGTCTCACTGTCCCTCAAAGGACGCACCCCCACAGTCACCTGAATAGGCTTCGACAGCTTCACCACACTGAACAAGTCCATCTCTGCACAACACATAACAAACAACACACAAAATGGAGTTATTAAAGCTGCAATATAAAGGAATGCTTACACTACAGATGCGAAGGAAAGGAAGGACAAGCACCCACCCCGTCCGCTCTCATCCAGAAATGTTGGCACCTCATCCGCGCCTTGGAAATAGTTGCGACTAATCCCCATATATACCAAAAACTCCTCGGGGTAGGAGTTGATGGGGATACGGTTAGCATTGATGGTCTCCGCATCATCTGTGTTGTACGTCCCAGGGTTTGGGCGCTCATCCTTTGGCAGCGTCCCCTGAGTATAGAACTCAAAGAGCCAGGGGAACACCGTATCATCCACCCAGAAGAATCTCTCCCTCCAATTCCTGAGGGCGTCTACTTTCTCAGTATAACATTGAAGGCGCCCTGTGCGCTTCGAAAAAGACACCCACCCGTTTGACCATGTTGTGTGGTAAAACGCGCGGAAGAGGTTGATGGTTGAGTTTACGGCGAGTAAACAACAGTTTACCTCAAAATTGGTAATTTTCGACGCCCTATACAGTGCAGTTGGGATATATGCAGACGGTAAAAATTGAGCACGTCGCTCAGGAATAGGGATATGGGCACGCGCTGATTTGCAAACTCGAAAAAGCACGTGTATACCCGTACCCTCCCCTCAGGGAAGTATGAAATAGATGCGTCCGCCTCCGGTACTACCAGATGTAACCGATACGTGGGAATCGCACCAGGCTTTACCTCTCAAGGGATCTTGAGAAGCTTACAATCCCCACCAGGCAGTGTACCTGATCGTTGTAGTATAGTATAGTGATAAGTACCGGGGGATTGATCGTTCAGCTAGGAATAGTGTCGCTAGGATTAGAAAACCTAAATACTAGTTCTAAAGGTGAGGGATGATTATTTTTGTATTTTTTTTTTATTTTTTAGAAAGCAAGTAAAAATCTCGTGTTTGAAGGATTTGGGCGGAATTAGTTGCTAGTCAACTAACCCAATACTAAAGATGCAATCAAAATAAAATACTAAAAATGAAAATAAACTAAATTAACTAAGGTTGTGAGCAATAAGTGGAGAAAATGTGTTTACTTAGATTTCACTACTCCCTAGATATCTTTTACATGTTAATTACTTGTTATAGTTGTGTGGATGACGGATTGTATTCCTTAATACCATTCATGGGGTGGCGCACTTAGCTCCCCAATCCTATGAGCTCTTATTTCCTCCTATGCCATGCCCAGCACAACCATAGGGATTATAAACAGTGACTCATGCATTAAATACAACCAATAAAACCTAGTGCACATCAGTTCATGTTTCCTAAGACGTTCAAGCATGTTACCATTTGGAGATCTGCCAGTTTTCTTAAGCCTAACATCGAATTCATTCATCCAATACAATTATAAACAAGTAATCAACACATAATTAATATCTAGGTTTCATTAGATCCAAGCAAACACAAGATAGATCTAGCCTTGCATGATGGAATTAAGACAAGAACAAGATATAGACAACCAACACATAGACATATTGATTGAATTAAAAGAATACTTATCTCAATTACACATGAAAGGTATCAAGGGCTTAGAACCCTTGAAAAACCTGTAAAATTCGCACCAAGTTCGTACTTAGGGTTTCTCCAAAACTTCTCTCTTTTTAATGTGAAAATTAGAAAACTATATATAGGAAATAGGGTCTGACGGCGTCAAGACAAATCTTGTGACGCCGTCACCTCGCCGCCAAAATTCTTCTCGGACTGCCTTGATCTACTTTTGACGCCGTCATGTGTTATGCATTTCCAGGCCGTCATGAATTTTATTCTTGACGCCCTACTTCGTGACGCTGTCAAATCTGTACTGGGTCGTCATGGAAATTACTCTTGAAGCCGTCAGAAATTCCTTCTTGACGCCGTCACCTACTGTTCCCAGCAAGGAAATTTAAGACTTTGGCGTTTTCTTCACTTTTATGCTCAAAAAACGTCCGAATTGCTTCCTTTTCCAGATTTCACTCCCAAAGTACCTAAAATCACAAAAGGAACAATTTAGGGCAATATTTGATCAAATAAATTCAATTCCGGGCTTAAATGACCCCCTAAAAGTGGTTCATTTTTCGCCTCATCATATACCCTTACACTTGAGATTTGCTTGTCCTCAAGCAAATGCGCTTTTATTCCAATCAAAATACAAGTTAGGGGTCATTTAACACTAATATAAAAGTAATTACAACAAATAATCGTTCCACTAAAGACCAATAGACAAGCACGGAGGTCATACACTAACACCTCTCAAATAATGTTTAGATACTCACATCTCTCGGGTGTAATAAAGTATAAATTACAATATGGAAACGGAAGATATCTCTCACTACCTGTCATAGCAAAATAGATTACCATAGGCTTGGGAAAGGATCAAACCTCCACCACATGGCGTAATCAAAGAGGTCTTTTAAAGGGTTGGAACGTTAGGTGTAGGGATATGAAATACACGGTTTTGTTGGATAAAGGAAGTTTTACTGGTGGCGAGCTAACAATCTTGGTTAATTACATGTACAATGTGGCGTTGCTAAGCCAAGACTAGACTCGACTTAAGCTAATAAATGGAAAATAACAAAAACATAAAATGAACATAGAATAAAAAGGGATGGTAGTCCGTATGTTTTTTTCTCTTTTCTTTTTCTATTTTTTTTCTTGATTTTTCTATTTTTTTTTCGATTTTTTTTTTTTTTTTTTTTTTTTTTTTTTTTTTTTTTTTTGCATACACTCTTACCCTACCATCCAAAATAATACATCATAGGGAATGAACATTTCCCTTACACTTGAATTTTTACATACTTTACAATAAACTAATCTAATGACTCGAATTAAGAAAATCAAAACACTTGGAGTACTTTTAAGATTAACGTACATATGGGGGTAATAATATGATGTTCTTCCCCTTTACTCCATAAAATAAGTACTTACCCATGAGTCCCAATCGTCCCAAAACAATATGTACAAGGATATGAGTCGACTTAGCAACCATGTAATCAATTAGATAGTTAACTTAGGGTTTAACTGTCACACCCCCATAATCGGGTCCAGCGGAAGCATACATGTAGCTGGGGTGTAACTCAATTGGTATTACAAAACAAGTGTAAAATGGTTTTCACTTCAATCATTTAAATAAATCGTTTAGCTAAAAGTATTGAATTTACATTGTTTAAAATTAGTGCGGAAGTAGGCCTTTAGAATACTTTTAAACGGTCCCCAAATGAATATCAGAGTCTTCTATGACCATGCCATGCCCTGCCAAAACCTCCTGTAGCGTGCCATAGCTTAATACCTGAAAATACATGCTAAAGTGTCAACACGAGGTTGGTGAGTTCATAATTTTGTATTAAAACAATAGTGTTGTGAGTTCAATAGAGAGTTTTGTGACCATTGTGTGACTCACAATGTCATAAAAATAAAGTTTACCTTAAAGTAAAATTTAAAGAGTGGACCATGAGTAGAGTATGTGATCATTACAACGAATACAATGCCACATAAAAAAAATATATATATATATATAGTCTATTATGCTAGCGCTAAGTTCATGCAACCGAAGCTATAACAGTGTACATGCTCAAAGAGCATGTAATCATATATAGGTGCCCGGCAAGTGTTTATCCCAGACACTTGTGTTTTGACATGGTATACGTTCGTTTGCCTATCCGGCCAAACCGAACAGGGGCGTTACCCCCAATAGATCTATTTATAACATTCGAGCTTCCCAGGAGGAATTAACGGTTCATGAGATGGGCATAATTGGGACATAACAGGGCTTAGGCTAATCCGCGTAATAGTTTAAACATAGCATAAGTTTCAGTGTGGTCCATAAAAGTGTTTGCATAAAAGCAATTGTTCATAAAGTGTGTTGCATAAAAGCAATAGTTCATAAAGTGTGTTGCATGTTTATAAAACGCTTGTGTATGCGAGAAAATAATCAAGTATGCAACCGATATACACATAGGTGCATTTGAATAATCAATCAAGTATCCAGAGAAACAGTAGAGTTTAAGTATGCAATTACGCATTCAAATATACAATCATTGAGTTTAGTTAAAAAATGAGCATGTATTCTCCCCCAAAACAGTTATAAAAACAAGTAAAAGTAGGGGGTATGAACTCACCTGGTGCGATAGCTATGATGACAAAAGTGGATACACTGAAATGAGGCACGATCTCTAATCGCAACCTAATATGAATGATAGTTTCTAATGTAAGAAATGAAATGATGCTACACATGCAAGTACGTATGTTATCGATATCACTCGTTAGTTTTGGAAATAACGCTTATCGTCGAAAAATACTTTTTTTTTGACGTCTCGTTAAGTTAATAACCACTTTTCATGTCATTGTGTTGAAAAGGTACTCCACGATCCTCTTTTGGTGTTTTATCGGTAAATATAAGGTTTTCGTCGCAAAATAACATTTTCATTACATGAAAATATGCCCAAAATGGCCTCGCAAAACAAGTCGCGAATTGTCGTACGTTAAGGGTTAGTGGTCAAGCTCGGCGTTTTTGAAAACCTTGTAACAATATCTTGAAGTCGTGTCATTTAACTTTTGGCTATACGGGTCTTGATCGATGAGAAAATCGACTCTCATTGTTGTTACTTGAAGGTATTATGTTCAACACTTAGAAAAATTTTATTATAGTAAAAGCTGTCAAAAATATATATAGTTTATCGGGTGTATAGATGAGGTCGTAGTTTATTCGTTACGAGTCCAATGATCAAACGGCCAATTGATTTGAAAAGCTTGTTGGAAGATCTTGATTTCATAAAACTACGGCTCGGACTCAAACTGATCCGATCGTTAAGAAAAAACAGCCGAGAAAGTGGTGTCTTGCAAAGACAGTTTTGCGGCAAAAATAATAGTAGAAAAGCTGATGGAAATATATATATATCGTCGGATTTCAAACACTTGTATCTTTTTCGTTATAAGCTCGTTTTCTACGTTCTTTATATCCCCGGAATCGTGGGACAACGTACTAATATATTTTTGATAAGTCGGGACGGCTAGATCAAGTTTTAGGCCTCAAAACAGTCCATGAAAACTGTTCAACAGCAAGTCATTTTTCAGAAAACAGTTTTCGTCGTTAAAATTGAAAATAGCATAACTTTTTTGTCGTAACTCGGATTTTAGTGATTCAAGCGGCCACGGTTTCGTTTTTGAAAGTATTTTCTGAATATCTAACCCCATGTTACCCAGAAATCCCTAAGTTTTCTGAAATTGGCGATTTGGAACAGAACCTATATTTGAAAGTATTTTTCGTTGTTAATATTCGGAAAAATCATATCTCCTTCGTTATTAACTTGTTTTTATCCCCGTTTTCGGCCATAGTTTCGTCTCGGAATGTATTTTCTAAATCTTTGGTCCAAAGTTACACCCTAGACCCTGAGTTTCCCACGTTTTAAAAATGAGGTCAGTAGGTAATATATAGTTTCAAAAATCGATTTTCCTAGTTAGTAACTTGTTCAAATCTTTACCAAACTACCTCAAATCAACTCCACAAGTACCCAATCCTACCATACACCTTCTTAGGGTGTCATGGGTTCCTAATCATCACCAATCTTGGTGGATCTAATGAGATGACTAGTAAAAATTATAGATCTAGCGTTTATAAAAACAAAATGAGTAATAAGTGGTATGGATCATACATACTTGCATGTTTTACCAATAGATCTTGAAAATACCTAAAAGTATAAAGTAAATGAAAGTATGAAAAGATTATAAAGTGTTTTTGAAGCTTACTTGAAATATTGGAGTGATTTGATGAGAAATTGATTAATAACCTAGGGTTTTTACCACAAAACCCCAACTAGATTAAGATTAGGACTTGATTAACACTTGGATCTTGAAAGTTTATGGTTTTCTTCTTGTTCTCCTTTCTTGGCCGATTCTCACACACAAAGTGAGGAGAAGAGAGTTTTTGTGCTAGTTTTGTTGTATGTTTAAAATGAGGGTTGTGAATGAAAAGGAGTATATATATATGGTCTAGCATTAATGGTGGTCAAAAAGTTGGTCCAAGGGGGGGCATATGGGCGGCAAAAGGAGGGAAACAAGGGGGAGGTGTTGGTGGCTCATTAAATGAGCTTGTCTAACACATGTGTTGGTTTAGTTTTAGTTGTGTATTGGGTGTTATCGGGTACCGAGTTAATTAAAAATAAATGTTAACGGGGTGAAATAAAATACGAAGAAGTTATAAAAGTTGTAAAATATTATTCCTGAGGAGAATCGGGTGTTAGAATAATTATTGAATTGAAATAACGCAAACCGACGGAGTTATAAGCTCCGACCGTAAAATATAGTCGTTGATTTTAAAACACCGGGTAAATTAATAATATAATTTTTATATTATTATTATGAGTATGTAAATATGTTAGGATCATAGTCGGGAGTATTGGGTATACGTTAGTAGTAAAACTGAGTGGTATCGTTAATTACAAATTAAGCATACGTAAATGGAAATAATGCATATCCGTGTAGTAACTAATGTGATGATGATGTGTAGACTATTCCAGTCTATACGAAATGTCATTAATGAATGATGCATGAATTCGCAGCTAAACCTAACTGGTTACGCGAATTTAAAGACTCGTAAACTCAGTTTACGAAAAGACGAACGATCATCATGAATAGTGATTTCCCCTCGGGAATGAATAGTTTCACATGAATAGTAAAATTTTTGAACGTTTCTCGGAATCACAAACTGACTCCGAAAATGATGAATAGTAAAATGATGAATAGTGACCAGTGAATAGTAATTGATGAATAGTAACTGATGAATAGTGAATAGGAGAAATATCCCGAAAATGCGGGTTGTTACAGTCTCACCCCCTTAAAAGGAACTTCGTCCCGAAGTTCAGTTTGTGTTGGTCTCTAGAGTGGTATTGGTAAAAAGATGATGATTTTTATCGTGTAAGCTATTGAGCTCTAACAAGGTTCAAGTCTGACGGCCACTGGGCCTACTCTGTCAGAAATAGTAAATGGTTCAGTGTGTATCGGGTTTAACTTTCCGAAGTTTTCTGAATAGTATCATGCCTTTCCTAGGCAGAATTTTCAACATAATCCTGCCACGAACTTGAAATTCTAAGGGTTTACAGCTTATCGAACTTGTAACTGATTCTTGATTTGTAGGAAAATTCCTGGTTATTTAATGAATGCTTACGGGTCTAGTGAGTTGGGCTTTTCCAAACTTTGATCCGTCAATAGATGTTGGCACTTCGACCATAGAGTGCCTCAGATGGTGTAGTCTCTACGCTCGCGCGATAACTATGGTTGCAACTGAATTTGGTTTATGGTAAATGGATAGTACAACCATTTCTAGAGTCAATCACTCATGCTATGAGCATATCTTCCTATGTTTGAATCGTTCTCTAATTCTGACCATTGGTCTGTAGATGATAGTTGGTGTGGTTCTAAAGGAATCTTAATGTAATCGCTAGGAGTTTGAGGTGAATTAAATCCCTCTATTAGAAATAATTGAAATGGATATCATGAATCTTGTTTTGAAAGACTTACAAGGTTAAGTCCGTCAAAGGGTGTTGTTGAAAATAATAGATTAGGATAAGGTTGCGATCCTCCGCAAGATGTCATGAATTGTGTCTCTCTCCACCTACGATGCTTAGTCTCCATATATGTCATCAAATCACAAACTCCTAAAGGTATAAGAGATGTAATATAGTGATTGATTTTCAAATTTTGTTTTGAGATTGTGTGTTTTGTTCATAAACCTTCCATGAGTAAATAAATTTACAACTTCAAGCAAACGGCTTTCCAAGTAACATTTTTCTCGATGTTTCAAAATTTAGTAGTTATGCAAGATAGGACTATTTTCATCATAAAGTGGATAGTATGGTTTACCAAAGATTGATGTTTAAAATTTCCTAACATTCAATATTTTTATGAAAGGTTAACCAAAAGGAATTTGCTTGTCAAAATAAGTGCCTCAGAAAAGTATTTCTTACAAGATATATGTTTTGTATAATGGTAGTTTGGAGAAAAATCCATTTAAAAGTAAAAGTATTAAGAGGATAAAATAGTCGGGTAGGTATGTCTGCACAAATGCATAGATGTCTAACATGTTTGAATAATGTCTATTGGTGAGGACATGTTCAATTGAAGGTCCTATAGTCTTGGTTAGGAGGTTGGATGTATCTCTATAATGTTTCTTAGTCAGCATTCGCATCGAAACTAATCTTGTAATTCAATCAAGCCAATACTTTCCAGATGGTGGAATTGTGGCAACCAGGCCAGTGATAGTGGTTCGAATGGTTTTGTGGTATCCTGAGATTTCTGTTGAGTTTTGAATGGTTTCAATGTACCGAGGGATCCTCCTTTTAGATGGTATGGAATGTCTTTCCTAGGGAGGTCATTGATAATATCCACTTATCAATATAGGGAGTAGTGAGGGATGAGTGACATCGGAGTCTATAGAGTGTTAGCTAATTCCTTATATATGGGGATGGGGAAAGGAAATGATAGTGAGGGTGAGAAGGGAAAAGATTGTGACAACTGCGACAAAATGAGATTGTGATAAAAGAAAATACTGTGATATAAGTGTATCGTGCATAGACGTAAATGTCCATGAGATGAAATGTCCAGTTGGCGTGCTTCCAATCGGTGGTTAACGAGATGGTGAAAAGTATGAATGTTCTACCAACGAGTGTTTACACACACGTAAATGAAACATTTGGAAATTGAGTAGAGAATTCAATCCAGACAGAATCTTATTATAACCATTCTCAGTATTGCAAAATTTATTTCTGAGTCAGACATAGGTGGTCAGCCTATATCTCACTATCCCGGGTTGAATATAGATGACCAGTCTATATTCCACTGAGGTTCCATGAATTTTGAAATACTCAGCTCAGTTATACTAAGACTATGTCCTTCCCAAATACCAAGACGTTCTGAAAAACAAAAGCAAGTGACCAAACTCGAGGTCAATTTATGAAACTATGCAAGGAACAACATAACGTGGTGACATATATGATACGTGAACATGCGTATATGAAAGACGATTATAGTAATCAACTATAATAAATGCATATAATATATCAGATAATGCGATACAAATCTCATCCTCTATGTCAGCAAATAACCACAAATGAGGCTTCAGCTTGGCAGGCAGGCATGTGGCGGTCATAGGGTTAAGTTTTCTTGAAAGTAGCTATAGTCTAGGTTTTAAAAACACTTAGTTCGCTATAGCCAAAGCTCTGATACCAATCTGTCACACCCCCATAATCGGGTCCAGCGGAAGCATACATGTAGCTGGGGTGTAACTCAATTGGTATTACAAAACAAGTGTAAAATGGTTTTCACTTCAATCATTTAAATAAATCGTTTAGCTAAAAGTATGGAATTTACATTGTTTAAAATTAGTGCGGAAGTAGGCCTTTAGAATACTTTTAAACGGTCCCCAAATGAATATCAGAGTCTTCTATGACCATGCCATGCCCTGCCAAAACCTCCTGTAGCGTGCCATAGCTTAATACCTGAAAATACATGCTAAAGTGTCAACACGAGGTTGGTGAGTTCATAAGTTTGTATTAAAACAATAGTGTTGTGAGTTCAATAGAGAGTTTTGTGACCATTGTGTGACTCACAATGTCATAAAAATAAAGTTTACCTTAAAGTAAAATTTGAAGAGTGGACCATGAGTAGAGTATGTGATCATTACAACGAATACAATGCCACATAAAAAAAATATATATATATATATATATATATATATATATATATATATATATATATATATATATATATATATATATATATATATATATATATATATATATATAGTCTATTACGCTAGCGCTAAGTTCATGCAACCGACGCTATAACAGTGTGCATGCTCAAAGAGCATGTAATCATATATAGGTGCCCGGCAAGTGTTTATCCCAGACACTTGTGTTTCGACATGGTATACGTTCGTTTGCCTATCCGGCCAAACCGAACGGGGGCGTTACCCCCAATAGATCTATTTATAACATTCGAGCTTCCCAGCAGGAATTAACGGTTCATGAGATGGGCATAATTGGGACATAACAGGGCTTAGGCTAATCCGCGTAATAGTTTAAACATAGCATAAGTTTCAGTGTGGTCCATAAAAGTTTTTGCATAAAAGCAATTGTTCATAAAGTGTGTTGCATGTTTATAAAACGCTTGTGTATGCGAGAAAATAATCAAGTATGCAACCGATATACACATAGGTGCATTTAAATAATCAATCAAGTATCCAGAGAAACAGTAGTGTTTAAGTATGCAATTGCGCATTCAAATATACAATCATTGAGTTTAGTTAAAAAATGAGCATGTATTCTCCCCCAAAACAGTTATAAAAACAAGTAAAAGTAGGGGGCATGAACTCACCTGGTGCGATAGCTATGATGACAAAAGTGGATACACTGAAATGAGGCACGATCTCTAATCGCAACCTAATATGAATGATAGTTTCTAATGTAAGAAATGAAATGATGCTACACATGCAAGTACGTATGTTATCAATACCACTCGTTAGTTTTGGAAATAACGCTTATCTTCGAAAAATACTTTTTTTTTTTACGTCTCGTTAGTTTTGGAAATAACGCTTATCTTCGAAAAATACTTTTTTTTTTACGTCTCGTTAAGTTAATAACCACTTTTCATGTCATTGTGCTGAAAAGGTACTCCACGATCCTCTTTTGGTGTTTTATCGGTAAATATAAGGTTTTCGTCGCAAAATAACATTTTCATTACATGAAAATATGCCCAAAATGGCCTCGCAAAACAAGTCGCGAATTGTCGTACGTTAAGGGTTAGTGGTCAAGCTCGGCGTTTTTGAAAACCTTGTAACAATATCTTGAAGTCGTGTCATTTAACTTTTGGCTATACGGGTCTTGATCGATGAGAAAATCGACTCTCATTGTTGTTACTTGAAGGTATTATGTTCAACACTTAGAAAAATTTTATTATAGTAAAAGCTGTCAAAAATATATATAGTTTATCGGGTGTATAGATGAGGTCGTAGTTTATTCGTTACGAGTCCAATGATCAAACGGCCAATTGATTTGAAAAGCTTGTTGGAAGATCTTGATTTCATAAAACTACGGCTCGGACTCAAACTGATCCGATCGTTAAGAAAAAACAGCCGGGAAAGTGGTGTCTTGCAAAGACAGTTTTGCGGCAAAAATAATAGTAGAAAAGCTGATGGAAATATATATATATCGTCGGATTTCAAACACTTGTATCTTTTTCGTTATAAGCTCGTTTTCTACGTTCTTTATATCCCCGGAATCGTGGGACAACGTACTAATATATTTTTGATAAGTCGGGACGGCTAGATCAAGTTTTAGGCCTCAAAACAGTCCATGAAAACTGTTCAACAGCAAGTCATTTTTCAGAAAACAGTTTTCGTCGTTAAAATTGAAAATAGCATAACTTTTTTGTCGTAACTCGGATTTTAGTGATTCAAGCGGCCACGGTTTCGTTTTTGAAAGTATTTTCTGAATATCTAACCCCATGTTACCCAGAAATCCCTAAGTTTTCTGAAATTGGTGATTTGGAACAGAACCTATATTTGAAAGTATTTTTCGTTGTTAATATTCGGAAAAATCATATCTCCTTCGTTATTAACTTGTTTTTATCCCCGTTTTCGGCCATAGTTTCGTCTCGGAATGTATTTTCTAAATCTTTTGTCCAAAGTTACACCCTAGACCCTGAGTTTCCCACGTTTTAAAAATGAGGTCAGTAGGTAATATATAGTTTCAAAAATCGATTTTCCTAGTTAGTAACTTGTTCAAATCTTTACCAAACTACCTCAAATCAACTCCACAAGTACCCAATCCTACCATACACCTTCTTAGGGTGTCATGGGTTCCTAATCATCACCAATCTTGGTGGATCTAATGAGATTACTAGTAAAAATTATAGATCTAGCGTTTATAAAAACAAAATGAGTAATAAGTGGTATGGATCATACATACTTGCATGTTTTACCAATAGATCTTGAAAATACCTAAAAGTATAAAGTAAATGAAAGTATGAAAAGATTATAAAGTGTTTTTGAAGCTTACTTGAAATATTGGAGTGATTTGATGAGAAATTGATTAATAACCTAGGGTTTTTACCACAAAACCCCAACTAGATTAAGATTAGGACTTGATTAACACTTGGATCTTGAAAGTTTATGGTTTTCTTCTTGTTCTCCTTTCTTGGCCGATTCTCACACACAAAGTGAGGAGAAGAGAGTTTTTGTGCTAGTTTTGTTGTATGTTTAAAATGAGGGTTGTGAATGAAAAGGAGTATATATATATGGTCTAGCATTAATGGTGGTCAAAAAGTTGGTCCAAGGGGGGGCATATGGGCGGCAAAAGGAGGGAAACAAGGGGGAGGTGTTGGTGGCTCATTAAATGAGCTTGTCTAACACATGTGTTGGTTTAGTTTTAGTTGTGTATTGGGTGTTATCGGGTACCGAGTTAATTAAAAATAAATGTTAACGGGGTGAAATAAAATACGAAGAAGTTATAAAAGTTGTAAAATATTATTCCTGAGGAGAATCGGGTGTTAGAATAATTATTGAATTGAAATAACGCAAACCGACGGAGTTATAAGCTCCGACCGTAAAATATAGTCGTTGATTTTAAAACACCGGGTAAATTAATAATATAATTTTTATATTATTATTATGAGTATGTAAATATGTTAGGATCATAGTCGGGAGTATTGGGTATACGTTAGTAGTAAAACTGAGTGGTATCGTTAATTACAAATTAAGCATACGTAAATGGAAATAATGCATATCCGTGTAGTAACTAATGTGATGATGATGTGTAGACTATTCCAGTCTATATGAAATGTCATTAATGAATGATGCATGAATTCGCAGCTAAACCTAACTGGTTACGCGAATTTAAAAACTCGTAAACTCAGTTTACGAAAAGACGAACGATCATCATGAATAGTGATTTCCCCTCGGGAATGAATAGTTTCACATGAATAGTAAAATTTTTGAACGTTTCTCGGAATCACAAACTGACTCCGAAAATGATGAATAGTAAAATGATGAATAGTGACCAATGAATAGTAATTGATGAATAGTAACTGATGAATAGTGAATAGGAGAAATATCCCATAAATGCGGGTTGTTACAGTCTCACCCCCTTAAAAGGAACTTCGTCCCGAAGTTCAGTTTGTGTTGGTCTCTAGAGTGGTATTGGTAAAAAGATGATGATTTTTATCGTGTAAGCTATTGAGCTCTAACAAGGTTCAAGTCTGACGGCCACTGGGCCTACTCTGTCAGAAATAGTAAATGGTTCAGTGTGTATCGGGTTTAACTTTCCGAAGTTTTCTGAATGGTATCATGCCTTTCCTAGGCAGAATTTTCAACATAATCCTGCCACGAACTTGAAATTCTAAGGGTTTACAGCTTATCGAACTTGTAACTAATTCTTGATTTGTAGGAAAATTCTTGGTTATTTAATGAATGCTTACGGGTCTAGTGAGTTGGGCTTTTCCAAACTTTGATCCGTCAATAGATGTTGGCACTTCGACCATAGAGTGCCTCAGATGGTGTAGTCTCTACGCTCGCGCGATAACTATGGTTGCAACTGAATTTGGTTTATGGTAAATGGATAGTACAACCATTTCTAGAGTCAATCACTCATGCTATGAGCATATCTTCCTATGTTTGAATCGTTCTCTAATTCTGACCATTGGTCTGTAGATGATAGTTGGTGTGGTTCTAAAGGAATCTTAATGTAATCGCTAGGAGTTTGAGGTGAATTAAATCCCTCTATTATAAATAATTGAAATGGATATCATGAATCTTGTTTTGAAAGACTTACAAGGTTAAGTCCGTCAAAGGGTGTTGTTGAAAATAATAGATTAGGATAAGGTTGCGATCCTCCGCAGGATGTCATGAATTGAGTCTCTCTCCACCTACGATGCTTAGTCTCCATATATGTCATCAAATCACAAACTCCTAAAGGTATAAGAGATGTAATATAGTGATTGATTTTCAAATTTTGTTTTGAGATTGTGTGTTTTGTTCATAAACCTTCCATGAGTAAATAAATTTACAACTTCAAGCAAACGGCTTTCCATGTAACATTTTTCTCGATGTTTCAAAATTTAGTAGTTATGCAAGATAGGACTATTTTCAACATAAAGTGGATAGTATGGTTTACCAAAGATTGATGTTTAAAATTTCCTAACTTTCAATATTTTTATGAAAGGATAACCAAAAGGAATTTGCTTGTCAAAATAAGTGCCTCAGAAAAGTATTTCTTACAAGATATATGTTTTGTATAATGGTAGTTTGGAGAAAAATCCATTTAAAAGTAAAAGTATTAAGAGGATAAAATAGTCGGGTAGGTATGTCTGCACAAATGCATAGATGTCTAACATGTTTGAATAATGTCTATTGGTGAGGACATGTTCAATTAAAGGTCCTATAGTCTTGGTTAGGAGGTTGGATGTATCTCTATAATGTTGCTTAGTGAGCATTCGCATCGAAACTAATCTTGTAATTCAATCAAGCCAATACTTTCCAGATGGTGGAATTGTGGCAACCAGGCCAGTGATAGTGGTTCGAATGGTTTTGTGGTATCCTGAGATTTCTGTTGAGTTTTGAATGGTTTCAATGTACCGAGAGATCCTCCTTTTAGATGGTATGGAAAGTCTTTCCTAGGGAGGTCATTGATAATATCCACTTATCAATATAGGGAGTAGTAAGGGATGAGTGACATCGGAGTCTATAGAGTGTTAGCTAATTCCTTATATATGGGGATGGGGAAAGGAAATGATAGTGAGGGTGAGAAGGGAAAAGATTGTGACAACTGCGACAAAAGGAGATTGTGATAAAAGAAAATACTGTGATATAAGTGTATCGTGCATAGACGTAAATGTCCATGAGATGAAATGTCCAGTTGGCGTGCTTCCAATCGGTGGTTAACGAGATGGTGAAAAGTATGAATGTTCTGCCAACGAGTGTTTACACACACGTAAATGAAACATTTGAAAATTGAGTAGAGAATTCAATCCAGACAGAATCTTATTATAACCATTCTCAGTATTGCAAAATTCATTTCTGAGTCAGACATAGGTGGTCAGCCTATATCTCACTATCCCGGGTTGAATATAGATGACCAGTCTATATTCCACCGAGGTTCCATGAATTTTGAAATACTCAGCTCAGTTATACTAAGACTATGTCCTTCCCAAAAACCAAGACGTTCTGAAAAACAAAAGCAAGTGACCAAACTCGAGGTCAATTTATGAAACTATGCAAGGAACAACATAACGTGGTGACATATATGATACGTGAACATGCGTATATGAAAGACGATTATAGTAATCAACTATAATAAATGCATATAATATATCAGATAATGAGATACAAATCTCATCCTCTATGTCAGCAACTAACCACAAATGAGGCTTCAGCTTGGCAGGCAGGCACGTGGCGGTCATAGGGTTAAGTTTTCTTGAAAGTAGCTATAGTCTAGGTTTTAAAAACACTTAGTTCGCTATAGCCAAAGCTCTGATACCAATCTGTCACACCCCCATAATCGGGTCCAGCGGAAGCATACATGTAGCTGGGGTGTAACTCAATTGGTATTACAAAACAAGCGTAAAATAGTTTTCACTTCAATCATTTAAATAAATCGTTTAGCTAAAAGTATTGAATTTACATTGTTTAAAATTAGTGCGGAAGTAGGCCTTTAGAATACTTTTAAACGGTCCCCAAATGAATATCAGAGTCTTCTATGACCATGCCATGCCCTGCCAAAACCTCCTGTAGCGTGCCATAGCTTAATACCTGAAAATACATGCTAAAGTGTCAACACGAGGTTGGTGAGTTCATAAGTTTGTATTAAAACAATAGTGTTGTGAGTTCAATAGAGAGTTTTGTGACCATTGTGTGACTCACAATGTCATAAAAATAAAGTTTACCTTAAAGTAAAATTTGAAGAGTGGACCATGAGTAGAGTATGTGATCATTACAACGAATACAATGCCACATAATATATATATATATATATATATATATATATATATATATATATATATATATATATATATATATATATATATATATATATAGTCTATTACGCTAGCGTTAAGTTCATGCAACCGAAGCTATAACAGTGTGCATGCTCAAAGAGCATGTAATCATATATAGGTGCCCGGCCAGTGTTTATCCCGGACACTTGTGTTTCGACATGGTATACGTTCGTTTGCCTATCCGGCCAAACCGAACGGGGGCGTTACCCCCAATAGATCTATTTATAACATTCGAGCTTCCCAGCTGGAATTAACGGTTCATGAGATGGGCATAATTGGGACATAACAGGGCTTAGGCTAATCCGCGTAATAGTTTAAACATAGCATAAGTTTCAGTGGGGTCCATAAAAGTGTTTGCATAAAAGCAATTGTTCATAAAGTGTGTTGCATAAAAGCAATAGTAAATAAAGTGTGTTGCATGTTTATAAAACGCTTGTGTATGCGAGAAAATAATCAAGTATGCAACCGATATACACATAGGTGCATTTGAATAATCAATCAAGTATCCAGAGAAACAGTAGTGTTTAAGTATGCAATTGCGCATTGAAATATACAATCATTGAGTTTAGTTAAAAAATGAGCATGTATTCTCCCCCAAAACAGTTATAAAAACAAGTAAAAGTAGTGGGTATGAAATCACCTGGTGCGATAGCTATGATGACAAAAGTGGATACACTGAAATGAGGCATGATCTCTAATCGCAACCTAATATGAATGATAGTTTCTAATGTAAGAAATGAAATGATGCTACACATGCAAGTACGTATGTTATCGATACCACTCGTTAGTTTTGGAAATAACGCTTATCGTCGAAAAATACTTTTTTTTTGACGTCTCGTTAAGTTAATAACCACTTTTCATGTCATTGTGTTGAAAAGGTACTCCACGATCCTCTTTTGGTGTTTTATCGGTAAATATAAGGTTTTCGTCGCAAAATAACATTTTCATTACATGAAAATATGCCCAAAATGGCCTCGCAAAACAAGTCGCGAATTGTCGTACGTTAAGGGTTAGTGGTCAAGCTCGGCGTTTTTGAAAACCTTGTAACAATATCTTGAAGTCGTGTCATTTAACTTTTGGCTATACGGGTCTTGATCGATGAGAAAATCGACTCTCATTGTTGTTACTTGAAGGTATTATGTTCAACACTTAGAAAAATTTTATTATAGTAAAAGCTGTCAAAAATATATATAGTTTATCGGGTGTATAGATGAGGTCGTAGTTTATTCGTTACGAGTCCAATGATCAAACGGCCAATTGATTTGAAAAGCTTGTTGGAAGATCTTGATTTCATAAAACTACGGCTCGGACTCAAACTGATCCGATCGTTAAGAAAAAACAGCCGTGAAAGTGGTGTCTTGCAAAGACAGTTTTGCGGCAAAAATAATAGTAGAAAAGCTGATGGAAATATATATATATCGTCGGATTTCAAACACTTGTATCTTTTTCGTTATAAGCTCGTTTTCTACGTTCTTTATATCCCCGGAATCGTGGGACAACGTACTAATATATTTTTGATAAGTCGGGACGGCTAGATCAAGTTTTAGGCCTCAAAACAGTCCATGAAAACTGTTCAACAGCAAGTCATTTTTCAGAAAACAGTTTTCGTCGTTAAAATTGAAAATAGCATAACTTTTTTGTCGTAACTCGGATTTTAGTGATTCAAGCGGCCACGGTTTCGTTTTTGAAAGTATTTTCTGAATATCTAACCCCATGTTACCCAGAAATCCCTAATTTTTCTGAAATTGGCGATTTGGAACACAACCTATATTTGAAAGTATTTTTCGTTGTTAATATTCGGAAAAATCATATCTCCTTCGTTATTAACTTGTTTTTATCCCCGTTTTCGGCCATAGTTTCGTCTCGGAATGTATTTTCTAAATCTTTGGTCCAAAGTTACACCCTAGACCCTGAGTTTCCCACGTTTTAAAAATGAGGTCAGTAGGTAATATATAGTTTCAAAAATCGAATTTCCTAGTTAGTAACTTGTTCAAATCTTTACCAAACTACCTCAAATCAACTCCACAAGTACCCAATCCTACCATACACCTTCTTAGGGTGTCATGGGTTCCTAATCATCACCAATCTTGGTGGATCTAATGAGATTACTAGTAAAAATTATAGATCTAGCGTTTATTAAAACAAAATGAGTAATAAGTGGTATGGATCATACATACTTGCATGTTTTACCAATAGATCTTGAAAATACCTAAAAGTATAAAGTAAATGAAAGTATGAAAAGATTATAAAGTGTTTTTGAAGCTTACTTGAAATATTGGAGTGATTTGATGAGAAATTGATTAATAACCTAGGGTTTTTACCACAAAACCCCAACTAGATTAAGATTAGGAATTGATTAACACTTGGATCTTGAAAGTTTATGGTTTTCTTCTTGTTCTCCTTTCTTGGCCGATTCTCACACACAAAGTGAGGAGAAGAGAGTTTTTGTGCTAGTTTTGTTGTATGTTTAAAATGAGGGTTGTGAATGAAAAGGAGTATATATATATGGTCTAGCATTAATGGTGGTCAAAAAGTTGGTCCAGGGGGGGGGGCATATGGGCGGCAAAAGGAGGGAAACAAGGGGGAGGTGTTGGTGGCTCATTAAATGAGCTTGTCTAACACATGTGTTGGTTTAGTTTTAGTTGTGTATTGGGTGTTATCGGGTACCGAGTTAATTAAAAATAAATGTTAACGGGGTGAAATAAAATACGACGAAGTTATAAAAGTTGTAAAATATTATTCCTGAGGAGAATCGGGTGATAGAATAATTATTGAATTGAAATAACGCAAACCGACGGAGTTATAAGCTCCGACCGTAAAATATAGTCGTTGATTTTAAAACACCGGGTAAATTAATAATATAATTTTTATATTATTATTATGAGTATGTAAATATGTTAGGATCATAGTCGGGAGTATTGGGTATACGTTAGTAGTAAAACTGAGTGGTATCGTTAATTACAAATTAAGCATACGTAAATGGAAATAATGCATATCCGTGTAGTAACTAATGTGATGATGATGTGTAGATTATTCCAGTCTATATGAAATGTCATTCATGAATGATGCATGAATTCGCAGCTAAACCTAACTGGTTACGCGAATTTAAAGACTCGTAAACTCAGTTTACGAAAAGACGAACGATCATCATGAATAGTGATTTCCCCTCAGGAATGAATAGTTTCACATGAATAGTAAAATTTTTGAACGTTTCTCGGAATCACAAACTGACTCCGAAAATGATGAATAGTAAAATGATGAATAGTGACCAGTGAGTAGTAATTGATGAATAGTGAATAGGAGAAATATCTCAAAAATGCGGGTTGTTACAGTCTCACCCCCTTAAAAGGAACTTCGTCCCGAAGTTCAGTTTGTGTTGGTCTCTAGAGTGGTATTGGTAAAAAGATGATGATTTTTATCGTGTAAGCTATTGAGCTCTAACAAGGTTCAAGTCTGACGGCCACTGGGCCTACTCTGTCAGAAATAGTAAATGGTTCAGTGTGTATCGGGTTTAACTTTCCGAAGTTTTCTGAATGGTATCATGCCTTTCCTAGGCAGAATTTTCAACATAATCCTGCCACGAACTTGAAATTCTAAGGGTTTACAGCTTATCGAACTTGTAACTGATTCTTGATTTGTAGGAAAATTCCTGGTTAATTAATGAATGCTTACGGGTCTAGTGAGTTGGGCTTTTTCAAACTTTGATCCGTCAATAGATGTTGGCACTTCGACCATAGAGTGCCTCAGATGGTGTAGTCTCTACGCTCGCGCGATAACTATGGTTGCAACTGAATTTGGTTTATGGTAAATGGATAGTACAACCATTTCTAGAGTCAATCACTCATGCTATGAGCATATCTTCCTATGTTTGAATCGTTCTCTAATTCTGACCATTGGTCTGTAGATGATAGTTGGTGTGGTTCTAAAGGAATCTTAATGTAATCGCTAGGAGTTTGAGGTGAATTAAATCCCTCTATTAGAAATAATTGAAATGGATATCATGAATCTTGTTTTGAAAGACTTACAAGGTTAAGTACGTCAAAGGGTGTTGTTGAAAATAATAGATTAGGATAAGGTTGCGATCCTCCGCAGGATGTCATGAATTGAGTCTCTCTCCACCTACGATGCTTAGTCTCCATATATGTCATCAAATCACAAACTCCTAAAGGTATAAGAGATGTAATATAGTGATTGATTTTCAAATTTTGTTTTGAGATTGTGTGTTTTGTTCATAAACCTTCCATGAGTAAATAAATTTACAACTTCAAGCAAACGGCTTTCCAAGTAACATTTTTCTCGATGTTTCAAAATTTAGTAGTTATGCAAGATAGGACTATTTTCAACATAAAGTGGATAGTATGGTTTACCAAAGATTGATGTTTAAAATTTCCTAACATTCAATATTTTTATGAAAGGTTAACCAAAAGGAATTTGCTTGTCAAAATAAGTGCCTCAGAAAAGTATTTCTTACAAGATATATGTTTTGTATAATGGTAGTTTGGAGAAAAATCCATTTAAAAGTAAAAGTATTAAGAGGATAAAATAGTCGGGTAGGTATGTCTGCACAAATGCATAGATGTCTAACATGTTTGAAAAATGTCTATTGGTGAGGACATGTTCAATTGAAGGTCCTATAGTCTTGGTTAGGAGGTTGGATGTATCTCTATAATGTTGCTTAATGAGCATTCGCATCGAAACTAATCTTGTAATTCAATCAAGCCAATACTTTCCAGATGGTGGAATTGTGGCAACCAGGCCAGTGATAGTGGTTCAAATGGTTTTGTGGTATCCTGAGATTTCTGTTGAGTTTTGAATGGTTTCAATGTACCGAGGGATCCTCCTTTTAGATGGTATGGAAAGTCTTTCCTAGGGAGGTCATTGATAATATCCACTTATCAATATAGGGAGTAGTGAGGGATGAGTGACATCAGAGTCTATAGAGTGTTAGCTAATTCCTTATATATGGGGATGGGGAAAGGAAATGATAGTGAGGGTGAGAAGGGAAAAGATTGTGACAACTGCGACAAAATGAGATTGTGATAAAAGAAAATACCGTGATATAAGTGTATCGTGCATAGACGTAAATGTCCATGAGATGAAATGTCCAGTTGGCGTGCTTCCAATCGGTGGTTAACGAGATGGTGAAAAGTATGAATGTTCTGCCAACGAGTGTTTACACACACGTAAATGAAACATTTGGAAATTGAGTAGAGAATTCAATCCAGACAGAATCTTATTATAACCATTCTCAGTATTGCAAAATTCATTTCTGAGTCGGACATAGGTGGTCAGCCTATATCTCACTATCCCGGGTTGAATATAGATGACCAGTCTATATTCCACCGAGGTTCCATGAATTTTGAAATACTCAGCTCAGTTATACTAAGACTATGTCCTTCCCAAAAACCAAGACGTTCTGAAAAACAAAAGCAAGTAACCAAACTCGAGGTCAATTTATGAAACTATGCAAGGAACAACATAACGTGGTGACATATATGATACATGAACATGCGTATATGAAAGACGATTATAGTAATCAACTATAATAAATGCATATAATATATCAGATAATGAGATACAAATCTCATCCTCTATGTCAGCAACTAACCACAAATGAGGCTTCAGCTTGGCAGGCAGGCACGTGGCGGTCATAGGGTTAAGTTTTCTTGAAAGTAGCTATAGTCTAGGTTTTAAAAACACTTAGTTCGCTATAGCCAAAGCTCTGATACCAATCTGTCACACCCCCATAATCGGGTCCAGTGGAAGCATACATGTAGCTGGGGTGTAACTCAATTGGTATTACAAAACAAGTGTAAAATGGTTTTCACTTCAATCATTTAAATAAATCGTTTAGCTAAAAGTATTGAATTTACATTGTTTAAAATTAGTGCCGAAGTAGGCCTTTAGAATGCTTTTAAACGGTCCCCAAATGAATATCAGAGTCTTCTATGACCATGCCATGCCCTGCCAAAACCTCCTGTAGCGTGCCATAGCTTAATACCTGAAAATACATGCTAAAGTGTCAATACGAGGTTGGTGAGTTCATAAGTTTGTATTAAAACAATAGTGTTGTGAGTTCAATAGAGAGTTTTGTGACCATTGTGTGACTCACAATGTCATAAAAATAAAGTTTACCTTAAAGTAAAATTTGAAGAGTGGACCATGAGTAGAGTATGTGATCATTACAACGAATACAATGCCACATAAAAAATATATATATATATATATAGTCTATTACGCTAGCGCTAAGTTCATGCAACCGAAGCTATAACAGTGTGCATGCTCAAAGAGCATGTAATCATATATAGGTGCCCGACAAGTGTTTATCCCAGACACTTGTGTTTCGACATGGTATACGTTCGTTTGCCTATTCGGCCAAACCGAACGGGGGCGTTACCCCCAATAGATCTATTTATAACATTCGAGCTTCCCAGCAGGAATTAACGGTTCATGAGATGGGCATAATTGGCACATAACAGGGCTTAGGCTAATCCGCGTAATAGTTTAAACATAGCATAAGTTTCAGTGTGGTCCATAAAAGTTTTTGCATAAAAGCAATTGTTCATAAAGTGTGTTGCATAAAAGCAATAGTTCATAAAGTGTGTTGCATGTTTATAAAACGCTTGTGTATGCGAGAAAATAATCAAGTATGCAACCGATATACACATAGGTGCATTTGAATAATCAATCAAGTATCCAGAGAAACAGTAGTGTTTAAGTATGCAATTGCGCATTCAAATATACAATCATTGAGTTTAGTTAAAAAAATGAGCATGTATTCTCCCCCAAAACAGTTATAAAAACAAGTAAAAGTAGGGGGTATGAACTCACCTGGTGCGATAGCTATGATGACAAAAGTGGATACACTGAAATGAGGCACGATCTCTAATCGCAACCTAATATGAATGATAGTTTCTTATGTAAGAAATGAAATGATGCTACACATGCAAATACGTATGTTATCGATACCACTCGTTAGTTTTGGAAATAACGCTTGTCGTCGAAAAATATTTTTTTTTGACGTCTCGTTAAGTTAATAACCACTTTTCATGTCATTGTGTTGAAAAGGTACTCCACGATCCTCTTTTGGTGTTTTATCGGTAAATATAAGGTTTTCGTCGCAAAATAACATTTTCATTACATGAAAATATGCCCAAAATGGCCTCGCAAAACAAGTCGCGAATTGTCGTACGTTAAGGGTTAGTGGTCAAGCTCGGCGTTTTTGAAAACCTTGTAACAATATCTTGAAGTCGTGTCATTTAACTTTTGGCTATACGGGTCTTGATCGATGAGAAAATCGACTCTCATTGTTGTTACTTGAAGGTATTATGTTCAACACTTAGAAAAATTTTATTATAGTAAAAGCTGTCAAAAATATATATAGTTTATCGGGTGTATAGATGAGGTCGTAGTTTATTCGTTACGAGTCCAATGATCAAACGGCCAATTGATTTGAAAAGCTTGTTGGAAGATCTTGATTTCATAAAACTACGGCTCGGACTCAAACTGATCCGATCGTTAAGAAAAAACAGCCGAGAAAGTGGTGTCTTGCAAAGACAGTTTTGCGGCAAAAATAATAGTAGAAAAGCTGATGGAAATATATATATATCGTCGGATTTCAAACACTTGTATCTTTTTCGTTATAAGCTCGTTTTCTACGTTCTTTATATCCCCGGAATCGTGGGACAACGTACTAATATATTTTTGATAAGTCGGGACGGCTAGATCAAGTTTTAGGCCTCAAAACAGTCCATGAAAACTGTTCAACAGCAAGTCATTTTTCAGAAAACAGTTTTCGTCGTTAAAATTGAAAATAGCATAACTTTTTCGTCGTAACTCGGATTTTAGTGATTCAAGCGGCCACGGTTTCGTTTTTGAAAGTATTTTCTGAATATCTAACCCCATGTTACCCAGAAATCCCTAAGTTTTCTGAAATTGGCGATTTGGAACAGAACCTATATTTGAAAGTATTTTTCGTTGTTAATATTCGGAAAAATCATATCTCCTTCGTTATTAACTTGTTTTTATCCCCGTTTTCGGCCATAGTTTCATCTCGGAATGTATTTTCTAAATCTTTGGTCCAAAGTTACACCCTAGACCCTGAGTTTCCCACGTTTTAAAAATGAGGTCAGTAGGTAATATATAGTTTCAAAAATCGATTTTCCTAGTTAGTAACTTGTTCAAATCTTTACCAAACTACCTCAAATCAACTCCACAAGTACCCAATCCTACCATACACCTTCTTAGGGTGTCATGGGTTCCTAATCATCACCAATCTTGGTGGATCTAATGAGATTACTAGTAAAAATTATAGATCTAGCGTTTATAAAAACAAAATGAGTAATAAGTGGTATGGATCATACATACTTGCATGTTTTACCAATAGATCTTGAAAATACCTAAAAGTATAAAGTAAATGAAAGTATGAAAAGATTATAAAGTGTTTTTGAAGCTTACTTGAAATATTGGAGTGATTTGATGAGAAATTGATTAATAACCTAGGGTTTTTACCTCAAAACCCCAACTAGATTAAGATTAGGACTTGATTAACACTTGAATCTTGAAAGTTTATGGTTTTCTTCTTGTTCTCCTTTCTTGGCCGATTCTCACACACAAAGTGAGGAGAAGAGAGTTTTTGTGCTAGTTTTGTTGTATGTTTAAAATGAGGGTTGTGAATGAAAAGGAGTATATATATATGGTCTAGCATTAATGGTGGTCAAAAAGTTGGTCCAAGGGGGGGGGGGGGGGCATATGGGCGGCAAAAGGAGGGAAACAAGGGGAGGTGTTGGTGGCTCATTAAATGAGCTTGTCTAACACATGTGTTGGTTTAATTTTAGTTGTGTATTGGGTGTTATCGGGTACCGAGTTAATTAAAAATAAATGTTAACGGGGTGAAATAAAATACGACGAAGTTATAAAAGTTGTAAAATATTATTCCTGAGGAGAATCGGGTGTTAGAATAATTATTGAATTGAAATAACGCAAACCGACGGAGTTATAAGCTCTGACCGTAAAATATAGTCGTTGATTTTAAAACACCGGGTAAATTAATAATATAATTTTTATATTATTATTATGAGTATGTAAATATGTTAGGATCATAGTCGGGAGTATTGGGTATACGTTAGTAGTAAAACTGAGTGGTATCGTTAATTACAGATTAAGCATACGTAAATGGAAATAATGCATATCCGTGTAGTAACTAATGTGATGATGATGTGTAGACTATTCCAGTCTATATGAAATGTCATTAATGAATGATGCATGAATTCGCAGCTAAACCTAACTGGTTACGCGAATTTAAAGACTCGTAAACTCAGTTTACGAAAAGACGAACGATCATCATGAATAGTGATTTCCCCTCGGGAATGAATAGTTTCACATGAATAGTAAAATTTTTGAACGTTTCTCGGAATCACAAACTGACTCCGAAAATGATGAATAGTAAAATGATGAATAGTGACCAGTGAATAGTAATTGATGAATAGTAACTGATGAATAGTGAATAGGAGAAATATCCCGAAAATGCGGGTTGTTACATTAACAAATAACAATAATGCACTAAAAATGAGCGCATACACGGAAGACTAAGGCGATTTGGGTGTACATTTAAGTGGGGTGTAACAAATTCTTCCTTTAAGTAAAATGCTTAAAGTTAGAAACGAAAAGATAGGCTCGGAGGGGTGTACTAGGGGTTTCGTGTACTAAAAATGAGTACAACGCTAATGTGTGGGAAAAATTAGTTGACTTTACTAGCCAAGTAATATGACTTAAATGGTCAAGTAATTATGATACGGGTTTAACACAAGGGTGATCCTAATGCCTCTTATCATGTAGTAAATCCTACTACACGAATGTAGTCTCACGAGCGGTCTCGGGATGCATCACTAACGTAAGTTCTAAAATCTAAATACTACTGGTACACTCATAAGCACTAATAATAAATGTTTTTCCTATCAAATCTAAAGGCGAACCTCACATATTTGGGAGGAAAATTTTTCTGAATATACGGTTATGTGCTAGTCATACGACTCCTATCCATGAGACGCTTGCTATGGCTAAAGTTTCACTCCTAAATGTTGTAAAAAAATTTAAATTTGGCGCTAAAATTGCACTAACAAGTATTTCTCATAGTTTTATTACACACCTACCATCAAACAAAAGAAACTCAAGCGAAAGTGCATATGTAAGGTATCATCTTTTTACCCTCTCCTTACACTTAAGATGAACATTGTCCCCAATGTTCAAGTAAAGAATGTAAAAGTTAAAAAGTAAAAAGAATGAAATCAAATACTCCCCTGATTCGCTCGGTATGGATAATTAGGTGGCCAGGTTAAATCTTCCTCCAAGAAAATGAACAATCAAAGCTTCCCTTCCAGAATATAAATCATCTTCTTGTCATACATAACCTGTAAATCTGAGAAAACAAACAAAACAACCTCGCGTAAAATCGGCGGCATCCTATATAAGTTACTAAATCCTAGAAAACAAGATAAGATATAATGCTTGTGGAATGAAGTTTGCAGATCTCCTGGAGATTATAAAACTTAATAATTCACAAAAACCATAAGACTCCGTTAGAAAAACAAAAACGGTAAAATTTCCAGATTTTTACACGTGACGCCGTCAAGAATTAATTCATGACGCCGTCAGAAGTGACCTGCAGAAATTCTTATGTTAAGTTTCCGGAAAATTTCTGGAAAAACTTGGTCCTACTTCCTGGAAAATCCTGCAAAACTTCATTATGACTCAATACAAGCATTTGACTCTAACAAATACGAATATACATGTTCATTTAATATTGTGGAAAATCATGATCGGTTTGTTTCTTAAAAACATATTTGGGGTTTCCCCTTACACTTATCTTTTGCAAAAATACTTTTAGGTGGAGTTAAGACTAGGCCAAAACAACAAAGTAAAGTATTTCCACTATTTAGTTTAGAAACATGATCAACCAACAATAAAAATAAAGCATGCATACGGAAGCAAATAACAAACAAACAAAGATAAAATCACACAAAACATGGGTTGTCTCCCAAGAAGCGCTTTTCTTTATTTACGAGTCTTGTAGCTAGACTCAAGGTCATGGGTTACTACGTGACCTCATCATTGGTTTCACCCTCCGATTGTAAATATTCTTTGTAGAAACCAATCACCTTTTTCTCAATCGCCCCCATAATCCTTTGGGCCAATTCCTCATCGACTTTATACCTTGGTCCTAGGGCCAAGCAATCTTTGTAAAAAAGACTCCTCTTTTCCCATACATAATCCATGCCCTTTTTCTTATCCTCTTCATTGATGTCCTCAAAAGCACCAATGTTATCCTTGTCAAATCGGGATATAAAGCGAAATTCTTTCATTCTATTAGGCATCCTATAAGTGATACTATCGATGTTACTTGTAAATCGGATTGTCCCTTCTATCTCATCATATTCCAACTTAGACTCCTCAACAAACGGCTTGCCAAACACAACATTGGATAATCGACAATCAATAACATTAGCAAGATCCTCCACAATCATAAAGTCGGTGCCAAAAGTGAAATTACCAACAAAGACATGTAAACCTTTAACTCTCCCGACAAAGTTACAAACTCCACCGGGGTATTTGGGATCCCTTCAAGGTTCAAGTCTTGTTTTCACAATATTATTATAAACATTTGAGGACATGATGTTGGTTGGGGATCTAAAGTCAATGTAAGCATTTTCAACGTGTCTATACCCAATCATACATGGTATTTTAGCATTCTTAGGATCGCCTCTTTTTATCTTAGGTTCGATTATAGTGAAAGGAGATCGCGGGTTATCAATAAGATTATTATAATATGAAATCTCCTCCTTAGTGGGGTATAGATTAAAGTAGCCATCAAGCTTCGGATCTATTTCCTCCTCTTCTAGTCCCTTAACAACATTCACAAAGTCATTAGGCCCTAGGTCCTCATTTGAATACAAGGCGGTCGCTAGGTCACTAAATGCATGTTCGAGCTCAACCTTAATCAACCAATTAAGCTCTCTAAGCTCCCTAATCTCACTCTAAATTTGTTCACGTAACACAACCACTTCTCTAGGGGAAAGGGGTGGATTCGCGTTTTCCATAATGGTCAACGGAATAGTCAATGAGTTTAATTTACTAACAAAGGCACAAAGAGAAAGATAGACTAAAGAAAACCTAAAAAATAAAAATAAAATCTTACTAGAAAGGAATCTAGCAAGTAGACCTAATAAAAAGAAATTCTAACCTAGACAATAACTATTCCCCGGGCTGCGGCGCCAAAAACTTGATACGTGGGAATCGCACTAGGCTTTACCTCTCAAGGGATCTTGAGAAGCTTACAACCCCCACCAGGCAGTGTACCTGATCGTTGTAGTATAGTATAGTGACAAGTACCGGGGGATTGATCGTTCAGCTAGGAATAGTATCGCTAGGATTAGAAAACCTAAATACTAGTTCTAAAGGTGAGGGATGATTATTTTTGTATTTTTTTTATTTTTTAGAAAGCAAGTAAAAATCTCGGGTTTGAAGGATTTGGGCGGAATTAGTTGCTAGTCAACTAACCCAATACTAAAGATGCAATCAAAATAAAATACTAAAAATGAAAATAAACTAAATTAACTAAGGTTGTGAGCAATAAGTGGAGAAAATGTGTTTACTTAGATTTCACTACTCCCTAGATATCTTTTACATGTTAATTACTTGTTATAGTTGTGTGGATGACGGATTGTATTCCTTAATACCATTCATGGGTGGCGCACTTAACTCCCCAATCCTATGAGCTCTTATCTCCTCCTATGCCATGCCCAGCACAACCATAGGGATTATAAACAGTGGCTCATGCATTAAATACAACCAATAAAACCTAGTGCACATCAGTTCATGTTTCCTAAGACGTTCAAGCATGTTACCATTTGGAGATCTGCCAGTTTTCTTAAGCCTACCATCGAATTCATTCATCCAATACAATTATAAACAAGTAATCAACACATAATTAATATCTAGGTTTCATTAGATCCAAGCAAACACAAGATAGATCTAGCCTAGCATGATGGAATTAAGACAAGAACAAGATATAGACAACCAACACATAGACATATTGATAGAATTAAAAGAATACTTATCTCAATTACACATGAAAGGTATCAAGGGCTTAGAACCCTTGAAAAACCTGTAAAATTCGCACCAAGTTCGTACTTAGGGTTTCTCCAAAACTTCTCTCTTTTTAATGTGAAAATTAGAAAACTATATATAGGAAATAGGGTCTGACGGCGTCAAGACAAATCTTGTGACGCTGTCACCTCGCCGCCAAAATTCTTCTCGGACTGCCTTGATCTACTTTTGACGCCGTCATGTGTTATGCATTTCCAGGCCATCATGAATTTTACTCTTGACGCCCTACTTTGTGACGCCGTCAAATCTGTACTAGGTCGTCATGGAAATTACTCTTGATGCCGTCAGAAATTCCTTCTTGACGCCGTCACCTACTGTTCCCAGCAAGGAAAATTAAGACTTTGGCGTTTTCTTCACTTTTATGCTCCAAAAACGCCTGAATTGCTTCCTTTTCCAGATTTCACTCCCAAAGTACCTAAAATCACAAAAGGAACGATTTAGGGCAATATTTGATCAAATAAATTCAATTCCAGGCTTAAATGACCCCCTAAAAGTGGTTCATTTTTCGCCTCATGAGCAACGCGAGGGGAATAAAATAGTCCGAGGTGAACTGACGGAGTTCATCCTTGTCCATCTCGGAAGCAAAATCATTTAATTGGCGAACCATTTTTGAAATATACTTTGATCAAGAAGCGCACACGCTATTACCTTAACGAATACTAGGTTTCTTGATTGGTGTTTGATGATTCTAAAAATGGAGGAAATGGCATTTTACAGTGATAATCACAGTAAAAATGAAGGACCCTTTATATAGGGTTACCCTTAGCATTGGATGGATGCCATGTGGATCCCACTAACCCTAATCGTGTGGCTGGAATACCAACAGGTACACCACTTTTCACGACTTTTGAGGAACATGGGTGACTCGTTTAGACTACATGCACCGTATGTTATTTTTGGCGGGAAATCCTTGGAGCTTCCCCGCCACGCTTACCGCTCTCATTGTTAGTCTAACATACGTAGCCATACCCTGCGCATACTAGACTGGGGGGACATGATGACGTATAGTCCACACTCAGGTCACGAACCCGACTAATGGACATTACTAATGCTCAAGTCCATCACGAGTGGGCTATCATAATAATGATTCGGGCTACCACGCTAGCGGTTTGGGCTCACGAAAGCCCAAACCCAAATATATTATTTATGGTCTAGATAATGATCTTTTACTTATAGGATAAAGATCAACGACCGGATAAGCGTGTTACGCCGAAGAGTAAGGAGCACGAAATCAACTAGATTTCGTGCCTATATAAAGAATATCACGACTCTCATTGAGGTACGATCAAAAAACCCTAACTCTTCAATACAACCCTAAAACCGATTACTTACTCTCACGCCGGAGGATAATCATGGGAGACAATCCCACGATAAGCCTAACGGTGTTTGTTTGCTTGCTTAGTGCGCAGGTCTCAAGAATTAAGATCTAATTGGTACGAGAAACGGAACCCAAACAAGGAACACCCAACTTTTGTATCAACAGTTATCTTACACAGAATCAAAGTGGTTGTGTCACACTGGTACCCATGTGTGAGAAAGCTCCTCTAGGCCACCAAATGGTTGTGGGTTCAAGTCCTATTAAGACATATAAGATAAATTTATTGTTTATATATGTTGTGAGACATAGTTGTCTTTCAAAATAAATTAATTATGGCTATTAATTATCTTACACAGAAGAAAATAATATAGCGATGCATTTATAAATACTGTAAAGTTTGTGTCAAAGTGTTTAACTGAAAAGTGCACTTCATAGTCTTCCTGATAAATAATTCAAAACACCTAAAACACTTCCATTGTTTGTTTAAAAGTTAAAACTTAAAACCATGAAAACCAGCTAGCTTCAAAGGTATGACCACAAAAGGGAAGAATTAAAGTTACATGAACCATGCATAGTTTAGCAATGGTACAAGCCAAGTATAATATTCAAGTATATATGTTGTGAGACATAGGGTTTTTTTTTTTTTTTTTTTTTTTTTTTTTCCTTCCCTTCCCTCTTAACAGCCTCTGAATGGGTACTGTGTCTGAATCGGTCAGACATTTTGATGTTCAGACCGTCTTTTTTTTTTCCCCGTTCAGATGCAGTAAGATCTTAATGGTTTAGACTTGAGAGGGGTGTCTGAATGCGTCTTGTTACCTCTTGCTGACACAAATAAAAACAAAAAAAAATTAGTACGAGCAAGCAAATGTGCGGTTCAAACATGAGTTTTTTTCCCGTTTAGATGCGCTCAGAGTCAGACATTTACGCATCAGATTCAGATTCAGATGTGCGGTTCAGATTCAAATTCAGACCCTCTTAACAAACAAACACCACCATAGTTGTCTTTCAAAATAAATTAATTATGGGTATTAATTATTTTACACAGAAGAAAATAATATAGCGGTGCATTTATAAATAATGTAAAGTTTGTGTCAAAGTGTTTAACTGAAAAGTGCACTTCATAGTCTTCCTGATAAGAGCATAAGGAGCAATAAGTTGAGTTTCATAACTCAGCGTCACTTCAGCGCCACATCATCTCAACACCAAATAACATAACAGTAAAAATACCATGAAATCATAACACCAAATAACACCACTTTCATGGACCCACATTTTTTTAAAATAACAATTTACAAATTCTACCCTCAACAATTTCATTCATTAAACATTTAAACACTATATTATTAACATTTGAATTTTAAATATATCCCGCTACTATTTGAATTTAAATTTTAAATATATCCTGCTATTTTTGAATTTGAATTTCAAATCTATCCCGCTCTTATTGTTTCAAACGGCTATAAATAGCATACCAATTTACAATTTTTTTTTCAAAATTCAAACATTTGAAATGAATAATCGTTGGTCAGTAGAAGAAGAAATCTTACTAGCTCAAGTTTGGGTTGCAGTTCATGAAGATAATGTCAACCACAATACAAACTCTTTTTGGAACTGGATTGTAGCCATGTTCAACAATCTTTCTGACGGTGTCATTCGAAACAACGATATAGTGTGTAGTAAATGGAGCAGACTCAACTGTGATTGTATTGTATTCAATGGTATTTACAAACACTTGCGGCTAACAACCGGGGACGATCACACTGTTTGTCTCAGGAATGAAATGAGAAGTTTTAAAGAACGCTATGGTGGGAAAACCTTCAAATACGTTCACGTGTGGGAGGTTTTGAGAAACAACCCCAGATGGGCCGAATAAAATACCTAACGGTGTTGTATGTCTTGTTTTCGTATCGTATCTGTCATTTGTGTTGTATGTCTTGTTTCGTATCGTATCTGTTATTTGTGTTGTATATCTTGTTTTCATATTGTATTATAATGTTTTTTTAAGGAAATAAATTTATTTAAATTAATTTATTTAAACAGAAATACTAAAACGTTATATAAACATAAATTAAAAAAGATACTAAATTAAAACATCACCTAAACGTAAACATAACTTCAGTTGTATTCCGGGTGATCCCATGTTTCAGAGTTGATGGAGTCATACCCGTCGTTATACGCAGAGTACCTCGCAAACACCTCTTCCTCTAACTCAGCTTCCAACCTACTCAGCTCCCACTCATTCTCAGAGGTCCAGCCACCACCATTAGCTGCCACATTTTCCTTATAGCTTAGCTGGAAGTGATCCAGATGAGGCAGTTGTTGTTGTTGCACAACAACTCTTGGTGCATATGAACTTGATGCACGTTGTTGTTGTTGTTGTTGTTGTTGTTGCTGCTGCTGCTGCTGTTGTTGTTGCTCAACCTTAGCAGATTCAACATTTTCTTCAAAACTCCAAACGGATCTTGTTGAAGATTTGGGCATGTATCTGGTTGACACAAACCCACAGCAATTCAACAACAGCAGCGTCCTTAAGATATTCATCGTACAAGAACTTGTCAATCACATATTTCCTATCATCTGAGATGTCTGTGCACGCTGCGTAGCATTCTCTAAGTCGTCGTTTCAGTTGTTTCGCAAGATCAAGCTTCTTGATGACTTCCACAATAGCATTTTGGCGATCCGCGTCGCCTTTTTCGATTTCTTTTTTGATAAATCGTTGCAGTTGTTCAACGGTATGTGGTAGTTTACAAGCCATTGTTTTTGTTTTTTCTTTTCTTTTTTTTTTCTTTTTTTTTTTTTTTTTGAATAACATAAGTATATTAGAATATTTGGTATATATTGTATGATTATAAAGGGTGGTGACATGAATTTCCATTAGAAAAGTGAATTGGTTGGTACTAAATTAAATTTCTTCCAAATTTTCAGCCACGATATCATAACTCATAAGTATAGGATACTATTAACACAGCACCGTCAAACGTGGGATACTGACATAGTTTTTGGTAGGGCTGAATCAAAGGGAGAATTGAATCAACTATTCCAATATAATAAAAGAAAGATGTTTGTTATAAATTTGGTAATGCAATTGTCAATTACACCGAATGTCTCATTCCCTTAAAAACCTCATTTTCTATTCCATAAGGCTCCCCTGTATTTTTTCATTCCATTCAGGGTGCTTTAATTTTTCCAATTATGCCCCTAAATAGTTGTCAAAATCCCTACAAAATTTCAAAGAAAAGATTGCTACGTATTGCATACAAAAACTATGAATCAATTTTCTTTTTTTATGTATATTTTATATTTTTATTACTCGTTTCTAGTTTTTGGTTGTATATGTTAATAATTCTTACGTCAATATTTTATTAATCACATGTACTGATGCATAAAACATGTTCATATCATACACTTGTAATTGATGTGGTTGATGATCATTAATAATCCATATAAAACAAATTAGAATGGAGATTTTCACTTGGTGCAATAGTCATTTTGTAGTAAACAAACTATTAATACAATTAAAATATGATTAGTATGTATATTATGAGGGTATTTTTGTCCTTATAATATAATTTCATTCCATTCAAATGTTTAATCCTACATACCAAACAAAATGCACTCATCATTCATTACATTCTACCATGACTATCAAACATAACAATGTAATCGTAATTAATCATTCTATTACTTTGCTCATTCCATTACATTGCTCATTCCATTACATGAACATTCCATTCAGCCCAACCAAACATACCTTGACATTGCATGCTACATTACAGTACGTAAAGAAACAATTTTTAAGGTAACTATCTATAGATATTGTTAAGCATTAGTTGCACAAAACAAAGTAGCAAAACAATCTCAAAACACAATGAATCGATGTCAATAATCAACCGTTTGGTGTTTGCTAAAAGAAATGAAATAAAATGGTTGTTTTAAAGTGTACAACTCGTGAAAACTAAGGGGGTGGCATTGTTCTCGGTGTGGACTCGGTATGGAGCGGCAAAGCTCGGCATCAACATTGCCTTGCCTTCGGCATGCCCATCGGTATGTTTTACCGATTCGGTAAAACAAGTAACATTTAATGAATTTGACCGTTACCCTCATTATTATTGTTGATGCATGCTTAGGCATGACATTGCCAATTTGCCACTAAAAATAAGTATTGAGACATGGTTAAGCATGAAATGTGTTGGCTTCTCTTTATTGGCTAATTAAAATGAATCTTGAGGCATGCTTAGGCAGCATTGCCACCCCTAACAGATATATTTATGTAATAATGGGAAGCTTATGTTAATACTGAGTCGGACCTCCAGCAGTTGGTAAATTTGACACATACATACATTCATCAATGCATACATAAATACGTGCATATATCCACACATATGTATGCAAACACATAGGTACACATTGACGGATTGTGGTATACGTTGAATGAAGAAGCTGAAAAATATTATAGATACACCATGGCTGCATGCATGGGTATTTTGCTTTATAGGTGGCGTTCTTCATTGGAAATTATAATTGATTTGCATAATCAATATGCACGCTTTCTCTATCCCATGATGATGCTACACTCATATATAGTCTCCTACAATATAATGGAGATTCTTCATGTCCACTCCTTTTGTAAATCTTCACTTTTACTTTTTGCTTGGCTGGGATGTTAAGCTGGTAACGGTTGTGAATTAAAAACGATAGTAGTTTCAAGATTGCATAAAACTAGCAGGGTACCCGCGTGTTGCGGCAGCGGGTACCCTGTAACTAAAATTTTTGGCGAGCAATTTTTTTGGATTATACGTTTTTCGTGATTATAACTTTACGGATGATGAGAATTTTAAGAAATATCAAGCTATTTCATATAAAATAGCAAGGTGTATGAGGCGGTTTTTTTTGCTGTTTGGTTTCCCAAGCCTGTGTTTGTTGCAAAAACCGTTTGCTTATGTAAATGTCTATTTGTAAGCTGTTGCATAGTTAGG